>JAJJMC010013841.1:6308288-6398809 GCA_023531435.1 Papaver californicum
TATGTGTCGTTCATGCAATCCATTGCTCAGATGCTTTATGCCTTTTCAATATTTGATATTTTTAATATTGATTGTGTGATTCTCGCTCTTTTTTAATTTAGTTGCTTCCTATCTCGATCTTCTTCCACGTGTCATGCTTCTAACACATCCAATATGACATCTAGTAAAGATTTATGATATATACATAGGATGTACTCAATGTGTACGAGTCTGCCCCACATATAAATAAACTAGTCCCAACCTACCAGAGGTAGTTCTTTTATTCTTTGTTTTATATTTACTGTTTGCAAAGTCGTGTACAGTCCGACAAACAAATGGCTTTTATAACAATTTACAATTAAGATAGTTTTATACTTAAAAAAAAAGAGGTTCAAGTGGAAAACATTTGCATACAGGTCAATGCGAAACAAAGATTCAATGTATACATTGTGTTAACTTTTGGGCTATTTCTAAATCTTGGAATCCTATATTGAAGACTTAAGTATAAATATGTTTGTTGAAATAGTAGGTAAGACACGTAAAACATAAAGTCTAACAGTGTTCCAAGCAAATAGAATACCATTCTTTACGCACTTTTTCAACCTAGGCTGCCGTTTCACCTTGGAACCTCAACTAGTCCATGAGACCAAAGAGATCAATGCAAACATTTTAAAATTTAGCTGCTTTAAATTCAAACATTGGTTATTATTGAAAAGTAAATCAGACGGCTTCCTGGAAACGAAGTCATGGGTTTGAAACTCACTTAAAATTCAAAGCTTTACGATGCGAAAAATGCCATTAATACCAGATTCTAGAGACCAGAGTCTCGTAGCCGTATGGAGATAATTATCTACAGAAATAGGAATACAATACAAGTGGGTGCATCAAAATTAGCGCCATGTGAAGAAATATTGTACACTATGCGCAGCGGTGGTCAAGACGTAGAAAGCAAAGAATTAACTAGTCTTAATGCGGCATATTATTTGAGGGTCGGCTTTGTCTTTTGCATATGGCATCTTTACATTTCGGCAACCCAAATCAGATTCCATTAGTGGCCCTATCATCGATATTCATCAATTATTGACCGGTATTAAAAATTCACGTGTATAAGCATATAAATGTGTGATGTAATTTCTACATGACTAGATCAAAAATTATACATATTTCTTTACAGCGTTTTGTTGCTCAAGTGATGGGACCAATTTCTTTTGTGGTTGGCATAATGTTACCGACTAATCGATCGGTACAGTAAAAATACACTTTCAGTAGTGTTTTTTTTAATCCCTCTGGGCATCGGTGGATCAGAGGGATATGCTGTTGTGTATACGACCAGCCCAATGGTTCCTTCTTGCCGCCTAAACAAAGTACAGCGATGAAAGCAATGTTGCATGCACTACATTAAGTGACGGAAACAAGGAGGTTGCTTTGGCAAAATTTTAGATGTACCTAATATTCACTTTTTAAAGGGTATTTGTTGGGAGCTTACCCCAAAATATTAGCTTTTTTTCTTTTTTTTTTTTTTTTTTGTTGATAAAAGCCCGTTTTATTGTTAGAGCATCCAAATTCATACGACGACTAATGAGGATAATTAAAGAGTAAAAATTAAATTTTTTTAATTATAATCCGTCTCACACCCAATAGTGGACGAGTATAATTTGGTTAGGCGTTAACAGAATTTACGCCTGAAATTGGGAACATGCGTAGAGAGACGTTTATTCGTTGAGCGGTTGCGTAGTGAAACGCTTGGTTTAGACGGACGCTTGATCAACATTCAGACAGAGACGTACGCTTGCATGAACGCATGATGACAGATGTTCCTATAATTATACGCCTAAATGACAGGCGTGTACATATCTCTAAGCATGGTGGGGCATACGAGTTGAGCAACGCCTGAGATAAATGATGTTAGAGTCCAGACGTTTAGGTAAGTTAACGCCCAACACAAGCGTACATTTTGTCAACAAAAATTGTCTTTTCTCTTTGAATTTCATTACTCATAAGCCACTTCTGTTAGGTTGGCTCTAGGTAGATAATTTCTGTTAGGTTAGCTCTAGGTGGATACTTACTATTATGACTACTGACCTATCTCTTAGTTGACTACTCTAAGGTCCTGCTCGTTACGATTTCAACTACATAACCACTTTGAGGATTTTCAATGGCTGGACCTTGTATTCTTTATTTTTCTCAAACTGTCATACACATAGCAAGTAATAAAGCAATAGTTCAGATAAGTAAGCAGCAACTGTCATACACATAGCAGGCGTTTGCATAAATTAACGCCCAACATAAGCGTATATTTTGTCAACGCCTCAAGCCAAGCGTTCGGATAAGTTAACGTCCGGTGGGGCGTGCTCTTATATTAACGCCTACTACAGGCGTGATCTTGAGTTGTGCTTGATCATGAGACGTACTCCACTGCAACGTCTGTCAAGAGACGTACTGCTAACTAAACGCTTGATGCAAAACATAATGTTAGGCGAATGCTCCACCATAATTGGGTTTGGTCCAAATTTTGGATCAAATTTGATCTCAAACAGTAAAAAATCTAAGACTATAATCATATTTACTCGCCTCACTGTGATTATTTTTAGACCGATCAAAGAATAAATTTGGATTTACTCCGTCTTTTAATCGTCCCTTAGAGCACCTAAACCTAAACTTTGAATCCCAATTCCATCACCTAGTGCATTTATTGTATTGGACATAAAACATACATGAAGTAGTCTAGTGTGTCTGAAAGGTGTTTGTAAAGTGTCCAACACCCACAAACAAAGGGACACAAGTATTCCGTGTCCATGATGTGTCATGCACGTGTTAAAATTGGGTCCGTATCGGACGCAACTGTGACACGGTTACAACAACTCTTTCGGCGCGTGCGTGCAACAGAAAGATTGAAAAGCTAACGGTAAAGAGAGAAGAAAGGGGTTACCTAAAAGAAGAAGCAAGAGTAGAAAAATAGGAAACCAAGTCAAAAGGAAAAAGAAAGTGAAGTCAACCGTATATTATCTCTCTCCAAAACACAAATTTTGGCTTAGTTGTACTTTGATGATCAACACAAAGTCTAATATTCCTCAGTCCTCAACATTTTCATAGTTTTTATAATTTCTCTCCCCCCTCACTCTCTTCCTTTCCTTGTTCTTTAAATATCCACCCCACCACTCCCTCTCCCTCCATCATAAACCACAACACCCCCTCTCCCTCTCAAAACTATCTTTCTCTCAAACTCCCCAAACCTGTCTTGTTTTCTACTACAACACAGAAAAAATGGTAGTGCCATCACCAAATCTTCCAATTCATAACCAAAAGGAGAGAATCAAAAATGATATTGGTGTACCTGTCATTGATTTATCAAACAAAAGATTAATTGTGTCTGATTCAATAGTTAAAGCTTGTGAAGAATATGGTTTTTTCAAAGTTATAAACCATGGTATATCAAAAGATATAATCTCAAAGATGGAAAATGAAGGTCATGATTTCTTCGCTAAACCATCTTTAGAGAAACTAAAGGCTGGTCCTGCTACTCCACTTGGTTATGGTATCAAAAACATTGGTTTTAATGGTGATTTTGGTGAAGTTGAATATTTACTCCTTCATACAAATCCTCTTTCTATTTCTCAAAGATCTAAATCTATTTCCAATGATCCAATCAGATTCAGGTAAACCTCACTTCTTCATTTCCTCTTCCTCCTCCAATGGTTTTCTTTTACAGTTTTTCATAATTCTTCAATTTTTAAATTTTGACCGTTTATTCAAAAAGAGTGTTGTGCATTGTGTAGTAAAATTAAGATCACCATAATGCATAGCATTATACTATGTATGTATTCCAAGTCACATCATTGATTAGTCAGTAGTATTATTTTTATGACCTTAACTACAAAAAAATATGATTTGTAGATGACATTTATTAATGAATTGGTCATGATTTTTAAAGTCTTAATAAATTTCTTTTCAACCACTACTTAGTTAGATTTTTAAGTTAGCATTCTAGCTAACATATGAGAAAATCTTTAAACCAAATGCCCACTTTGTATTTTATTTACTGGTTTACCTTGATCTGAAAAACTCTTGATTTCAATCATAAAATTCATACGACAGTTTATTTGATTACAAAGGTCGACTAAAATATCTTTCTTTCAACATAAGCTAGCCAATCATATTTTTCACTCATTGCATTCGTTTATTTAATGGGGTTAGTAGCTTCATAATCATAATTTTTTTTGTCCTTTCTTTTTTTGAAAAGGTAGTTATTTTAATATTAGTAATAATAAATCGTAATAATAGTCTGGTATAAAGCTGTGTAAGGTACGGATTTAAGAATGACAAATGAGAAGAATTAGATCAGAGACATCGATCCAATCAGAAACTAATTATAAAAAGTAAACAAAATCTAAGTGAAAAATCATGATGGATTTTTTATTACTAAATAAGGCAAAATATAAATAAACATATGTAAGAGTCCTTATTTCTAAATTAAGTAAATTCTCTGATAATGAGTTACGGTCCTGTTTGGTAAACCGTTATTTTCTAACTTTTTTATTTTCTTTGTTTTGGTAATACAGTAACGTGGTAAATGATTACATAGAAGCAGTTAAAGATTTAACATGTGAGATACTGGAATTAATAGCTGAAGGATTGTGGGTCCCAGATAAATCAACATTTAGTAAATTAATCAGAGACGTTGATAGTGATTCAATCATCAGAATCAATCACTATCCATCATCACTACAACACAACAGCAGGATTGGATTTGGTGCACACACTGACCCTCAGATTTTAAACTTGTTAAGATCTAACGATGTAGACGGTTTTCAAATCTCAATTGAAGATGGTGTATGGGTCCCGGTGCCTTCTGATCCGGCCGCGTTCTACGTTAACGTTGGGGATACCTTACAGGTGGTTAATACTAGTGTTTATTTTCCCTTTCCCTACTCTACTCCTTTTGGGTCCCATTTAAATTACTTTCGTACTTGGGCTCACTTTAGATGTTGTGGACATTTTGTGGGCCCCGATTTGGTCATGAGACTGACACAAATTTCGTGGGCCCACTCTCGGGTAAATTGGATCCGGAATAGGCAACTGATCTGAGATTCCATGGTGAAAGTGATCTTTTGTACACAGTTGAATCTATTTTCTTGATCAACATCTTTTGAAATTATTAACATTCCATATGGTGTTTGTGTGTTTGCAGGCCTTAACAAATGGAAGGTTTTCAAGTGTGAAACATAGGGTACTATCAAATTCCAACAAAACTACTAGAATGTCAATGATATATTTTGGGACACCACCATTGCATGCATGTATATCTCCCATACCGGAGCTTGTATCACCCCAAAAACCATCTCAATATAGACCTTTCACTTGGGCTGAATACAAGAAGGCTACTTATTCGCTACGTCTCAGCGATCAGCGCCTTAATCTTTTCAGTCTGCAACAACAGAGCGAATAATAATGGACCCAAAACAACAACTACGTATTGAAATGCTGTAAATAAGTACTGAAGAAGATGTAGATGAAGATGTTTACTACTTGCTTAGCTGTTTGTTAGGTTGGTAAGTAGCAAAATATCCTTAGTAGGATGGGGGTATGATTCATAATTTGATCATTCTATGAGTACACTCCCCAATTTTTTCTTCTAAGGATGTTTCGACATTTAATGTGATAATTAGTATCGACGAAAATATTTCCTAAAGGTACATATAAAATGTTGTATTACCAGAATCACTGTTCATCAATTTAAGCTTAATATCACGCCTTCCTTGATATCTCTTCAAATTTAGACAATATATATTCATCAGTGCAGTTTCTTAGTGATAGTTATGTTACATTTATAACGAAAATATTCAAAAAAAACACCCTAGGTATTACCATACTGAGAATTTAGAGGTGCCACGCCATGATTCATCAGCAAACAAGCAAGCAAGTTGCATATAAGTGATGCGGTGCTAATCGCGGTTATACTATATATGTAAACCAAACATATATGGGTATATGCTGTACTCTAGTAGTCATTGGTGCTGGTATGACGTTGATTTTGATTTTGAAACATGTATACACAATACATGTATACATGAGGGATGTACCAATATGATGTGAAGTTATGAACGGATTTTGGTTTTAGGTGAAACAAAGGTCCTACCTACATTTATATAATGATAATTAATTTTGTGTTTGGAAAGAAAGCAACACTTTTTAAGTTTCTTAGGCAACAGAGGAGAATCCAATGAAACACATGCACAGCTGACCGATAATAATTGTGATTAGAAATGAAAGGTTAATTAGAGTGTCCACGAGCAAAAAAATACCGAAACCAAAGATTATATACTATTTTTTTTTTAGTTATAGTCCGTGTAAAACACAATCGTAGAATACTAAAATTTGGTCAAACATAAAAATGGCTCGACGCTTAAACTTGGGTGCAGGTATGGAAACACGTCTCTTTTCTAGATATTTGATTAACAAACATTTTGTTTAGACGTGCATATAATTTAACGTCCCAAAACTATAAACTATAAGCTATTAAAACTATAAACTATTAAAACAGTTCCATTAAAACTAAAAATTATTAAAATAATTGAAAGGCAGTAATCAAATATAACGCTTTAAGATAGACGTACGTATACCTATACGTCTAGTGGGGCGTCCTTCTAGATAAACACCTATTACATGCGTATTTTTTTAGTGTTGCCAAATAATGAGACGTCAGCTTATTTTTACGCCTGCCATAAAACGTACTCTTACGTTAACGCCTATTATCAAACGTTTAGGAAACACTTATGTTCTATAAAATTGGGGTGTGATCCGGATTTCAAATCAAATTTGGTTCTAAACCCTAAAAAATCTAGACCGTAACTAAATTTATTCGTCCCATTGTGATTGGTTTTGGACGGACCAAAGAGTAAATATGCGTTTGATCCGCTTTTTACTCGCGTGACTGTGGACGCTCTTAATGTTGTATACCTATACCCTATCTAGGCGCGTAAAAATGTAGAATTATATGGTTGCTACTAATGTAACAGGATGACAGAAAAAACGTTCACATTGGTTAGGTAAAAGGTGCTCAAGAAATCAAGCATGATGGCTTTGCTATTAGCTCATTTCATTTGCTGTAAAGTGGTGGGAGAAGATTCGGCTGTGGTACAATGTCTCTATCAGCCAGGCAAATTAGCCAAGTTTTGAAACCATATATGCTACCAACATTGAAAAAGATATTATAGATAAGCTTAGCTAATTCCCTCACAAAGAAAAAATTCAATTTTTTTACTAGTAGTACTGAAAATAATACAAAAATGATGATAATAATAACAAAAGAAATCATATGAAAATATATTTGCCTGGCTGGCTGTTTGGAAGGCCTTGTTGGCCTTCCCCTAATCCAAAAAAGTACACCAACCAACAAACAAAGCATGCAAAATATAAGGTAAACATAGATATGACGTTAAGTGATACAATACAGATACGGGTTTTGCTTGTTTTAGATGAATAATGTGTCAAGGATTTGTGGTGGTTGTGAACCCAAATTTATCAAGAATCTCTTGCAGTAGTAAATTTCTTTTGATTTTTAAGTCCCTCCCTACTCCATTGAAGAAATATCTAAACCTTCCCATATAAAGAAATTGATGATAAGATGATCTAGACAGAAAAGGGAATCAAGAGCAGGCTTATAGATAGATGTGTGGGGAGGGATAATGGGGTTAATTAAGGGTAAAGAGGATACATACTTTCGGATGTCGAACCGAAAGTAATGTGAAATGAGTTGAAAGAAAAAACAGTTGTACTTTGAGACAGTCTAATATAGATAGACGTTGGTCAGAAAATCAGTAATAGTCATATCAGTAGTGTTTCATCAAAATCATGACAATTTAATGTACTACTACTACTCTCTCTCAAAATCACATCAAATCTGTGAAGAAAGGGTAAGGTTACAACCTAAGAACCGGAAGATAATACGGTGCGGCAAAAACAGATCCATTTTCCATTTTCATTAATGCCATTTATCTCTCTCTCTACCCATAAGTCAGGAATGCTGTGATTCAGCTGGCAGAGTATAGGAGGAGTACTACAAGTCGAGTCCAATCCCCATCTTTCTACAGCTACAACAACAACTACTACTACTTTACACCCCGGCCACTCACTCACACTTGTAGACTTACTATTCCAATCAGTCTTTAACAGTATATAGGCTTACACAACTCTGAACATATATGATACTATACTTCTTGTCATACAAAAGCTGCCAATTTCAATCAACATTTTCATCCGATCTTGTTGTTTAACTGTCAACAGGATAAGAACCACCTAGACCCGATTGGTACTACTAAAAAAGTGCTTCAATTTATTTTAGCATGTGATTGTGAAGGGCATTGGGCTGGGAATGCCACAGTAAGGAAACCAAATAGAGCCAATCGGAAAATCTCCAACATGCAATCAATAATACTGTAGAGGAACATAGAAACCCAATCCACTATACACTCCACAGAGAATAGCAATACTAGTACTAAATACTAACATTCAAAATATGCAGACCTCGGGCCCAAGAATATGGATGAGATCTTTGCCATATCAATTGAAACTCAGTTTTGATGCTGCTTTTTTTTTTTTTTGACTTGGATGCCCACATACTTCAATATGAAAGAGGTGGAGTTGGCTTAGAACTCCCTCCATGGTATTTATTTAAAGATCAAAATAAATAAATAAAGCTAAACTAAACAAAGATCATGCAGATTGCAGACATACCTAGTTCACAACCATCTTGGTTAACAGTTAACAACCGTGTCAATTCTGTCTCTTCTATAGAAGCTTCTCTAACCTTTCATTCAAGTCCGAATCTAGTGACAGATTCCTTCATGCCGATTATGCTTTTACAAAACAAAATGTACAAATGCCTTCACAATATGAATTAAGGTTTGGAGGTCAAAACAACTTGGGCCAATTTGATTCTGACATTTATTCCGGCTGTTGTTTCAGGAAAATCGTGTGTCTTCGTAGTGCTAACAAAACAAGGTATCATTCTCGGAACAACACGTATGTCTCTTATCGCGAAGCAGATAAAGAACTCAGATGAGTAAATCTTTCAGCATCTTCAGAATGCCCTAGACGATTTAGAATTCCTATGAGGGTAGAATAATGTTCTTCCGATGCATCAATTTTGTATCTTCCAGTCATGGAGTTGAATATCTTCTTAGCCTCATCAGCAAACCCAGCTCGATTGCAAATAGATAGAAGTACTGTTAAAGTAAAATGGTTTGGACTAAATCCACTACTTCCAACGTTGTCATCATAAGTACGGAGAGCTTCTCGATACATTTCGTTGTCTCCATACGCCTCTAATAGTGCAGTCCATGTCATAGGTCCCTTATAAGGGTTCATATCAAAGACCCTCTTCGCTTTCTCAATGTCTCCACATTTCCCATACATTTTCACAATGTCTGTAGAAACAAAAGGATTCGACTCAAATTCCCTCCTCAAGACATGTCCATGTATTTCCCTTCCAAACTTTGCTGCACCCAACTCTCCACAAACACTTAAAATCCTCGAAACTGCAATAGGATCTGGTCTTTGCTTTGATAGCTGCATTGCCCTAAACACTGCAATTGCCTCATCTAGACACCTGTTTTTAAAGTAAGAATCTACCATCGCTGTCCAAGAAATTACGTTCTTCCTCTCCATTCCATCAAATAACTTGCAAGAGTATCCTATATGGCCGCATCTTGAGTACATAACCATTAAAGAGGTAACAATGGAAACATTTGGCACGAATCTATTTTTCACAGCATATCCATGAATCTCCTTTCCCTGTTTTAAGGCTTTCAATTCCGCACAAACTGGAAGAACAGTTGCAACTGTGACAACATCAGGCTTGACACCTTCTTGTTGCATCCAACTTATTGATCTTAGTGCTTGATCAAGCCTCCCATTCGATACATAACCAGACATAAGAGCAGTCCACGAAACAACATTTCTCTCTACTGAACCATAGAACACTTTCCTTCCATAACCCATATCTCTACACTTACAATACATATCTATTAAACCGGATTGTATGAAGATTTGCTTCGAGTAACTCTTGGTTTTTATCACATACCCATGCATTTCCTTACCCAATTTTAATGCCCCCAACTCTCCAATGACAGGAAGAATTGTCGTCAACACAATCGAATTTGGCAAAACCCCTTCACTTGTCATCAATCTTAAATACTCGACTGCTTCTCTCTTCAACCTATTATGTGAAAACCCAGCAATCATTGTACCCCAAACAACATCATCAACATCTTGTTCAGGAATTTCTTCGAACACTTGGCGAGCAAGCTTGATCTTACTACATTTAAAATACATATCAATCAAACTAGACTGCAGTAAAACAGAACCACTAACAAATCCATTCTTTATCATAAGTGCATGACATTTCATTCCTTGGATAAGTGCAGAAGACCCAGCAAAGCTCTTGATTAAACAAGAAAACGTATACACGTTTAATTCGATACCCAATTCGCGCATTTGCTCATACGTATCAAGCACATTTCGATATCGTTTCCCGCCATAAACAACCTTTCCTCTGAGTAAAGCATTCCAAGGATAAACACTGTTCGATTGAGAAGGAATATTTGACAAAATTCTCTCAGCATCTTGAATTGCTCCACATGAAGTGTACATATGAACAAGCTTAGTACACAAAAACTCATTATCTTCAAACCCGTTGATATTCATAAAAGTATTTATTTGACGACCATGATGGAGTGATTGTAATCTAATACAAGCTTCAATGAGCGATGAAAAAGTAGTAGTATTAACAGGAATACCCTTTTTATCACAATAATCTAAAACTGTCAATGCTTCTTTAATTTTATCATTTCTTGCAAGATTTTGAATGTCTTCGTAAATTGATGATGGGTTTTTGTTATGGTGTGGTACGGAAAGTGGGTTCGATGATTTGGGTGTTTTTGTGGTATAAATGTAAGATTTCTTTTTGATATTTTTGTTCTTGTGCTTAAGAGGAAGTATCGGAGGTTTTGATTTTTGTTTGTGGGTTTTTTGGATTTGAGTTATTGGGTTTTTTAGATTATTAGTGCTATTAATGATTTGAACTTGAAACTTAGGTGGAGATTTTCTTGGGGTTGTGAGAAGGAGAGATGAAGAAGAACTTCTGCATTCAATCATGGTGGAAACACAATTGCAAGTGTATTCACTGGCAAAGTTCTGTTTTCCTGAGAGTAGATTGTAGATTATATACAGAAAGTGATTTTGGCGGGCTCAGCTTTATCAAGGCCCCTCAAACTTGTTCATGCATTTTGACCATTCGAAATTAGGGAAGGGACCCAATGTAGCATGTCACTAAAGTAGGTCGAACCTAATGTTGAATTAGGTAATGTCAGTAAGTTTAGTGATTGGTCGGACTCCTGGTTAGAACCTAAATTGTAGGAAGTATGAAAATGAGACATATGCCTTTGTTTGTTGGTTCATTTGGAGGGCAAGATGTGATCACATATATGATTACAACATGATTCATAAATTGTGGATCATATCCTAACCAATATTCTTTACAGAAGCGATAATATGCAACAAAATATGTTGTCCCTTCAAATGCTTGAGGGACCTTTGAGGTTATTATTCAAATCTGTTCCTTAGAGCGTCCGTAGTCACGCGAGCAAAAGGCAGACCCAACTCATATTTATTTTTTGGTCCGTCCAAAACTAATTATAGTGGGACGAGTAAATTTAGTTATGGTCCAGATTTTTTAGGGTTTTGGACCAAATTTGGTCTGAAATCCGGACCAAACCCAAATTTAATGGAGCGCAAGCGTATGTATAGGTGAACGTTTGATGACATGTGCAAATGAAAATGAACGTCTGAAAACCAGGCACACATTTAGAGTACCGCATGTGTACTAGAGAAAACCAGGCGCATATTTAGAGTACCGTCCATGTACTAGAGAAAACCAGGCGCACATTTAGAGTATCGCCTGTTATTTGGTATACTCTTTCATTGTTGTGTTTCTCATGGAATATAACAAAAAAAAAAATTGGTATTTGATCTTTAGTTTTAGTACTTACTCCACTCATGATTGTGGATGCTCTTACGAGACCTTAAAACCCTCTCCTTATACATTGCTCTAAATGCTACTGATTTTACAAGAAACCACATCAGGGATAGAGGACATTCAGGATACTATTGAAGAAATAGAGCAACAAGAAGAGTAGATCTAGCTTTCAGATGGGCTAAGGAATAGCAGCACGCAAATGTAAAGATTAAAGCTGAGAATTTGGCCACAATTATTAGATACATCTTGCTCTACCAGAACGCATTTTGAAAAAAATTAACAATCAATTCCAGATACCATGCTAGTCAACAAGGGACCAGAATGATGTCTTTAATCCAATCTTTTGGAATAATTTATAGACTCAAAACTATTATGCTTTTCAATTAGTTTTGGTATGTAAAATTTATTGGAGAAAATGATTTTATGTGGTTTGTTATTGGTCTTGGATTAATTGGAACTTAGGACCAAGGGGTCACTAAGGACACTAGCTCATTTTCACTATTTGTGAATGAAACCTTTAGTCCCACATAGGAGAAACTAAAGATGTTGCTTCTCCATATTACTAAGAAATTTGCTACTAAGTGTGGCACTTTGGGTCAACACATTTTTGTGTGAGGGAGAGGAATTAGGCAATGGACTAGTTGGCAACCACACATTTCACACACGCGCGGCACTTCGCACCGAATCACGCACACTGTCGTCGTCCGGACGGACGGACGGACAAGAAGGCGGGTCGGGCTCGCGCTCTGGCTCGGGTTCGGGTGTGGGTCAACCAAGACTTATCTTTTTGGACAAAATTCTTTTGATATATTTTTCAAATGAATTTAAATATAAAAATAAATTGTCTTAACGGGGAGGAGGGGGTCCGACCCGACGGAATATATTTACTTACTAAAAAAATTTGCTGGCAGTAAAGGTTGAATTCAAATTGATTTAAATTTTCCCTTTTTAACTCCGTTTTACAATTTATGTCTGTGCTTCATGGACGGAATTGATTCTCATTCAATTGTCATTACAGTTATTCTCTTCACTCTGCCTATAAAAGAAAATCGACTACTTCATTTAAACTCATCCCAGAGCAGGCTACTATCCCTAGCTCCTGTCCTTTCTTCTTGCTTTGCTATGCGCTTTGATTGTTTATTTCCTTCCTTCTTCTATTGTTGTTGAGTTCGTTGAATGGGTGATTTGTATTGTGCTTATACAAATCATAACGGGCAGTTCTATCCTGGACACATGTCCACTGTGGGGGTATAGCATCTCTCATTCTTGAGGAGTACCCGCGGACTATTGTGTTAAGGACAATTTGATGAGCAGGTGGCTCTGTCATTTGTGTGCAAATCAGTGTTTCAATTCAGAGATTTTATTTTAACATTAACATCTTTTGTTTCAGTATTGTATTGTTGCAGACACAACAATCTTAACACAATATCACTTCTTCTATAACAATGTGTAAAAATGATGTTGACCGACCAGAAAAATTCAGTGGGAAGGATTTCAAAAGATGGCAATCAAAGATGTTGTTTTTTCTGAGTTTTCATATGTTAGATGAACTTGTTCTGAAATCTTTTGATGAGGGTTTGAATGATGCTGGAAATGAAAGGGATTTGGAAAGTTGGGTTAGGCAGAATTATATGGCTAAAAACCATATTCTAAATTTTTTAGAGGATGCACTGTATGACTTTTATAATGCAAAAAAGAACTTTTCTACTTTTGATTTATGGGCTGCTTTAGAGGCAAAATACCTAGCTGAAACTGCTGGAAGTAAGAAATTCTTGGTAGCTAGGTTCTTGGAATATAAAATGTTGAATGACAAATCTGTGGTTGATCAATTCCTTGAACTTCATCGTATGATAGATGAAACTTTTCAAGTGTCTGATGTGATTGAGAAATTACCGTCTTCCTGGTCCGAATACAAACGTAGAGTGAGACATGAAACTGGTGAGGTCAGTATGATTGATTTGGGTAAGAAGATTCAAGTGGAAGAGTTATTATGCTCCAAAGACAAGAACGTATCTTCTCCAAGAGACATGTCCCACAAGGCTCATGTAATTGAACACAAGTCTTCCAATACTGAAAAGGGGTGAGAGCAGCAAACGCAACCCTAAGCCTAGTCCTTACAAGAAAGGTATATTTCAGAAACCCAAATATGGCATTGGTAAAATTAAATGTGCTTGTTATGTTTGTGGAACTCCTGGCCATATGAAAATTCACCGTAGAAAACGTAAAGACTTTAATAATAAGCAAAACAATGCTAATTTGGTTGAAAACAACAAGAACGAGTTTTCTGGTACGGTGTCTAAAGTTAATTTGGTAGCCAATGTGAGAGACTGATGGGTAGACTCTGGTGCTACCAAGCATGTCTGTGGAAACAGAGATATGTTCACCTCCTATCAGAAGGTAGGGGAAGGGGAGAAACACTACATGGGTAACTCATCTGCAGCACAGGTTGCAGGAAAGGGAAAATTTGGGCTACAGCTCACTTCTGGCAGGACTCTCACATTGAATGAAGTTCTTCATGTTCCGGATATCTGCAAAAATCTTGTTTCTTGTGCTGTTTTAGATGATAAGGGTTTTAAAAATGTAATTGAATCTGGAAAAGTTGTTGTCACTTAGGGTAAGGATTATGTGGGTAAGAGTTATAAGACTGAGGGTCTCTATAAACTTAATATAACCTCTGATGAAATGAATAAAATTTATTCTTTTGCTTATGTTTGTGTGTCATTAAATGTTTGGAATGGTAGACTTGGACATGTAAACTATAAGTCAATGCATAAACTGGCTAGCATAGGCTGCATACACAAATTTAGTTTGGATAATGAACATAAATGTGAAGTATGTGTAGAATCAAAATAAGCTAAAAAACCTTTTAGAAAAAATGTTCAAAAAAATTCTAAACCCTTAGAATTAATTCATTTATTCATACCTAGTTGACATGAAATCAGTTCAAACGAGAGGTGGTAAGAAATGGTTTGTCACTTTTATAGATGATTGTATGAGGTACTGTCACATATATTTACTTAAAGGTAAGGATGAGGTCTTAGAAGTCTTTAAGATGTATAAACTAGAAGTTGAAAACCAAATGAGTGCTACCATTAAAACTGTTAGGTCTGACCGTGGTAGTGAGTATGTAATTCCTATAGAAGATTTTTGCATAGAACACGGAATTATATACGAAGTAACCCCTGCTTATTCACCACAATCTAATGGTATGCTGAACGGAAGAACCGAACCCTTAGGAGATGATGAATGCCATGTTAATTAGTTCAAGATTACCTGTAAACTTGTGGGGGGGGTCGTCCTCTCAGCTTGCTATTTCTTGAACAGAGTACCCTTTAAAGGATCATACAAAACTCCATATGAGTTATGGAAAGGTAGACAACCTTCTTATGCATACTTTAAAGTGTGGGGATGTTTGGCTAAGGTTTCCATTCCTCCCCCTAAGAGAACCAAGATAAAATACAAATTGTTGACTGTATCTTTATAGGGTATCCTGAGCATACTACTTCACATAGATTTATGGTTGTAAGTTCTGGAATTTCTGAAATTGGTGTGAATACTATTATGGAATCTAGGGATTGTGTGTTATTTGAAAATGTTTTTCCATTGAAATTTGATTCTCTCATGATATGTGTTGATCCCCTAGATGTCCCTTCGACCATTCAGACATTACCTTTATAGGAAGATGAAGTTGAATTTGATCCTAGAAGAGGTAAAAGGCTTAGAACTGAAAAATCTTTTGGGCCAGACTTCGTAACATGCTTAGCTGAGACTGATCCACAAACTTATAGAGAAGCCATGAATTCTTCTAAAGCTCCATGGTGGAAAGAATCTTCCATTTAGTGAAATGGATTCCATTATACATAATGGTATGTGGGAGATTGTAGATTTACCTCTAGGGTGTAAACCCATAGGTTATAAATGGATCTTCAAAAGGAAACGTAAGGTAGATGGAACTGTGGAAAAATAAAAATCTAGATTAGTAGCTAAAGGCTATAAACAGAAAGAAGGTGTAGGTTTCTTTGATACTTATTCACCTATTACGAGAATTACTTTCATTAGGATGTTAATTGTTATTGCTGTCATTCATAACTTAGAGATACATCAAATGGATGTAAAGAAAGCTTTTCTAAATGGTGAATTAGATGAAGAAATTTACATGGACCGACCTGAGGAATTTGTAGTGAAAGCTTGTGAAAACAAAGTTTGTAAACTAAAAAAATCTTTATATGGTTTGAAACAAGCACCTAAACAGTGGCATGAAAAAATTGATCATGTAATGATTTCTAGTGGTTTTAAAATCAATGAATCTGACAAGTGTGTTTATACTAAACTTGTGAATGATGCATGTGTGATTGTATGCTTGTATATTGATGATATGCTTATACTTGGTACAAATATGGATGTAATTAATTAAACTATGAACATTCTAAATGAGAACTTTGACATGAGAGACTTAGGCCCCGCTGATGTGATCTTAGGGATGAAGATTAGAAGAAATTCTAATGGATATAGTCTTAGTCAATCACATTATGTTGAGTATGTGCTTAAAAAATATAATCAGTTTGATTGTAAACCTGCTTGTACTCCGTATGATCCTTGTTGTAGACTCAAAAAGAATAAGGGTAATGAAGTTTCACAACTTGAATACTCACGTGTTATAGGAAGTCTGATGTACTTGATGAATTGTACGAGACCAGACATTGCTTATGCTGTGAGTAGGTTGAGTAGGTATACCTGTAATCCGGGGCAGGAGCATTGGGATGCACTTATTAGAGTGCTGAGGTACTTGAAGTACACTTTGAACTTTTGTTTGAATTATGAGAGATGCCATGCAGTCCTTGAAGGATTTTGTGATGCAAACTGGATATCATACTCATATGAGTCTAAGTCTACGAGTGGATATATTTTCACTCTAGCAGGTGGATTTGTATCTTGGAAGAGTTCCAAACAGACATGTATAGCTCGATCCACTATGGAATCGGAGTTTATTGCGTTAGATAAAGCATGAGAGGAAGCTGCTTGGATAAGATGCTTTTTAGAAGACATTCCTCGCTGGCATAGGCCTGTGCCAGCTATATCTATACATTGTGATATTCAAGATGCAATAGCTAATGCTAAAAACAACAATAATAATAGGAAGTCTATACACATTCATAGAAGATATAATTCCCTAAAACAACTAATCTCAACTTGCGTTATTTCTGTTGACTTTGTGAGGTCTAAGGAGAATATCGCGAACCCTTTGACGAAAGGTTTGTCCAAAGATATAGTTATTAATGCATCGAGGGGTATGTGGCTTAAGCTCATTAAACAAACTTGCCATGAAGGATACTCAACCTTGCTGATTGGAGATCCCAAGATCAAGGTTTTGAATGAGAAAACTAATCTGTGGTGAGTTAAAGGAAACACTATCGGAGAATTTCATTCTCTGTCTCTTCCCTATGGTGTGGACGTGATAGTGTGACTATCACTGCATATGAAGGATGACTTTTATTAAGTCTTAATGAGTTTTATAGTTTCAACTGAAGATTGAAGTGGGGTGTAGCAGTAAACATTCTTGATGGAACTCACCTATATGAATGTGGAAGTGGGCCGCTTCCTATGATAATTGAGATGATTCTCTAGAGCATTCTGAGAAACGGGATACGTCCAGGTCCAAAATGGACACAACGGCACAAACTTGACAGCACCTAGAGTGATATCACGCGTGGAAGTTATTGATGAACTACACCAAACGATGGCCGTTCAAGACACCACGTTCACTGTTTATCAAGTAGTTCCGGTAATTTCTTACTAAGCAAAGGTTCAAGACCTTATGGACATCTATTGCCTATAGTGATATTTCTAGCTTTTTGATTTCTGATTTTTATCGGTTCTTCATTCATGTGGGGGATTGTTGGAGAAAATAAGTTTATGTGGTTTATTTTTGGTCTTGGATTAATTGGAACTTAGGACCAAGGGGTCACTAAGGATACTTGCTCATTTTCACTATTTGTGAATGAAACCTTTCGTCCCACATAGGAGAAACTAAAGATGTTGCCTCTCCATATTATTAAGAAATTTGCATCTAAGAGTGGTCCTTTGGGTCAACACACTTTGAGGGAGAAGACTTAGGAAATGGGCTAGTTGGTTCAACCACACATTTCACACACGCATGGTGCTTCGCACCGAAGCACGCACGCCGCCACCGGGCTCGGGTTTGGGTTCGGGTGTGGGTGTGGGTCAACCAAGACTTATCTTTTTGGTCAAAATTCTTTTGATATATTTTCCAAATGAATTTAAATATAAAAATAAATTGTCTTAATGGGGGGCGTCTGACCCGGCGGAATATATTTTACTTATTAAAAAAATTTGCCGGCAGTAAAGGTTAAATTTGAATTGATTTAAATTTGCCCGTTTTAACTTCGTTTTACAATTTGTGTACGTGTTCCATGCACGGAATTGATTCTCATTCAATTACCATTACAACTATTCCCTTCTCTCTGCCTATAAAAGAAAATCGACTTCTTCATTTCAACTCATCCTAGAGCAGGCTACTATCCCTAGCTCTTTTCCCCTCTTCTTGCTTTGCTATGAGCTTTGCTTGTTTATTTCCTTCCTTCTTCTATTGTTGTTGAGTTCGTTGAATGGGTGATTTGTATTGTGCTTATACAAATCATAACGGGCAGTTCTATCCTGGACATATCTCCGTTGTGGGGGTATAGCATCTCTCATTCCTGAGGAGTACCCGTGGACTATTGTGTTAAGGACAATTTGATAAGCAAGTGGCTCTGTCCTTTGTGTGCAAATCAGTGTTTCAATTCAGAGATTTTATTTTAACATTAACATCTTCTGTTCCAGTATTTTATTGTTGCAGATACAACAAAATTTATGCTTACCAGATGAAACTTAACTCTGATCACACGCCTGTTACTCAGTTAAGTATGACAGGTATTTTGTAACCCCTCCTCCTAGGCTCTGCCTATTGTCTTTTCTTATAGATAAATAAAAACTAAAGTAGGTCGGACCATGGAGGAGAGTTTGCCAATGTAAAATAACTAACATACTCCTGAAATCATGTCACGAAGTCTAGTTTCTATCTTAGAAGTAAAGATTTTTGTGTAATAAGTAGGGATGCACAAGACCGACCCGAAAAACCACACCCGCCCGAACCCGACAAAACCGCGGGTTTTAAACCGAACCCGTCCGCCACGGGTTGGTATACGGTTTTGAAAATCAAAAACCCGGTCACCACGGGTCGATTTACCGGTTTAATATGGCACCCTCCCGAACCCGCTCGTATAACCCGATTAATTTGAGCCATTGATTGAGTTTTAATCCTATCCATCCATCTATCATAAAACTTAACCTAATTTTTTTAATCCATATTTCATCGTTCTCTTCAGTCTTCTCCGCCTTCACTCTTCAGTCTTCAGAGGAAACTGCTTGATGCCTTGATTCATCACGTTGTCTTCTTAGATTTTGATTAAGTTTCATAGTTCAGTAACTTCAGTTTCATATGTGAACATATTCACGAACTTCCTTTTCTAATTCAAAATCCTACTTCTCATTCACAGCTAACAACACCAACAGGTATTTGCTTTTCCACATTTTTTTCTTCAACTTTATGTAAATACAGACTTTAGTTACATGGGTTTTCTTAGATTTCATTGGGTATAACTGCAGTTTTCAACAGACTTGTTGGTATCAAAGACAAGGTTTTACTCTTCTTTAATCTTTCTTTGGTTTTGAATCTAGGGTTTGTTCTGGAAAAGAAAATAATCTTCTCTTTTAAGCTTCATTTTTAGGTCAAAATTGCTTGTTGTAGTCTTTTGAAACTTCATTTCTTAATTTGAGCTTACGAATTTGTGGGATTTGGGTATGGTTGGTTTTATCTGTTATGCGTCTGTGAATTGCACCAATGTTTGTTCATTTTAGTTGGATTTTTGTGTTTTTGATGTTGTTTTCAGGATTTGAGTTTAGGGTAATCTTGCTAAAAATCCATGGAACATGGGGATCAAGTGAAACTTCTTATAAAGAGAAATCGATATTATACTGGTTAAAAGGAAACCCTGATCATACTCTTAATATGGTTGTTACAGCGATTTTGAAACTGAATAAACATCCTTACTCTGGGGTTTAGTTCGTTTTCTCAGAAATCTTTTTTTGCTTAATGATCCTTCTGTATGGCTAAAGAAATGTTATGCAAGGTTAACTGTTACTAGAATTCGTCAGCCTAAGAAATTCCTGGATATTCAAAAGTATATGTGAATATGTGATTGACTGAACAAGGGTCATAATGAACTGTGACCCCAGAGGGTTTGAATTCCAAATTAAGATGAAATCGTTCTCATCTCAACGACCCTAATTTTAGTATAATGTTTGTTGAAGAAGCTACATTTTTATCCAGGGAGGAAGCTAATGAAACTGCATTTGCAATTTGAATTCCAAATTAGGATGAAATCCTTGAAGATGATTGATAAAGGGAGGAGGCTTTAAGTGACTCAAGGAGACAGTATCCAGGAGTGCGGCTTTGAACTTTGATCATGTCTGTTCTGAATTCCATTTTAAGTGACAGAGATCTTTGATCCTGTCTGTTTGAACTTTGAACTTTGAAGGTTTTCTGAATGTGCTTTTTTATGTCAGTTTGAACTTCATTACTTGAAAATTACTCATGGTAATACTGCTTTTTTCTGGGTTTTTTTTTCTGTCTGTCTGTTTTTTATATTTTTTTCTATCTGGCTATGCGGGTTAACCCGCAAAATAACCCGAACCCGCCCGGCCCGACTCGGTTTCAACTCCTCTACACCCGAAGATATTCTCATATTTTTTTGTACCCTCTAAGGACGGGTTGGTATACGGTTTTGAAAATCAAAACCCGCCTATAAACTGGTTGGTAGTTGGTTATACCACAAAATCGACCCGCGCACCGGTTGTGCACCCTTAGTAATAAGTCGGTTGGAAGGAAGCTGGGAAAGCTGTTTTTACCTTCTTTTATGCATAAGATGTTCGGATGTCCTATAGGGCAATACTTTCAAAACCCAAAAAATCTCTTAATCCGCCGGGACAGCTATCAAAAAAAAAAAAAATCGACCATTGACCTTCAGAAATTAAAAAGAAACCCTGGAATACATTACTATAAAAATTCGGCAAGAAAAGGATAATCCCAGTACATTATTTTTCAATTATACTAACTAAATTTTGAATGGAACACTAAAAGTAAAGTATCCAACAGAAGATGACATACAACAGACGCCTTGTAAAAATTGGGGCGCCAGTAGTCTATCTGTGTACAATTTTGTGCTTTTTTTGTAATTTTATTTTATTTCTGACATTTCAGAGATATATACAGTGGAAGATAAAGGTGACTCCAACTTAGATAATGATTTGCGACTTAGCAGCACGACGAGAACACTTCTTCCTAGATGTGTTGGTTAATGCGCAGATGCATGTTTCAAGGAGCTCTAAATCCTCATTCCAAGTCAATAACGAAGCCATTTCTGGGTTCTCCAAGAGCATCTTCGAGGTTAAGTAGCCAGCAATTGTCCATGTTTGGTATAATCGTGACTGCTTGCCAATAAATTTTCCAGTTCGAGTGTCATAGTATTCCGGCCATTTGTCCTCCGAGATTCTCTTTTCAACTAGAGCTACTGCCTTCTCTGCTAAACCTGGCCTCCCCATTTTAATGCAGGCCAACGTGAACTGAAAGACAGAGCATAGTGTTAAAACCTAAGAGGCAAAATCATATAAAATATACTAAAAGAACCTCAGACTTGGAAGTTTGACAATAAGATCCATCATACCTGCCACATGAGTGTCGGCCAAGATCCTCCATTATGGTATGACCAAGGTCTACAACAATCAATATCAGAGAAATTAGATTGTTTTCCTACTCTTTCCAGAGAAAAGAATTGAAAAAACTTAACTGAAACTACAGATACAATGAAGAAAATACTTACGTATTCTTTGGGTCACTACCAGTGATTATTCGCCATTCATCATATTCCAAGGCAGGGTAGCATATCTTAAGAGGCATATGACCGACAAGGTCTTCCCACTTGTCCTCCATCAGGTTTAGAATACCTTGGTTCTGTCTTGGAGTACCCAAAGATGAGATGATTGACCAAAGGTTACCAAGTGTGAAGAACCTGAAATCCATATGAGCAGGCTGAAGATTACCAATAAGATAACCACCTCTATCAGGGATCCAATCAACCAGCCAACTTGGGATTTGGTCAGGATATATGTTGAACTTGTTGATGGCGTCTGTAGAGTATTCTTCAGTCTTGTAGCGGTATATCTCATTTATCTTCTTCATATCCACCCAATAATACTCTCTGATATGAAAAGACAATGCACTTAGTCTGTTATTAACTGCCCGGACAAGATTCTTGGATCCGTCATCAACTGTCAACATCTCTCGGGAGCTCCTTAGAGCTGAGTAGAATAAGGCCTGTGAAATGAAACATTGTCAATTCATATGATAAGCACAATGAAGATTTGGGCGGGGAAGAATCAGAGCTAAATAAGGTGCAGACTAGGTACGATTATAGCTAAGAATGTTACCCATCCTTGGACCAGAGCTATTACAATGTAATGTCTTTCTCAAATCCTATCCAAAATATATGGTTTTCTCATGGATTGAAAACATATAATGCTTAGTGGTGAAACCCTGACTAATCAATTACACAACTACAATAGAACAGAATTACTACTCTCATGAGTTCATAATTACTACTCTTAAGTGGTATTGTGTTGTCTAATACAGCTAAACAAAAAAAGGATGTGCAAGTAAAAGTATACAAGGAAAAAAACAGAAAGAAAAAACACCAGTACAGGTGGAAATAAAGCAAAATAAGCTAAACTAGTAACCTTACCTGGATCTCAAGGGGGTGGCCATGGATACCCATTCTTCGATCTATCATGCAGGAGCCATCAGTGACTAGCAGAGTAGGGAACATATCAAAACCATCGGTTAGACATAAATTCAGAATCAATTTTATTCCCGTCTGGATATCCACTCTTTCTTGCAACGAGTAGTCACCAGTGATCTTTCCATATGCCCGCAGCAAAATAATCCACCATAGCCCTATTGTAGGAATTAAAAAGTGAATAACATCATTAAGCATTTTACCCATTTTAACAAATATCCAGTACTTACACAGTCAAAACCAACTAAGATCAGACTTGGGCAATATAATCATTCCTTATAGTTTACCCATTTCAACAAATATCCAATACTTACACAATTCAAAACCAACTAAAATCAGACTTGAGCAGTATAATCATTTCTTATGGTTTGTTACATAACATGTTATCTACGATAACTAAACAGAAAGGAAGTGTGAGTCACTAACAGTTACATGTGTGCATAGGTATGTTATGTTACTAACCAGAATCAACAGGCGCAACACGACCAATAGCTGATTCACCAAAATCCGGATCCAAAACCTCCTCAGTTGTTCCGGCATTTCCATCAAGTGGCACCGTTCTAACTTTAAAGCTCGCTGGCATCAACCCTTGCCCAGGGCTATAGCAATCCACTGTTTTTTCCCAACTCTGAACAACAGATTACAACAACATTCAAATTTACACTTCACCAATCACTTAAAATCAAGAACCACATAACATGCAAGAGAGGAATACGACAAACATTACGATTAAAATTACCTGCAATTGCAAAGTGTGAAGAAGGAAATTCCTAACAATTTCTCCATCTCCTTTAAGTAAAAAGGCAAGCGCAGATGGGATGAAATCGCGTATAAACACTTGATCATAATTCAATGGTACTTTATCATTAGGATTATTAGCTGCAACAGTACCAACTGGACTACCACAATATTCTACTACTGATTCCCTTAATAAATCCCATGCTTCCTTTTCAATTTCTGACAAATCTCTTTTTCTAAAATTCTTTAAATTCTCTGTATTTTGTACACTACTATTTTCTAAACTAGGGTTCTGCTTTTCTTCTTCTTCTATAATTACCTGTTTATCCTTTACTTCTACACCTTCTACTAATGGCTTGTTCAGATTGATTCCACCATGAATGTAAATTCTCTCAAAACCTTTCTCATTGACATGACCTTCAACTGAAGAAGAAGATGAAGAAGTTGAATTGTGTCTAATATCAGAAGTAACATTACTAATTACAGAAAAACCCCTAAATCTATTAACATTGCAACAATTTGAAAAAGCCCTAGATTGTACTCCCCAACTTGAATTGGAGATTGGTTTTCGAAAAAATAAACTCTTAATACCAACAATATGTTGATGATTATTGTGATCAGAACAACTATGTAATTTTCGATAAGATCTCAAAACTGAAGAAGGATTTTGAGATTTGGGTAATGAAAATCCAAAGAAGGATGATGTTTTTGAACATCTGATTAGGATTTTACAGCATGGCTTCATGGTTGAAATTCCCATTGGATTCATGATTGATTCAATGAAATCAAAATCTAAAAAAAAAACAGTTTGTTTTTATTAGAAACTGAAAACAGATTTATAAAAGTGGAAAGATTGTTTCTAAAAATGAAATGAGAAATAATCTGTAAAAAATATGAGACTTTGGAGAAGAAGGAACAAATAATTTTCAGAATCGGAAAGAAGAAAAGATTAATGAAGACTGTTAAGACGGTGTCTGATAATAAGACGTTGGAAACGGAAACAAAAGGGAATTAATCGCTGAATAGTTGGGAGGTTTTTCTAGAGGTGGATCGATGTCTTTATAGAGTGGGGAACGGCTGTTTGTTGGGGAAGGAAATGATGTGCGGATAATGTAATAAGGGAATGACTAAATTATCCTTTCTGGTTGTTTTGGTGGTGTAGGTCAAGTTAGGATTTGATGTGGACTTATGGGGTAGAGAGCTCCAAAGGTGCTGTTGGTGTTTGATTTTGTTAAACTTTGATGTCAAATTCGTGTCCGTATGTTTTCAAAAAATTATTTCAGACAAGTATGGTTAATCGAATGGTAAGATAGATGATTGAGATCTTCATCACGCAAGCTCACTAGGATGGTCATTTCTTATTTGGGATCGTATTCGTAGTTTTCCAAAGCGCACGCTCACTGGTGAGATTTGTAGTTCTTTGTTTTTTTTGTTCTTATTGACAAAAAAAAAAATTATTGATCGATGGTCATATCTTGTTTGAGATTCAAGTTCGTCGATTTTTAAAATGCAGGCTCACCATAGAGGTTAGAAAAAGAGTATCATCTGAGATGAAGAAGAGAACCAGCAAAAAAAAAACAAGCACCACAAACACCCAGGCTCGCGATATTTGAGATTGCATTTGTAGATTTTTAAGGCGTAGGCACCTGGTGAGACGATTCGCTTTATCAAGGCTCGGGTGATTGGTCATTTTTCATTTGGGATTGCAGTTTGTGAATTTTTTAAATACACTATCATTGTTGGCTTCATCGATATAGTGTTTGGATACACCTTAAAAAGTATTTTTTTTTTAGCTTAATTAAATCGGAAAGTTAAAAGTTAAGTTGTGAACAAAAATTTTAGAATAATTTCCATAAACAAAAACATATATATATATATATATATATATATATAATAGTTGTTTTTTTCTTTTGTTTGAGCACTCCTCGGTTGAACCTATCAAGCGTTGTTATGTTAAATTTAGTTCCAAAACTAAAATTCATTTAAATAGATTACTAAAGTCAACTTAATTAGGTTAGACTAGTAACGTAGAATATTGAGACTTGTTCTAGTTACTCTTGAAGATTTGAAGACGTGTTGAAGAGAAAACGAAGACATCATCCTTCGCTTCAAGGTTAGTAACTAGACGAGTTGACTTATCCCATTTCCATCTATTTTTCTTACAAGTCTGTATTCATTGAAAACATAACATATAAAGTTATGTTTGTTATAATGACTTTATTATTAAGATTTTTTCATTATACATGTGATCAAAGTATCGAAAAGTATGATATAGATAGTTTCTTCGACAACATAAATTATAAACTATCACGAAGAATAGTTTATCTATAGACTTTGTTGATTATGACATTGCCCTAGTTGGTAACTTGTTATTATCTTGTGTGTTGAACTTTCGAGTGAATCGAAACCTCATTAAATATGTTTAAAAGCAAATTCAGAAACATAGTATAACGAAGTAAATTTACGAAACTTTGCTTTAAAGTCCAAATAGGCTTAGCAAACTGATCGAAAGATGGATCCCTTGTGCAGGACCGATCCCTAGTTAAGAAATAATCCCAGAATCGTTCTTTAAAGGAAAGGAACGGTCCATTAAGCAGGATCGACCCCAAGATCGATCATGAGTAAATGTGACTTCTATTGACGGGATTCATCACAACTTTAGCTACTTTAGCGGCCCGTCCAGTTACTCGGGATTCACGACTGTTCCATTTCTTGATGTTAGCAATGTACAACGGTCAAATATGACCTTTTTCTTCTCGAGATCTTTTACTTTTTTTACTTTTTTGATTTATCTGTTAATCTTCACGGGTTTGTGCAGATATCGGTAGGTGAATAAGTTAAGTTCATTAGAATGTGGACATAATAATTCGAACTGTGTTAAACTCTAATTTTTTAAATGCCCAAGAATACACTTTTGATACTCAAGGAAAGATCCCAGAATATCTATTTTTAGTATCATATTTGGTATAAAATTATATGCTTTCCATTCCCAAAGGTTTTCTATCAAACTATATTAGTAAAGTATATGTTACGTTCTAGCTAATCTTAGTAGTTATACTAAGAGTGAAATCGATTATGAGTTGGATATTACTTTGTGGTTACATATTTCGAAAATATATTATAAATGCATATCTTGAGAATTTTCGATATTTGGTATATAAAGTATTTCCAATAATGCATTGGTCATAACACTATAAATATGTATTGTTGTATTATTACAAACTTATCCCAAAACATATTTTATGTAAGTGTGGAAAAGCCAACTTGTTTAAGAGATAATAGAAATCTAATTAGGTTAAACATCTAGCTTTGCCTTTTGTTAAAGTCTTTTTTGAGATCAAGAAGGCTTTAGTTTTACCGTCGGTGGAAGGCTAAATTGTTATTTACTTTTCAGTTGACTATGTGTGATTGAACTGACGGTGTGAACATCTTCAATAAGTCAAACTTGTTTCTTCCAAGGACCTTCTCTTCTACTATAAGGCCACTCAAGTTTTTTTTGAAAGATTCGACTAATACAGAGCTAAGTGATTCTAGATCTGTAGGGTAGAATTGTTGATCATTCAACGTTAACAGTCTACGTTCTGTGCAGTTGATCAATAGTGGAATAAAGTTGTTTTGCAACGGTTACTTTTGAAGATTATAATTGAAGATTGAGGACTTTTCTTTATCTTTGTTTGCCTTTATGCATACTTGATTCTCTAGGTTACATAAGCAGTTTATTCCTAAACATAAGACTTGTAGAAAACCAAACAAACTGTTTAGTTGCATGAAGTTGCTTGGATAGAGCTCATTCATCAAGATTGATTATTTTTTAATCATCGTCTTGGTTTGATCTTTCGACCAAAGGAGTTTACTGAGCAAACAGAAGATCATTTTACTTTATTTTATCTCTCTGATCTAAAGATTGATTTTGGAGATTGATAAGTGAATTGGTTATTGAAGCAGGTTAGTCTTTATTGTTTCGGGTTACGATCAAAAGGAGTCAGGTGCATAAGTCTTCACGGTGGTGAAGCGACTCGAGATAGTGGATTCTATTGTGGGATTCACGTGCATTGGCCAGATTGGTTGTAGGCGCATGGATGCTGAAGGAAATGAGTAACTTATGGTAATGTACTTGGTCTCACCTATACGAAGTTACGGCAGTCAATTTGTATGACGACTTAATTATGAGAGTATTGACTAGGTCCCGGGGCTTTTCTACCAATTAGTTTTCCACATTAACAAAATCTTGAATGTTGTTTGGTTGATTTACTTTCTGCATTATAATTGTTATTATAATTAAGTGATCATACTAGTACGTTAATCATTTTTTTGACAGTTAGTTTTGTTCGAACTTTGACTATTACCAAGATTCACCTTTTTAATAATCTTTTAATCGTTATTGTTGCGATAAAATTATACAAGATAAAATCTACATAATTTAATATCAAAAAAATATCGGTGTACTTAGTACTCTCGTCATCTTACTTTTAACTTTTAAAAAATAGGCTACAAGGCTCAAGCAAATTTTGGTATTGTCGAGCATAGCTGAAGGGATTTTCAAATATATTTGTAAAGATTTAATATAATAAGCTTTGGAAACTTTCTGAAGTATACAGTTTATCATGTGTTTGACGTATATCACCCTAACTATTCATAAACTTAATCATAACCCAACCGCAACTACAGTCATATGTACTATTATCTTCGACAAAGCTTAACGTTAAGTTTAGAATGATTACCCAGTGGAATTTTTTTAGTGGTAAAACCATAACCTTCAAAAAAAAATTAATAAGATAACAATGGGAAATTTTGGCTGCACCCCGTTCACAAATTCACTTAAACTCCGACCTCCATTATATAAAACTATATTTTTGGTCTCCCATTCTACAGACTCAGACGTTAATTCAGATTTTAGGTATATTTTTTGTATTTGAAAAGACTTAAATACCCTTTACTCTTATTAAACCTAGTTAATCTGTTTGTTTGTTTTGTATATCTCGATGATATATTTACGGTGATGGATATGTCTTGTTTCATCAAACATTTAACATTCACCTCTCTTATGAAACCCTAACAATACATGGCACCACCACCACCAACAACAAAGTGTCCCTTTAAATTACCATCTCCTCATCCAATTCCGATCTTTCGTACGGTCTCATATTTATCAAATTTCATTAGGTTTGTTTTGTTTTTCTCTAATTTGGAGAAAAAAAATTCGACTTAATAAAAGAATCAACAAAGAGTCTTTAGTTTTTGATCCATTGTGTATTAATGTCTGAATTTTTCATATTAATTTGTTTGGCTTAATCAAATTTCATCCTATAAATAATGTAATTTTGATTGTGAAAGCAATTTATATCCTTTTTGATTCATATCATATATGATTGCTTAAGTTTTTGATTTGATAGATGTCGTTCAAATAATCCTGTTGGTTGAATTTGTAAGGTGATGGTTAACTGAAATTTTCTCATGAAAATTAAACATAACCATCTCGTGAATCTAAGTATATCATGTATTAAACTGTTAAGTGGGAACAATTCTGAAGATATCATAGCAAACAAAGATTAAAACTTGTTTACTAGCATTTTGGAACAAGAATCAAAGAGCATGGTGAGAAATGTCAACGTTGATTTTGATTTTGAGGTTTTGATATATATGACAATTTATGTTCGATTTTATAGTTGAAAGTATGTTGATATGAGTATATGTTGTGATTATTAATAGGTATAAGAAATTGTTCAATTGTTCAATTGTTCTTTTGTTGATAATGTTGTTATTCTTTAAATAAAGAAGAAGAAAAAAAACTTATTTTATAATTAAGGTGTATTAATTTAAAGATGAGCTTTAAAGGGGGAGATCATGATGATTTTGTTATCCCGGTCTTCGTATTGATATTTTTTTGGATTGCCTATCTTAGGCCAGTTCCAATACATTTTTTAAAATATTAAATTGGTCAAAAACATTCATTCATTATGCACTTAACGAACCATTAAATTTACCTCCTGAACGTTTGGTTTTGAGCAAATATCCATCGCGATATAGTCTTGGTTGAACGATAAAATGTTTGTCTAGTATCAACAGTTTGTCTGCAGTGATAAACAGTTTATCTTTCACTAATTATTTTATATTTATCTCTTTTACTTTTTAATTATTTTAACCAACTTTTATTATACACTGGTTTCACTAAATATATTATAATATCTAAAAGTTTACCTAATATATATAAACAGATTTTTAGTTGTTAAGAGTCTCACAAAATACAATTAAATATATTATTCTATCCAAATTTACTAGTTTTATCATAGTGGAAAAACTCATTTGTCCGTCTACGTGACTAGACAAATCAAACCATTTGGTATGGATGCATAGAAAGTGGCCTTATCTTCTTGGATTAAAATATTCTTTTTTTCCAAAACATTAGAGATATCTTATTTTTGATGATTGCTTAATAACGACAGTAATAGGTTAACAGCCCCCAAAACAATCTTAATAGCAACTTGAAACTTTGAAGTGGATGGCATTTTAGGTACTCCTTAAGATATGGTGGCATTGCAGTAAATATAAGTGAGACAGCGTGGTAGACCGATGAAGATAAAATTAGGTAGCCCTAGATAGTTTCACACGTTTTAAGTCTTAAGCGGTGCATGATCCAAACAAGTCAAGAAAGTCGGTCGGTGGTCAGTTAAAAACGTTGGTACTGCAAAAATCGAGGACAGGGTATTTTTACTTTTATTCCTTCCGGTTCCGGACAAAATTAAAACAACTCCAGGGTCCTCCTCCTCCAGTACAAGAATAAACAACTTCGAGTTCGAGATGAGGCTTTTGCTAAAATTCTTTCAAGCCAGGGATAATGCTTTATGCAAATATTTTCTACTGGTAATAATAATTTTTACTTGTAATTCTAACAATAGTCGTCCGTGTAACTAATAATCTAGTTGTAATGCTATTAGATCAGAAACGTTCCATAAATATAAACGAAGTCCATAAAAAAAAAAGAAAATTCTCCCCTGCATTCATGTGAAACGACAATTATAATATAACGTGTCCCCTGGTACCTGTTGAAAAAAGAAAATAGCATGTCTCTGTAGACAATAGGGTAGTAGACTCACAAATCTAAAAAGAAAACGATGACCTTGCTATTCTATCATATTAATACACCATTTTTTCACACCTTTATATATCATGTATCTAAACCCTATATTTGGAATAATAGTTAAGTTTTTACATTTGGATTGTTGGCCTTGGATGACCAGAAAAGGACTAGATGTATCTTTGCGCAGTAACAGTCGTTCCTGGAAATTCCGAAGTTACACGATCCAAAATTCCCCAAAGTAGAGTACTTCAAAACTTCTTTACTCGTGGAGGGATCCATTTACCACTTTGAATAGTACTCTTTCTTTTCTTCTTCTTTCAAACGAAAATACAAAAGCTAAAGTATTCGAATATCAAAATAGCTTATTTTAGAATTAAAGAGGAAGTATCTTTCTTTAAGGTGTGTAGGCCGCAGGAATTCAGGAAATGTCCATCTTTTGATAATGAGAAAGAGAATCTATCTATAGTTTGTCTCGACACATAAGGACCATAAACCTAACCTTCACATGAGTTGGTATTTAATAAATCTAGAACATGATTAAACCTAAGAACTCAATGAGGAACAAGTGGGATCACATGTGAGGAGGAACTATTATGTTGTAGATAGAAAAATGGATAAGATGGTAAGAGTCAATGACATGGCAAGGCTTTTGTTGATTTACCGAAGTATTTTAAAAGATGCTGCTATTTTACATCCACCCAAGATTAACCACTTGTTTTAAAAAACTTAGATTTTGTGCTTCGTCACCACGTTTTGCACTTTTTCTATGACACTGTCGTCCTCTTCCTAACGTCTTATTCCCAATGCCACAACAAAAATGTCATTTTCTATTGGGTTCAGATGCCGACTCCTCAGAGTTAATAGGTAGGGTGACTCACATTATCCTCAACTTTATTATTTGTGTTATTGATTTGTTTGACTAAATCTAATCCAACAGACTAATCCAATTATTATTTGTGTTATTGATTTGTTTGACTAAATCTAATCCAACATACTAATCCAATTTGATGCAGATGCAGTTATGAGTCTTAGAGCAACTCTAACAACGCGAGTATACCAAAGAGTAAAAACTAAAAAAAAATAGTCTTTTTTTTTTTATAACGGTTTTTGGAATAAATATGATCGTCCGTCCAACTAAAATGACGTTTGTTGTAAAACGTTGTTATAGAAGAACGTGAGTTGGCACGGACGTTCCTCTATGAAGACGTATCTTGTCGGACGCCCCTTCATGTGAGCATTTCATATTCTGAAAGCAGACGCAAATATACATGAGCGTTTGCATGTTGTTAGCTACTGTGGGTGGACGTATGTTTAACGTCGACACTGATACGCGTCCATTGTACCAACGTTGTATTGGATGAACGTCTACAAATTATGCGTTGTACTGCGTGGACGTTTAGTGATAAACGCTCTTCCTAGTAAACGCCTCAATGCTAGAAGTCCTTCTAGAATAGCGTCCACTCACAGAACGTCCACCTATAGAAGCGTTTCACGGACGCCCACTTGAAAGAGCGCCCAATAGACGTCCAAATGGGAGAGCGTTATGCTATAGGCGTCCTTGTAGAGGAGCGTCCGTGTTTCCTAGTAAGCGTCCATCGCATTCTAAGTGAGCGTCCGTGCACGGTTAGGGTTTCTTCTGTATATAAACGTTCTCCCATTTGCTTCGCTTCTAACATTTCAAAAACGCTCCTCTACTCAACAGACGGCTAGAGGAAAATCAACTGTGAAGAAGATTTTGGTTAAAATCTGGTCTAAACACGGTAATAATTTCTTTATTTCAGTCTTTTTATTCCTTGTTTTATCTTTTATTCGTTGTTTAAATGCACATTTAGGGTTTCGCCTAAGCGGCTGTACATAACAGAGCAAAGACTAACATTTACATGATTAAAATTACTTTTGAGCTGAAAATGAGAACATCATTGTGCCGCGACAAGTTAAACAATCGTTCTTTTATCAGGGAAGTTAAGATGTTATGTATGACAACCTCTTTATTATTGCACCGAATTTATACTTATATATGGCAAAAGGAGATCATTCGAGGGTTTATGATTTTTACAAATTGCTTAAAACAGTCATCTTTTTGCACTATATCCAGTTTTGATTAACATTTTCATCATTATTGTCTGCTTGAGTAATTCCTGATTCGGCCACATACAGTGTTTCACTCATTGGGCTGAACAATACACTATATAGAGCAACCTGATTATTGCCCGAACATCTAATTTTCTAGATACATTTCAGACATTGAGTAGTCTCGAAATTCTTTTATATTCTGAAATTGGTAAACTTATCCATCCGAATGTGAAATTTGTGTGTTTTATGCCAATTGCTAAGTATGTCTCTGTAATATGTATTGTGTGTATATAGCTTTGTTTGAACTGTAATATGTATTGTTGTTGATTTATGGATAAATGTGGAGTTATATTTTTGGTCAATTGTGTTTGAAAAAAATTGATTTTGTATAGATGTTGAGAAATGCCGCTTCCCGATTCGTTGGTCGGAAAAAAAAGAACAAGAAAGCCCGAACAACGCAGGATGTACCAGATGGCAGCACTGCCGAAGGAGCGAATGATGATATTGGTTTAGCAAATTACAGTATGGTGGAAGATGATGAAGGTCACGCTTCCAGCAATATGAGTTCGAGAGCAGACCCAAAAACCAAATATATGCATCGTGGGTCTCTGAAATCGGTCCTACAAGCCTATAAAGCTATAACCAAAAGCTGCGAAAGAGCAAAATTTATTATTGAAAGGGCAGAAGGGGACCGGTTTTTGTCAATGGATGTTGGTGACTCGTCACTTGCGTTGATTGATTATATCGTCGAGCGTTTCTGGGACACGACGAACACCTTTCACTTCTCATTTGGTGAAATGGGTTTTACACCTGTAGACTGGGTGCTATTGACCGGAATCAATATTGGTATTGGCGAGGCGCCTCCATATGACCCGGATAAGTATACCTTTCAACATGTCTGTGAACATATTTTCCCAGATTTAAAAAACTCCGAAGTTTGTCGTAGAGAAGGTATCCCGGCGCAGTGGATTTCAGATGCCATTATTGTGGCCTTTTTGGACACATACTTCACAGAGGCAAAGTTGTTTGAGGCGCAACAGGATAATGTACTTGCTGAAAGAGTGGCGCGAGCATTTTGGATGTATGTTCTGGGACAGTTCTTCTTTTCCAATGCTAAGAACTACATCGATGCTGGATGGTTAGCTGCTTTTGAGGATACAAATAAAGTTGGAACTTTTGACTGGGGTAGTGCTGGTATGTTAAGACTTTATTCCGCACTTGCTGCAGCGGGGAGGGGTCAAAAGTCACTAACCGGGTCTTGTCAAATATTGGAGGTCATTTTATTTCCTTGAAATTTCATATAACTAGGTATTTCGGGGTAAATTATTAACTTTGTTTGTTTTAATCAAATTCAAGTTTGGGGGGTACGAATATCTGGGCATACTTCGACCTCACAACATCCCTGATGAGAGCGAATGTCCTTGACCAACATGTTCGCGGTGGAAGAGTACGCGAAGGAAGAGTAATGATATTAAGGGTGCAAGGAAACTTTTGAATGAATTGACAATGGATGTTGTGACATGGAGACCGTGGGTTGAAATTGCGGCAACCATATTAATGAGACTATCCGCATAGCTATGGCGGTATCAAATACCCGCACCGTATTTACTTGGGTTGGCACTGTGATTTGACACTTTCTAGTTCAAATAGTCATATTTATTAATATTCTTTTTAATTTTTCTGGTACATGGCTGATAATAATTAAATTTTACAGCATAACGTGTACCTTGGAGACCGGTTATGGCACCAAATCTATGGTGGATGGAGAATTCCGCGCAACCCCCCAAGATGTGTGAGCAACATCACTGATGCCGAGGCTACCAAGATGAGGGAATCGAGTGGCATACCAATAAATGACTACCTCCAAGATCGGGTTACGTATGATTGCTATTTGGAGTACTGGCGACATGTTACTAACTCCAACAAATTTTGCACCCAAGTCAACTGAGAGGTGGAAACATACGACTGTTTGGGGGGGCTTGTTACAGAAACCCTCGACAAACCCGCTGAACATGTTACCATTCCGCCTCAAGATAATTGGACATATGTAAGTATATTTAAAATTTAAACGAAAATATATTTTTAAAGAATTATTTTGAGAAACTGACCTTTTTTTTTCATATAAAGGCCGAAGCTTATAATTTTGCGCAAGAATATGCCGATTTTACCGAAAAATTCCGTAAGTTTCGTTCGGCCCAGTCGAGGGAAAGGATGGAGGAATTGCGCAATTATAAGAATGAAAACACTAATTTGCACGTACAACTTGCCCGTGCTCATTCTCAATCTCCTCACTTAGGGGTTGGTAATTTTCCGGCAACTCTCCCAACGCAAATGTGGAACACGGGGGGTCAGGGAACTTCGTCAAGTATGCCTCCGTTTATGCCACCTCGCTCTTCTTGTGGGGACTAAAACACAATTGAATAGTGTTATTCCATTATTGTGTAGTCATTCCAATTTACACTATATTTTGGACTTTATTGTTTTACAAATTCAAAATACATTTGACTTTATCTGTTTTTATTTTCAATTATGTGTTTTCTTTGTGGCCGTACAGACTCTTTGATTTGGTTTAAAAAAAAAGATCCAACCTATATGTTACCGTTTTGTTTCTGTTATGGAATGCTACCGTTGAACAACGGCCAGATACCCTTACATGGAGTCCTATAAATACATTAGCTTATATGTATCATTCTCATTCCAAATCTATCTCAGTAACATTTAAGATCAAATTTGTAATTCTAGGTTTTCATTTAATGGTGGGTTACGAAAATTTTCGGTTAAATGCAGATAATTTTACACTAGAGGAAGATTTATCCATATGTCGAAACATAATATTGCATTATCCATCAAGGGGGAATGAACGTCGGATGAATGGTTGTATAAGCATGCAATGGTTGGAACATACACATGCAAACTTTTGTAATGAAAGCGGTAATCCCAACAACAGGAACAAAGCAGGCCTTTTTTGTCGATATGTGCAAATAACAAAGGAAGTCCTAGAATTTTCTTCTTTAACTGCTAAGGTCAATGAATTTCGTCTTAGGAATGAAACATATGATGAAGTTGTTGAAAGATCACTGGAGGAATGGACTAGATGGAAACGACATGATTTCCGGTACAAACCTCATTTCGAGATCTTAAGTGTAATGGAAGAATTCAATCCTTTTGTATTGATTTTTCTACCCAGTAGTGAAGAACGCCGTGCACGTCGTCCGACAAGCCAAGCCTTCAGATGAATGAAATGTTGACATGGTTTGAGTTAAATTCATGAAGTGAAGAACAAAAACAAAAGAAGAATAAATAGAGAAAAACAAAATTAGGGTTTAGATATGTCATGCTTATGTCACCGTTTTGTTTTTACTAAATTTTTCGTTTTCTTATCTTTAGTATTTTTGGCTTTGTTTTAATTTGGATTTTACTGCATGTATTTTCTCCTCCACCGACACTTCTTAGCTCTGTATTTTTTGCTTTATAGGTAATTTTCAGTTTCTTGTTTTTAGCCCTTGTGTATGAGTTGTATAGGAGAAAGCAACTGAAACTTCTTATCTCTTGATTTTCTCAATCGAAATTATTTGTCTGTTTTTTCTTTACAGCTCTTGTCAAATTGCTTTAATTTGACCCTCATCTCTGTGTTGTATTGTCTAATCAACTGAAACTTCTTATCTCTTGATTTTATCATTCGAAATTATTTGTCTGTTTCTTCTTTATAGCTCTTGTTTATGTTTGCTTTAATTTGACCCTTAGCTCTGCGTTGTATTGTCTAATCAGCTGAAAATTCTTATCTCTTGATTTTCTCATTCGAAATTATTTGTCTGTTTCTTCTTTATAGCTCTTGTCTAGGTTTTTTGGGCTTGTATTTGCTTTATTTTTTCGTTGTTATCTTAAACATAACTATAAAAAGAACACATCATTCTCCATTGAAACCACATCAACAACTACAAACCAACCCAGAACATCTAAACACCACAAAACTAGCAACCTCCCAAAAACATACTTCCTTCCCCTTTCAATGGCAGGTTATCAAAACTGCAACATGTTTTATGCTGCTTCTAATTCCTCTTCTTATATTCCTCCTAATCAGTTAACCCTATCTTTGACATCTAATGATGATAGTAAAATAACACCACTTCCTCATCAGAGGAAGAAACATTTCCGATTAACCAAAATGACCAAGCACTAAATTTAGGATTGGTCGCTTCATACATTGACTGGCCACGTACTCGGATCGAAATACAAAGAAAGCGTGAGGATGAAGCTAGACAACTATGGACAGATTGCTTTTCAAGAAACCCGACTTTTCCTCCCAATATTTTTCGTAGAAGATTTCGAATGAGAAGACAATTGTTCAACTGTATCTTGCGGGATATAGTAGCAGTTAATCCTTATTTCGTTCAAAAACGGGATACGGCCGGGCGCCTAGGATTAACCCCACACGTGAAAATTACGGCTGCAATTCGTATGCTGGCTTATGGATCTGCGACGGATGCAATAGATGAGTACTTACGCATCGGAGAAACCACGGTTCTTGAGGCAACACGACGGTTTTGTTTGACGATACTGCATTTATATGAGGAACGGTATTTGCGCAACCCAACTACTGTGGATGTAGAACTGTTGGTTAACCAGAACCAAGCTAAGGGATTTCCTGGGATGCTAGGCAGTGTGGATTGTATGCATTGGAAATGGGATAGATGTCCATCAGCCGAATCTGGTGCCTAAACTGCCTACAAAGGCGATGAAAGTATTGTATTGGAGCCAGTGGTTTCACAAGATCTTTGGTTTTGGCATGCTTTTTTTGGTATGCCTGGTTCCAACAACGATATAAATGTAATGAACCGTTCTTATATTTTTAAGAACCTAATCAGAGGGAAAACACCACTTGTGAACTTCGAGGTTAATGGGAACCAATATGATATGGGGTACTATCTCGGTGATGGGATATACCCAGAGATAACAACCATTATTATGTCGATCAAGCATCCAGATTCGGCAAAGAAACATAAATTCTCAACTATGCAAGAGGGCTGCCGAAAAGATGTGGAGCGAGGATTTGGGGTACTGCAAAACCAATTTGCAATCGTTAAACAACCAGCTAGAATGTGGAATATGGACGCACTAACATATATAATGAAAACGTTTATTATTCTCCATAATATGATTGTGGAGGATGAACGTCAACCCGGTGATTGGCCACATGAATATGATCAAGGGCGCTACCACGCACCGGTTAATATATCCCGTCAACAAACTGCAGAACTGTCGAGGATGTCAACTCACCAACGCCGAGTTGCAGTACATAGCAAAGAAACACATTATTCGATTATGAAATAACTTGATCGAACATTTATGGTCGTATATCGGTGAAGTATGAAAAATTAGTAAACCATGCGGCTAGGTTTTGTGGGTATATCTCTTGTAAACCCTCCCGAGACACCACTCGGCCACTAGCGGCACTTAGTGGTTTAAAGGCATGTTGCACGTGCTAAGTGTTGAACCTTTGTATTACTTTTAATCTTAATATGAATGTTTAGTTTAGTTCCTATCATTGCCTTGTCAACTTACTTTTTATAATATCTCTGACAATGTTGAAAACTGATTTTTACATTGAAATGTGGTCTGGCTATTGTCAATTCCTTGCATTGACTTGTCAACTTACAACAAGCATCTTGCACGTGCTAAGTGCAACCGCTACTCATGTGAAAATGAGATATGTTAATGTAATGTTGTGTTCTGTTCTAGTTGCTCTAAGTGACAATCAATTTCATGACTCAAAAGTTAGAATTTTCATTAATAGTCGGAAAAATTACACTCGAAGTTTTATACGGTGTAACCAAAACGAGATTCTCTTCTTTTCTGTAAAATTTCTTGCTTCCTAATTTCAATCCACTCTTTGGTTGCGGCATCCAAATGGGAGACGTCCGTCATCATAATACGATACTCCTCTTTTGCTGCAAACTCGACTTCTCTCTGATCATTCTTCCTTTTAGAATTTTCCATATAACTGTTGTTGAAGTTTTTTTGGTTGTTAATAATTGTGTCCAAGGCATCGGCTTGGGCACTGGATTTTGCTTTCCCTGTTAGCTTCAAACGTTTAGCCTCTTTTTTCCCCATCAGACGGGGATACGTGTTAGGTATATCTCATATTTCTTCGTATCCACTCCATTGCCGTGGCTTGGCGAAGGTCTATTTCGAGTATCGTCATCGGTATTCGAATCTTCTTCGGCTTGTGATGAATCGAAAACTTGTGTTGATCGTCTTGAATATTTGATGTTTTCTAACATAATTGCGTAACACTCTTCGTGCTTAAATGGTTTCCCACCATTAGCTTCCTTGAATAGCCTCCTTACTTCTACACTATGTTTATTGTTGTTCAGAAAAATAGTTAGTACATCATATACAATTCAAAACTTTAAAAAGGAAGTGCATAAAATTTAAGTCTTCACATACCTTTGTTTGTGAGCCCCATCCAGTATGGTGTTAACGTTCCACTTCTGCCTCCTTTGCAGAGTAATGAGCCACCTCTTTACTTATTCCCAGAAAGCGTTTCTGAATAGAGGTCCAACTCCGATCAGCCATTGAAGGTATAGCTTCTTTCATTCCATCTTTGATGCGAGACCATAATTTGTCTTCTGATTGATCGGTTCCAATACTACAATATTGCGATATTGATAAATGAATCCTACACATGGTTATATCTTCACTAACAGTAAAATTTGGACCTCTTGGTTTTGGACCCATTAATGAAAGTGATTACAAACAAATTGGAATGGACAAAAATTTGAAAATCTTAGAAATTTTTTTATTTGTTGTAACTGAATTATGAAATATTGTTGCGGAGATGAAACATACTACGGAAACTCGTTTATATACATTAAGGATTTAATATCCGTTCAACGGTTATATTTTACAACGTTATACAATACAACGGTAACAAAACGCTCGTGTAGGGGGACGTTTTGTTGCAACGCCTAGCTGGAGGAGCGTACAATTGGGACGTCCATCTGGAGCAGCGTTTGTAAACTGGGCGTCCATCTGAAGAAGCGTTGCGTCGTCTTGGGTGAGCGCCGGGGCTAGGCGTTTTCCTAAATGGACGTTGGGTTTACAACGTTTTCCTAAGTGGATGTCTGGTTGAGACGCTCCTCTAGCTTGCGTTTGGAAGACCAGCGTTCTCTTGTACAAGCGTTACTTCATGCGCTTCTCTGCCCAAGCGTCTCGACAAACGCTACTCTAACCAAACGTCCGTGTTTCGAAACACTTTCTTAACGAAGCGTTTTGGGTTAACGTCATTTTAGGAGAGCGTGCGACTATATAAGATTTTGAGAGAAAAACTCCTCTGGTAATGTACATTTGGTCGCCTCAAAACCAAATACGGTCGCCCGTTCCGGTTGAAATTGGGCGAGGGAAGAGTAAATTTAATCTTTACTCTTTGGTCCCCTCGCCCACTGCAGTTGCCCTTATAACCCAAGGCTTCACGGAAAATAATTCTGCAATGCATAAGCAAAAACAAAAAAAAATCTCTACTAAAATATGCAACATTTTATGTGGCGGACCAAAGTTCCTGCAGCGATACTGGTTTTTATGTAGATAGTTTTTGTTGGAACTTATATCTATCTTGATTGCTATTTGCTAACACTACTACCCAGATCAAGCTATGTCAAAATGTATCAACTTTAACAAGAGTTCTCCTTGGCATAAACACAAACATTTTGTGTGCAACCTGACTAGGACAACTTTACAACCCAAGTTCTGGTTCAACATCCATCAAATACGTAACACAACTTATAAACAATCAACGCTAAAGAATGTTATGGTGCAGATACCTTATTATAAATTAAACAATATCTCATGCAATTTGTTTTCATCACAAATTCCACAACATCAGAATTTAAACTGAAATAGAAATCAAGAAGTAAGAAAAAATATGCACCTTGACGATCGAAATCAGAAACCAAACGATCAACGAAGCAGATTCAGATGAGTAATTTTTTTATTTAAAACATTTAATGTTAGGCCTTTTTCTCATATGGGATAAAATAAAGGGAAAAAGGATATTGATCCATTAGTCCCACTACCCTCTCCCACCTTTAGAAGAACCACTCACTATATATCTATCGGGTAACTACTCTATGATGGCTAGGGTTTGAATACTGAAAGATAGAAAAATTGGACAGAGGGTCACCAAAACCATTTTCATCAGGAACACACCATCTAAAAGTGAGAAGGAGGATTTGGAACCAAAGTTCACATCAATTCAGAAATTAGGGCAAGCTTCAAAGGATTAAGATTACAAGCAATGGCTGGAGGTATTTACAATCAATTTTTTTATTGCTTCCGTTTTTAATTTTATATGTTCATATTGTGATAAATTATACATATAGGTTTCACATTTGGTATCAGAGCATGTAATCACCTCTGCCTTGATTGAGTAATTTAGATTCTTTGTGTTTTGGGTTTTCTCATAATCATGTGCACTATTAAACGAAAATACCTAAAACACCAGGTCAATTCTTAATCTCTTCTGCTTGTTGTTGATTTAATTTTATTGAGAATCCATGAAAAACAGTCCTGTATACGTGGTTGCATCTGTGACCATTTAGAGAGAAGAGAATCTCAAGTAGTAGTTGTATTGTACTCTGTAGACACATTAGGTCTGAAAAGATTCATGTGAACTAACGATGAGATGATGATGGATGCCAATTTTGAGCTTTTTATGCGGGCTTAACCCGGATCCATAAGGACTAGAGAATAAACAAGCCGAACCCAATTTAACGCGGTGGAACGCGAAGTATACTAACCATTTATTTGTCGTTTCCATTTTGGTGATTTTGTGATCATGTTTTCTAGGATTATTTATTAATAATGATAAACAGGATTTTGCAAAATGTTTAGATCACCTTATGATTCTGAGCGGTTCTCAGGGCTTTTTGCATTAACTTATGTTGTCTATAGCATCAGTTTGTTACTTCGAGACCAAGGTTGTACCATACCGGATTTCGGTTCGTACCGGTCGAGAGCGATACACTGGTACGCCGGTATACCGGGGAAATTTCGGTTTAAATATCGGTGCATATATTTTATACCTATAATTTTATGAAAAATTACTAGTTCATATTTTATAACTATAAATATATTTTAACACGTTATAACAAACATTTTTTCACAAAATTTGAAAAGATAAACTAGTATTCATCCAAAATATATAGATCCATAGATTTCATACAAAGTTCAAACTGGAAACACAAAAGAAACAAGAATAACTTCAAAGTTTATCGTCTAAAATACTAATTAAACAAAGATATTACAATTTTAAGATCATTAGATTAATTATAGATATTATCATATGCATATATAATTCTAAAATATCATAAAAATATGGGTAACAATTGAAAACCCTAAAACAAGAATAAATTTTTATTTTATTTTATTTTTTATTTTTTTTTAAATAAAAAAAGCAATAAAAAAATGATTGTACCGGTCAATACCGGCCAATACCGGTCAATACCGGCCGTACCGGCCAAACCGGTACAGTCCATACCGGCCGATATTCTCGGTCAAATACCGTTTACCGGTATACCGGATTTCGTCCCGCTTTTCGGCCGAAACCGATAAAACCGGCGGCATGCCGGCCGTACCGACCGGTATGGACTGCACTGTTCGAGACATTTTTCATTGGTGGTCGGTGGTTCCACTGGTTGTGAACCATAGTAGTTTGACATACTCTAATCAAGCCAACTAATAGGTATATGATTAATTAGTTTGCATGATTAAGAAGTGTTGAAAATAATATGTTTATTTACTGGAGTCGGATATCTTGCCATCGGATGTTTCTTCCTAACCAGAATTTGAGCTTCTCAAATTCATCCCCGTGAAGTGTTCAATTCCCGTGAAATGTATTTGGGGCTTAATGGATTTGTTTAATTGGCCTAGTAATTAATTGTAGTTAATGGGCTAACAATAATGGAGATTACTTGGCCGAATTCATTCCGCGAATTCTAGTACGGAACGTTAAGCACACGAAATGAATAAATTCAGACCTCAAATTAAAATGAACGTTGGGATGTGACCTTTTAGTTTTTCCAGTCACTATAATATGTTTAATCATATTAATTTTGTTCTAAAATATTTGTTGTATTATTATTTGTTGACATGTGCAATGGTTATAAATAATTAGTTATATATATATATATTATGACCATTATGATTGTACATAAACAAAGATTATGTCAAGTGATTTAATAATTTTAGTAATTAGAGAGTAGCCACAACATCTCTAGTTATTTAAAATTTTCTTAAGAAATCACATGTGGAAACTAGACATAAATTTGTAATTAATCATACGTAATATGATGAAATATGCCCACAAGAAATTTTATTATATTTGTATGATTAATTGGGGTGAAATATTGAATTATGTTCCTTAATCTACCCACAAGAATTAAGGAATGAATATGGTTTAATAGTTTCATCATGTAGTTATGAATCTAATTTGAGTATGACTTTAGCCCACAGACAAGTTTTATGTCATTAGATTTATATTTTTATGCATGACTTGCATTGGTAAATCATGATTAAGTTTAACCCTCAAATGTTTTATTTATAAGCATGTATATATTTTTTCTTTGCAGCAATTTTAACTGGAAATATTTCTGATGTCAATTATGACATTCTTGAATTAAAGGGTGATAATTTTATAGCGTTTTTTTACGAATCTAATATGGTTAATATTAATCATAATACATGGTGGATTGATTCTGGTACTACAATCCATGTTTCGAATACCTTGGAGGGTATGACAAACCTAAGGAAACCAATAGGGAGTGAACACTACATCCATTCAAGTAGTCAGATGAGTTCACATGTGGAAGTTGTTGGGACATGCAGTTTAATTTTAAGTAGTGGTTTTACTTTGCATTTAGAAAAGACATTTTATGTACCAGGTTTCACTAGAAACTTGATTTCAGTTTCAAGACTTGTACCTTTAGGAATTTCCTTTAACTTTTCGAATTCTGGCTTTAGTATTCTCAGAAATTATGAAGTTATTGGTTATGGAATTTTGTCTGATGGTTTATATCGTCTTTATTTGCAAAATGATATTACTCATAGTTCTATGCATGTTAATACTGGGTTAAAAAGATGTATTATGAATGAGGACTCCTCAATTTTGTGGCACCGAAGATTGGGACATATCTCCATTGAGAGAGTTAAGATATTTGTAAAGGATGGGGTACTTGGTACTTTATACTTTACTGATTTTGATACTTGTGTTGGTTGCATTAAGGGAAAGCAAACTAACAAACACAAAATTGGTGTCAAGAGAAGTTCAAACCTATTAGAGATCATACACATGGACATTTGTTGTCCAGACATGAACGCTAATGATCCGAAATACTTTATCACTTTCATAGATGATTATTCACGATATATGTATCTTTACTTACTTCGTTCCAAAGACGAAGCTCTGGATGCCTTTAAATTGTTTAAGGTTGAAGTAGAGAAACAATGTGATAAGCACATTAAGATTGTGAGATCAGATAGAGGTGGAGAGTACTATGGTAGTTACACCGAGAATGGAAAAGCACCGGGTCCATTTGCAAGATTTCTTCAAGAGCATGGGATTGTTGCCCAATACACTATGCCTGGTTCTCCGGACCAAAATGGTGTAGCAGAAAGAAGAAATCGAACTTTAATGAACATGGTGAGAAGTATGAGAAGTAATGTTAAACTTCCATCATTTTTATGGGTAGAAGCTCTTAAGACGGCAACGTACATATTACACCGGGTTCCTTCCAAGGCCGTCTCAAAGACGCCTTTTGAGTTATTCAAAGGATGGAAACCAAGTTTGCAACATGTACGCATTTAGGGATGCCCGTCTGAAGTGAGAGTGTACAACCCACAGGAGAAGAAGCTAGACCCAAGGACTATTAGTGGGCATTTCATTGGATATGCTGAAAGGTCTAAGGGTTATAGATTCTATTGTCCGTCTCATAACACTAGAATTGTGGAATCAAGAAATGCTAAATTTCTTGAGAATGACTTGATTAGTGGGAGTGATCAATTTCAGGATATTGTTCCTGAAAAAGAATATTGATCAACTTCCACCTACTGTTTCAAGTGACAAGTTGATTGTTATTCACGCACCTCAAGATAAATTGGGTGTTAGACAACCAACCATTGCGGTTCCACAAGTTGAGAACAATCTAATAGATCATGATGGTAATGAGGAACAAACTGTTCAGCGTGAGGATAAACAAGTTCCATTGAGGATATCTAATAGAGTAAGAAAATCAACTATTTCTAGTGACTATTTAGTGTATCTGCAAGATTCGGATTGTAACATTAGAGCCGATAATGATCCTATGTCATTTTCACAAGCCATAAATTCTAGAGATTCAAACTTATGGATGAATGACATGAATGATGAAATGAACTCAATGGCATCCAACGGAGTTTGGAATCTCGCCGAGTTGCCCGATAGTGTAGAAACCATTGGATGCAAGTGGGTTTTAAAACAAAGAAAGACTCGCATGGAAACATCGAGAGACATAAGGCTAGACTCGTTCCCAAAGGGTTCACTTAAAGGGAAGGAATCAATTACACGGAGACTTTTTCTCCTGTATCAAAGAAAGATTCTTTCCGAGTGGTGATGGCATTAGTAGCTCATTTTGATTTAGAGCTACATCAAATGGATGTGAAAACATATTTTCTCAATGGTGATTTAGAGGAAGAGGTTTACATGAAACAACCTGAAGGATTCGTCTCTAAATAACGTGAGTATTTGGTTTGTAAGCTTAATAAATCCATATACGGGTTGAAGCAAGCTTCTCGACCATGGTATATGAAATTCCATAAAGTTATTACTTCATTTGGATTCGAAGAAAATATTGTGGATCAATGTATATACCTTAAGGTCAGTGGGAAAAAGATGTGTTTCCTTGTGTTGTATGTGGATGATATTTTTGCTCGCAACCAATGATAAAGGATTACTATATGAGGTGAAACAATTTCTTTCAAGTAACTTTGATATGAAAGATATGGGTGAGGCGTCTTATGTCATTGACATAAAAATCCATAGAGATAGATCTCGAGGCATTTTAGGTTTCTCTCAAGAATCCTATATCAACAAAGTCTTAGAAAGATTTGGTATGAAAGATTGTTCACCAAGTATAACACCCATTGTAAAAGGTGATCGGTTCAGTTTGGACCAATGCCCCAGGAATGACATTGAAAGGGAACAAATGAAAAATGTTCCATATGCTTCAGCTGTTGGTAGCATTATGTATGCTCAGGTATGTACCAGACCCGACATTTCATATGCTGTTGGAGTATTAGGAAGATATCAGAGTAACCCAGGAATCGATCACTGGAAGGCTGCGAAGAAAGTGTTGAGGTACCTTAAAGGTACTAAGGATTACATGCTTATGTATAGATGGACGAATAGTCTTGAAGTGGTAGGCTACTCCGATTCTGACTTTGGAGGCTGCAATGATTCGCGTAAATCCACATCAGGATACGTGTTCATGCTAGCTGATGGGTCAATATCCTGGAGGAGTGCCAAGTAGACCTTGACGACCACTTCTACAATGGAGGCTGAGTTCGTTTCTTGTTTTGAGGCTACCTCACATGGTGTATGGCTGAAAGGCTTTATTTCTGGGCTAAGAGTTGTTGACTCTATTATCCGAACAATAAGAATGTATTGTGAAAATTCAGATGTTATCTTTATGGATAAGAATAATAAGAATGGAAATCGAAGTAAACACATCGACATAAAGTATATAGACGTAAAAGAACGTGTGCAGGAAAAGAAAGTGATCAATTCAGATGTTATCTTTATGGATAAGAATAATAAGAGTGGAAATCGAAGTAAACACATCGACATAAAGTATATAGACGTAAAAGAACGTGTGCAGGAAAAGAAAGTGATCATTGAACACATTAGCAATGAATTGATGATAACTGATCCCTTGACTAAAGGCATGCATATTAAAGGATTCAAGGATCATGTAGTAAGGATGAGACTTGGTCCTATTATGTAATACATTCTTTATGTTTTCTGAAGCTTTCATTTAGTTGGATTATTTCTCATTTGGAATTATATACGTACTTACTTTAGTTATTTTGTTGAGAAATATCATTATAGTTTGACCTAGAGTAAACTTATGGTTTACTCATTAAGTTAAGTACGAGTGGTGAAATACTAAGTATGTTGTGACACATGGAAGATTAATTCTTGCTCTTAAAGAGGATTAATCGCCATGATCCGTATATGGAGTCTTTCGTGAAATGGATCAAGTGGGAGAATGTTAGGCCTTTTTCATATGGGCTAAAATAAAGGGAAAAAGGATATGTGATCCATTAGCCCCACTACTCTCTCCCACCTTTAGAAAAACCACCCATTATATATCTATCGAGTTACTACTCTATGATGGCTAGGGTTAGAATACAGAAAGATAGAAATATTGGACAAAAGGTCACCAAAACCATTCTCATCAGGAATACACCATCTAAAAGTGAGAAGGAGGATTTGGAACCAAAGTTCACATCAATTCAGAAATTAGGGCAAGCTTCAAAGGATTAAGATTACAAGCAATGGCTGAAGGTATTTATAATCAAATTTTTTTATTGCTTCCGCTTTTAATTTTGTATGTTCATATTGTGATAGAATATACATATAGGTTTCACATTTAATACCCTGTATATAATGCTGTTACAGGAAATAACATATGTCTCAAGCATTTAACAATATCTTGATATTCTTCGTAGCACTTCGAATTATACCAAACAACGAAGGCGAATATTGTAGCATAAAACTCTCTTTATAAACTCTCAAAATATTTCAATGAAATTACAAAACCAAAACTTATTTTTCTGTGTTTCTCCTTCTCTAGAAGAAGGGTTTTTATTTTGGATGAAACAAGACAACTGCTAAGGAAAAACAGTTTCATTTCAAATATTAGGATATAACTGTTAGGATATATCGGTTAGTATATCTGTTTACAACAAACACAATTTCTATTCGCCACTATAATTGGATTTGGAGGGCCATCCAAATCCTTATTTCATACAGTTCTGCAACAAATTTCTTACAAATTGACAACAACTAGCTATCCTCTTACTTGTTGCTTGCACTACTCATTGTTGCTCAAGACTATGGCACGCAAGATAAGTCATACAATTTCTTCCACGAAGTGTAATGCTGATTTTTCTTTTTTTCTCATGTAATTCCATGGAACGTTTTTCACGTTTCCCTTAAGATGATGACATTGACATAAGATACGACAATGGCGTTCTAGATAACAAATTTTAAAGGTCCACGTTTGAGCCAACAACAGATAAGTCAAAGATACGTCACACATACATTTTGTCTTGACATTAACCAAATCACTCAGCACTTGAAGTTTGAAGAACCAAACATAAACTAATATTTTCAGAAACAAACTAAAGCCATCAAGAGCACCTTCCTTGCTATTGGCGATTGATTGAAGAAGAAAGAATTAAAATGCATATGGAATTTATTGAGGCTGGCTCGAGAGCCAAGTATCCCCATCAATATAGTATGTTCCGATGAACGGCTTCGCCTCATGGTCGCTCAACAATCTTGCCCACTGCACTCTCCCCGTGGCGTTTGCACCTGGGCCACTGCATTTGTATTCTCCATAGTACACGCTCCTAATTAAAATGACAAAATGGTAATACGTTAGGTGAAAGGTGTTTACAAATGATTTTTCCTATAGAACTTTAACTAAATTTTAAAGAAGAAAAGAAAAGGAAAATTAAAAAATCAAATGGGGATATACTTTTGTAAGTATAAGTTATACATGTTTATGTATAAAATTTCGGATATAAATACCTTCGTGTCTAAATTCATATTTATTTATTTATATTTTCAGATAAAATTTATGAGTATTCAAATCCGATTTACATTCCCGAATATTTGATATTTTATATGCGGATTTGAACAGTTTTCAAAGTTTTTGGACCCAATAAAACCTTTACATGTATTAAATTTTCTATTGAATGCATATATATTTTATACAATATAGTTAACATCGTGTATCGGAGTTGTATCATCAACGTAAAATACACCTAGATAAAGGATTATCGGTTTTTCTCGGGAATACATAACTAATTATATCAATTTTTATCGGCTTGGAGGAAAATATTTTAGGAAGACAAGATCAAGAAATCTCTAGCTCTATTTCTCGTGGAAAATATGAGATGGAGAATAATGTAGTAGCCAAACTCAAACAAACTAAAAACGTGAATAACGGTGCAAAAGAGGATATTGACAAAGTCGTGGACTCCTTTGTAAAACTTGCAAGCAACTATGGTAATACCAGTGCTGAGAACTTAAAATTTCTTAAAAAGAAATTGAATCATCCGGTGACTAATTACAGAGAGAGATTTCAACTTATTAGTGTTGGAAGATGTTATTGAGGAAACATTTGGAGAAGATGGTCTTGGAGGTATTAATGATATTGAGAATACAATCCAAAGTAGGGATGATGTGAGGGAACCAAGAACTGTTGATGGACTTTAAAATATTATGTTGGAATGTTAGAGATCTAAACGATTTCGACAAGATTACCTCTTTTAAAAATCTGGTATCTTCTTAGAGATGTGCAATTTGCTTGATTCAAGAAACCAAGATTATGAATTTCTCTTATTGGTTTGTTCGGCAGCTTTGGTATATAGAAAAATTCGAATGGCCTTATGTTCCTTCTATAGGAGCAATTGGTGGTCCCCTCTCTATCTGGGACAGTTGTAGATTCGCCAAAGAAGATGAGAGACTCGGATATAACAATATTTCCACTTTACTATCTATGAGAATTAACGGTTTCAAATGGGTTATAACTAATGTTTACAGCCCATGTGAGTACAATTCTAGAGCATAATTTTGGGAGGACTTGGAGGAGATAAGGCACTGGTGGAATGGTCCTTTATGCATAGCTGGTGAATTTAATGATGTTAGGTATGAGATGGGAAGAAACAGGGGGACTGGAGATAGTAGGAATACGGGTTTTCGTAATAGCTTCATTACGCAACAGGAGATGGTGTATCAGCCTTTGATAGGGGGTTTATATACTTGGTCTAACAACAAATTTGACCCTCTTTTGTGCAGGCTCGACAGGTTTTTGTTCAGTGTAGAGTTGGATGAAGCTTTTCCTAATGCGTTACAAATCGCACTAACAAGAACAATTTCGGACCATAATCCTATGGTGATCATTACTAGTCCTTCTGTTAGTAGCAACCCTTATTTCAAGTTAGAAAAGAGTTGGATTGAGCACAAAATTTTTATCACCAATGTGGGTTATGGTGGGCTACCATGGATTATATGGGAAGTGCTAGTACTGTATTCTTTCTAAAACTGAAGAACTTCAAAAATTTTATAAAAGCATCGGGCTTGCTGGAGTTTGGTGCAACAAAAAGGGAGAAAAAAAGACTCACTGAGAGAATTAGTGAGCTTAACTTGTTAGAGGAGAAGGGTTTTCTTCACATTAATCAGCAAGAAGCTAGACTCCAAAGTAACGTTAAGTTAAAGGAGATTGAAAATTTGGAAGCTAGAATATGGCAGCTCAGAGCAAAACAAAATGGATTTAGTTGGGGAGACGCAAATACTGGGTAGTTTCATAGAATTGCTAGCTCTCTAGCAAAGCTTCGGGTTAACGGAGCGGATTGTTTGATCAGAATATAATTAAAGATGAAATCATAAAATCAGTCTTTTCTCTTCTCAAAACATTATGTTCTCTACGTTTGATTCCTTATTCTTCCCTGCGGTCGTGGCTTGAAAGAAACTTTACTGAAGATGAAGACTGGGGTGTTATCAAGCATATGGGATGTAATAAATCATCTGGGCCATATGGTTTCTTTCTGAGTTTTACAAAAGTTGTTGGAATATCATCAAGGTGAACTTCATGAGTATGTTAAGTCACTTTCATAAATATGGTTCTTTGGATTGGAGGCTTAACTGCTATTTTATAACCCTGATTCCCAAAAAAGAGGACTCTTTTACTCCTAAAGATTTTAGACCTTTCAGTCTTATAGGGAGTCCATATAAAATAATATCCAAAGTTCTTGCTAAAGATTGAAAATGATGATGCCTAGTTTAATTTCAGATTATCAAGGGGATTTTATTAAAGAGAATCAAATTCTTGATAGGGTTCTTATTGCTAATGATTGTGTAGATATCAGATTCAAGGCTAAAATGCCTGGTATTATTTGTAAGATTGATATGGAAAAATCTTTCAACAATGTTGATTGGCACGCTCTTTTTTGTATCTTGCAAAGACATGGTTTGGGTGAGAGATGGATAGCTTGGATTAAATGGTGTCTCTTCTTCTCATCTTTCTGTTCTTGCGAATGGTGCTTCTACTACCAAGTTCAGGCCGTCTAAAGGATTAATATAAGGTGACTCATTGTCACCATATTTATTTTTATTGGTTGTGGAAATCTTATCTAAGCTTATGAATGATGCTGTGGAAAGAAGACAAATACATGGTTTCAAAGTGGCGGATACGGGTACTATGATATCTCATCTTCAGTTTGCTGACGACACTCTTTTGTTTATAGATGCAAAACCCGGATGAGGTAGCTAGAATTTTTATCATTCTAACTATCTTTGAGAATCTGACTGGAAAGAAACTAAATTTGGAAAAAAAACACTATGGTTAGTGTGGGAGCTGATGAGACCATTGATATGTTGTCTAAAGAACAGGGTTGCAAAACTGAACAACTTCCAATAAAGTATTTAGGACTGCCTATTGGTGCTAGGTCTAGAAATGTTTCTGTTTGGGATTTTGTATTAGAAAGAATGGAGACGAGGCTTGCTTCTTGGAATTTTTTTTTTTGAACAAAGCAGATAGGTTGGTTTTGATCAAGAGATGTCTTTCAAGTCTACCGATTTATTATCTTTCGTTGTTTTATTTTCCGATTAGCATCGAGAAAAAGATGGTGAAATTGATGCGTAACTTTTTATGGGGAGTAATTGAAGTAGAAAAAAGATGGCACGGGTGGCGTGGTCTAAGGTTTGTATGCCTAAAAAATATGGAGTTAAAAGTTTGCGACTAACCAACAAATCTCTCTTAGCTAAATGTGTTTGGGGATATACAAGACAAAAAACTTGACTATGAAGGAGAATTGTGCAGCAAAAGTCTCAAATAAAAGAAGAAGTTGTTATGCCTGTTGATGATGCTACAACTCAATATAGGAGTTTATGGAGTAATGTATCTCGATGGCTCCGGAAATACAAAGATTCTGCACTTTCAAGGTAAGAAATGCTGAGGCCATTAAAATTTGGCACGACAAAGGGACAGATAAAGGTTGTTTAAAAAACCTGTTCCCTGTAATTTATAAAGAATGCAAAAGGAAACATGTTACAAATTGCAGAGATGGCCACAACTGGGGAGTGGAAAGGTTGCTTCAGAAGTAATCTCAATATTAATGCTCGAATGGAGTGGGATCTTTTAAAAAGAAACTTTGGAGAAGTGCCAGTTCTTACGGGGAGTGAAGATGAAGTCAATATCTTGGATAACTTCAGTACCAAGAACTGTTATGATGTTTTTGCAGGAAACTTTGATAACTGCTGTTTTGAAAAATTCTTGTGGAGAAGTCGTATCCCTAGTAAAGTCAGTTTCATGATATGGGCAGTTTTTCACAATGCGTTACCAACTCGAGATATGCCTAGTCACAGAGGAACAACGCTGCAAAGTGTGGATTGTGTTTTCTGTAATGGTGAGAGAGAGACTGCTGACCATTTACTAATTCAATGCAGATTCGCTTTTGAAGTATGGGATTACTTTATAAAAGATTTTCGTATCTCATGGCCTTTGCCAGCCAAAGTAGTGCATCTTTTTCCAGCTTGGGAATGGAATGTTCTAAGAGGTCGTTGTAAAGAAATATGGGAGGTGATACATTATGTCATTCTTTGGAACATCTGGAAGGAGCGGAGCGACAGAGTTTTTGGAGCTTGACCCAAATCAGTGGAGGAAATGACTGTTCTTATTAAGCAAACGATGGTTCTATGGTTCTGCGATAAGGATACTTTCCGAGCTATTAGCAGTAATCAAATCCTTCATAACTGGGAATTGGTATTACATATGACAACAACTTGTAGTTCAGTTGCAAGATTTTGATTATTATGGTTTTGTGTATGAAGGCGAGAAAAATCTGGAAGGAGTATGGGTTTGTTTTGCAGCAAGAGCAAACTGGAAGAGAATTGTTGACGCTGTCTTGAGTATGATTTGGAGATGTTGATACGAGTTGGAAGGAGGGAGCTGCTGTTGGCTCTGAATGAAGAAACAGAAAAGAAAAAGATGGGTTTAAAGTTTTGCAGCGAAACATGAAGTGGTGTTGTTCAGGAAGGAGTGTAGTGATTCCATGAGTTGGGTTACTGTTCATTTGTGAGACCTTATTACTGTACTCTTGATTGGTTTTCATCTGCTGACTCAAGATGAATTTGGGTTGAGATTACAGAGATGGTTTGTGTTGTCATCAATTACCACATATCGTTTTCAGTCATGGCTTTGTGTACACATTCTGCATTTGGCTGTTTCACTTCAGGTCAGTGTTGACAAATGGGTCTCGCCTGTTTTGGAGGCTTGGAAGCGTATTTACTAATGTGGTACAGCGGTTCTTTTATGTTGTCAGTTTAGTTATTTCAGAATGTTTACTGTAGCACACCCTCCATTGCTATTAGTCTTTGTATGGGTATGTAACTCTTTTTTCCTTTTAACATAAGCTTTAACTATTAAAAAAAACTAATTAACTCTGTAATTTTAGAATTTAGAAATATATATTTTTTAGGCTATTCAAAAGTTTTAATGTAGGGTATTTTAAGTATAATAACATCAATCAAGCAAGATTATATGTTATATATTCGAACAACTTAGTTTAACTTTGTAATCAAACAACCCTAAGCATGATTTTGTATGAAAAAAAAAGAAAATAAAAAAAAAATACTTTATTAACATTACGTAAATATCCTAACCGATTCTATTGGTCGATAATAAAATTGAAAAAATCATGCATCCATAACATTATACGTATCATCCCATTCAAGGTCATTATAAGTTTATAACTTAACTACATTACTCATACATCATTGTTCGCTGGATTTTATATTTTTAAACACCGTACTAGTCTTTCGATCAGGCTAATTTTATGTAATAATATTTTTGTATAGAGCCTAAATTATACTCCTTTCGTCTCTAGATGATTGATCATTTTTTAAAAATCTTGTCCCAAAATAATTGATATTTTTAAAATGTTTTTAAAACAATCTTTTCAATAACTAATGGTGTTAAATCTTATTCCAATAAATATAAATAATTTAATAATCATGTTTATACATGAAGTTTATAAGTTTTTTAAAAAGCTTTACACCGCTACGAAATATACAAACACTCGTTCTTTAATCAATTAGTGTAAATGATATGTAACTTTCTAATTTTGTTACATAGTTATATATGAGGGTATAAATAATTATAAAATTACTATTTTTTATTTTTTCTTAAAAATTGTCCAAATAAGTGATGAAAAAAGTATACTAAAACATTCTCTTCATTCATAATAAATTGATTTATTTCAAGTTTGTACAATTCTCAAGACAGGAAGTAAAGATGTAAATTTTTAATGTTTTTTTATTTAAGTTTGTACAATTCACCTTATTTATTTAAAATAGTTTGATTTATAGAAAATTAAATTTTAAAATAAATTAATTTATAAAAAACGCAAGAAATATATAATAAGCACTGACAATCCAACCCAACCAATTGGCATAAAGGTCTAGTAGGCCGGTGCGCGATTAAGCCTAAAACATAGGGATCTTATCATTTATCATCTTTCTTCTAGTAAAAACACGGGCTCTCAAAATTTGCAGTGATTAAAAAAAGCACTCTGGCGCACACATTTAGTGTAGCGCAACACCGTCTAAGATGGCCTTTGGAATTAATGCGCGTATGTCCCTCAGCTTCTGAGTTTTTAATGTCTTTTTTGTCTCATGAGCGTCGCGACATTTTGTTAGTGATTTTCGTTGTTAGCGTGTATGTCTCTTAGCGTCACTAACAATATTTTTTTCCGCCACTAACACGAAAACACCTCAAGAAAATTATTATTTTTTAAATATTATTATTTAAAAGCTTTTTTTAGATATTATTTTTTTATATAAATTTTATTTGATAAATAGACATCTTTAGTTTCCATCGTGATAAAGTAGGATTGTATATGGTATGGTATAAACTGTAAAACCGCAACGTACCACACATGACCGGTTCTGAGGGAGTGTCGGGTGTGCGATCGTACAAGGTCTAACTCTTCCTAGGACCTTTTTAAGTCAAGGTTACCCCTCCAGCTTAGCCCAATCATTCTTAGAACAATCTTTTTATATTTTATTTAAGCCCAGCTCAGTTACATGTTTATCTGTATTTTTACATGTATTATAAGAAAAAATATACATTTTTATTAAAAACATGGAAACAATGATCTTGTGTGTAATCCTGGTGCAATTCATTGGACTACTACTAATTGCTTGTTAATTACAAGCGTATATTTTACATTTAACTAATAAAATTTCTTTTTCTTGAAGATGAATTTTCTATTTGATTTTTAAAAATGAAAAATGGAACATATTAAATATGAACCATACATTTAATTTAACTCTATAATCATTGGATTCTTATGTACAAATGTTAGTGTAAATGGCTACATGTTTTAAGTTTTGCTCATCATATATTTGTTTTTGATAGTGGATGCAAAAAATTCTCTTTTTGTTGTTATTTTCGTTTTTACGAAATTATTGGAAGAACAAAAATTTGACCTTAAAAAAGGTCTTGTGATCAAGGTCGCACAGGGCTCTTCTAGACTCAGGATCGGATATGGTACCACACCGTTTAAGTCTAAACCGAACTGTAACATCTATCTAATGGTTTGACATGGTTTTAATTTTGCGAATACCGGTGATCTTGGTACGGTTTTAAATTCTTTTTCATTTATGACCATTAGAATATGACATAACCCAATTAATTTCACTAAATTCTCTTAACTCTTCATTTTAATCTTTTCATTGTTAATTAGTTGTACTGTGGAAATATATTTTCAAAAAAGATAATACTGAATTTAGCCAATAGAAATCAACTCCACACTCTATAAACATAAACGGTTTCATCCTTCAATTGTTTGTTTACAAATGATAAAATTCATGACTAAAGAGATGTCATGTAGATATTTATTAAAAAGTGTACACTACTACGAGGAATGAATTATAGACGGTTATTTAACTCATGTGTACTAAATATTAATATTAATTTTAATTTTACAAAACAACGGTTTTTGAATATTCGACGGTTTTACATCGTCTTATCCAAAATCAACTAAACCGTTTATGAAATGATTTGACACAATTATAAAAACTTAAAAATTATCATCTATGATTTTGGTTTTAATTTCATCCAAAATCGTACTAAATTATACCGTATACAACCCTATAAAGTTGTCATAATTGAAAGAGGTTCTCGACCAGAATAGTAGAAATTCTGCACATTTTATACAGGTCTACACCAGCCCTACTAATTTCAAAATAATTGAATACGAGTATACAAATAAAACCTTTAAGGTATATAGATTATAAAAGCTTAGAACCAACAAAAATAAAATAATGGTAAAACGTTTTGATATTTGTTTCTTTTAAAAATCCAAACAAACAAACAAAAAAGAAGTTCGAACTATCGTTTATGGTTCAGAATGTTGTTTGTGTTTCACACTATCGTTTATAACTCGAACTGTCGTTGATGCTCCCAACCAAATATTGTGTAATTGATGTGGAACTTTCATGTTGGGTTTGGAATACCACCCAACTCTGACATTCCCAAGAATCCCAACCAAGGCATTTCGAAAAAAAAAGAGTTCTTGAGGTGTTTTTTGTGTACTAAAGAACTGTTGGAGATAAAATGAATCTCCCACGAAGTGATGTCATCATTTCTTGGGGCGACGTCATGGTTCGATCCCTATGTTATCATTTCTTAGGGCAACGTCATGGTTCGATCCGACGTCATCATTTCTTGGGGCGACGTCATGGTTCGATCCCTATGTCATCATTTCTTGGGGTGACATCATGGTTCGATCCGACGTCATCATTTCTTGAGGCGACGTCATGGTTCGATCCGACGTCATCATTTCTTGGGGCGACGTCATGGTCCGATCCATATATCATCATTTCTTGGGACGACGTCATGGTTCGATCCGACGTCATCATTTGTTGGGGCTACGTCATGGTTCGATCCAACGTCATCATTTCTTGGGGCGACGTCATGGTTCGATTCGACGTCATCAAGTCCGATGTCCATCTTGGCACGATCCGACGTCATCATTTTCCAAAGTGACGTCATCAATCTCGATGCATCAAGTCAATCTCGATAGACCAAGTCAATTCCGCACCAACTTTTGGATAAAGATCATTTAGAAGATAAGGACGATAAGGACACATGGCAAGCTTAGAAAAATCACCATCGACACGTGGCGAACTATGATGACATGTGGCAAAGGGCTTTTTAATAATTATCACATTATTTATACTTATAAATAGAAGTTTAGAAACAAAGAAGAGGGGGACTTTTGGAAGACTTTTGGGTGGAGGAAGGCTCGAGAGAGGCTTCCTCTACTTCATTTTCAACTGTAACAGAAAGATTAATGGAAATTCCAACTTTATTATCCGTGGACGTAGGCTAAAAATAGCCGAACCACGTTAAATTTCTATTGTTCAATTTCTTCTCTTTTCTTTTGATTGATTTTTGATAATTTTGGTTGTTTTGTGTTGAAGAGATTTTTAGCACAAAAAAGAACGATAAAATTGCTTCCTACATATTTTTCTTTTTATTCAGTTTCTTTTTTCTTTCCAAATTAAAGTAAAATTTAAATATTATTTTAAAGGGACACAACGTTGAATAATATGCAAGAGGATAGTTGCAAATTTATAGCAACCCCTAAGACACCCCATAACCACTAAGATAGTGTTTCACATGAACTACATTTCTTAGAAAGAGGGTTAGCTTATGGGTCATTCACTTCCAAATTAATGATCACTTGGTTAATATGAGCCGGAAGAGATGGTTAAAGGATATCTTAAGGTGTTTTACGTGTTTTTGGTGAATTTTTTTCTCTTGAGGTATCCGTTGTGTTTTTGGTTTAGCTTACGAGAAATGTTTTTCCAATCCAATTTTTTGTGTCCCGATCTTAACAACATTTTTATGAAATTTTATTCCACTTATTATTTTCCACTAAAATCTAAGAAAGACAACATGAAATTTATCTTTTTTAAATTTCTTTAAAATTTTATTTTGGATTACAACAATGAATTTGCATAATTTATATGGATGTGTAACAAAATTAGTAAAAATACCATTTAATGATCTGATGGTCAGAATTAATTAGAATATGTTTGTCCCAAAATAAGTAAGAAGCCTTTAAGTGATCTAATGGTCAGAATTGATTATAATATATTTGTCTTGTATGGAATGGTACCCTGCTAGGAATTATGAAAAATATGGAATGACTGGTATGGCTCTCAAACTAATTTTCTTATTGAAAACAATGATTTTTTTTGTGTTCTTTGGGCTGTGTATTTTCTGGCAGAACTTTAGGTTGACCAAGCAGCTATAACTTAGGTGGGCTTGCGAATTTCGCATTTGCAAAAATTCGCTAGATACCAAGCAGTGCCTCAATAAATTGACCTAAAATATTTACATACCGTTCACGATTTTGATCTCCCCAATCATTCCAACCTTGAGAAAGAACAACTTTGTCCATGAAAGTGTATGAGAATATAACACGTGAACGATCACCCCACGCTCTTCCCAAGTACAGAAGGCCGCTACCAGTTACTACACTATCTTTGAAGGAGAACCCACTCGATAGTGATGAATTTGTTCTCTTTTGGGCCGTCATTGATGCTACCTTTGTTGCTATTGAGTTCAAATAGCAAGTCTACAACAGTGTAACCAAAACAAAATTCTTATTAACTTCAAACCAGACCATTCTCTGGGGTTGTCAAGAAGGAAAAAAATTGTTACCTCGTATAAGGATCTTCCGTAACCGAAAATGAAGTCTATGGATCCTTGAATGAAGCAATTCTTGAAATAGTGAAGTCCTTTATGATCATAAAGAGTGTCTTGATACCCGTAGAAAGTACAATTGTAGAATGCGGCTTTGTTTCCAGATATCCGAAGAGCTACTGCTTGCTCTCCTGATGTTCCAGTCACATGTGGAACTGTGTTCTACATAGCAATATATGAGAGTTAACATCTCTTCCGAATAATGTGAATAGAATCTGAGTAAGACAACACTAGGCTGTTTGAGCTTTTGATTTGTTTTTTTATAGTCAAGGAACGTCTACATCACTTTACATTGTTAGATAGGAAAGGATTTCAGCCTCAAATAAACACTGAGAGTAAATTAATACATAAAATATGAATTATTACCTCAAATATTATGTTGATGGCCACAAAATAGTCAGAGTTAACCGCGACCGTCGCACTATGAAATGTGGTCAATGCTCTCCCGTCGTCTCCTATCGTGGATGCAGTATCGTTTCCGGTTATGGTAGGTGGGTTCTGAGAATCCCCCATAAAAGTAATGAAAGGCTTTGCTAGAGGGACAACAATCTTCTCCCTAAGTAGTATGATGCAAAAATATGAAATTGTCAGTGTTTTCAATGCTTCATTTCTCGAACCAAAATCATCGTTCTCATTAATTTGCAAGAAACATAAACTTAATATGTGCATAGGTATACCTATAAAGACCTGGTTTAATATCCAAAATCACTCTTCTTGTATTGCTTAAAGGAATAGAATCAATAGCCGCTCTGATAGATGTGAAATCACAACTTCCATCTTGACTAACACACATTATCACTCTACGCAACTCAGCTTTTCTTAGCTTTGAGTCGACAACACTTCTACTGCTTCTTTTCCGGTGCCCAGCCGTAACCATGCCTTGGTTTGTTTCCAAAGTAGTACTGGTCTTTTTCCTATGGCTTTCGACATTCCACGACACCCATTTCCTGTAATCATCATTTTCTCTTTCTAGATTACTATCACTGGCACTGCTACTCCATGACAATGAGCTTAAAGAGAGAATGCAGATAGAAAGGAGAAAGATTGAGATGTGGATTGGAGTATTGGAGAAACCTGCCATGGAATTAGAGTGTTTCAAAGATGAGTGGAAATGTGAGAGAAAGATACTGAGAAAATATAATGCTGATAATAATGGAAGGGAATGGATGATTTTATATTAGATAATGTAAATTAAGTATACACTCCTCTTTATAAGAACAAATCTTCACTAAATAATTCTATTTCCGTTATAAGCTAGTGCTTTCTTACTTCATACATTGTAATTTGACAAACATTGTGGTTTAGTGATACATGGTATCTAATTGTGTACTGTAGTATGTACCTATGCGCAGCAAGGGAGGTCGTGGGATCCAATCTGGTTGTTTCAATTCTTAGATGTGACATATTTGTGCATAACAAGTGACTCCAAACTAACAATGACAATAGGTTTTCTTTTTCTGATTCTTTGAGATAATCAAGTTTATATAGGTGGGCATGCATGCCTTTTTATGGGTATGGTTCGACCTCTAAGCAAACTCACTCCACCGGACCTGTTCCATAGGTGGGCATGTCTGCGTGACATCTTTTGTCGCCGCATAAATGATGAGTTTATTTTTAACTTATCAGCTAATGCAGTTGTCTTGATGCAATATGTATGTTTGTGTTAAAAGTTTGGTTCCTTCTCCTCTGTCGCGTATTTGTTTGTAAGTAGCCATAAAGTTTCCAGAGTAAACTACTTGGAATTATTATAGGAAAACAAAACAAAGTATCGGGTTTAAATGGTTTCTAGCCACAGGGCTTTAGAGCCAAAATAAGGGACCTAACTAGAGCCAAGAATAATGGACTGAATTTCAAAGTAAACGGGTTCTTACAAATTAGTGGCAATCTAAGATTTTAAACTCTACTAATCAGAGGTAGAGTTAATGTAGGACATTGTCACATGATAAGTACCCTTAAGTTGACTTTACAGCCGTGTGGGTCCAAAAATACACCCCGAGGGGTTTGAATAAATGGAGTCGCAGGATTGATGTGTGATCAGATCAATTAGACTCAGTGGTGACTATAAGAATAGGGTTATGAATTATTTATAAGAAAATGAGAAGTGTATACACATGCAGCTGTATTCCATTTTTGCGGAAATGCCTGATAGTTGTTGTCTATGTGGTGTAATCTTGTCTTAAAGCATGTAATGTTATGTTTGCAGGGTGAGAGATGCAAAACATCAGCATGATGTAACAACATCTAGTACAACCTGGGCAAAAGAATACATATTTCAAAAAATTGTGGGATGGTCTAAAAATCCTTCTACTATTTATCTTATAATCCACCGAGAAAAATCAATTATCCGGAGGTTTAAAAAACAAAATAAAATAAAAATTATTTCACTACTTATCATCATTTACATGTGAATCAAACCACATCTTCAAAACTCAATTCTCATTATCACGATCTTATTTAAAACTAAATTAAAAATCGAAAACCACCTTAGAAATCAAAACCATATATATATATACATATATTAGGGCACAAAAAAAATTAAAAAATGATTTCAAATATGGTTTCAAATATGATTTCTTCTAAAATCAAAACGTTTTTCTTCAGAAATAAAATCTTCTGAGAATATATAAAAAACACAGTAGAAGAAGAAAGTACACAAAAAATAGAGTAGACGATCCAAAAGTACATATTGATATGTACTGAAAGAAAAATTGTAATCCAAAAGTACATATTGATATGTACTCAAGGAAAAAAAATGTATGATCCCACAATACATATTGATCCAACAGTGCGTACGGAAGGAAAAAATATATGATCAAAACCAATACAATTTAATCAAAGTTAAAATTAACAAAAAATAATAAATCAAACTAACCGCAAACAAAAAGAGGAGTAATTATCACTTCAATCAACTAAACCATATCGTTTGAATAGACAACCTTCGTCTTCCAACATTGAATATCGGATCCACATGAAGAAGAAGATTAAAAAGTTTAAACAAAATCCAAAATTGATGAATTTGTATCTCCTCCTTGTTTTTCTTCATGGATCCATTGTCGAATATTCATCTTCTTCTTCACTATCACTTGTTTCTCTTCTTCTCCTCCTCCATCGTAGAAATTCAATCGAGAGAGAAAAAAAGTATGAGGAAATAATAGATAAGGTTCAATCCACATAACAGGTGTATATGGTTAGGATATCTCGGATATTTAAAAAAAAATACATAACAAGCCTCACACGTTTTTGGTCTTGGGATTAATACTTTTGATCCAAAAACATATTTTCGGACCACCGGTTAAACCATCTCTAATGGATAGACTATACATTAAATGGGTCCTCAAAACCAGGGGTGGAGCCAGGATTATATAAAAGGGGTGCAAAAAAAAATTCCTACCCATTTTAAGGGGTGCAAAATGGGTTAATAAGGCAAATTTTTCCTAAAAAAATGATCAAAATGACTATTATTGGCTTGGAAGCCAGCTGGACTGGATGTGTTGCACACCCATGCTCTAAGCTGGCTTCGCCCCCGTTCAAAACAAGATTATTTAGTAATTCCTAGTACATATTTAGGCACATAAAATTGGTGAGAATTGGTAAAATATCTCATTTTGAGTTGATTTGGGTGCTCGTTTCAATTCTACGGAAATGGGAAACACTGGCATGAACATAAAATGTGGATACAAAGACACGATATAGATATTGACTTCCCGATACTACAAACAAATTGTTGAAAAATAAAAAACTTCTGAATGAATTAATAAGCACATATGCTAGAAATTTAGGATTATTAATTCACATTTATGTTTAAAATTGTTAGTGACAGATGCATGTGACATCAGTGATATGTCCGACATGGAAACAGTCCTAAAATTTAAGTGTATGTGATGCACAACTTCAATTCAATACTATAACAACTTCTCAACAATGTCAGTATGACACCCCCTCGTATTGAACCCACCAAATGTTGGTACGTTAAGTTTGGTTGTCAAGTTTAGTTACAAATTCAAAGTCGTTTGAGTAGATTAATGAAGTCAACATCGTTAGGTTATACTAGAAACGTAGAATGTTGAGACTAGCTCTAGTTACTCTTGAAGACCTGCAAACATATTGAAGACAAAACAGAGACATCGTCTTTCAGTTCACGGTTAGTAACAACAAGACTTGACTTATTCCATTTTTATCTATTGTTCATGGAAGTTTGTATTCATTGAAAACATAATATTACGTTTGTCACAATAACTTTAGCATTGGTGACTTGTTCACTATGCATGTGATCAAAGTATAAAAATATATGATATACATAGTTGCGTCAACAACTTAAAGTATATAGAGTTACGAAGACCAATACTTTTTGTTTCCTAGATTCATTAGGTTTGATTTAGTTGAGTCGACCTTGTTTGTGTTTGTTTAGAACCATTTCTTGTTAGGATTTATTTTTATTTTTGTAAATATATTAGGAAATTTTTGTCAGATAATGTCGACTGGTATTATGAGGATCAATACAATGAGTATCCGACTGAATTTCAAAATAAGCATTATCCGTACTATAACCATAGTGTGGATAGTAGTTGGGACCACCATCAACCTTTTGGAGGTTATTGTTAATACCAAGGTGATCCCAATTACTATTCGTACACACACCCGTCATATGAACATGAAAATGAGCAAAATTCGATTTCTTTGTCTTGGAATGATGACCTAAAGCAGGTGCGATCTAGTACTCTCTATGATGACCCAACTCCTTCTCTAGAAGATTCCCTCAAACAGTTGCAATCTAGGACTCCTTATGATCCATTTGTTTCTACATAGGAATCCCTAAAGCAGTTAACCGAGAAACACAAATAGGTTTGTATTAAGTGTGAAGGTAACAAATAATAGTCCAACTCTTTCTCAAGAAAAATCCCTCAAGCAGTTAACTGAGAATACAAATAGGTTTGCATTAAGTGTGAAGGAGACTCTTGTAATGAATAGTATTGCTCAAAATGATCTTAATTGCCAATATAGTGCTACCCTTGATAATTATTCACCTAGTCAAGAGGACGAGGATAGAATTGGTAACACTACTTATTTGGACGAGGTTCAAACATCTTCATATTATTATGATGATGAGGATAGTATTGGTGAAGAACTTGAAATATATATGCAGAGTGATCAGAAAATTGTCACTCCAATTGTGCTTCATGATGATAGTGTTATTTCTGGTTCAAATCCAAATAATTTTAATGATTATTCACCTATTCAAAAGGAAGAGGATTTGACTAGAGATACCACTGTTTTAGACGATGTAGTATTTCCTTGTTTTGACGCCGATGATGGTTTAGAGGAACGAGTTTATCCTGAGAATACTGTTTTAGAGTCCAGTATTTAGAAACAATAGTCTTAGATAATGAAGATAGACTCGTAAAGATTTTAAATATGAGTGAGGATGCACCACCTGATTATAACCTAGTAGAAGAAATTGACCATTTTCAGGAATCTGATGATCTAGAAATTGGGGAAATTGTGACTAGTCATCTAGAGACACTGAAAATTCTGAGTTTAAGGGTTATTACCATTCTCCATGTGCTTTACCTTTGACTCTTAGAAAGATCCCTCACTTGGGACTTGACATTTGTGCCTCAACCATTTTACAAGATTATCTTCATACGCGTTTTTCCGAACCTAATCATGCCCAGAAAGAAATTCAGTTGTTAGAAACGCATCCTCTGGTTGATGTGGTCTACCCAGGCGATAATACCAAGATTCAATTTGTTTTTCTACAAAAAAAAAATATACCAATTGTGGGAACGTTTGAATTTCAAATGTGTCAGTTATTAAGTTTTGATACTAAGCCTAATTACTTTAGGAGATTAGAATCAACACATTTGCTTAAGAATAACCACCATTTTCATAGTAGTCAACTATATGATTCCAATCTGATTAACTTTGAGGATCCATAATTATTCAGGTTATTATTATGTGCTTCTAAGTTCTTGATTGAGTTTTTCCAGACTCTAAAAACTGAACCTTTTGATCATGACTGTGAAGAAATCTATCTCATGAAAATATTTTATCTAGACCATTTTATAGAACCTGAACCTGAACCACAACCAAATGTAGTTGTCTTAAACAAAAAACTAGATAAGGGTGTGCTCGATTTGTTCATTTTCTTGGCTAATTGCAGTTTCCTTTTATTTGGGATAGCATTATTAATAGACACATTTTTGAGTCTGATTTTTCTCAATTCTCTATATTGGTAGTGCTCGATTATGTACTAATTGTATTATTTTATGTAATTGTAGATGATTTTGGAAAATAAAAATTGTTGGAAAAATTGGCTCGAAAAAGTGTTAAAGGCACCCGAAAAATTACTAAAGTCACCCCAAAGAAATTGATAAAGGCACCCAGGTGTTGGATGAAGGCACCCACCTCCTTAAATTCAAATAAATCTTTTGGAGGGAATTTTGATTCCTTAAAACTGTTGACTTTATTCTCAAGATTTGGAAGATATTCTCGGGTCTATTTTCAAGGGTATAAGTCAAGAGCATTTTTTTTGCCTTTTATTAACAGGATCGTGTACATGGGAAGACCCACAAAATCAAACAGAATCTCAACAATAGTTATTGCAAGTAAGAAAGGGAAGAAAATCTCTCGGGGTTTTTTGAGATTTTTTCGTGTAATAAAGAAGATAATATTTCCTTAAGAATTATGCGCATCATGCTGTGAGAAGGCAACAACTAGTTGGGATATGTTCAAACGAAGAAACAAAATCAGGTCAAGATTTGATATTTTCCCGAGAATATTTCTCTTGATTAAAGAGAATAAGTACGAAGATTTGAGGGAGATATGGAGGTTGTTGAGGTTACATTATAAATAGAAGAATAAAAGGAGGTAACGGGGGGGTGGCTCTACCGGAGAAGTTATAGAAAAAAAATCCAGAAAGAAAAACTATTGTTGCTACAAGTACAGGTCGAGAGGAAGAAGATGAAGAAACTGTTACTATAGGTACTGAACTGTTGTTAATTTCCATTACCTTTTCTTTCAATTTCAACACCTTTTGTAACGGTTTCATGAATAGTAACTGCGACGGATCTGAAGTTTAATACACATAGAGTCTGTGCTTCTTTTACTACGCCTAGAATTAGTCGTTTCTTCAATAAATCATTTTAATCACTCTACGACTTAGCTGGTCATTTCTTTCTTGTATTTTTTCCTCTTCTCAAGCACTTTTAAGCCATGTACCTATATTGAGAGTGTTTTGGGCCTGATGATCTAAACCTCATCACTGGGACAATGGAGGAAGCCATTTTCCACACTTGTTTGATAATTATATTCGACTCTTTATGACTTTTTGCATTTATTTTAATTGTTCCATGATTGTTCTTAATTGGTTGTCATTTAATTCGATGTGTCATGCTTAACTTAAGTGTTTGATGGTCCACGCTTAGAATTTACAATCAATGTTTCAAAAAATCTATTTTTACAAACAAAAAGAGTCCATAAAAGAGCTTAAATGGTTAAGAATCAATATTTGTACCACATGAATGTGAAAATCGATGGAATTCTGAGTCCCAGTCCCTGTAATTTTGTCATTATCTTTTATTTATTTTCTTGTCTACATTAGGAGTAAGTCTAAAATCAATCTTCACAAGTCCGAGCGAACGATAAATTTCTTACCACCATCTACAATCAACATAAATTTTTGGCGCCGCTGCCGGGGATTTTGACGTTATTTTTATTTTTAAACCCTACAGAAGGGTAATCAAATATAAACTGCACAGGGAAGGACGACAATTACTATATTGTCTCTGCCCCTCAGGTTCGTACACTGACATAGGAGTTGGTGGCTTGAGTCGACTTCAACAATTTATTGCCCGTCTGGAACGGGAGGCAAGACTCTAACCACCCACGAATCCCCTGTCAGTGGGTTTTCTGTATTCCTTTGTAATGCAAATATGTTGAGGACTTGAATACAGAATTTATTTTTCTAGTAAAAGGAAGAAACTGGCCATATAAGATAAGGGTTTGGATTTCATCACCGTATCCTTTCTGCCCGACTTAGGAACACGTTACCTGCGCAAACCTAAGCCTAAAATTTGACTAGAAAGAGACCTATAGGGTAACGAGCTTATTGAAAAGTCATTCAAAAGGATTGTATTGGTTACTCTCTTAGCCTAACTCAAAGTTCAGGAAGATTATTTTAAGTAGATTCGAGCCGTCTTGTAACCCAAGGAAACGTTGCCAAAGAGGAAGGGTTATCAAAGCTCCTTAGAGCTTATCCTGTTTCTATTCGAATTAATCTAATTCAGATCGTTCAAAGAGATTTGCTAAAACTGTAACTAGTTGCCTTTTTGAAGAATAAAAGCTGGTCTAGAAACAATCTAAGTGGAGCCAACATGATTTTTGTTCGCTAGATTCAGTAGGTTTGATTTGGTTGAGTCGGCCTTGTTTGTGTATGTTTAGAACCCCCTTCATGTTAGGATTTATTTTCTTAGATTTTTTGTAAATATATTAGGAAGTTTTTGTCAGAAAATGTCGAACTGGTATTATGAGGACCGATACAATGAATATCCGACTGAATTTCAAAATAAACATTATCCGTACTATCAACAAGGTGTGAATATTAGTCGGGACCGCCACCAACCTTTTGGAGGTTATTGCTCATACCAAGGTAATCCCATGAACTATTCGTACATACACCCGTCTTATGAACATGAAAACGAGCAAAATTTGAGTTATTTTTCTTGGAGGGATGCCCTTAAGAAGATGCAATCTTATACTTATAATGAACCTATTATGCCTCTAGAAGAATCACACGAGAAATTACGATCTATTCCTCCTTATGATCCATTTGTTTCTCTAGAGAATTCCATCAAGGAGTTGACTGAGGATACAAGAAGGTTCGTATTAAGTATGGGGGGAACAATTAGTAGTCCAACTCTTTCTATAGAAGAATCACACGAGCAGTTGCGATCTAGTACTCCTTATGATCCATTTGTTTTTCTAGAAGAATCCATCAATGAGTTGACTAAGAATACAAAAAGGTTCATATTAAGTTGGGGGGAAACAATTAGTAGTCCAAATCTTTATCTAGACGAATCCTTCTAGCAGTTGACTGAGAATACATATAGATTTGCATTAAGTGTGAATAAAAGTCTTGCAAATAATAATATTGCTCAAAATGATCTTAGTTTCCAATATAGGGATACCCTTGATAATTATTCACCTATTCAATAGGACGAGGATAGAATTGGTAACACTACTTATTTATACGAGGTTCAAACATCTTCATATTATTATGATGATGAGGATAGTATTGGTAAAGAACTTGAAATATACAGGTAGAGTGATCAAGAAATTGTCACTCCAATTGTGCTTCATGATGATAGTGTTATTGCTGGTTCAAATCCAAATAATTTAATGATTATTCACCTATTCAAAAGGAAGGGGATTTGACTAGAGATACCACTGTTTTAGAGGATGTAGAATTTTCTTGTTTTGAAGCCGATAATGGTTTAAGAGGAACGAGTTTGTCCTGAGACTAATGATTTAGAGTCTTAACGATTCGAAGACAATAGTCTCTGACGAAGATGATAGACTCATAGAGAATTTTAATGTGATAAAGGATGATTTGATTCAGTTTGATAAAATAGTTTCCCACTGGATTTTTTGTCCTAGACACCCAACCTTTTCAGGTCCCAGAGGCTCAAATACCAGTGATCTTAGGTCGTCCCTTTTAAGCTACATATAATGTCTTCATCAATTATGGAAATAGAATAATTAAATTTTTCTTTTGGTAACATGACTGTTGAACTGAATCTATTTAGTATAAGTAGACAACTTTCTTGTGAGATCTATGATTTAGAAGAAGTGAACATAACTAGTACTTCAGTTCAGAAATCTTTGTCAAACATTTTGTTAGAAGATCTATTAGAGAAATGCCTAGTCCATTTTGGGTTTGATGTTGACGATGATAGTGTTATTAATGAGGTTAATACTTTGTTAGATTCTGCACCTTTGATGGACACTTATAATATATGGAAATCTAAGTTTGAACTTCTATCATTTTATAAGTCTACCTTATTTCCTTTTATAGAGGAAACTGAGTGTAGTTCCGACCTTAAGGACCCTAGAACCCAACCAACAGTTTGTCCATCTGAAAGTAATGTCCACCCTAAGTTTGGGGGTACCGATGATTCTTGTGATTTTCAAGTATCCCTTCTTAAAGTCCCTCACTTGGGTCAAGTATCCATTAGGATTCATCTTGGCAGTAACCTTCATACAGATATGGGAAACTCCGCTCATCTTAGTCAACATGTGCACCATTCATTATCTCTGTATCCATCTTCTAAATCTTTTCATGTGATTGAACATTGATAGATTCTGAGTATCGTAGTTGAACAACTAGCTAAGTAGAGCTTTGTTTTCTTATATATGAATTCAAGTATACTGAGTGCAAACTCGTGTACAGTAGTTAGACTCATATAGGGTAATGATTCCCATAGATGAAGAATTTAGTATGCCAATTAAATAGCTTGTTTAGTGTTTACCCTCAATCTTTCATAGGTAGCTAGGGTTTGGAGTAAAGGTTTTGTGGGTATATCTTTTGTAAACCCCCACGAGAAAAAACTCGTCCACTAGGGAAACTTAGGGGTTTAAAGGCTTGCTGCACACGCTAAGTGCAATCGCGATGCCTTCGAAAGTGAGTTAGGATTGATTGGATTTGATTTGCTCGAGGACTAGAAAATAATAAGTTTGGGGGTTTTTGATAGACAAATTTTTGTGTCTGATTTGTCTTAATTCTTTATATTGATAGTGCTCGATTATGTATTAATTGTGTTATTTTATGTAATTGTAGGTAATTTTGGGAAATAAACATTGTTGAAAAAATTGGCTCGAAAAAATGTTAAAGGAATACATAAAATTACTAAAGGCACCCCAAATAAATTGATAAAGGCACCCATGTGTTGTATGAAGGAACCCACCTCCTTAGATTCAAATAAAGCTTTTGGCGGGAATTTTGATTCCTTAAAATTGTCGACTTTATTCTCAAGATTTGGAAGATATTCTCGGGTCTATTTTCAAGGGTACAAGTCAAGAACATCTTCTTGCCTTATTAACAAGATCGTATACATGGGAAGACCCACAAAATCAAACAGAATCTCAACAATAGTTATTGTCGTAAGAAATGGAAGAAAATCTCTCGGGTTTATTTGAGATTTTTCTGTGTAATAAAGAAGATAATATTTCCTTAAGAATTGTGCCATCATGCTGTGAGAAGGCAACAACTAATTGGGATATGTTTAAACGAAGAAAAAAAATCAGATCAAGATTTGATATTTTCCCGAGAATATTTCTCTTGATTAAAGAGAATAAGTGCGAAGATTTGAGGGAGATATAGAGGTTGTTAAGGTTACATTATAAATAGAAGAGTAAATGGAGGTAACAGGGGGAAGGTGTGCCAGAGAAGCTATAGAAAAAAATCCAGAAAGAAAAACCATTGTTGCTGCAAGTACAAGTCGAGAGGAAGAGGATGAAGAAACGGTTATTATAGGTCCTAAACTGTTGTTAATTTTTGTTACCTTTTCTTTCAATTTCAACACCTTTTGTAACAGTTTCATGAATAGTAACTACGACAGATCTGAAGTTTAATACACATTGAGTCTGTGCTTCTTTTACTGTGCCTAGAGTTAGTCATTTATTCAATAATTCATTTTAATCACTCTACGACTCAGCTGGTCAGTTCTTTCTTGTATTTTTCTTCTTCTCAAGCACTTTTAAGCCATGTGGAGAGTGTTTTGGGCATGATGAGCTAAGCCCCATCACTAAGACAATGGAGGAAGTCATTTTTCACACTTGTTTGGTAACTATATTCGATTCTTTATGACTTTTTGCACTTATCTTAATCGTTTCATGATTTGTTTTCTTAACCGGTTGTCATTTAATTTGATGGGTCATGCTTAGATTAAGTGTTTGATGGTCCATGCTTAGGATTTACAAACAATGTTTCAAAAATCTACTTTCGTAAACAAAAAGAGTCCATAAAAGAGCTTAAATGGTTAAGAATCAATATTTGTACCGTATGAATGTGAAAATCGGTGGAATTCTGAGTCCTCGTCCCTTGTAATTTTTTCATTATCTTTTATTTATTTTCTAGTCTAAATTAGGAGTAAGTCTAAAACGAGTCTTCACAAGTCCGAGCGAACAATAACTTTCTTATCACCATCTACAATCAACATCAATTATTTGATTCAGATGACCCACAATTGTTCCGGCTATTGCGATATGATTTTTTTTTAGGTAACTAGTCCTTTCTTAGTCTGGCTAAAGACTTTAAACTTAGCACTTCTTTGGAGGTAACCCATGCTCATGCCACACGGTGATATCTTTCCTTAACTCATTTCCTTCGATTGGTAACAGTTTCTCCTTATTCATGATTTTAATCATTTATCTTTTGAACATTGAGGACAATGTTAGATTTAAGTTTGGGGGTAAGTAAGAAACTTTTAAGTTGAAATATGAAACTCCAAAGTCTAGAAACTTGTGAACAATTCAGGATGACACGAACCATTTTAGGTAGATGGAAACTTAGCTTTTTTTCTATAAGATTTGGTATGCCCAGCTAAATGGTCTATTCACAAAAGGCCAAAGCAGGGGTAAAAATAAAATGATAGTTTTCACCATATCTCGGAGTCTATCTCGACCATATCACCTTCTGTTTTTATTTTTACAATTTTTAATGTTTCTCTAAGTGATTTGGTGGGGCAATAGTATCGCCTTGTTATCGCCGCCAGGATGAAGTAGAGTGTTTGAGATCAAACCCCATTATTGTATTTTTTAGACCATTATTCAGACCAACTATTGACACTTTGATAGAAATACGTGTATGTTCTCACTGTCTCCGGCCTAAGCAGGCATGGAACGCAGGATCCATGAGAATTATCATGTAAGATGCTGATAAGGAGCATGCGCTTGGATTCAAATGATCCAATCATGTTATCAGTACATTTAATAATAAAAAAATAATTATTTTATTTTCAATAAATCGACCGCTGGGGCCCTTGTATATACCAGCTGGGTCAATATTAGTATAAGGATTAAGACCGGTGAGATTGTATCTCAATCTATTAGGATTCATCCTGGCAATGACCTTCATACAGATATGGGAAACACCGTTCACCTTAGTCAACATACACAAACTTCTTTTTGTCCATATCCATCTTCTAAATCTATTCATGTGATTGAACTTTGATAGATTCTGAGTATTGTGGTTCATTGTACAACTATCTAAGTAGAGTTTTTAATTCTTGTATGAATTTTACTACGTTGTATCCAAACTCATGTACATCAATTGAACTCATATAGGGTAATGATTCCCTTAGCCTAAGAATTTAGTATGTCAACTAAATAGCTTGTTTAGTGTTTAACCTCAATCGTTCACAAGTAGCTAGGGTTTGGAGTAAAGGTTTTGTCGGTATACCTCTTGTAAACCCTCACGAGACTAAAACTCGTCCGATAGGGACACCTATGGGTTTAAAGGCTTGTTGCACACGCTAAGTGCAATCGCGATGTCTGTGAAAGTGAATTAGGATTGTTATTTTATTTTTAGATTAGATTTGCTCGAGGACTAGCAAATAATAAGTTTGGGGGTATTTGATAGACACATTTTTTGTCTGATTTATCTGATTTGTCTTCAATTATCTATATTGTTAATGCTCGTTTGGTTTTTATTGTGTGATTTCAGAAAAGTGGTAAAAGTATTCGTGCACTGAGACTTGTGAAGATTCGTTTTATACCTAATTTTGATTTAAACTAGAAAATAAGTAAAATAATTTAACAATATTTGGAGAAACTGAGATTCAGGATTCCACCAAAATCACTTCTGGGTGATTTCTACAATGATTCTTTAAATATTATAGCTCTTTTATTGACTTTGTTTCTTTGCCAAAAGTAGATTTCTAAAACATTAACTGTAAATTGTAAGCATGGCGCATCAAAAGCTCTTAAGTCCCAGCATACACCATCAATCAAAATCACAACTAATTAAGAAAAATCATAAATCAATTTAAACCAATGCAAAAGTCATAAAGAATCAAAAATAGTTATCATTCGTTCATGAAATATGGATTCCTCCATTTTCCTAATGATGGGGTTAGGTCATCATTCTCAAAACACTCTCAAAAGATTGGTACTTGGCTCAAAAGTGCTTAAGAAGAAGAAAAGAAGCTAAAAATAATAAAACAGGGAATCTGCAACGATGTATAGGCGTTATAGATTAACTGTTACAACTCAGGTTCAAGATAAACATTGCAAAGCGAAGATAAACGTTGTATAATACTTATCTCATGTTCTTCGTCTTCTTCTTCTTCACCAGCAGAAACAATTTTGCAACTCGTTATTTCTTTGATGCTTCTCTCTAAACTCCCCCCAATCTCTCCGTCTCGATTTTTATGACTCCAACCACCCTATATATACCCAACAGATCCCAAAATCTCGAAAATATTTCTTATCCCAATTTGAAATCGTGTTTAATCCAAATCAGGGGAATAAATCCTTTTCCGGCAACAGTTTTGTTTTTCATCAGCATTAAACACCTTTTCTGACATGTTTTAAAGATGTGTTGGTTACTTCTTTCAAGTAGTTAAATCGTCAGCCTTTTACATCCCTTAAAAATAGATTCCAACCAAATTCAGTTGACTTCTAACACATACAAATAATTCCCACCATTTTCTCTCTTTCAAATGAAGAAAAAGGGTGCCCATATCCAAGAATTGGGTGTCTTTATCACTTTTCAAGCCAATTTTTCTACAAATGTCTATTCCCCAAAAAGACCTACAAACACATAAAATCATACAATAAGTACCAAATAAGCATTAACAATATAGATAACTGAGGACAAATTAGACACAAAAATGTGTCTATCAGTCACTTAAGAATTTGAAATTGAATAACAACATTAGCCTCTCGTCGGACGAATCCTTTTTACTATTGTACTTAATCCATATTTTTTTGAAGTGAGAAAGTGAATATAATTTTGACGTGGTACGACACACATCATTTACTTTTTTGATTGGTCTGTTAATCTTTATAGGTTTAAGCACGTTTTGAACATAGTTTAACACATGTTCAAATCATTATGTCGACATTCTAATGAACTTTCCAATCTAACTTATTCACTTCTCGATATCTGCACAAACCCGTGAACATTAACAGACTAACTGAAAAAGTAAACATGAGTTACATTTACTCAGGACCGGTCCTACTCAAGGAATCGATCTTGGGATCTTTCCAGAACCCTATTTCGACTATTAAAAGAAAGTTTTTTTAGTCTACTTCTTATACTATGTTTATGAAATTGCTGGCAAACATATTTAATAAGGTTTGGATTCTCCTAGAAGTTCAACACAATGATAATAATAATTTACCAATTAGTTCAAAAGGTAAATTCAAAATCAAAGTAGATAATATAGTGTATCGGTCTTGTATCGGCGAGGTGCATACACCTAGATAAATGATTATATTGTATTTTATCGGCGATACACAATTAACTTTGTGATTTATAATTTATCGGTAGATGTGCATTATTTTACTCAAAGCTTTAATGAAATACATTTATAATGTAAAAATATCAATTAAACTAGTTTCACTTGATAACCTAACATCCCCAAACATAGAATTTGTATGGGAAGAAGAAAATAATAAAACAAGACAAAAGACAAAAAAAAACATTATTAATACATACATTTGTATCCTTACCGATTATTGGACGATATATCGGTTCGACACGACTGATACGGCCGATATAATTGAAATATTCATATATCACCAATATTTTGCATATCTTCTAGCTCAAAGACCGCTACACGATTAATTCTAATATTATCGGCCAGTACGACCGATATTAACTACATTGTATCAAACCAAACTCTTCAAGGGTGGTCATCAAAGAAAGCGTTTCCACTGATGTCCAGGGAAGAACACCTTCAAACAATGATGGGAAGAAAAAATCTCATCAATCTCCAATGCAAGTGGATCCATAATAAAGTAACATGAAGCCCCAAATTCCTTATGTTGTGTTTTTATTGTGGAAATAAAGGATACTTGCAAAGGGGATACAAATTTCGTTAGATTCAAGATGTTCTTGCTTTTTTCTCAAACGAAGTGGCTAAGACAGCTCCCATTAATAACCCAGGTCATTTGTGTCTGAAGTTTAGGCAAAATAATTATTATAATGATAGTTCAAGGTTTTCCTACCAACGGTTAACAAAATTCCCTCAGAATCATCCTAATGATAAAAAGAAAAATAACTGTGTAAAAGAAAATACAAGATTTGATAGTCCAAATTAGAGAAAAGTTGACTCACAAGTTATCCAAAAGGGAAGCTATCCTAACGGTTTATCTGGAGAAAATGATAGGAAGAAAAGATCAGTTGTTGCAAAGCCATTTACAAATAGATCCCAAAGGTCTCATAAAAACAACCAAGGAGAGATTAGAAGTCTATCACAAGAATGACAACCAAATGATAAATGTTAGTACATTGATTACGAGATTCTCATTAACAGAATTAATAAATATCTCATTCTTCTGAAGGCTTTATACCAAAGCATATCGTGATAACGACTCTCTTCATCACAAGTCAAGAAAGAAAAACAAGATTAAGAAAAAAAATAATCAAACCAAGCAAGAAGTCAAGAGTGATGATGGTTCTATCTTAGTCACTTATGATAGATAAGACAAGGCTCAACTCAATACAACTTAGTTGTGTTAAGTGCACCTTTACCTTTTGTGCTTAATCATATGAACAAATGAGGAAGCACATGATCTCTAGATTGTACAATGATTTTTTGACACCTTTAAATAGAATTTTTTATTATATACTCAATTCATAATTAAGCAAGTGATAAAATATGGCAATGAGTTTATGATGTTAATGTTTATAGGTCATACATGTGTAGATCTTGAGTAGAGGTTTAAAATGGGTTAAAAACCACTCGATTCAGACACTGTATGATAAAGTTATGTAAAAAATAGTTTATGGGGCTAATCCGACCTTGGGATCGGGCCTGAGATCAGTCCTGGATTTGGGATCGCTTCTGAATCCTCAGGAGGAAGTATACTCATAAATTATTCGTCAGAACTCGGAATGATCTCATTATTTTTGTGTTGGCTTCGTCTTCCCGTTATCTACAAGATTAAGGTGATTACAATACTTGATTCTCTGTTGAATATTTCTGGTGTATTGCTTTTGATTTTGTGTGATTGACTTTTAAACTTTCATTAAGCTGACTGTTTACAAAGTTTTTGATTTCATATGTTGGCTTACTTTCTTATGATTTGTGGCATATATTTTTAGATAATTTTCGGGATCATATCCTTGTGATTGTTATATCTAGATCATAAGAAAGTTGTGATGATTTTAACACATATGTGAGTCACATATATTAATATTTGTTTATGTTCTCTAAACTAAATATTCGATAAATGTATGAGTAGTTTCGGTTTTAGTCTTTCTCCGTGGTAGATGAATACTAAAATCGTGTTCTTAACGTTTCTTTGGTAAATGTTGTTTTGTGTTGTTCTTTTTTGCTGCAGAGAATAAAAAACACAGGGGGAGATTTCTATTTTGAATTTGTGCTTAAGGATATATCTTTATGTGGAGTGCGAATGCAAAATTGAGGGAAAAAATATTTCTGATAATTACTTTCCTGATAAGTAACTAGATTGTTTCATATCTTAGTTAGGCTTATCAAATCCGGGGTGGCATTACACTGAGCCATTCTACCATGACGCGATTAACTAAACATGGTACTGTGACCCATGACTAAACACTGGGACTGTCGACCCCGTTTATTATGACCCGACTAACTAAAGACGCCGCTATGATCCGACTAACTAAAAACTTAGATCGTTCCTTAATGAATATGCTATTATGACCTGACTAACTAAATATTTGGGTCATAGGCCCCGACTACTATGACCCAATTAACTAAACACAATACTATGACCCGGTTAACCGAACACCGCGGTCGTTATTAATGACGGGGTAGTAGGCCCAGACTGGGCCTCTATTAACCTACACACTTTACCTCCTGGGTTATACGCCAAGATAATACTTAGATACAATATTTGGTACGAAGGATATGGACTGGCCGCCGACCAAATAACAAAAAAAATCTAAAGAGGTACGACCGGGTTAATACCTAGTTATATTAATATAAATAAAAAGGAACCAATATGACAACGTTCACCAAAAAACAACCCAAAAACAAAAATAACTTTAAAAAGAGCCATAAGGCCCACTAAAAAGCAAATTACATAAGACCCGAAAAGACCATTATACACTAATAATCTGAAGTAAAGCATATCAAGAAATTTATTCCTAGCCATATTGGTTGTTTTTAGGCGTACAAAATATTTGTTAGGCATACAAGTACAACATTACAAAATTTATCTATAATGGGATTATATATGGTGTTCTAGGTATATATGGTACTTAAGAATGCAGATTCTCTACAAACATTCTAAAATGGCCTTGCAGCTTCCTCAATACTCATAATATTTATGCCATATCGAACTAGTCTCAAGTCGCATAAATTTTGACAGCAGAATCCCTTGAACTTGTCTCGAGTGCGCATCGATGTTCTGGTAACATCTATCAAATTCGGAAATAGTTAATGCTTAATCTCTAAAATACGCTCTAGCTTAATGCTTCATTGTAAACGAATGCTTCTCGAATTGCTCTCCTGAGCTTAAATATGCTACTTTACTCAAATATAAGCCACGAATTATGCGCAGCTCCTCTTCGATGCACCACAAACAAGGAGCAAGGCCTTAAAGGCACATTGTGCTTCTGATTTAGGCTAACCCTATACTTTTGTCCCATTAGCGCCAGGCTAGAACTAGCCACTCGGCCTAGCACCACTTTGACATTAATTTCTTGCCCTAGCGCTGAAAGCGCTAACTCTCCCAAACTATCGCATCTCAACCTAGCGCAACCATGGCAAGCCCATTCCAAGTCCTAGTGCGTCCCTGAGAGTACGTCCTTGGCCTAGCGTCCATGGCTAGTGCGTCCATGGCTTTAGCGCCTTCACTCCTAGTGTGTTCATGGCTTTACCGCATCCTTGGCCAAGTGCCTCCATGGCTAGCGCGTTCATGCCTAGTGCGTCCCTGCAAAATGCGTTCATGGCTTTAGCGTGTGTGGCATACGCGTCCTCCATGGATAACACATCCTTGGCCTAGTGCGTCCCAACCATAGCGCCTATCCCTAGCACGTCCTTGGCCTAGTGCGTCACAGCTTATCGCATCCTTGACCAAGTGACTTAGCGCAAGCGCCCTTGGCCACAAGCGCATTGGCGCTAGCACATTGGTGTTGACTATCATTCACTTTGCTAGCTTTCTCGACCTAGCTGGCTTCTTTGAGAAGTGCTAAATTCAAACGTTCTTGGCGCTATTTTCCTAACCCTAGCATAATTGACACTTGTTAGAAGCTACGCATATTAGAGTTGCTCCTGAAATGTTAGCGCATTTGCTTTTATGCCTAAAGAACTGGCACATTACCATTTGTGATAAGAAGCTAGTGCTAGCTTTGCTAGCTGCTCCTTTTGGAAGTACGTTATTCTTTTCAATACTTGCCGAATGTCAATATTAATCTCATATGATAAGCCTTCTTGATTAAGAAGCTCTCTATAATTTTGGTCTCAGATGTCTTTCAGACTTATGCCAAGTCACTCCTAAGATAATATTTGGCTATTAAAATTATGCCATGTTATGTCAAAGTTAGTGTATGACTATTGAACTTACCAGACTTGACACTAATCAGTCTGATTATCAATTTAATGAGTTGCGCAGCTTTCCTCACTTACTTAGCAAGTCATTGACTCGACTTGACTTGACCTAATCAAAACAATATTTTTTTATGACTCCACTATTTACGAGATATCAAATACAACACAAGGGGGGAATTGTCATTGGGGTATTGGTCTGGTGGTCTACAAAAATTGTGCATTTTGACAACACATCCACGAATAAGAAGGTAACAAGTAGTGGGACAATTACAAGACAATTGAGAGAATAAGGAGTAGTGGTCATACAAGTCTTCCTTGCTTTTTGGATATGACTCCACTAGAATCTTCAAAATCATTACGATCCACTTCTTCTGTAACTTCCACCACTTAGAGAAATCAATATGTCTTATATGAACTATAAATAGATGGTTTTCATCTATTCGAAACAAGAAAATAAAATAGAAGAAACTAGATATAAAGAATTAGAGATTCATCTCAGAGATAATCATTTTTTCTTCATACATTACAATTACTTATCACATTGATATTTCTCAACCTTCTTTACTTGTCTCCTCTAAGACCTACCAAATCTTCTCCATCTTTGTAATCGAAGCAAGACGTGAACGACCATTTCTTGGTTTAGGCTCTTCCTTCTCGAGCTTGATCTCTCGAACCTATCTGAAAGTACTCTTTTGAAGTATATTTGTTTTCACCCTAAAACAATTGGCGACCACAGCGGGAGATCAAACTCTCGGTTACAAAAGTCAATTTCTCAATTATTCAAAATTGTCGGTCTCAGACTAGATCTTACAATCATTGATCCAAACCCAATCCGTCTGGTACCAATGATAATCTTCCTGATGGTGCTCTTGATACGGTCAATGATGCTCCTAATGATCCTCTCTCCAATAATGTGGGAAGATTAGAAACGTCCCATATCTGACACCCCTCACAATGACTGAGCTTGAGCCGAGAAAAGAAATTATGTCGAGAACCCTGGCGAGGCTAGATGATTTACAAAACTTCATTCTTGATTTCTTTCACCGACTAACAGAAAAGTTAGGGCGCAACGCTGTTTTCAGGGAAGATCTACCGTCTCTAGGACTGGAGACCCCTTCCTAGACAAGCGTGTCCCCTCCATATCATAATAGGAACTTCACCACCTGTGAGAAGCCAGTGAATCAAGAAGCAAACCGCCTGGTGGAAAACTTATGCGAACTTTTGCATTTCTGGAAACTCCAACGTAGAGACGTATTTGTTTCCCTAAACTGTGTTGCTACTGATGCACATCTGACTTAACTTTCTAAGAAGACACCGGATACACCCGCGTCACTTCACCTTTTCGTGAGCAATTTTACGTTAGTCGAAGAAGACATGATCGTTGAAGAAGGATATAACCGAGCCTTGTACGTGACTGCTTATCTCAAAGACTTTGAATTTCGAAGAGCACTTGTTGACGCAGGCGCCGCGTCGAATATAATTACACTCAAGACACTCAGGACCGCTAAGGTTTGGTCAAAAAAGATTGTACAATGTCCTATCGTAATGAAAGACTTCGAAGGAAATCACACCAGCACTTACGGACACGTCTTCTTAGGGCTCAAGGTGGGACCCATTCGGTCAAAAGTGAAATTCCATGTTATTGAGAAATAACCTGAATATCATATGATACTAAGGCCATGGACTCATGAAAATAAGGTCGTCCCCTCGACTTATAACCAGTGCATGAAGACTGTGCTAAATGGGAGAATAATCTGAATTCCAACATCTTCATCTCCTTATGCTCCAGTTTGTGGTGCTGAATTCTTCGAATCAAAGAACGATGTACTCGACTTCTCTGGCAAGATCCACAGAATACCGATGCTCAGTTGGAATACTTTTGAGGAGTCTGACAGGGAACTGTTTGTAGCCAGGGAAAGAGGTAAAAATTCAAAAATGAATCTCTCTACTGATTTCAATCACGATTTTTTAATGACTACCAATGCACCAAGTCATACTCACGGCAAGAGAGAGCATAATTTCGCGACAAGTTACGACACCGAATGAAGGATTGTTTATCTTCGTCGTCGTTGTTAGCAATTAAGATGAGAGACTAGTGGAGAGTCTCCCCTTTCAGAATGTAACCATAACACAGAGCCTGGTGAAGATGAAATCCCGGATGCTCCGCAACAATTACAAGATGGTACTGACACCACCACATACGCCCTTGAGACAGTCAACATTGGGACAGAGGAAGTCCTTAAGCCCATCTCCATCAGATCCACCCTGTCATTGGAGGAACGGGCGAGACTCATGCAACTTCTTAAGGATTGACGTGTTCCCATGGACTTATGAAGAGATGTCAGGTCTTGATGACAAGTTGGTCGCCCATCATCTATATATCACACATGGTTCCAAACCTGTCAAGCGACAATCAAAGCAGTTTAGGCATGAAGTTGAGGAGAAAATCGAGGTCGAAGTCTAGAAGATACTCACAGTAGCCTTCATCAAGCCCATCCAACACCCTGCTTGGCTGGCTAACATGGTACCTATCAAGAAGAAAAACGGTCAAATCAGATGTTGTGTTGATTTCAGGAACCTGAATAAATTATGTCCCAAGGATGACTTCCCACTCCCCAACATAGACATGCTCATAGAGACGACCAGTGGAAACAGTATGTTCTCAATTATGGATGGCTATAGTGGTTATAATCAAATAAAAATGTATGAGCACGACACCAGCAAAACTACATTTCGAACCCCTATCGAAAACTTCTACTACATTGTAATGCCTTTTGGTTTAAATAATGTCGTCTACTTACCAGTGATCCATGACAACAATCTTTCACGACATGATACACAAAAAAGTGGAAGATTATGTCGATAACGTGGTTGTCAAATCCAAGATACGAGAAACACATTTGGAAGTTTTGCGGCAAGCCTTTGAGAGGTGTCGTGAATACAAACTAAAGATGAACCCTTGAAGTGTGCATTTGGTGTCTCCTATGGAAAATTCCTTGGATTTTCAAGTGACAACGGAAGGAATCAAGGTAGATCCATCCAAGACTCAAGCCATCACCACTATGCCCCCACCAAAAACTGTAAGAGAACTTAAAAGTTTCATGGAAAAGGTATCATATATAAGGCGTTTTATCTAGGGGCTAGCTCAATTTGTCGTCACTTTTACACCAATATTAAAGAAAGGAAAATTTACATATAGTCCTCTACTGAACAAGGAACATTCCTCAAAATTCAGCAATTATTATTATCTTCGTCTGTCATGAGATATCCGGTCCAAGAATGACCTCTACACCTGCATATAACTTCCAGTAGGGTTGCCACAGGAGCCCTTCTCGCCCAAGAATATGAAGAAGGAATTGAATACCCAATTTACTACATCAGTGGGTCACTAAAAGAAGCAGAACTCAGATACCTTAAAGAGGAAAAAGCGTGCCTGTTATTAGTACACGCCATTCAGAAGTTAAGACACTACTTACTATCAAACAGAGTGGTGTTGATCTCCAAAGGTGATCCCATCAGGTTCCTACTTTTAAACTGGCCCTGATAAAAAGACATGATAAGTGGTTACTTCAGACGTCGTAATTCGACATAGCATGTATCTCCTCGAAGGAAGTCAAAGGGCAAGCGTTAGCGAACTTGTAAGCTGTTTTTCCAGGAGAAGACGTAATCACGCTACATGAAGATATACCTGGAGACTTCGCTGAAATTCATATTATCAAAGAAGAAGCATGACTGTTGTACTTTGATGGTTCTGCTACCCCCAGGAATAATACCGCAGGAGATGGCGTGGTACTGGTATCTTCAACCGGGGAAGTCTTCTCATACTCATTCAAGCTCGACTTCAAATACACCAACAACTCTACGGAATATGCAGCCTTCTTACTAGGCCTCTCATTAGCAAAGAAAGCAGGCGCGACACATCTGGAAATACGGGGTGATAAAAAATGCTAGTCAATCAGATGAATGAAGTTTACTCGCTTAAGGAGGTAATGTTAGCTTCTCATAGAACAGAGGTTCAGAAGTTAGTAACCCATTTTTCCGAAGCCATAATAGTTCATGTTGGACGAAGTAATAATAGACACGCCGATTGTCTTGCCATGCTAGCCTCCAAACTTCAATTTGAAGGGTCAGAGAAGACTGTAATAGTACAAACGCATATTGTACCTTCGACATGGTTAAATCAATTTGAACATGATCAAACCCCTGATTGGCGGACAACGATCATAGAAGAACTCATCAGCTCACTCCCTCATAGGAAAGTCAGTCTCAAAGATATGAAGAACTTCTTCTTACTCCATGAGGAATTATATCATAGGAATCCAGACGGGTCCCTCTAAAGATGCCTCGGATATGAGGAGGCACAACTGCAACTCAACCGCGTTTATAGTGAAGTATGCGGAAAGACGATGGTCGTGAATCTTTACCGCCGACTCCAACGTCTAGGATACTATTGGACCACGATGGAGACCCAATATCGAGCACTGCAATGATCTTGTTCTAATTTCCAAGCACAACCACACCAACTAGAATCTCTGACGATCTATCATGCCGGGGATGGAGAGAACCCTGCATTAATACATCCGCGACAACTCTTTTCCTCTGGAGAAGCGAGAAGCAACAAAACTAAAATAAAAAGCAAGAAGGTTCATTTTTCATGAAGGAATCTTATACCGCAAAAGTTTTGGAGGGAACCTACTAAGATGTCTGGCAAGACCTGCAATCCCGAAAATATTGAAGGAAGTTCATGAAGGAAAGCATCACGGAAAGAGAAAGTTGTTACTTTAAGTTCACGAAAGATATTACTGGCCAACCATATAGGATGATACGGCCACGTTTTTTCAAAGGTTCCATCACTATCATTTTCACGGGAACCTTATTGACACGCTTTCTTATACATTTAGTAAGCAGCCCTTGGCCTTTCTATAGATGGGGACTAGATATCATCGACAAGATCAATCCAACCTCCTCAAAACAATATGATCACATCATCACACCTACTGGGTATTTTACCAGATGGGTGCGCATCTTTCATCAAAGAATACATTATATGTAGGTTCGGTGTTCCTAAACACATTGTCACAGATAATGGTACTCCTTTTGCTAATTATACTGTAATGAAGCTACTTGAAGAATATGGTATCAAGCAAGTATTCTCTACTCCCTACTACCCTCAAGGCAATGGGCAAGAAGAAAGTACCAATAAGATAATCATTAGCCTATAGTGTATGATAACCCTAGATCATGGCACGAGCAGTTACTCATGGCACTCTGGGTATACAAAGCAACACCTAGAAGCTCCACTAAAACGTCTCTATATTCTCTTGTTTACGGAGCGGATGCCATCCTCCCCACTGAGATCAAGATCCCTTTAGCCATAATTATAACAGCCAGCAGAGTATATTGGGATGAAGTCGAAATTCCTAGGTTTCGTGTCGCAGAGTTGGACCTCCTAGAGTCAGAAAGATATGTGGAAGCATATCGACGAAGAATTTCCAGAGCTTACAACAAAGCAGTAAAGCTCGGGATTTTCCAGGCTGGAGACTTGGTACTCAAGACAGCTAAACATATCCAGCAAGACATTTTGTTCCCAAGTTCTCCCCAAATGGGAAGGTCCCTACGTGATTTCTAAAGTAGTAGCGAGTGGATGCTACAGGATAGTAGACATGAAAAAATTCTCAGTGGGAACGATAATTAATAGCAAAAAAATTATTTTCTTTCAATTTCAATTTTTTTCGATAAATGTTCAAAAATTTGAAATTCAGAACCTAGTACATCAATTCAAAAGCTTATTATCGATTTAAACCTTACTCTCCCTCTAGAACAAATCTTCAATCAATGAGTAATTCCACTTATACAACATCTCCATCCTTTCCTGAAACCTCTCGGTCCTAGCTTTCAAATCCTGAAATGACTTCTCGATTTTAGATGACTATCTTGACAAGAAATTCTTCTCCTCCAATATGGCTTTTGAAGAAGGAATCATTTTATCTATGATAGATGCATGATCTGTTTCGATAATGTCAAGACGCTGGCGGAGCCAACTCACATTGAACTTCAAGACTTCACAATTGGTTATCATCTCATCCCACTTTTGTATCTCATGACTAGTAACTTCACGAAGTGACGCCTTTCTCATATTATCAATTATGGGAAGAAGACCAACAATCATTGTCACCAAGATGGGAGAGAAGCCTTTCAGCAACTTTGAAGTAGCAATGTGACCATATCGTCTCCAAATTTTAATATAAAGAGGTGCAATAGCACTTTGGTACAATGAAACCTCCCACAACATGGTGCTTACGAGATAGAGTTTTCATACACATCTCAAAAGGAATACTTACAGGCGGGTATGCATGAATGGTAAGGCCAAGATCACTGCTTGAAAGATTAACTGGTGGATCAGAAGGAGTTTTAACCTCAGCGTCAACATCCCTATCCTCCTCAGTCGGTGAAGACCCACTGGTTTTTCTTTTTCCCCCGTATGTATCCACAACCTCTATCTTCTGTCGACAGAATCAGATCAAAGACTTGTATTAGGATGCTTCCCTGAATTAGAAATAAAATGCTTACTCACATCAATAGGTTTATTAGACTCGATGATGTTTGAAGAGGAACTACCCTTCCTGACAGTTCTAGACCTCAACATATATGGAACCTTCTTAAGATGGGACTCCTGCAAGGAAAAAAAAAGAATCACCAAATAAGTAGGGTGCCTATAAGTACTGGAATATGCAAGTAGAGAAGAATTCTTTTACCGGGATAGGCACCCATGAGATGCGATTGATAAGAAGATGATCTTAATATGATTTGTTTTATCAGACATGATGTTTTAAAAGGGTAATGAACTTTACAAGTGATGAGGATGGAAAGATTGATAGGAAGAATGTGCTAACAATTTATCTACTTATATAAAGAAGAAGCAAAACCCTAATTTTGAAACTTCAAAGATTCAACGGAGATTCCTTCCGAAAGGGAAGGATCTGAGCATAGTCAACAAGACCCGGAAGCCGACTATTGTAACTCCTGGGTTCCATTGGATAATAAAACTATGGCCAAGCTATGCGTTTCACTCAAGTCAGTAGCATGCCCAGAGACAAGCTACGAAGAAACTAACCAACGATATCATTTTCTCAAGGAAACCTAAAAAGGGGAAAACAACGACGACCGTACCTTTCCTGGCTCACGACAAGTTAGTTTTCCTGGCAAGAACGGAGGCACCTACTATTCCAAGTCAAGGTTCACGCTAATGGGAGCATATCTCAAACACTCAAGAAGCTAAGTTTTTCTTCTTCTACTCTTAAAATTTAAATTATGTATATACAATCATTATAAGCATATTGTTACCATTTAGTGCTTACTATGCAACATTTTTGTTCCTCACTAAGTAGAGGACGTAATGTAGATGGTGAGTTTTTTACATGAGCTAGGATTGTAACATTGCCCTTTGTCAAGCAATAGGAATGTAAAAGGATATGCGAATACTTATGCGCATATGCCTAACTATGTAACAAAACAAGGAATATTATATCCCTACTTATATTCCGCAAGCGAATTAAGAATACAGATTCTACAAACATTATAAACTTGCTTTGCATCCTCCTCAATACTCACAATATTTATACCATATTAAACTAGTCTCAAGTCGCATAAATTCCACAGCTGAATTCCTTGAAGTTGTCTCGACGCATCGATGTTCCGGTAATATCTATCAAATTCGGAAATAACTAATGCTTAATCCCCGAAATACAGTCTAGATTAACACTTCGTTCGCAACAAATGCTTCTCAAATTGCTCTTCTGAGGTTAAATATGCTACTTTAGCACTTTGCTCAAAGATAAGCCACAAATTATGCGCCACACCTCTTGGATGCGCCATAAACAAGGAGCAATACCTTAAAACATCGTGCCTCTGAGATAGGATAACCCTAGATTTTTCTCCCATTAGCGCCAGGCTAGCACTAGCTACTCGGCCTAGCACCACTTTGGCATTAATTTCTTGCCCTAGCACTGAAAGCGTTAACTTCCCTTAGCTATCGCATCTCGACCTAGCGCGATCATGGCAAGCATGTCTCATCCCTAATGCGTCCCTGAGAGTACGTCCTTGGCCTAGCGTCTATGGCTAGTGCGTTCATGGCTTTAGACCGTTTATGCTTAGTGCGTCCATGGCTTTGGCGCGTCCTTGACCAAGTGCCTCAATGGCTAGCGCTTTCATGCCTAGTGCGTCCCTGGCAAGTGCGTCCATGGCTTTAGCGTCTGTGGCCTTAGCGTCCTACATGGATAGCACATACTTGGCCTAGTGCGTCCATGCCACAATGCCCATGCCTAGTGCATCCTTGTCCTAGTGCGTCCCAGCTTAGCGCTTCCTTGGCCAAGTGACTTAACGAAAGCGCCTTTGGCCACAAGCGCATTGGCGCTAGCACATTGGTGCTGACTATCATTGACTTAGCTAGCTTCCTCGACTTAGCTGGCTTCTTTAAGAATTGCTAATTTCAAACGTTCTTGGCGCTAGCATTCTAGACCTACCATAATTGACGCTTGCTAGAATCTACGCATATTGGCCTTGCTCCTAAAACGTTAGTGCATTAGCTTTTATGCCTAAAGAGCTAGCACATTACCTTTTGCACTAAGAAGCTAGTGCTAGCTTTGCTAGCTGCTCCTATTGAAAATACACTATTCTTTTCAATACTGGCCTAACGCCAACATTAATCTCAAATGATAGGCCTTATTGGTTAAGAAGTTCTCCACAATTTTGGCAATGTCTTTCAAACTTATACCAAGTCACTCTGAAGCTAATATTTGGCTATTAAAATTATGCCATGTTATGTCAAAGTTAGTGTATGATTATTAAACTTACCAGACTTGACATTAATCAATATTATTATCATTTAGTGAGTTGTGCAGCTTGCCTCACTTACTTAGCAAGTCACTGAATCGACTTGTCTTGACCTAATCAACACAATAGTGGCTTACGACTCCACTATTTACAAGATATCAAATACAACACATGGGGGGATTCTCATTGTGATATTGGTTTGGAGGTCTACGATAATCGTGCGTTATGGCAACACATCCCCGAACAAGAAGGTAACAAGTAGTGGGACAACTACAAGACGATTGAGAGAATGAGGAGTAGTAGTCATGCAAGTTTTCCTTGCTTTTCGGACATGACTCCACTACAATCTCCATAATCGTTACTCCTCCACTTCTTCTGTAACTTCCATCAATTACGAGAAATCAGCCTTTGAACTATAAATAGATGGTTTTCATCTATCCAAAACAAGAACACGAAACAAAAGAATCTAAGATATACAGAATTAGCAATTCATCTCAGAGATAATCCTTTCTTCTTCACACACTACAATTACTTATCACACTGATATTTCTCAACCTTCTTTGCTTCCCTACCCTAAGACCTGCCTAATCTTCTCCATCTTTGTGATCGAAGCAAGACGTGAACGGCCATTTCTTGGTTTAGGTTCGTCTTGTTCGAGTTTGATTCTCGAACTTACTTGATAGTACTCTTTTGCCGTACATTTGTTTTCACCCTAAAACACTAGGATAAATAAATTATTTAGTTACCCTTGATTAGTTTATTAGTTTAGTTTTTTGTTTGTTTATTTTTTTTATTCTTTTGATTTTAGTTTTTTTATTTTTAATTTTTTTTATTTTTAATATTTATTTATCACTTTTTAAATTTTCATATTTTTACTTTTTATTACTTTCGAAAAAAAATTATTTTTCTTCATTGCAAGGAAATATACAATAGAAAGTTTTTGCAACGAACTCATGTCTTATATAATTGATAGATTAAGTTTAAATCGAAAAAAACTAGGGTTTTATGGCAGTTACAGAGTAAAGTCTGGCTGACAGTTGCAACAAATTATCAACCGAACTGCTCATTGTGCTTCATTCTGAAGGTGTTGATCAACAGTTTGACTTATAATTAAACACAAAAATGATAGTAGAACTTAGCTTTATGAAAAACAATAGTAAGTTTGGCTGTCCAATTTGTGCTCGAATCAGCCGAGCCTAGATTCGGTATTACAGAGAGAAGTTCGGATGATAGGTCGTCACCTGAACTTAGATATTTTGGAAACATATCTAAATTCGGTTGACAAGTTATCATCCGAACCTAGTTGTTGTATAAAAATTAAAAAATAATAAAGTAAATAAATTAAAAAATAAAGTAAATAAAAAATAATTTAAAAATATAGAAGATAAAGACATTTTTGCTATTAACAAAAATATAAGGACCCTATTTTGGATTTATTATGTATATCTAATTAAATTCTTGTATGCCCAAAAACAGGTTTCCAAATATAGCTTTATCGAGGCTTTGCAAAAATGTCAGCCGAGAAGTTGATCTCCCTGGACCCATGCCTGAAATGAATGGAGTGAAGAGAATTGCAAGTCCTATGCCACCTTGACCAGAAGATCCAAGGGACATCATACTTCCTAAAAGCACCAACAGCAGCTCTGGAATCAGAGTGCAGAATCACTCTATATTTTAGGTTCTCAATGGCCCATTCGAAAGCTCTAATACAGGCCAACAGCTCTGCCAAAAAGTTTGTTGCAATACCCATACCCCAACTTCAGCTAGAAAGAAAGCACCAGTGAAATTCCTAACAAATCTATATCCTGACGGACCATAATTGCCTTAGAGGCACCATCACAACACAACAGAGTTGAACATTCATCAGGGAGATGGAAATAGTATTTCACAACTCTAGAATGTTTAACATTTTTGCAAGCTAAATCAAATACTGTAAAAATGTGCAAATCAATGAAAGAATTCCTAATATGACCTTTAAGATTCACTTCAAAGGCATGACATGAGTGATATGCGAAATTCTCTACTTAAGCTTCTCAAAGTCAGGAGCAATATCATCAAAGAAAATTATGTTCCTCAAGAACCATAACTCAACCATGGTATTGAAAGCACTAATCGTCCAGACTTCTTGAATCACATGATTTTTATGTTTGCACATGGATCACTAAATGAGGAAGGGTTAAGGAAAGAAAAAAAATACTTCCTAACCAGCTCCACATTAATCGGCTGAAACCACAATACTAAAGTAAATGATCCATACAATCATGATCTTTCTGGCAAATGTAATTACTATTGCTACAAATACAAGTATCCAATTGTCTAGGCGGGCTCACAAAAATATCAGTTACCGAGTATACGGTTCCAAATCTTAAATCTCAACATAGAAATGTAGGCCCATTTCAGAAAATTGGGTATGCCTATTGCCTATGCCCCAACGAGAATAATCTTCTTATATACTAACCATATGAAAATTGCAACAAGAAGAAGAGTAATTTGCAAAAGCTGTCTTTGGATGCCTAACTAGTGGAGTGAGCATTTGGCCCGGAATCCACGGATTTAATCTAGATTAACCCTATTTTTATAGGTGGCTGTTCGGACCGTCCACTAATAGGTTAGATGCGGATGAAACTTATAAAATCCAACGGATTAAAGATTGGGTCCGGGTGTAACCTTGAAAATTCGATGGACATCCGGACCTGTTAGTACATTTTTTATCAAACTTCTTCCATGTAAATATGAAGTTAGTACACTTGTTTTTTGCCAAATTAGGTATTCCTTTCATGTCATACTTTGATGATCTTATAAGATACGATATCAACATATGTATAGGTGGACATGCTTGATCCCAAACACCAAAAACGCATCTTATTTTAAAGGGGCCGGGTTTTTCTTCCTCTTCAAATTTTGAGTAACTTCAAAGCATTACACTTAAATCCAATTTTAAACCCGTAAATAATGTAGTCTTATTTTTAAAATAATCCATAAATTTGTTACCTCTATTTCTCTACTATAAACTTTAAT
>JAJJMC010013841.1:6399209-6424660 GCA_023531435.1 Papaver californicum
GTAGATGCCAAATTCGAGATCCGTTATGAGTTAGATTGGATGCGTATGAGGTGAAAACCACTCCATACTGGCCCATGCTCACCCTACCGGCTAACCACAAGGAAAAGGCCTTCACCTTATTGTACGCAATTTGAGTATCACATTTACATTGATCATGGATCTGAATGGCTTTATCGTTCTATGTATACAAGGATGGATGAAAAGAGAAACACAAAGACGAAGTTATATGAAACCTTGCTAGTAAAAACGATAAATCAATAATTATCATTAATAACTACACCATAATTAATCTTTTTTGATGGACCATAACCGTCAATGATAGATATTATCGACAAAGTCTGTCCGTCGGACGACCTGTCGTATTTTGAGGTGTCGAAAACCTCAAATGGTATCCTACTATCAATAATTATCATTAATAAACTACGAGTTTTGCTTGTCAATAATTATCAACGGGTATTACTTATCAATTAATTCTAAAATTGAATTGACAACCAATATATTCATTTTAATGATTATATAGATAGTCTTTTCTTATTGTTTAATTGTAAATAAAAATAACACGAAGAACTAAGAATATTTTTAATTTAAAAATAAATTGACATATATAATAAAAAGTTGATCTCGTATATATCTTTTACCGAAATTACATTCAAGAAAGTACAAAAAAAAGAAAAGAAAAAAAAAAGAAAAAAAGTAGACCAAAAAAAAAATTGTTGCATAGACTGTTATTTAAGAGAGTTTTAGAATAAAAAAACGGTTGCAATTTGTGCACGGCATCTCTTCTCCCCATAGGTCTAGTCAGAAAACCCAGTCAACAACCACTTCTAAGCTCCATCTAACCTCAGTTTCCTATGATGGAAATATTTTATAACAGAATCATCTTAAATAAATAGTCAAAATAATTTTGTTAGACTAAATATTTGAAAGTCGAGGAATTCTTACAGGATTATCATTTAAAGATAACACTGGAATTGTTGCTCAACCTTGGGTGACTTTATTCAAATTTGATACCTACAGCAAAAGCGCATCCCCTTGGTTCTCTGGAAAACTGGAAAACTGGAAAATGAGTGTACCTCAAGTTAGACACCTCTCGTAAACTTAAGATTTAAAGAAGATACAGTTCTAGACTTCTAGTTGCAGTGAATGGGCCATTACATCCGTACAAGGCTTTACTTTTCTATAATACTCCTCATCAATCTCTTAGTTATGATGCCGGATTTATGGTTTGAAATCAGATTACTCCTGTTGCCTTCTGATGTTACTGAGAATGGAGTCAGCTTTAGTGAATTAATGCGAGTTTCCACCATAGAATAAACGTGTGGAAAATTACACTGAGGACCAATTCTTAAAAAGGATCTACATAATATGTAAAGAAAAACCCTACAGAGATAGAGATAGAGTTAGCATACCCAAAGGCGCTTCTAAGAAGCAGACATTCATCGCGTAGAAACTCGGGTGCCTCTGTGCATCCTCTTGCTCAAACATTAAGACATTATTGAACGCATACATCATAAGCTACCATGGTTTGCCAAGCATTTTAACTACTGCAAGAATGTTTAACAAAAAATACTTTATTATCGACATAGCAGAATCATCATTTCAGATAGTGTTTCTTAACTCTTAAGTCATATGAAAACCAATCAATATGTTTACTTACTCTGAAGCCTGGAATTGGTACCTACGTACTGCACAAAACTAGTTTATTGCTTCTTGTTGAAAATTGAAACTGTTATGACACTACTGTATATATGACTTTCCAATCATAATTAGTGCATTAGAAATGACGTTCAAACGAAGAATTTTTAGAGAGAATTTTCTATAACATAACATTTTGAGAAGATTTGAATTGTATGTGGTTCAGATGACAGCATCTCACTTGCAATGATTATGAACAGTGACTAACGACCAACTAATTCTTTTGAAGATAATTGAAATAGAAAAGAGATTGTCTATTAGCTTAAAGCCACGAATGGAATAGTTAACATAATCCTCATGACATACCTTCCCTGCATTGTCTATCCCCCTTCATCCTCCTCTAACCTGAACTTATTTAATTGAACAGAAAAAACAAAGGAGCTTGAGGAAATGAGGAAATAAAACTTAGTAGATGAATGAGAAAAAGAAAAGATTTTTATTAATACCTAAGCGCATACTAGATCCAAAACCATAGTTGCATGGTTATTGCTAAAAAAGCTTAACATACTTGGTTTGGGTAAATTGATCATCACCTGCCAAAAGAAAAAACACAAACAATAACTAAAAGCACATTACCAGCAATAGCAGTATAACATTAGGACCACTAAACATCCATTAATGTTGTATCTAAAGGATAAATTTTCCTAAAAAGGCAATTCAAAGGAAATAACATATTAAAGCAAATGAAAAGGTCAATGTATTTACCTCTCGAGAGTCTACATCCATCTGAACCGAACAGGTCCACAAATAGAACCTCTTCTTCTCCAAAGGTACATAAGCAACAGGGAAGTGAAAGTGGATGAACTCAAAAACGAGTCTGAGAATTCACTGAAACTGTATCAACACTCTAATCCCCAGTATATTCAACCGTGTTTCAAAAAATTCAAGGTTCAGTTGGCATTCTTTTGGTATACTTTCAAACTCAATATTCTTTTGGTATACTAAATATGGTCAAGTACAAGGTTAAGGTTCCAACCCAAACTCTATCCTAGACACATCAAAAGCTTCACTCTTGATTGCCTCTAAAATAAACTTATACTGACTTCTAAAATCATCCTAAAGAAAGGTATTCAAAATCTCAGTAAGAAGCAACATAATAAGTTAAACTTTCATTCACGGGTAAACATTCCGCAACAGGTTTTACTTAAGGTTTCAAAATAGATTGTATTCGAAATTAAAAGAAGTTTAATAAAAAAACTTATCTTATATTTGATTCAATAACTGACCAGAGATGTTCCTGAGATCATATGCTGCTCTTAGAGAGTGCAGCTCTTGTTCAATGTGATTTAATAACATTTTTGTTATTTATGGAAGCTCTGGTATAGATATTTAACGAGCTGAAAATGTCATTGATAGTCAAATTTTCAATTAGATATGGTAATTCAGTTATTAAAACTGGATTGCATCTTGTTGTTATACTTTGAACAACTAAAACAAGTTTTGAATGAAGCTAAAGCCTAAAACAATACAGAGAAATAAATTTAGATGAGAGAATATATTTAAAGTAGATGAAAGTCAATTTGAATCGATGAGTAATGGAGATTAAGATGCACTGATATCGAATCTGAAGATTGATTTTATATCAGGATTATATATTGAAAGATAGATCAAATTTCAATGAAAATCCCTAGACAAATTTGGCAATAGTTTTTCGAAATTTTTATCTCAAAACGAAGATTAAGAGGATATGTTAACAAATCTAGACTCTGATTTTAAATCGAATCAGAAATTTGATTAGATATTAGAGTGTTAAGGTTTTTGAAACCATTAAAAAGTTTTTCAAAAAACTTTTGAGCAACGACATAATCACAAGTATAATTACAGAATTAAAAGGAAACTTATCTTGTTTTCATTGATTCAATGATGAAATTTCTGACATTAAGTCTCTGATTCATCATTGATGATCGTTTCTTCTTCGAAAACAATTTCAAAAGGCGTATCTGATTTATCAAACTGATCGATTTGAGGTTGAAGCGAGAATGAGCTATTGTTGTTGTTCGAGATTCAGTTTTCCCCAAATTTCATCACCGCTGCCAACAGTCTGAGTTTCTCTATCACGAGTAGAACATCATTTTGATGGAGAAAGATAGTCTGGTGGAGGAAGAGGGATTAAGCGTGTGACTGTGTCCCGTCGAAAATAAAATCCCAAATAGTGGCCCGTTCACACTACATAAATTCGATAGCGAAGTTCTATCGAAAATGAAACGACAAAGCTTTTCTATTAAATTCCCTAAAAGCCCCTGTCAAATATTCTCCAATCTGGCATAGTGATTAGTTACTCAAAATAGAGCAGTATCCATTCGAAAAATGTCTTCATTCACTAGATTCATACATTGATATCCAAGGGTTCACCCAATATGTCCGATCAAAAATCCATTTGAAACAATGAACTCTCTTCATGTTTTTGGATCAAAAGGTTTTTATTTAAAAAGGCCATATATATCCACATGATTCTTCCACTATGTCTACTTCAATTTCTTAAATGGGTTATGTGACAAAAGAGTACTCACAGGCCAGACTAGTCAGGAGTCATGACTCTTTCTCTCCACATGTGAGAGAGATTTTTGTCTTTTTTCTTCAAATTGTCAATTATCTAGTCATCCATAGGCTCTGGACAACATCCATTGTTACTCAAACTGGAAATCTAGCTAGATTTGTTAGGAGCAGGGACCTTGTAAATCAAAAAAAAGATTGATTAGATGTGATTAGATGATGAGACTCTTTATGGGCAAAATACTTGGAACATAATATAATTATGGGTGTGTCATGTGTGAGTGAATGATGATAAAGTTATTCTCAGAGACAAAAGTTGGACTATACATCTTTCGTTGATGCTCTTTTCAATTTCTAATGATCCCATTTTGAGTACGAGTGAGGAAGAAGAAAGGGAATACTATGACACCACTCATCCTTAAATAGAAAAAAGAAAGGTGATAAAAAATCTGAACTTTTTTTGTACAACTTGCAGGGTTTTTTATATGAACCATGCGTTTCCCATTTCCCATGTGGTTTTCTCAATGGACACTTTTACGGCCATTACATTTTAGATAATATCAAATGCTTCATAATAACATTAATAATGATCCAAAAGAGACAGAGAAAGTGCCAAATGAGAAGGTTTTTCATCTTGACAAAGTTTTCCTTTTATAACATGATTTTTAACTAATGTTGTTCAAATTTATGGATTTGCTAATACGTAGGCAATTTAAATACTTAGAATGAACCGATTTCTCTCCGTATCCACTAAATTATGAATCTTAAATAGTTAGAATTTGTTGGATGGCATGTGTCAGAATTAGCCATACATTTGGGTGACAATAATCACTGCTCGAACCATAGCCAATATTTGAACAAGTGGATTAGATAAGTCGTAGGTACAAAGATACAAATGATAACATTAAACTAGGATCATTGCTTTCGGATGAGTTGTGTAAAGTATTATGATAGACTGATAGTATCCATGGTTTAAATTAAATTAACGAGCTCGTAAAATTGAGGATTTGTATGTCAAACTCAATAATGCTCAAGAAATCATATTATGGGTGGGTACCATTACAAAAGCGATGAAGACGTGAAAAAAGTGCTGTATTTTTTTGTGTTATGGCTCATTATTTTGATGCATTTTTTCTACTATCAGATCAATTGCATTAAAGTAGTGAAAGTAGCAGAAAGGATGATCCAAGTGCCCGCAACCCACCTGCTTGAAAGTGAGGCCGCTGGTCCCTGCCGCCAGCTGAAGGATCCGTTATCCATTCTGTGAGCCAATAGATTGTGCCTCTTAAGTCATCCATTGAGGACAGCCCAATTTTTTTACTTCACTTCTAAGTTCTCTGTTAATACGACACGGCAAAGACGCACACCACACCAAGGGATAACAACACGAGATGGAGAAACAGAGGTCGAAGTATAGCCTAATAGGGCATCAACAGTCATTATGGATATGGGTTACTTCCATCAAGTCACTAGTTGAAAGTCGACGAGTTGACATTTTCATCTTTGATGTGGCGGAAAGTGGACTGTTAGCAGCTATTACTCAGTGGAATCCATGTCATTATTACAACATTAGTAGTACTGATTTTTAGTTATTTTTTCTCCTTAAAAATAGTAAATGTAAATGATTGGTTGGATTTTGGATGACTTCTCCTCATAGAGAAACGGATTCCTATGAAATTTTCTGACGGTTATTTCAACGGTTGCGTCTTTCCGTGCTTCAGTCTAGGAAACCTAATTTAATATTTCATTACACGTGGAGCTTCCATAATCTCACTTTTCCTTGGACCATTTATTAGCCTTATGTGTTGACGCGTGTCCAACAAAAATTCCTTTCCGCCGCCATGGATAAGCTATCCAGCTTTGATTGCTTAAGATTCTCCGTAGAGCCGTGCCTTTCTTCTTTTCCCACGTGTGACCTCCTTTATTTTTCTTTGTTTCTTTATTATATTTCTTCATTTATTTGTTTTGATATTTTTCATTGAAACTGCCTGAGTCTTTTCTTGTTCTTATTAGCATCACTGTTCGCCAGCAACAAAGACCAATTATTAAACTACACTTTCAACCATAAATGACAATAGTTTCTGCATTGTCTTTTTTCCTCCTGCAAATAGTTTTAGGAAAATAAAATTTAGATTTCACAACAGCCCGTGCTAATTAATTTAGAGGTATATGAATCTGGTCCGCTGAGTTATACTTTCACCTATATGCATATTTATTGATTTTTCAAAATAGAAATTCATTTGGTTTATGATTTCCTTCATAACTCAGATTATTAATGAGCAGAATCAAAATAGATATATAATAATAAACTAGACTAAAATTAATTGGTGGCTATGGTTGATAATATACCAGTGGGTTTATGCCACATACAATCTCCCAATTACTGTTACTTCACTTTGTTAATCATAGATTCTAGAAATATGTACTTAATAATATTGTTTAATTTTATTGGATTAGTCTTAAAAATGCATACATGAATCCCTACCATATAATTTGGCTGAAAGTATCAATATATTCAAATTAATAATTAGTGAGAGATACCACTAGTAATTGATAAATACAATTAACATGCTATCAGCTTCATTAGAGCAGATTCTCGAACACGAGAGTTAAGAGTTAAGTACAAATGTCATTTTTAACGTCAATGTAAAATGAAAAAAAAATAAATACAACAAATTAATCTCAAAAATTCAAATTTTACAGAATTTGGAATCCTCAATTGGGTCCATCTTTCTTAACATATCCCCATTAAAATCCTTCGTACAATATCTCTACTCTGTCATCTATCCTTAAAACTTCCCTTTTTATTTTTCTTTTCTCTATCTATAAATCATTAGATAATTGTTGTTGGATAAACCACATATCATCACTGTTCCATAAATTGTCAATTACATCATCACCACCACCTAACCACATGTTGTTGCTGTTGTTCCGTTGTTGATCAATACCCTGAAATTCCAGACCTTGTTGTTGATGTTGTTGATGGTAGTAATAATTAGAGTTCGGACTAAATAATGTTTCTGAAAAATTATTAGTATGGGTGTTTTGGGTAATATTGTAGGTATTGTTCTGAGGAAAGCTGTAACAATCTGATGATAATTGAGTATTACTTCCCATAGAATCTGATGAACCACCGGTACTTGAATTCTCAGGTGTCGTAGTAACGAAACTCTGATTGTTAAAAGAACCCGAGAACTCGTTATTGCTAGTTTGCAATATATATTGATCATCGCTGAGTTCCTGGTTATAACTGTTGTTCATGGAGTTGTTGGGTTGACTCATGTAGTTCGTAGCGTTGGCGGCGGTGGCAACATTAGCTCCGTTTGAAGAAGCTGTCGTCGCAGTGGATGCTGCCTCTGCTTGAATACGTTCGACTAATCTTGGCATCCAAAGATAACGCATGGTGTCTTTAAATTGCTTACTATTTACGTCGCATTGAAGTTGTTTCGCATGCTTTTGAACTCTTGTTCTCCAATAATTCTTTATTTCGTTATCTGTTCTGCCCGGTAATTCTTGAGCTATTTTGGACCACCTTTAAAAACAAATGAATACAAAAAAAAAAGTTAGTTTTTGAAAAAGATATTGCAAAGCAATCAAAATTGTTAATAACGATCAGATGACAATAACTTACCGATTTCCCCAGCGAGAATGAAGTTCAAGAATTAGAAGTTGTTCCTCAAGAGTGATATTTCCTCGGCGAACATCAGGGCGTAAGTAATTCAACCATCTTAGTCTGCAGCTCTTACCAGTTCTTTTCAGACCTGCAATTATAAGCATATTCAACAAAAACTTGAATCAAAATTCATGAACTCAATAAAAAAGACAATGAAACTACAGCTTCATTAATAAAAACTCATTTCTCGAATAGATTTTCAAAGTCTTACCGGCACAACGAGCCAAGGAATTCCAACGACCTTCACCATGATTAGCAACGTAATTGACAAGTAAAAGATCTTCTTCAACAGTCCATGGACCTCTTCTTAAGTCATCCATCAACTGATCTTCTTGATCAATACTGTCATCACTTTGATGATTATTATTATTATAATCATGAGCTGTAGTATGCACAGCAATACTCTTAAAATCTTGATCCATTTCAATATCTAAATACAAAATTAACAAGTATTGTGGATTTTGATGGGAGTTTGAGACTTTTTAGAGAGAGATAGAGAGAGAGAATTGTTTATTTGAGAGAGAGAGAGAGGAGTCGAGTCTTATATATAGTGATGAGATGGGATGGATGTGGAAGAAAAAAAGGTAAAACGTGAGAGGGAGTATAAAAAAACCATAGTTAAAAGAAGAATGGAGGGGGATTTGATTTTGATTAATTAGTATAATAATGGTTTTTCAGTTAAAGTTGTGTTTTAAGTACAAAAGATTAGTGTTAATTAGCTCTAATCCAGTTTAAAAATGGATTTATTATAATTTGTTTCCATAAAGTGGATTTAAGTTTGACGCTTTGACTTTCAACTCGGACTTAAGAAGCCTATTAAGTTCCGTGTTGAACCTCCATTATAAACACACGTGTCTATATTTTATTCTATCTTCCTTAACTTTATACAATATTGAAATTTGAAACTCTCTCTCTGGCAAGTAGTTTTGTTTTGTGTAACAAAAAACAAGCGAGGTCATCCTATGAAAGATTGCACTGTTTCTACTGCTCATCACTCCACTACTAACGCGGTTATGGCAATCAGTACTTGAAATTTGGCGCATGTGTATATTGAATCAGATCTTACTTTCACTACTCTATATTTACTAATACTTTTTATAGGCACCCTTTTTTTTTTCTTAGCACTTTTTGTATACACCTACTAATTAAGATCTTCTTAATATCTTAGCTAGCTCTAGGGGAAATTGATTGGATTTATTAGCTAGGTCTATATGTTTGAGGTTTGACGAGCGGAAACACCCCAAATATATGGTAATTTTTGGGTCGTTAGAAATACATTAGTTTGGTCGACATTGAATTGCAACAACTTCCAAAGCACTTACTAGTTGTACCTGTGGACATGTATATTATCCTATAGTAATATCCCAAAATCCTATATTATCAAACATATGTAAATAGAAATTAAAAATAGAGAAATTAAAAATAGAAGATATAGAGGATTTTATAGAATTCCGTGTTAAAACAAATGTTTACGAAATGATTTTACTATGTGATCGAAGATTACAATCTTTTTTCATTCGATCTTTTAAGAACAATTAGTGTTTTTTCCTCTAAGTTTAACTCTCATTCACTCACCAAAAATCCAACCATTACTCGGTGATTTTTCTCGCTTTTTATAGATAATTTTACATATGGTGGACTACAACTCATATCACTCACTGAGCTCCTGAACTGTCCCTCAGACGAGCAATATTGTGTGTCTTCCTTCTTCACTGGTGTCCTGTCTTTGTTGAGGGAATCATGCGAAGCGAAACTAGTTGTTTTCGTCGAGGATGTCACTTTCAATCTGACTACGAACAAATATCCTTCTGCCACTTGTCCAGCCAACCAGGTTTTTGGTTGATCTGACCGTTCTGACTTTCATTAAATGCCCAACTACCCACTACAAACTTGAAAATCGAACTTGTCGTACATCTCATACGTGTCTTCATCCTGTACGAGTGGTAGATATATCAGTTTAGCGTAAAGTAACTTTTGAATATCCATCCCGTGTTTTGCCTTCCATCTTCCACAACTGTATCCGAGTTTTGCGATGCTTCCAATTGGTGACATTATTTTTTTACTCCCACAACCGATGTTTATTGCTATCATATTGTCTAAGCATGTCTCTAATTGAATGGTAAAATCGAAACTAAATTACAATAAAAATCTTAGGGAACCCAAAAAAATTGTTATGCATTGCAATTTTTATCCCAGATATAGTAGTTTATAGGGTGTCACAAATCAACTTAAATAAGTTGAAGAATTAGTAATTAGTTTGGGAACAAAATTTTAAGATAACTTTCAATTAGTAAGATAATTAACTTTTTATAAAGCAAATTATTTGTGTTTCTGACTTCAGGATTGATTTTTATTTCTGATATTCAAACACACTCTAAACTTATCGGTGTATTTGACTTATTTCCTAAACTTGTTCCATGCCGAGAAATTGTATACCTTACTTACCTTACAATCTTTTTTAATGACATTTTTTATTAAATGAGAGGAAATAGTTAAACAACTACTTGTATCTTATTCGACTAATCCTTTGAGAGACATTGTAATGAAATAGTTACTAGCAGTGAACACTGTTAGACTAGATATGATGGACGTTCATAAGAGGTTTACAAGGATAAAAAACCTTGGGACTGAATTTCAAAACTGGTTTCCAACAAATAAAAAACGAAATTTTGGAATCTAAAGAAAAAACACTTTGTAAGGTTCACAAAGGATACACGGATAAAAAAGGTACTCCTAACATTTTTTGGGTGCATTGAAGAAGATCACGATGAACTGAATGGCTTGAGGGAACTTGGTGGTAATCTTACTTCGTTTCCAGTGAGGGATTGTTTATCGTAATTTTTTATTTACCTTTCACACTTATTTCACAGATCACAATGAACTGTCATTATGAAATGTGTCCAATAGTAACCAAAATCTTAAGATTTCTCGTACTGTAACAACGTTGATTTTTTTTTTATCCACATATCCGAATCTTGATAAAAATAGACTCATACTATTTCCAATCCACCATTATTATTAATACAATCCAATAAGAAATTAAACAGAATTCTACTATTTTTTAGAAACCAAATCAAAGTAAGATTTATGAATCCAACCCAATCTATTTTCCTTTTCCTTTTCCTCTTCTCTTTCTAGTTTCTTATATCTAATCTATAAATAACATATTCATAACCCTTCAAATCATAATCATATATCTTTCTTGTTCTTCTTCACTTCTACTAATCTTTATCTCTATGAATTCTAGTAACCCTAAATCTAACTGTGGTGATCAGTCTTCAGAATCTCATACACCTGTTGGTTTTGATGTACATGACAAATTATCGACTAATGAGGTATTCGTTTTAATTTGTATTTCTTTGTTCACAACAATTATTAAGTGTTGGATAAAATTTACTCAATTGAATGTAATGTTATTTTTTTTCCAGGTTTTCGTCTCTAAGGATCATGTTAAACAATGGTGTCATATGGTCGCAACAAAAAATAAATTTTGAATATTTGTTACCAAATCATATGATAATGTGATGGATAAAGGGTCGGTAGTTGAGTTTGGATGTGAAAGAGGAGGTAAATATAGAGCTTGAACTATCAAATCTTTTGAAAAAGCAACCACAACATATCTCAAAAAAGGGTAGAAAAACTGGCACAAGGAAGTGTAATTGTCCTAAGAATTTCATGTGTTGAAGAAAACAAATGGGTTCTTAAAGTTCAATGTGGTGTACGCAATCATGCTCCATCTGATATTGCTTGGACATCCTTATGCAGCTCGTTTACAGAGTGATGAAAAATAAATAGTTGATATGATGACTATAAGTGGAAGTAAACCAGGTCACATTTTATCATCGATTAAACAAAAGCAACCTGAAAATAAATCTAGTCTACGGACGATATACAATTAAAAATCTTATACAAAATCCAATGAGAAAGCAGGCAGGACAAATATGCAACACTTGTTGAAGTTGTTGAATGATAATAAATATGTGGCATGGGATCAGCGCATTGAAGGTACAGATGTGTTGAGTCATATATTTTGGGCACATCCCGACAATGTACAATTGGCAAAATGTTTTCCATCAGTTGTTTTCGCGGATTCCACTTATAAAACAAATAGATGAAAATTACCGCTTTTTCATGTTGTTGGTGTGACATCTACTGGGATAAGTTTTACAGTGGCATATGCATTTATGTCAGAAGAAAAGCAGAAAGATTACATTTGGGCGCTCAAGTGTCTGAAAAGACTATACAACGACTCAAATTTACCTTCTGTATTTCTTACGGATCGAGAACAAGCCCTAATAATTGGAATTCAAACTGTATTTCCTAATGCAAAGAGGATGTGTTGCAGTTGGCATATTGCAAGAAATGTTGAAACAAATTTCGTTAAGTATACGAAAGATGAAGAAGAACAAAATGACATTAAAGAGGATTGGCAGAATCTGTGGAAGTCTGATACGCAAACGGAGTATGAAGATCTTTTAAACAAGTTTATAGGCACATGGGGGGAAAATACAAAGCATTCATTACATACTTGAAAGATGAAATATTGGTAGATAAAGAATTTTTTGTTCATGCATGGATGAACGAGATTAAACACTACGGGAACACAACCACTAACCGTGTTGAGAGTGAACACAGTGTGCTTAAAAAGTGGTTGCTTACATCCAAGGGTGATTTTACATATTGTTGGAAACATATGGTCTAATGTCGGAATCGAGGATGGTTGAGATACTTAAAAAATTTGAGTATAGCAAAATGCATGTAGAACATGAACATCAAAAGCTACCAATTTTCAAAGAGTTGTTGAACAGAGTTTTCATTTATGCAATAGATAAAATTCATAAAAAACTTATTTGGACAAATAAGGGTGGTAATCGTTGTCTCCATATACTTCGCAAGACACATGGCCTACCATGTTATCATGAATTAAAAGAGTACGAACGGAATGGAACGACAATGCCTCTTGATGCAATAGACAATCAGTGGAAACAACTAAGTATTCGTCCTTATAGTGTTGATGAAATGGTCGAATTTGACGATTTACCGCAAATACCAAAAATTAAACTCAGGTGGAACAATTCAAACGCGGTACAACGCATGCCTATCCTAGAAAAATTGAATGGGCTTGCTGATCCAGATATGACCAGGTTAGAGGAGCCAGTTATGCCTGTAACTACCAAAGGTCGTCCAACAAAAGCACAACAAAGAGTATCGAACTCAACAAAGAGAAATCCATCTGCATTTGAACATGGTAAAGAACAGATTCAGAAGTCAGAGAAAAATGCTGAGAAGTTGAAGAAGACTGTTGAGAAGATTGCCGAGAAGCTAAAAAAGAATGATGAGAAGCTAAAAAAAAATGCCGAGAAAAATGCTGAGAAGTTAAAAAAGAATGCCGAGAAGAATGCTGGGATGTTAAAAAAGAATGATGAGAAGTTAAAGAGAAAATCATCAGCATATGAACGGGCAAGTGCTACTTCAAAAAAGAAATTGAAGAGTACATCTCAAAATGAGGTTGATTCTGAGAGTATGGTACTTGTATTACAGGAAAATGCAGCGAATGAAAGTAGAATACCAGAGTTGAACGAGTCACCTCGTCTTTCATTTGAGGAAGAAATAGTTGTTTCAAAAATTAAGGTCGCACTGCATTTGAAGAAACCATATACAAGTAAACTGGGAGATCTAAGTGATGAACAGAGACCGGATAAGTCGTTTGAAGTATTAGATATTAACGTTATGCAGAGAGTTATTCATAAATTGAAAAATATTCGTGGTGATGGTCATTGTGGATATAGAGCTTGTGCAGAAATGTTAGGTTTGAGTAAAGTTGATGGATGGAAGACTGTTCGGATTAAAATGATGGCTGAGTTAAAAACAAACATGGACCTTCATATTGGTATTATAGGTGGTAATGATTCATGCTCGAAACTTGAAGAAAAGTTAAACCATCTGTCAGATAATGGTTGCGAAATTTATGGTTGGATGACATTCCCTGAAATAGGATGTTTATTTGCAACTGCATTTAATTGCATATTTTCAGTTTTTCATCAATCGGAGAATATTACATATCTACCACTACGGGGTGAGGTGTTAGAAAATCCAATAATTGTTTCGATAGTGAATTGTGGTGGGATGCACTTAAATAAGGCGGTTTTATACCCAAATGCTCCACTACCTCCATTGCATCCCAGTTGGATTTATCAACATCTATCATGTGCTGAAGGATGGAAAACTTACATTAAAGATAGATTAGATGATTGGAAAACCTTAAATGTTGTTACGCGCTTTTAAATTTTGTTAATTCGATTCTTATTAGTTTTTTTAAGCATTTTTTTTAAATTAATGATAGATATTAATAAAGAGTACTTAAGTAACTTTTAATAGTTGATTTTATTTGGCAAACTGATGCATGCTCGAACACAATCGAACAGAGCCTGCAGCCTGTGTTCGACCATGGTCGAACGGGATGGTCGAACAGGATTTGCAGCTTGCCAAGTTAAACTTTTGATTGGATTCATTTACGTCTCTCCTACCACTGATAATAAGAGTACGCACCAAATGGTCAGCGGTGCAATTTTCTCTAAATTCAGGTAAATCTTGTTCAGCACATATATGTGTTGGAGAAGATGAAGAAGCTAGATTATGTATGTTTTTAAAAGTTATAAAAACTAAATCCAATCTATAGGATTGTACTAATAAAAATGTTAAAAAAAATGGATTGGTTCAAGTATATGAATTGGTTAATAAGAATAGTGGATTGCAAATAACAAAAGTCTCAAAAATATTATTTAGGGTGATAAATAGTAACTTGTGTAGTGAAAGGGTCAAAGTGGAAGTAAACTAATAATAATAATCGTAACCATTGATCTTACTGATTAACTTAATCTAGGCGCAAATTTGAACGGTTGGTTAGATATGGTCGGCCAAATTCCTCCACCTATATAATTGTTTGGTTGTTGGATAAGATATATAGTATTTTCTTTTTTTGTTGACGTTATTTGCAATTTGAGATTAAACTCTTAAACCTACCGTATCATCACGATCCATGAACAACTTCAAAACAAGATTCACTGGTAAGAATTAGTTTCCGACTATCCAGTAAAAAAAAAAGTCGCAATTTAGTACATTCAGATCTAGCTAATGGATACAAATCTTTGTTAAGATCAAGAACCGACCAAGATCCTTGTAAGCTCGTGGTCCTAACTTAGTTCCATAATTAATTAATAACCCAAACATTAGGAATCGACCGCGTTAACTTCAGTCTTCATATCACATGAACCCTAATCATGTATGGTAGGCTATGTCTATTTCTACGTCTGAAGGTAAAAACACATTTATATACGTCTTTTCTAGGTTTACATATCTTTGTAGTGCTTGGTTGACGGAGTAGTTGTTTTAGGGAAGCAGATCCCTGATTTAATTTCATGATCCAAATTTTTACTTAAAACCCCTGATTTGATTTTATGATCCAAATTTTTACTTAAAACTTTTATCATTAAATGTAAGTGGATAGATGGTTAAAATCGAAATAAAATCTTAAAAAAATAAAAAAATAAAAAATAATCCCTTTATTTCTAAAAAAAATGATTAAGGAAATGAGTGTTATTTATTGTTTATCTACTTATATTTGATGGAGAAAACATTAAATAAAATGTTAAATCATAAAATTTAAATTAAGAATTGTTTCTCTACACTACAATTGTTGTACTTTTTTCTGATACAAAGTAGGATGAAACACTCTTTGGTGTACAAAAAGGACATTAGCATTTTGCTCCGAAAAGGAATTGGCAAATTGTTTCTTGATGGGAGGACAAGGAAAATTATTACTAAACCTAATCTTTATTTATTTAAGGATTAAAGACATTGTATTCTACTAAGATAATAATATACATCTGAGGATTTTTTGGCTTTCCCCGACAATTGTTGGCACCCTTGTAGGCACTGGTCGGGGGTTGTTTAATGTTTCTTTTAGCTAAGAACCAAAAGTAAGGCTTGGTTAGCATAACCAAATCCAAAGTTACATGGGATGGGCTAATATATAAAAAATTGTGCCTCAATTGGAACTTCGGAAGGATTATTGCCGCATAGCTTTGTATAAAGGTCAATAATCGCTGCCGATAGCGTGAGGATGCATGTTCACATGACCACTTTATAACACCATACTGAGTGCTGTGGTTATGTTAGGCAAGCAAGTTTGGTTAACGATACAATTAAGAAAAATCGCATAGAAGTGTACCGTTTTGTTGATGTTGTTTAAAATAACGTTGAATGTGTGGCCTAGAAATACCCACAATACCGGCAAGAGCCTGGTTGAAAGAAAGAGCATTTCCGTTCTTGAACCCTAAATCTCGAAATATAATTCGGGAAAAGATTGATGAGACAAATGGAAGATAGAGTAATGAAAATGCCTACCAAATACCGAAGAAATACACAATGCAGCGCATTAAAACTCGATTGATAAAGAGAATAAGCCCATTGAATGGGCGTAAAATTATGTTGCGGTCGTGGTGAGAGTTTTTTTTCCTGATATTAAACTAACTCATTCATTGGTACGAAAAGAATGTTTACATGATAACTTTTAAGAATAAGTATATCAAATAATAGTAAACAGAAGAACCGATTGCAATGAAAGATATAATAAGTCAGTCGTTGAGAAGAGAAAGATCGAGATACAACAAAAATCGTGTCAAATTTTTGTATGGAGAATAAAGTGAAGGAATGGTGTTAGGAATTAAAACTAATTTTTTAAATGATTTTTTTTTTTTAAGAAAAGATGCCTATATAAAATAAGAGTAATTTGCCCAATAATTTATCATTATGAGAATAATCATGTGAAAACCTTGTCAATCTCCAAAGTACTTACCATATCAGAAAACCATAAATAAAACTTCACTGATAGAAAGAATCCCACAAAAATAAAGGCTAGAAAGGCGATAACACACAAAAACTAAAACAATTAACCTAAAAAATCAAAATCAAAAAAATAACCAACCTAGATCTAAATAAGGTGAGGTCTTCTAATCTCCCCCCAGATATAGAAACATAATTGGCTGAGCTAATCTGCCTTTCTTCTTCTAGAATCTTAGCGTTGTGTTGCATTAAGATTTCTACGCACAATAAAATTTGAGGTATAACACATATCAAGGATGGCAGATGACTTATCCTTTCATGTTGCGCAGATAGTACGATCATTTATTACATATGGACCTCCCCAACTTGGTGCGTGTTTCCCCCGTTTATTTTCCTATTAGTAATGCGGGATTACACACAACACATACTTCCCTATTACAAAGTTTCACAAGTTTTAATTTTTTGTTATACTACCTTGCTATTCGCCACTGGTAATTTTCCATCCTGTGCAACACAGTCTCTCTTCTTTTTCCAGGTCATCAATGTTTTCCAGTATTATAGATGTTGTGAGGTTTTTCTTCTCATGCTTCCGTTACGAATGTAAGCAAAAATATGATTCTCCCATTGCCTCCCTCCTGGTGGTGCGGTATGCCCATAGCGTGTTGTGTAATTTCTCACACCATCTTCCTTGTGATCATCCAAGGTATTCTTAAGGTTGAGTGCAATGGTCTTATCGGTTTCCTACGCTTATATATTGCTCTACATATAGATTGGTGTTGAATTGTTCTTTTGTATGTTGAAATCGTCAAACAAGAAGTCGATATTCTTTCCCTTTAGTTAATTCCCATTATCATATTATTGTCATGGATATCCCGAAGGTGAATATCACGTTATAAAATAAGAATTTAAACACGTTCACATTTTCAATACGGGTTAACGTTTTTACCTCCACGCATTTGGTGAAGTATTATGTGGCTACGATAAGGAATCTCCTCTTCTGAGCGCCTTCTACTAGAGGTCCCACGATGTTGACCCTCTATTTTATGAATCTCCAAGGAATGAGCACGGAGTTGAGGTCAGTTGCGGGTGCTTTAACACCTAAAAACTTCCCCCCTTTTTTATCTTTCAAAAGCGAATGTGAATTTTATCTTCTTTGCAAATCGTTAGCATTCCTCATATATTCTAGTAAGATTTGTTGCATTTTGGATCATGTACGACCAATAATATCCTTTCATCTTTGTTTTATATGCTAATTATCGCATCCCGCTATGGTTTCCCGCATATCCATAATGAATGTGAGTTAGGATGTGGTGAATTTCACTCCTGGACAGGGAACGCAACATCGGTTCATGAAATGATCGGTGATAGGAAATCCATTGCACAGTTGGTAGTTAATGGCTCTTGACTCGATTTTTCTATCTTATTTTTTATCCGTTGGTAAAGTGTTGTTCTCGAGGTACCGATGCACTGGTAAATTCTAGTATTCTTCGGGGTCGGGTACGTTTTTTGAAGCCTTCTTTTCGTATATGCCGGCATCCTCTTCTTGAGACGTGTCATCTACGAGATCTTCGCCTACATCATCTTTTATCGTTATCACAAACTTCAACTTTATGGAATGTTCGTAGATGTCTTCTATCTTTACGGTTGTTGTTTTCTCGTCCCATAACATTGATGAGATAAAGGAAAGTGCATCTGCGTGCATATTGTCCTTACTGTGAAGAAGTCAGAAAGCGATGTCCCTAATGCAATATTTTGGGTTATTTACATGTATTCTTCCAGGTTCTCGTCCAACCTCTGGTATTTGAGGTCGATTTTCCGCATAACCAGCTGTAAATCACTTGTCAAATGCACATCTGGTATTCCTAACTCGAGAATAAGTCGTAGGGATTGTATCACCGCCTCATACTCTACCATGTTGTTTGTATGATCGTCGAACTCTAACCAGAACACGCGTATTATTCGATCTCTAGTTGGGGTGGTGATGACAATTTTTATTTGGCTCATTCCTTATTTCTCGATCCATCCACAAACACTTCCCATGTACAGGCATTTGCTGGTGTGGTAGCACTCTAAGATCTTTCTTTTTTTTCTTCTTCTCTAGGGATATCGTCTATTTTTGCTTCATAACTTAGGGAAGTTCCGCTAGGAAATCGGCTAACACCTGGGAATCCTGCGCGGTACGGGGGTCAAAGATGTCGTCGAACTGTTCCAACTGCGTGTTCCAATTTTTACTCTCCCTACGTTACCTGTGTTTTTGAGGACATATTCTAATGGAGCCTTGGTGGGTACCCGCATGTAATAGGTTAGTAAGTACGTTCTGAGCTTCTGTGTTGCGAGAACCAGTGCTAGGATGAGTTGTTCAATTTTAGTGTAATTCCTTTCGGTAGCTTTAAGATTTTTAATGATGTAGTACACCGATTTCTCGACCTTACTATTTTCCCGCATCGGTACACTGCTTACATCGTTATCAGTTCTTGTAATGTAGAGTACAAGTACTTCCTTGAAAGCGAATTTCACAAGTATATGGATCATTGCCAAATACTTTTTTATCTTTTGTAAGGCATGCTCCCATCTATTATTACATGCAAATTTGTTTTCTTTTTGAATATGTCAAAAAACGATTTCCAAACGATTTTCACTTGTTTGGTGATCTGGCGCTAAACCTGCTGAGTACGGACAAACTTATGTTCAACTTTTACACTTCTTTTAGGTCCTTTAGTGATAGCATGCCAACTATTACTTGGATTTTTGCTGGATTCACCTCGATTCCCTTTTTTATAACTGGGTATCCTAAGAATTTCCATGATGTCACACTGCAAGTGCTTACCTTTATTTTGTATGTAGGCATCGGCTCGAAAACTTCTTGCAGATTGCTGAGGAGATCCAATGCAAATTGTCCTTTAAGAACATCTCATCCACGTATACTTCAAGTGTGTGTTCTCGATCAATCGTTTGAAAATTTAATCCACAAGCTCGTGGTGTGTATCTCCCACATTTCTTAGTCTGAACATTATTCTGGGGTAACAGTATAAGCTGTGCGAAGTGAAAAATACGATGTGATCCTCTTTTGCGGGTGCAACCTAATTATATTCGGGTTATCCATCCATGATAGCAGTTCGTGCCCTTCAGTTGCGTCGACCACCTAACATATGCTCAGCTGTAATGATCCGACTCTCTATTGATATTGTCCCATCCAGAGATAACTAGATTCAACGTCAGTAAATCCGCACCTTTTATTATTTTATGGCACGATAACCATGTTAGGAGTTCAGTTTGGGTAGTTAGCCTCTCTGATGATCCCCGCATCCAACAATTTTCTTATCTCCTACTAAACTGTGTGATGGTGCTCCGGTGGAACCTTCCGCAATCTTTGTCTGAATGGAGGTGTTCCGGCCTTAATCCTAAGCCCGTGTCTTATTATCTGTGGGTCTATTCCGGGCATTTCTTCCATGCGAAGACATCCAAGTATTCTCTGAGCAGGATCCTAATTCTGATCAGTTTTTGTGTTTCTGCAGCACCGATATTTACTTCATTTGTTTCCTCGACTGCAGAAAAGTTTAAATTGGGTATACCGAGGAGCGGAGTGCTCTTTAATTGCTATCTGGTTCCTTCATAATTTTTCATAGTATCATATGTGCTGGTTGCGGTGTTAAGAATTAATGCTTTTGTGCAGAAGAGGCTTATACCTTCCATATCCCCCACGTATTTCTTGATCTCATCACTCTTCTTTTTATCCTGGCATTGTTTAGTCTGCTTACGCAATGTTTATACACGTTCCAAGTTGAGTTAGGTCTCTTCTACCTTGATGCTTCGTGCGGTTTCCTGATCTTCTTTAATTTTATTTTCTCCTAATGGGGTTGGAAACACATGAAGTTATGGTAAGTTGATGCTACGCTTTTTAAACCATGGACCCATAATCTCCCGATGGCGTTTTATGGCGATGGTACATCCACAACGCTGAACCTAGTCATTACTGTCATGGGGTCTGCTTCTACTTTTGATATGATTTTGCCTTTGGTTTTTAAGGATGCGCAACTGAATCCACAAATGGTATATCATGAAGACACGAGTTTTTTATCTACCATTTCCAGTTAATGCTACTTGAACATGGACTTGTTTTATCCTTAAGTATGCGTTGTAAAACAACACATTGAGCGAAGTTCCACTGTTTATTAGGATTTTTTTCATGTTCTACCCAGAGACAAATAGACTCAACACTAGTGGATCTTTGTGTTCTTGATTTATGTCCCTTGGAGAGAATGAGTGGCCATCCACTCCTTCCATTGCTTTTCCGGACTCCCATCAACTTTGAAGATCTCATGGTCCCCGACCAGCTTGCGTAGTCGCTTGTTGATATCTCCTGATAGTAATGGTTTGTGTTGCTCCAAATATGATATTGTATTGAGCGTCCTGCATCCATCGGTAAGCGCAATACATTATCGTTGTGTTCATGCTCTGGGGGTTCAGGAGCAGAACAAATTCTTGTAGTTCTTCTATGTTGAATAATTTATGGATTTGTATTGTTATGTTCTTACAACTCTCTTTAGAGTGCCAGTTGAAACAATGGTATTCGCAATAATCTCTAGATTTCTCTGTCTTTGGGGGTTTTCTTCCCTTGGACTATGGTTATTGGAAGTCATGTATGTGCTTGACTTCTTGTGGAATATGTAAAATATTTATGTTTATACATATGCCTTGCACGCTTGTCGTGGTGCGGATTTGCGGTGTCGGATAACCTTTTGGTTGATCCAGCTGTGGGTTCCACTGAATTCATGCGGCGTAACGTATTTTTTCCTTGCGGTTGTGGTCTTGGATTGTCCCTTTGGATTATTTAAGTTGGAAATATTTTTCAATTATGACTCGCAGGCCCCCATTGTTTTGAACATGGCTCCATGCAGCTCTAAGAAAATGAGGCTTGTTTTGTCTAGGCCCTAAATATAGTAGTTGATAACGATTTCCGGGTTCACCTTTCTGATTGCTTGGAAAATCTTGTGCCACATGTCCGTTTATTACCTTATGGTTTCCTTTGGTCCAATTGCGAGTGAAAAAAGTTTATACGGTACTTGTTTGTGTGAATGGAATCAATGGAATTTGGTGGAAAATTGTCAAACCATGCTAGTGCGGAACCTTTAAAACTTGATGGGAAGTACCTGCACATTATATCATTGTTTCTTTTCTAGTGAGCCAAGATACGACTATAGATCTTAGGTGGGTTGCGGGGTCATCTGTTCCGTCATAGCAGTTGATTGCTGGCAACAAACACTTAGGCTAGATTATTCGAGCGCGGATAATGTGTGAAGTCAGCGGAATGGTAACAAACACTTAGACACTTCACGCATGACTTCCTTTAGTATTCTTCCTCCTTGCTTGGATTAAATTGCTTTGATATATTCCCATGTTACTATCATGTCTTCAAATTAGTGATCCCATTTACTTAAGGTGTTTGATCCTCTAGGTTCGTTATCATAAAAATATGAATTGTGAGGTACATAGGCAGCGTCTCTTGTATTACGAAGTGGCCAATTTTTCCCTCCTGCATGATCCAGATTTCCTGCATCCGGATTTTCCAGGACCATTCTACAGTCATTTATTTAGTAGTCTATGAGGAGCTTGCGAGTTGACTTCTTGATCCATGCTCATCAAAGATGCTCGTGATTGTGATCCTTCAACCACCTTAGTAAGATTTTCTTTCAACTGATGTTTCTCTTGTGCGAGGAGTGCTACTGTATTGGCGTATACTTTCTGGATCTTGCATATTTCAGCCTGCTATGCAGCTAATGAATTGACTGGTTCAATCCATGGTGAAATATATTGCCTCCCACTTGATCTAATTTATCAATTTCATCCCTGTCAATCATGTTCTAAATGAGTGGAGGGAGCGGGTCTGGAAATTACGGGTTTGGAAAGAATTTCTACACTACACCTAAGTTTGTTAGTTGTTTTGTTATTCCTATGGAAACTTTCTGCACAGTTTGGATCACGCCACTCGGTCTTGTTTATTATCCCAATCCTGGTAAAGGCATACCGAATGTTGGTTGTAGTCCAGTTCATCCTGCGACTTTCTCTTCTTGTGATGTTATTATTGCTGTCATTGTTTTTTTTTAATCGTTTTTGCTTGTGTTGCTGTTTTGCGCATGGCTACAAACGCTAATTCCACCCCCTAATGGCGTAATTAATGATGTGCTCTTCTAGGTATTTTTTTTTTGTTTTTTGCAGAATTGGCCTTCTCCATTTGAATAACGCATCATTACCCTAGAAGTTCTTGATATTTATTTTATCTTTGCGTTTGGATCCTTTGGTTTGGTGGTGGTCTTTCCAAGTGCATCTTTCGATTTATCCATGATGATCTGTTGACATACGAAGAAAACACAAAGGAAAATAAGCAACCAATGATGAGGATCTCTGTCGTAATGAGTGAAACCCTACTAAGACTGGATAGTGAATGTGGTATACTTGTCAAGTAGTTAGATCTAGGGAAAAAAATGAAGATTGACTAAGAAAGAATTGTAAACCGTGTTTAGACATGACACCATTGATATTTCTTCATTGTTTTCACTTTATATATCTGATGAAAGAAATATATGAATCAATTGAAGCTGTTTCGTGTGAAAGCAAAAAAACTGGCTCAAAGAGCTCTGAAAGTGTACTTTTTCAAGTGAAAAAAATCCGTAATATACTTATGAATGTGATCCAAGATTCTTCCCACCATTATTTGTTATATTCTTATTGTCTTTTTTTGTAGATGATCTTCGATTTATATGGTGAAACATGGATGAAACCATATACATCATAGATTAAACCTGGATGAAATTGGTTTCGTCATACTTTAAACCTGGATGGAACCGGATTTATCCTAGTATAAACATGGATGAAACCATGTACATCACATATTAAATCTTGAAACTGGAAACACGAATGAAAACAATATTCAATTGAATCTAAAACAGGATGAAACTAGTTTCATACTAATTTAAACATGGATGAAAAAAATGAAAAAAAATCTAAAATAAGATAAAACCAGTTTCATACAATTTAAACATGAATGAAAACAAATTTAACCAAATCTAAAATAGGATGATACTAGTTTCATATTAGTTTAACCATTGATGAAAATAAACTAAAGCCACAATGCACCTAGATACATCATAGCTATTTTTTGAATAATTTTTTTTCTTAGTTTAAATTAGGATGCATCCAGTTTCATCCTAGCTATTTTTCGAATATTTTTTTTCTATCTTAATTTAAGTTAGGATGCAACTAGTTTCATCCCAATAATTTTATTTCAAAAAAAAACTTTCAAATCTACTATCAACGATGTGACTTGTTTTGTAGACCATCTAAAACCCTTTCCAAAAATATAAGTTTTATTAAAATCGGATAATTATTTTAGAAGTTATGAATAAATTTTATTTTGAAAAAGAATATAATTAAAAATATATAAAAATAAGGGACATTTAGGTTTTTTGGTGTCTATATATTTCACCCATTTTTAATATTCACTTGTCGGCTAAAACTATATTGGATATTTAGATAATAAATCTATTTTCTCAGAAAGTATTTATCTAAAGAAAAATCATTTCTACAAAACATCGAATTATTTAAAAAAGAAATCAGAAAAGTAGTATATTTTTTTTTAAATCGAAAAAGTAGTATCCATCTATTCTATGAAACTTTTTTTCATTTCTTGATTTTCTAATTATACTGTTACAGGGGAAGACCCACATAGAGAGTTCATGACCTAAGTCGTTGTTCTAGATTCTCTACCCAATACTTCCCCATGGGAGACTAGATCGAATAAAGCCCAACAAGAGAGAATATTTGGAAATTGATGATAGAAGCTGGAAAAACTTGTACAGAATAATTAAAGAAGAAAATAACAACTTTTACTAGCTGTAAACACGTGGTTCAGTCCCCAATGAATTATACTTTTCTTCTTGATCTTAAACTCCACTAATATTTAAATTACCAAGCCACTTTATAACCACATCAGCACAACCGAAATTCAAATCAAATTGAGTTTATATGCAAATGCCACCGGATCATACGTATAAGGATGTCCACCACAAGTATAAAGTTTAGTGATCAATCAGAGTGTTCTCTAAGGTGTATTATTAGCAGGGCCGGTCCCAACGATGCCCGAAATAGATGCTTAAAATATTGCCCTATAGCAATTTGACCGAGGTCAACATGATTTGACTGCTGGTTGAGTAATCTGTTTTTTTTATAAGGATTCAAATCTACTAAAGTATTTTAAATTGGTTAGTCCAATTAAGTTTTTGCAATATAGCGTACTTCAGTATTATAGAGTAAAATTTTTATTATAAAATCTATTTTTTTTAGTATATGAGTTATAACTTCAAAGATGTCATTATCCATTTATAAAAGAATCCATCAAAATAACGGTAATATAAAAAACTTCATATAACATAATATGTCTAAATTAATTTTTTTTTAATTTAATCTAACTAAAATAAACAATTTACCCCATCCTAGTTAAAGAATTCCAACGTTTTTAATACAAAATTAACAAAAATTTGAATTTGTCTTCTCTTCCAACTACCACCGTTAACGCAACCCCATCACCAATCAGCACCATCCCACCACCACCATCACCACCACACCACAAACCACACAAGCACTACCCACAACCACCACCACCAATCAGCAGCTCCACCCCACCACCAACTAGCAGTACCACCAGCCAAAGCCGTCGCCACCGCCAGCAGTAATACAACCACCAACCACC
>JAJJMC010013841.1:6424670-6457169 GCA_023531435.1 Papaver californicum
TGGAACCACCACTAACGAGCACCTCCACCAACCACCACCACTATCAACGACCAACACCACCAACCAGAAACACCACCAGCAACATTGGTTTTAACGATAAAAATCATCAACGTAAAAATTGGTTTAAACATTGTTTAGTTTTTTTAAAATTTGTTAAAACCAAATTTGATTTCATCATTTTTCTGATATTTCACCAACACAAAAATATTGGTTTCAATATTGTTCAGTTTTTGTAAAACCTGATGACACCAAATTTGGTTTCATCATTTTTCTGACATTTCACCAACTTAAAAATTGGTTCCAACGTTGTTCAGTTTTTGTAAAATTTGATGAATCAAATTTGGTTTCATCCTTTTTCTGATATTTCACCAACACAAAATATTGGTTTCAACGTTGTTCAATTTTTGTAAAATTTTGGTTTCGTCATTTTTCTGACATTTCACCAACAAAAAATCGGTTTCAGCATTGTTCAGTTTTTGTAGAATTTGATGAAACCAAATTTGGTTTCATCATTTTTCTGACGTTTTCACCAACACAAAACCCTAATTTTGACAATGATGATGTACCATTATTTTTTTATGATGATTTTCAATGATGATGATATGGAGGTGTTGGTGATGTTTGTAGAGAATAGAAGGAGGAGGAGGAGGTGTTGTCGGTGGCGGATCTGGACATGTAGTGGTGGGGGAGAAAAGATAAGGAAAAGGAGACGGTGGGGGAGGAGGAAGTGTTGTCGATGTAAAATCAAGACATAAAAAGTGAAAGAGGTATTGATGGTGTTGGTGGAGGAGACGGAGGTGTTGTTAGTGGCGGATATGGGTGACAGAACTACTATTGGTGAACATAAAAGTAAGATAAAAAAAAGAAGGAGGTGTTGGTGGAGGAGACGGAGGTGTTGTTAGTGGCGGATATGAGTGACGGAACTACTATTGGTGAACATAAAAGTAAAAAAAAAAAAAAAGGAGGTGTTGGTGGAGGAGACGGAGGTGATGTTTCTACAGATCTATCTTCTTCTCACTGATTGGGTGGTAGCGGAGCTACCGGTGGTGATGCTCATGGGAAGGAAAAGGCGGAAGAAAGAAGAAAGAAAAAAGAAGAGAAGAAGAAAAAACCGATAAAAAGGAAAAAAGGATAGGACTGTCAAGTAACAAAATATAAATAAAAATATTATAAATAAAAATAGTATTTTTATCTCATTTTTTTAAACTAATTTTTATTTATAAATAATAATATAGAATGAGTTTTTATATACTAAGTACGATCACTTTAGGGTTTTTTTCACCGACTATATTTTTTTTATGTAATTTTTTAGTTTCTTTAAAAACTGAAGCATAGAGATTTAAAAAATAAAAGCCCAAACAGGAAGAAATCGGAAAGTAAAAAAAGTGTATTGAAAGAGTTAGAGAAAACGTGTCGGACATACAAACTTATATAACAAAACTTTTTAAAACCCCTGAAGTAATTTTATTTCGTTTTGCTGCACCTTTTGAAATTTATATACCTGAAATCACTCCCATAAGACAAAAACTTTTGTGTCAACCCTTTATATTAAATTAAGAGAACAACATACCTGACCCAACCCGTCAACCCGACTCGTACCCGCTAATTTTGACTTGACCCGTCGAGAAATGGGTCGGGTGCAGGTGACATTTTCCTTTATCCGTTTTCTGGCGGGTCGGGTGCGGGTGACACCTTCTCTCACCCGATCCACCCTTCCAACCCGCCAAAAAAAAACTTTCCTAGCCTTTAAATTACTTATCCTTGTTTAATTTGAGCCGTTCATTGGAGATGAAAAGAAAGCTCCCTTCTCTTCTCCGTGTACTGCTCTGAATCCTCGACCTAACCTAAGTAACGCCTGCAGCGCCTCCATCTATTCCTTCTTCTTCAACAACAAAAAGTCAACAACAACAAAGGTATTCTTCTTCTTCTTCTTCTTCTTCTCTTCCTTCTCGAGGAATTTTCTTTTAACTGTTATGAATCCCTCTGTTGATAGTTTAAAGTGTTAACAAATAGGCAAAAGAATCCCTATCTCTATACAAATGACTGCAGAAGTTTAGATGTTTAATGCAATCCTTCTACACACAGTTTTTGTGTGATTTTCATACTTTAAAAACATAACTCTTATGTAGACACCTGAAAAGCATGCTACGAATGCGAAGCTATGCGCAGCCTTAAACTCCACAAACTGCACAATAAAGATAAGTGTTCAATCTATCCTCTGCTCTTAGATATCTTTTAATGTTTGTTTTTTAATGTAAATTTCTGAGCTCCAATTGCAAGAGCATGCTGCAGATTACCTCCTAAACCTGAGTCTGATTTCTATGAACTTTTAAGCATCATTAGATGCCAATCATTGAGTAGACTTCATTGTTTTAAAGTGGCAAATAGCTCTATGTGTGATGTCCCTGCTGATCTTGTTGGAATAAGGCTCAACTCAAAGTTTTACCTCTGTTTTTGCTAATTTCTAAAGTTATTACTGTTGTGATTGGGTTTCTATCTTTTATCTTCTGATGTTGCTGTCAATCTTACTTAAAGAGCATATGCAGCTGCATACCAAGAACTAAGAGCATAACTACATTAATGATTCAAACATGCTCCTGATTTATTTGAATATATTTATATAACTTTACCTACAGCTCTAGAGATACTTGAAAGCATACTTGCATATATAAATGTTAATCTTAATACTACCTTGTTGCAGATGGACTCAACTGGGAATATTTTAGTAGGTAGAGATGATCGTACTGTAACTGTATTTGATCCTCGCAGGACAGCAACTTGGCGTTTCCCTCAACACTTAATTGGTAGACTTAGTATGTTTGGAAAGCTTATATAGTGAGACTACCAGTGATATGTTAGACTGTTATGCACACTGTCTCTTTTATCAACAACACATATCTTTTTAGGTGTTGATAATTATATTCAGAATTTTACACAAATAATATAAGGTTAATACATTATTTTTCATGTCTGATGTCGTTCTTCTACAAAAAAAATTCATCATTTCTGGGCTGGTGGCCCGCACCCGACCCGGAAAATGGTGGGTTAGACCCAACCTGACCCAATATCCGGCGGGTTGGGTGCGGGTGATATTTTTCTTCACCCGCCTTATGACGGGTCGGGTGCGGGATGAGACCAAACCCGACCCGATCCACCCGATGTGCTGCCCTAACCCCACCTATTTTGCTGCCCAAAGTTGTCAAATGACATATAAACTTATATAGCAAACCAAGGCCGGCCTTGATTATTGGATCAACATTGGAGGCAATTTAGGCTAACGCCTAACGGTATTTGATTTATAGAGAACTTTAAAACCTAGTTTAATATATGCATGACTAAAATACCTCCAATACAGTATATAGAACCGAGACAGAACTCGAATTAGACATCCGAAAATTAAAAAATCAAATATTCGGACATGTGACTTAGGCAAATCAGATGCCGAGTAATGTAAGTTTGAGAATTTTTCACGCTTTTAATATCCCTGTTTCACCTTTGGTTAAGATTATTGTAGTAGAGAATAAGAATGTCATTTTTCTGACACTCACTTTACACTCGATATTTGTTTCTGTTAGTATCGTATCTTAATGTAATTGATTCTTGTTTTCACTGTCTGTTATAAAAGGATAATTGTAATCATTGTTAATATAATGAAAATATGTGTCTCTCAATTCTACAATATGTTACCCAAACCCTTCACCTTCACGAGTTTTGCCCTTCACCAACTAATCGATCTTTACTAAATTGAGATTGAGTTCAACTAACCGGACTTTCACCAACTAGCCGACTTTTACTAAATTGAGATTGACTTTTGCTAACCGGATCTTTTATACTCATCCACAAATGTACATTTATTTTCATCATTACCACATATCTACACATCACCTTTTTCACCTCTGTCGGAAATTCCACTATGTGAAATTTAGTTTGCTAACGTCCAACATATGTTTTTATTTTTGAGGTATATCATTTAAACACTCATATCTCCTTGACTACTAAATTAAATTGTATAAATGATATCATCTGGGAAAGTAGAGCGTAAAGACGATCTTCTAAGAATTATTATTTATTTATTTTTAGTTTTAACCTAAAGCTAATTCAGATGAAATAATTTATAACTAATACCGAGAATCAAATTTTATACAAATCTATAACGAAATTTTATATGTTTGTGTAAACTTTGGAACTCGTTCTTAGTTGTTTTATCATCTGAATTAGTTTCAGTTAAAAACTTAAAAGTTTTATAAGATTATAGTTTTCTTAAATGGTATTATTTGCACAATTTAGTTTAGCAGTCAAGGATATATGGCCGTATGAATGATGTGTCTGAAACCTGGAAAAAGAAAATTAAATATTTTTAACTACCATAAACTATATGGAGACATATATATAAGGTGTATGTAAATGTTATCATTTCATGTATGATTGTATGTAAATGTTAATCTTTCACGTAGGAGTATATACAAATGTCAATGTTTCACATAGAGATGGTTGTATATGTTAACATTTACTTAGGGGTGTACAGAAGAATTTCATCTTCTCCAAAGCTCAGAAACCCTTGTCCATTTTTTTAATTTTCAATCTTGTTCTCTTATTTAGTGTTTGTATTATATACGATTTTGTTTCAATTTGGATGTTCGATCTAATACTATATTTATATTTTATCTTGATTCAATTTCATTTTTGATCTTGATTCAATCTATATGTTTAATTCTTGATCCAATTTGGATGTTTCACGTTGATTTAATATTTGTGTTTGAATGGTCGTTGGAATTGACTAAAGTCAAGGTACAAATATAGAAACACATAAAAACTAAAATCTTTCTTTGATCATCCAATTCAAGTTATAGTTTGACCTTCTTCAATTTATATATCTTCCAAAGATCATCTGCACTTGAATCACTTACTTTAGCGAGAAAGCTTTGTGGCACGATTCTCTAAGTCCTTGTTTTCCCCCACCATTCTCTTTACCTGCATTAACGTTTTCATTTCCCATGGGAAACACCCACCTCCACCTCCATCCAATCCAACTCCTTCTTTCACTGCAAAGAACATTTCATCCCCAATTTCTCAAGGTATCATGTCTGAAAATGCAGCTCAACTACCATGCGAATCTCAAACTCCAACAACTCCTCTACTTCTCTTTTTCCGATGATAAAACAATAAACACCCCAACCTCATTAACTCTCTCTTCAAATTTCTTCTCCACCAAATCATCACCTACAGCTAACTCCAAAACCAATACCTCATCCACTTTTCGTAAAAAGTCACTTTCTCCAAATTCTCTCATGCAACTGAAGTTTCCATCTCAATCAACAACAAAGGATACTTTTAATACTCCATCCTCTCAATCTCATCATCACGAAAGTAACCTTTTTCTCCCCACTGAAAGAATGCAAAACCTAATACAAAAATATTAAAAACACTCCTTGGAAATCAAAGTCTTAGGTGCCAACCTTCCATATCATGCTCTTAAATATGCTCTCACCAAAAGATGGTACCCTCTCAGGTTTCAGCACCTAGAAACTATTCAGAACACTGAGTTTTTCCAACTCACGATGCTTTACAGTGAAGATAAGCAACATATTCTAGATCATCAACCCTGGACTACTGGAAGCCTTGTTATTTTATGTGAAAACTGGAATGTTTTTAACGCTCATCCAAACACTTGTTTCAAGTTCGATGCTTATTGGATGCAACTACCGAATATCCCTCAGTATCTAGTAGATGAGAAATCAATCACAAAGCTTATTGAGAAATCTGATACATGCACTGTTTTAAGCATGGATATCAAGCATCAACCACGAAGAGTTCATGTTATGACGGACTTGGAAAAACCCTCATGCCAGTCATCCTGCTATATGTAGTTAACAGAGGTTGGACCCAGTTTGCTTACGAGAACATACCACTCCGTTGTTACTTATGTGGTTTTCCAGGACATTTATTTAGAGACTGCCATAACTTTTCTAACTATGATCAGGCAAGGTTAGATATCAAATTTCCAGGATTTCCATATTTGAGGCTAAATCCAAAAATGAAAGCCTCAACTCCAAAGGTTCCTCTACCAAGTTTCATAGACCCTACAATTACTCATTTTGCACAATCCTCATAGAAGTCATCATCCACCATGAAATTCTGCTCTACCCAGTTTGAAGCTGAACATGATATCAATGGTGATTCAACGACAGGTCTGTTTGCTCAAAGTCTAAGTCAACAACATTTTAGGGTTTATGAGTTAACTCAGCAAGTTCCTGATCCTAATCAGTTGGCAACTCACATGACTAGCCAGGGGATAAAATGGAACCCTACTCAAAAATAATGTACTGACATAGATTCTGCAACACGATTCCAAGCCTCCCAGCAGCCACGACTGCAGGATAAAGGAAAAGGTTTGAAGAACCCACATCATGTACATTCCTTCTATGAAAGGAATATTGGCCTACATATCTCATTGGAAGACTGAGTTATGACACTTCCTCTTTCCCTAGAGATGCAACTATCTGTGTCACTACCCTATTGTCCAGTCAAATTTTCAGAGACGTGCATGGGTTAAATTCTTCTTCTGGAAGTTCTCAGGGATACCACAGTGCCAACAAAACATCCAAAATCATATACCATCTGCCCCTCTTTACCTAGACACGAACCAAATACATTTTCTGAAATTTTTCACTCCCTAATATGCTGAACTGCTAAATACATTTCTTCAATCTCCTAAAGATGAAGTTCAAATGAAGGTGCGAAAGGTTCATGGAAGACCATCAGTGCAGGTGATTCATATTGTTCAGGTTGAACCAACTTCAATACCAAGGAAACCATTGAGAATATATAAAAGGTGAATCTTCAAAAACACCACAAAAACTCTCATCTCATTTTAATATCCCTCTTACTCCGAAATTAGCGGCAGCACCACCTCCTCCAAAATTGAGAAAATTCATCTCCCTCTCTAGCTTACCGCCCCAATCCACCAGATCCCAACAACATGGAATTGAAATACCAACCTCCGTCCAAGAAAATCAAGCTCCACAAAATATCAACCCATTTTAGCGTCAACGCCACAATCAACAAAATCAACCACCCACACAACAACCCCACATCATCAATTCACAACTAACTCTCAAATACCTCTGCAGAGTCGACCCACCATTCAACCAGCATGGCATCTTTCACTTGAAGAAGAGATTGAAGATCAAGCTCCTTCTAGTTCGCGAGTTGTTGGTAAGGGCTAACACTCGTATAAAGAATGAAATTCTTGGCTTGGAAATGTCAGGGAGTTCACCAAACCTTGACAGTTACCAAATTGCCTAAGTTCAAACGAAATTTTAATCCAACTTTAATGTTTTTATTAAAAACTTTAGCCTTAGTAGATCACATGTCTAAGTCACAAGTTTTATTAGGTTATGCTAATAGTTTTTCAATTCCGTGTAATGGACACAAAGGGGGCTTGTGCATTATGTGGAATGCCCACCTAAATGTCCAAATTTTAGTTTCTAATCAAAGCATGATTCACGTTTATATAATTCCACCACAACCTTTATCACCTTGGTTTTTCTCCGGCATATGTGGACCGCCCCAACCAACAACAATATGGGATTTCTGGCTACACTTCAACAATATCATTCCACCAATTACAACCCTATGGCTCCCAATGGGTGATTTTAACGAAGTGTTAGCTCAAAATGAAAAAAAAAATAGAAGAGAAAAACATGTTGCTACCAATCAAGGCCATCATCTCAAGAACTTGATCAATGATGCTTGTCTCACTGACCTAGGTTTTCAGGGAGAACCTTTCACCTGCTCCAATAGACAAACTGAGACAATTTCATCCTGGAAAGACGAGATAGAAGCATGGATAATCAAGTGTGGCTACAAATGAATCTACATGTTATTGTCCAACATTTTCCAAGAATAGCTTCAGACCATGCACCCATTCTACTTAAAGAAAAAGCAATTGATATAAATTTTAAGAGAAGCTTCAAGGTAGAACATATGTGGTTCCTTCATCCTCATATGCCAAACATTGTGTCGCTTGCTTGGACAACATCAGATGTTCGGGATGTTGCCCTGAATTTACATCTTAAAGTGGATGAAACAACCAAAGAACTACAAAAATGGCACACAATCACTTTTGGACACCTGTCACCCATCAAGGAAGCTGAATCCCAAATCTCTTTGGCTCAAGGTAAATATGCCATCACTACGGGAGGTGAACTTTATTTTTGGATAGACTATGAGACTCAATCAAGGAACTCTGATATGGTACTTGCATATTGTCAAGAGATTTATTGGAAACAAAGATATCGAATAGACTAGATAACAGAGGAGATATCAATACAATTTTTTTTCATACTTCTGCTACTATACACAGAAGCACCAACTACATTCATCAATTGCAAGACTCGAATGGGGAATGAGTTCACAACCAAGGAAGTTAGCACTTTTGGTTACTCAATACTTCACCAAAAATTACTCAACTCCTCCTACATCAATTGATATGGAATTGTTTGGTTGCATTTCGCCAAATCTCACAGCTGCTCAAATTCAGGCACTACTCCGAGAACCAGACCCGATTGAGATTAAAGCGACTCTCTTTAATATTAGCTTTGATAAGGCCCCAGGCCCAGACGGGTACACGAGTAAATTCTTTAAAGTCTATTGAGAAACAACACATAAAGATATCAATGATCTTGTGAACCATTTCTTTCAAACTACTTGCTTGCCCCAACCCATGAACCACACAAATATAACCCTCATACCTAAAGTGGACAATCCAGCAAGCCCGAGCCAATTCAGGCCTATTAGGATGTGTGATGTAATCTACAAAACCATATCAAAAATTCTGGTAAATCGGCTAAGACCTATTCTCCAATTTATTATTAGCCCTTTCCAAAGTGCCTTTGTCCCGACTAGAGCTGTACATGACAACATTTCCCTAGATAATTAAATTCTTACCACATAAGAACATCAACCCCGAAAATTGCATTGAAGTTGGACATCCAGAAATCCCATGATAACATTGATTGGGGTTTCATCAAACAAACCCTTATTGCACTAGGTTTCCCTCAACGTTTCATTACATAGATTATGTCATGTATACAGTCTTTATCTTACTCAATCAACCTGGATAGTTCCCCACAAGGTCATATAATTGCACAACGGGGTCTCAGACAGGGAAACCCCCTATCCCCATATATTTTTATTCTATGTGCAGAGATATCATTTTCTAATCTGGCATTTCAAGCAAAGCGGGGCCATATCAAGGGATTGACTATTGCCAAGAAAGCTCCAGAAATACTAATCTTGATATATGATGATGACATTCTCATCACCGGTGCAGCAGGCCTTCTTTCTTGTACCAAGTCCATCATCCTCAACTGGGAAATCCATTACTAATTCCAAGTCCATTATCATCCACCATCCTAGAACACCTCAATCCACCAAGGAATGACTTACTACCATTTTTAATATACCCATTACCCATATCCCACCCACCTACATAGGAGTTCAGTTTAAACAGGGGAGGAATTCCTCACATATCTTTGCCCAACTACTTCAACGCTTGGAAAGAAAGGCCAAATGATGGATGACCAAATGTTTAAATCAGGCAGGTAGACTGGTACTTATGAAGACATCATTTTCCCCAACAACAAACCATTTAATGCAAACCCAAATGTTACCTGCACATCTTCACAACAAGATAGACCAAATTGCTAGGAATTTTCTATGGGGACATGATAAAGAGACTAAGAAAATGCACTTAGTGGGATGGACGAAAATAGTTGCATCATTAAAAGAAGAAGGATTGGGAATTAGAGCTAGCAAGGAACACAACATTGCTCTTCTAGCAAAAATAACATGGCAGATTCTGGATAGTCAAGATGGCATTTGGAGTTTTTTGTACAAGGCTCTACCCGGATAACATTAACCAAGTCATATATCAGTGTTAACCAGGGAATTCGGCAAGTTCTTTTTGGAAGAATATATGCAAGGTTTTTCCATTCAACATCACCAATTGTGCACACCAAATTGGAGATGGCAAATTAATAAAAATTGCTTCAAACTGGTTACCACCATATAAGCTGTCACCTCAAAATCCTCAGTTGGGTGACCAACAAGTTAGTTCCCTCATTTATCCTCTTTTAAACTCTTGGAATGTTCCTCTCATTAGGTAAAACTTCGACCAGGAAATCACCTAGAAAATACAAAACGTTCACCTCCCATCTCCTCTCATACCAGATAAAATAATATGTCAATTTACAAAAAGTGGCGTATATTCAACCAAATCTAGGTATAACCTGCAGATCCAATCAAAAAATCAAACACCCAAACCACATGGAAACACATCATCCAATATTGCTACCAACGCTAACACTTGTATACCCAGCTAACTCAAGTTTCAACGCCTATTGTGGCATGCCCAGTGCCCCCCCAAAATTAAACTTTTCTTGTGGAAAGTCATCCATGAAGCTCTTCTGACTTTGAAGGAACTCTATCAGCGACATATTACTCCCACCCATTTGTGTTCTATCTACGATTTATTTTCAGAATCAGGCAACCATTCCCTTTTAGACATATTACTTGGGAAATTTTTTTTCACTCACTTGAATAGAAAACCAAACAGGTGCACCAACCAGTCACAACCACATCCACATCCACAACCATTCCCACCCCACCCTATAATGCCAACTGATTCCCCAATTCACTATCAAGCAGCAATCCAGGCTCAACAACAACACCACAACACAAATTAGAAGATTCAAAGAGCTCAATCTCAACACCAAAATCCAGCATTTATTGTGCTCATTACAAAAAATCTAGAAGATTTCCTAATGGGTACAATGGGTAAGCAAGATCCCAGTTTGTGTTTCTTCACGCTATGACATATTTGGCTGGCAAGGAACTCAATTTTATACAAACAAACAACCCAACACAAGAAAAAATATTCCAAATTGTTATTCTGATGACAGAAGAATTCCAATGGTCCCAAAACCAGATGCACCTAAACATTCATTATCCTAAGGAACCAATTCAACCACTAAGAATACAACATTAGCACCAAACCTACTCCTTGGAGGTGGGATGGACAACACCAAAAGGAGATTGGAAGAATCGCAACACAAATCGGGGAACAAAATGTATGATAGGATCGGAGGGGGAGGGAGTTTATTCAAGAATAACAATGGCAGTATCCTACTAGCAATCGCAACTCCACTAGGAATCACCTCCCCCTTCACAACAGAGACTTGGGCACTACTTCTAGCAACAAGGGTGACAACAAATAATGAATGGAACCGAGTCATTTCATATACGAATCGAGTGAACTCCAACTTGGAATGGATCTCAATCAAAAATAAAGAAGAGAAAGAGACTTCACTGGGAGTTAGCGCCTACGCTTGCTTGCTAACCAAGACATCCTGGCAAGCTCCGTCAATTAGATTCTTTAGAAGACATTTCAAGTACCACACATGAGTTACTGAGCATGCCAGTTTGATGTATCCCATTTGATATCTTCGTATCCGAGAATCAATAAACTCGACTCCGCATTGTTCACAAAATTTCGGGTTTTCTTTTTCATCTCCCATTCGATAGTTTCCACATAAAACGGACTCTTTACTGCTGGTGGACTATATGACCAGCAAAGTCGAACCACCTTGGTATTTAACCCGAATGGTGGAGGAAATAAGTAAAAACTTGAGATTCATAGCTCAGCACAAGATTTATCACACATATAGAGAAGCGAACCAGACAACTGATAAACTGGCGAACAAGGTGGTGGAGGAACAACTCAAAAGCTCACCATCGTCTTTATATTGGATATCCTAGTTTTTCGATTTCCTTTCGAGTTTTATTCGTGACGATGCTATGGGAAAAAAGTTTTGTAGAACTATAAAATATTAAGTTTTTTAATAAAATCGTTAATTATTTTAAAAGAAAAAAAAAGTCAGAAATGGTGAAAATATAGAATGCAGTGCGGAAAAATGAAAATCCTTTTCTAAAAATGCACATAGCTGGCTAGTGGTTACACATTAGTTTTTGCCTTTTTCAAGATAAAATAAATTACCGTACCTCCAAATATGAATAAAAAACCAGGTCCCAACTTATCCTAATCTTTATAAAAAATTATATTTATATAAAAATAACCTAATGTAAATGTGGGTATGTAGAATTAACAAGTGTTTTAGGAAATCTCAATGCATTCCACAAATTATAGGATTTCAAAAGGTGGTGTAAATACTAAGTTACCCTTCCCTAATAACTAATCATAAAACCCTATTATAGCTAATATACTAAGCCTCCATTCTATTCGAAAGTCAAAACCCAAAATCATTCACGTTCTCCTCTATTCGAAAATCTAACGACCTCATTTCATCTATTTTTTTTTTTTTTCGAAATCAGCTAATCGTCGTTATGGTCGTAAACCTTAGACCATGATGACTTTTCATATGCATGTTAAAAGTATGAAAAATCATCATGGTCTTTCATTTTCGACATGACGATCCTTATTGTTCATTTTCGGTGAACAAGAAGAGTCTGTTAGGGTCGCATCACCATAACGACCATGAATGGTTATTTTCAATGAAGACGAAGAGTATAGTTAGGATCGTCATGGTTTTATTTAGGATCATCATGGTACTATTTAAGATCGTCACGGTTTTATTTAAGTTCGTCATGGTCGTATTTCTGACCATGACGATTTTTCATAGCTTGGTAAAGTTGCAGGTAAGGATCGTCTTTGTTGAATGTTACGACCATAACTACTTATGAAGAATCGTCATGGTCAAAACCTCACGACGATTCTTACCCTTACCCTGTGTCTTTGCTTTCCCATAATGATTCGACGGTTTTTACCAAAAATTCGACCATTCGTACAATATTAGTAGTTTACCAATTGATTTTAAGCTAAGGAATCTTCATTTTAAGCATTGGAATCACTCATTTTTGAAACTCTAGTTTTAACAAAAAATTCCCTCAAAAAAACCCTCTTCTTCTCCACAAAAATAAAAATAAAAATCTTTAATTTTAATCATAACCATAATTTATATAACTAATCTAATCTAATTAGTTAATTAAACTTATCATGTACTAGGACTAATTAAATAAGACATTTAGCCATTTATAAAAATATATAGATAAAGGATAGAAGGTGTTAGGAAATAAAAGAAGGACGACACGTGTAAAACGATTAACGAAGGAGACAATGAAATTAAGAAGAATGAGAAGCACACAATCAAAGCCATATCGAAGGTTCGAAAAAGGACAGATGTGAAAGACTGAGTAAATCGCTGCATGATCGACACGTAAGATCGGGAAAGTAACATCACACTGATCGAAACAGATAGCATTAAATGCTTATTGAACGAAAAAGTAGGAGTAATGATGAATGTGGAGCGGTAAAGTAAGAATAATAATGAACGTGGAACGGGAAAGTAGGAGTAATGATGAACATGGAGCGGGAAAGTAAGACGATAATTACTTTTATCATACGTCTAACACATATGATCGGGACAAAGATGATTCTCAAGGAATAAAGAATACGTGTTAATCATGCAAGGTAACAGACCAAAAAGCAAAAGGCATGACCTGTCAATCGTATAATCATCCCGATCGAAAGATAATAAGGAGAACGAATGAGGGTATTGGGACAAAAGGGACCCACTATATAATCTATAAATAGTAGAGAGCATTCAACAGAGAGGGGGTCGGAAAATTGAAGTGAAAAAAGACTAAGGAAGATTAATCAGAGGAAAAGGAAGAAGTTCATTAGGTATGTATACTTTGTGTAAGATTAAATTGATAGATTCCACTATCATGATTCATTTTCTTGATTTAAAAGATTATGGATTTGTAACTGTAATTTGATCAGATTTATAATCTGTAAATGAATGGAATATTAAGATTTTTCTCAAATCATTGGTTTAAAAGAGGATTCTATGTAACAAATTGTAAGTTAAAATCTTTATGTTTACTGTTTTTTCATCAAATCATTGGTTGTTAATGTCAACGGGAATTTTGGCATAAACAATTTGGATACGCCACCAATTTCCATTGTATTGAGCAATGGATCGAGCAAGTCCATGAGGAGAATCACCGCGAGTAGCAAGGACTTCATATTGAAAAGGATTTTCTTCTTCGTATAAAGGGAGACGAAGTCCGGCCTCCAAAGCACCAGCAGAAATCAGTAAACTATTGGGAGAATAGTTAAAGATTTGCATCGCTCCTAAAGTTAATACATCAGTATTTCTGTCATAGAACGAGAATTTAAAACCTTCAAGATCATGTCTTCTCTTAAAAGCCTCAATGTTCATCGACCGGTAACTATAAGTCGCATGAGACCGCTTATTTCTGGGGGCCGGATTAGCGGCTATAGAAGCCTCAGGAGATGGATTACGAGCAGGTCGAGACACAACATATATAGAAGAAGGAACTCTGGAAGATCTTCCAGATTCTTGGTGATCACCAGCAGCATTGGGATTTCTGGAAGATAAAACGTTTTATCTGAAGAGAAAATTTCAAAGGATCAATATGTGTAGGAATCAGTTCAATCATATCTGTTAAAAGCTAATCATGATTAAATATTAAAGTAAGATACTGAAGGTAAAAAATCCTCAACATACCTGGAGAAAAAAGATAAACAATTACTTGATCAAAGGTAGAATAAATGTGATTGATGCAAAAAGCTCCTGAACAGTTGGGAGAACGAAAGTATTTGAAAATTTCAAGGAAGATAAAGAGCAACAACTTTAAGAGGTAAAAACAAAAGTGGAAAAGACCGCATCGTATTTAAAGCGAAGAATAGAAACCGTCACAATTTGAAAAGGCATTAATTAAGGCAAAGACTTGATTTCCTCGAAAAAAGGGTAACTGACACAAACGTGATAAAAGAAGTTACTACTTGCGAAAAGTTCGCGTAACGTGTGAAAAGAAGTAATGATAAAACAGAAGGTAATAATTGTTCTTCTACTTTTTTCAAAACCTTGGATCGACCGTTAAAAGCTTTTGAAAAAAGAAGAAGAAGGGGGCAAGTTGTTAGGAAATAAAAGAAGGATGACACGTGTATAACGATTAACGAAGGAGACAATGAAATTAAGAAGAATGAGAAGCACACAATCAAAGCCATCGAAGGATCGAAAAAGGACAAACGTTAAAGACTGAGTAAATCTCTGCATGATCGACACGTAAGATCGGGAAAGTAACATCACACTGATCGAAACAGATAGCATTAAATGCTTATTGAAGGAGTAATAATGAATGTGGAACGGTAAAGTAAGAATAATAATGAACATGGAACGGGAAAGTAGGAGTAATGATGAACGTGAAGCGGGAAAGTAAGACGATAATTACTTTTATCATACGTCTGACACATATGATCGGGACAAAGATGATTCTCAAGGAATAAAGAATACGTGTTAATCATGCAAGGTAACATACCAAAAAGAAAAAGGCATGACCTGTCAATCGTATAATCATCCCGATCCAAAGATAATAAGGAGAACGAATGAGGGTATCGGGACAAAAGGGACCCACTATATAATCTATAAATAGTAGAGAGCATTCAACAGAGAGGGGGTCGGAAAATTGAAGTGAAAAAAGACTAAGGAAGATTAATCAGAGGAAAAGGAAGAAGTTCATTAGGTATGTATACTTTGTGTAAGATTAAATTGATAGATTCCACTATCATGATTCATTTTCTTGATTTAAAAGATATGGATTTGTAACTGTAATTTGATCAGATTTATGATCTGTAAATGAATGGAATATTAAGATTTTACCCAAATCATTGGTTTAAAAGAGGATTCTATGTAACAAATTGTAAGTTAAAATCTTTATGTTTACTGTTTTTTCATCAAATCATTGGTTGTTAATGTCAACGGGAATTCAAATCCAGGAACATCTTATTCTGGAAAACGCTACGATTGGCGACATAATCAAGATTCAATCTTAATACCAAAGAGGTAAATGTCCTTTTAAAATTTTAATAATTCAGAAGTTCTAATAAAGAAGGAATACCTAATTTATGGTTATCATTTTCAGAGTACGTTCGGGACCAACCCTTTATCTTACCCCTGGCCCGGGTTTGTTTCGTATGTATGGGATCTCGAATTATATGTTTCGAGGTATATATACTTCAATCCATTGTACTCATGAAACAATATGATTAACCTAAAGATTTCATAAATATCATATCTTATGCAAGGACAATATTCACAGCACATTCAAGCAAAAAAGTGGAAGATCACAAAATGATGTTTTCAACTACAATAAGTCAAACTTCAAAATAACAAAGCATCGGGACACAAGAAAAGAATATCAAAAGATGAAGCTACGAGCATTAGAGCCAAGAACAAGTACCACTAGGCTTCAGAGTTGGACCGTCGGGGCGGTTGAGGAGGAACCATCGGGACGGTAGCACGACCATTCAAAACAGAAGGATCGGCTTGAGCACGATCCAAGGAAGAATTGAATGACATTGCAATTTTTGCCTTGGCATCTTGTCTCACCCAGACGATATAAGCGTGCCTATATTCAATTTCTAATTGAAGATCTTTAATCTTTTGCTGATCCTTCTCTACTTTTTCTTTTTCAGCATTTAATTCCTTTAATAGCTCATCAGATCTTGATTGTACTTTTATAATTTCCTGTTCTTGAGCTTCACGTTTTGAAGTTTCAGCATTCAACTGAGATTGCAAATCCCGAAGCTTGATTGTATTCAGAGCCACGTTTTTCTCTGAAGTCTTCAGCTCTTCAGTAATATTTGCTATCGTGTTATTTGCAATGTTGAGTTCAGCTCCTGCTACAGTTGCTCGTCCATTGGCTTCATTAATCTTCTTTTCTAGCACTGCAAACCAGAATGAATATCAGATAAACCATATAATACCTTTAATAAAACAAGCATATAACTCAAGCATATACCTCTAGCTATAGACTTAAACTCTGCTTCTTTAAGGGTTAAAGTTTTCAGAACTTTCTGATATTTGGATTCAGCTTTATTGCGTCTCCAAGTATTCAACTCAATACTATCGGACAACTGTGCTAATTTCTCCTTAACCAGTTCCATATCCATATTTACTTCTCTTGCATGATTGTTCAACTGAGCCATCCTACGCTGGAACCCAAACAGGGATTCCAAGTCTCCCTCTGATCTCATAAATAAATTGCAAAAACTTCAAAAAAAAAAAAAAAAAAAAAAAAAACGAACTATAGGTTTGTACCCAATATAAGTACGATCTAACCTATAGAGGTACGAACCCAAAATATGATACGAACTAAGAAGTGAGGAGCGAACCTTGATTCTGATCTTGAAGCTTTTGATTTTGATCCTCAAAATTTTAAAGTTGCTGCTGTTGCTGTTGTTGTTGAAATTGTTGTTGAAGATAATTGTTTTGCTGCTTGAGATTTTCAATTTCTTGCTGCAAATTTTCATTTCCGCGCTTTGCCTTCGTTACTTCATTCTTGCGCATCAGCTCCATCATTACGGCCCTAGCCTTATAAAATTTGTACGCTGCAAATATGCACTCGGTACCATATTTAAGCTGGGCAAGAGCTTGCTTTGGAAAAGAATACGACGGACCCTCTGCAACAGTCAGAACTTCATTTAAAGAAAAAGGAAGACTGAGTGGGTACGGTTGATCGAAATACTCGCTTTCGAACCAAGCGTCCCGAGTATTATCCAGTGAAGCAACACCGAATGAAGTCCGCAGCCTAGACATTGAAGCACTATCGGATTTCGATGGATCGTGATGTGCGGAAGTATTCAGAAACCCTTTAGAAATAAACCACCGAAAGGCTTCGTCTTCTTCACCAGCAAGAGTAATTCCCTCATCCTCTTCAGAGAAGGGCCATTGAATGGAAGGTTCAGCATCCGGCATGTCGACATCGTCATCATCAGCATGAGCGGCAGACTGAATTAATGTCCCGATGGGTACATTTGGTGTGTGAATGACTCCAGGAGAATTTTCATCCACAAGGGTGCTCGGGACATTAGGGACCTCTGTGGCTGAAATGCTAGGAGCTATGTTTTCAACATTTGCTTCTTCAGAAATCTCATTTCTCTGCTCTTCCACAACAACATCAACAACAACATTTTCTTTTTCAATATTTTCGTCAACAGTAACAACATCGTTCACTTCTTCCATATTTTCTTCCTCAATAGCAATATCATCTGCTTCTTCTTGAGGTAATCCAGTGAAAATTTTTATTGTACCACTGCTTGGAGCAATTGGCTCTATATCAAAGTTAAAAAGAATGAGAGAAAAGGAATCATAGATGACGGTGGGAGCGGCGGTGGAAGGAACGGTTTCAGAAATGGATTGAGATATCGAAGGCTGCTCCGAAGAAAGAATTGGTTCCCCCACGCTAACAGGAACAACATTGATGATAACGTGCTGTCCCGACACTTCTGCTCGGACCGAACCTTCAACGTCCTGTCCCGCAGCAGTGATAAAAGCGGAACTGCTGTTCCCCTCAACAAAATAATCCCTAATTCCCCCTTCCTCTACTTCGCAAGGGTACAATGGTCTTCTCAGTTTTTTCTTTGGTTTTTCAGGGAAAACCAATTTTCGTTTTCCCTTACCTTCAATAACTTCTTCCTCAACTCTCTGCCTGCCTTCAACGATTTGAATACTAAGACTTGGGCGAGGAGGAGGAACATCGATGTGAAGTTCAGAATCGGGCTCAACCTGAAACACAAACATTTGTCCTGTAAGAAAAATGTCAATGATAGCTCGGGACAATATTGAAATAAAGAATAATACGAACCTTATAATCAAACTTATAGTCCTCAAAATTTAACCGCCAAGGACAATAGCTTGGGAAACGATTACGAAGTCCTTGAATATCATCCTTGGAGATGTTACCATAAATCCAAGGACCTTCAATTACAATTGGAGTGCGATACAACTTATAGTCATGATCCTGACGAATTCTTTCTTTTGTGGGGAAATCAAGTTTGGTATGGGGAATATATTTGATTTTGGGATCGTCGACTTCATGTAATAATGGAAATCCCGAAAGACACTTACGAACAGGGCTAACGCTCCACTTCACGTAATTCTTCTTGGTAATACAATCTCCATATGTAGTATGAAAATTTTCAAAGGTATAACTGCTACGTTCTGTAAAATCTGGAACGTAGCAAGTAAGGTTAGTCCGCCCTTTGCTTCGGAGACTACACTCATCAAGGATACGCCACCAATTTCCATTGTATTGAGTAATGTATCGAGCAAGTCCATGAGGAGAATCACCACGAGTAGCAAGGACTTCATATTGAAAAAGATTTTCTTCTTCGTATAAAGGGAGACGAAGTCCGTCCTCCAAAGCACCAGCAGAAATCAGTAAACTATTGGGAGAATAGTTAAAGCTTTGCATCGCTCCTAAAGTTAATACATCAGTATTTCTGTCATAGAACGAGACTTTAAAACCTTCAAGATCATGTCTTCTCTTAAAAGCCCCAATGTTCATCGACCGGTAACTATAAGTCGCATGAGACCGCTTATTTCTGAGGGCCGGATTAGCGGCTATAGAAGCCTCAGGAGCTGGATTACGAGCAGGTCGAGACACAACGTTTTATCTGGATTGGATTTCTTGGTGATCACCAGAAGCATTGGATTTCTGGAAGACATAACGTTTTATCTGAAAAGAAAATTTCAAAGGATCAATATGTGTAGGAATCAGTTCAATCATATCTGTTAAAAGCTAATCATGATTAAATATTAAAGTAAGATACTGAAGGTAAAAAATCCTCAACATACCTGGAGAAAGAAGATAAACAATTACTTGATCAAAGGTAGAATAAATGTGTTTGATGCAAAAAGCTCCTGAACAGTTGGGAGAACGAAAGTATTTGAAAATTTCAAGGAAGATAAAGAGCAGCAACTTTAAGAGGTAAAAACAAAAGTGGAAAAGACCGCATCGTATTTAAAGCGAAGAATAGAAACCGTCACAATTTGAAAAGGCATTAATTAAGGCAAAGATTTGATTTCCTCGAAAAAAGGGTAACTGAGACAAACGTGATAATAGAAGTTACTGCTTGTGAAAAGTTCGCGTAACGTGTGAAAAGAAGTAATGATAAAACAGAAGGTAATAATTGTTCTTCTACTTTTTTCAAAACCTTGGATCGACCGTTAAAATTTTTTGAAAAAAGAAGAAGAAGGGGGCAAGTTGTTAGGAAATAAAAGAAGGACGACACGTGTAAAACAATTAACGAAGGAGACAATGAAATTAAGAAGAATGAGAAGCACACAATCAAAGCCATATCGAAGGATCGAAAAAGGACAAATGTGAAAGACTGAGTAAATCTCTGCATGATCGACACGTAAGATCGGGAAAGTAACATCACACTGATCGAAACAGATAGCATTAAATGCTTATTGAACGGGAAAGTAGGAGTAATGATGAATGTGGAGCGGTAAAGTAAGAATAATAATGAACGTGGAACGGGAAAGTAAGAGTAATGATGAACGTGGAGCGGGAAAGTAAGACGATAATTACTTTTATCATACGTCTGACACATATGATCGGGACAAAGATGATTTTCAAGGAATAAAGAATACGTGTTAATCATGCAAGGTAACGGACCAAAAAGAAAAAGGCATGACCTGTCAATCGTATAATCATCCCGATCCAAAGATAATAAGGAGAACGAATGAGGGTATCGGGACAAAAGGGACCCACTAGATAATCTATAAATAGTAGAGAGCATTCAACAGAGAGGGGGTCGGAAAATTGAAGTGAAAAAAGACTAAGGAAGATTAATCAGAGGAAAAGGAAGAAGTTCATTAGGTATGTATACTTTGTGTAAGATTAAATTGATAGATTCCACTATCATGATTCATTTTCTTGATTTAAAAGATTATGGATTTTTAACTGTAATTTGATCAGATTTATGATCTGTAAATGAATTGAATATTAAGATTTTTCTCAAATCATTGGTTTAAAAGAGGATTCTATGTAACAAATTGTAAGTTAAAATATTTGTGTTTACTGTTTTTTCATCAAATCATTTGTATTAATGTCAATGGAAATTTTGGCATAAACAGAAGGTATTATTTCTGAGTGATTCTATTTTAGCTTTCCTAAAATCCCTTATTAATTCTACAAGCCCCAATTTAAACTAGAAAAAATAATCTTTCTGTAAGAATATTCTTACATAACCCCAAAGCTATTCTTATATGTTTTATGTACACATAAAATTCCCATAGATTTGGAAGAAATAGTGTAACCACTGTAGATTTAATCCATGCCCAAATATAAGAAACATGGAACTACTCCCTATTACTTAAACCGCGATCAAGAATAATTAAAGTCTTTTAAAGTTTGTTTTTAACACTATTTGTAGATACAAAATAATCGGCATTCACATGGCGTAAGTAATCTCAATTTGACCCCATCAAGGTTATCATACTCTCGAGAAGCATGGGATCAGATCACTGTCTACTATTACCTCATCACGAGAAAAATTTAAAGGAACGATTATAATGATCTTGACTGACACTGAAGAGATATGCCAGCATAGAGTTTCTGACGCGTGATAGGACAATCCACTCAGTATTAACCGCAACGGGTAGATGGTAGAAGGCACATGGTAGCAGCTGCGTAAAACAAACAAGAGATGAGCCCACCGCAACAAGAACTGATCACGCACCAAAATAAAACCTTAGCGGGAGCTATAGCGCACCGTGGAACCCATCGCAGTCTATAAATAGAGAGATCGGGTATGGGAAGAGGTGATGATTTAGGTAAGGAGAGAGTGTAGCAAATATCATCTCATTTACTAAACCTATACTTCCCTTTACTGGATCGAGTTGACTATAAGCATATTGTAACCCTAGTCGGTTTTGGGGTAAAACCAACTACCAACTCGTCTAAAGGCGGGTTTTGATATTCAAAACCGTATACCAATCCGTCCACAGGCGGGTCTGGTCAGTTTCAACCCGTGGTGGGTTGGGCGTGTTCGGTTTATTTCGCGGGTTAACCCGTGGCAGATAGAAAAAAATTGGTAGCAAAAAACACTAAAAACAGACACTAAAAACAGGAAAGAAAAGGCAGATAGAGATTGAGTTGATGAATCACCCATTAAGCCTCCTAAGAAACAGCCAAAAACACCAAACATCGTCAAAATATAATAATAAATACAATTATACAAGGGATATACATTAGCCACAAAAATAAGGATTAATTTATTTTCTTTGCTTTCTTATCATTTGTATGGAGTTGAATCTATATCGTTATCTTAGAAGTTCATGTGGCAATTATAGCACTTGAAATGGTAAGATTTTTAAATGATTTCTGAAATTTTAGTTTGGAATAGTCTGTCTTTGGAAATTTGTGTACGCTTCGTTACACAATGAAAATGAGTGATTTTTGGCTCATTTGAAACTAGAAAGAATAAGCTAACACAATAAAATTGTAATAAAATACAGTAAGGTTTATAGCTATGTTAAAAAGACTCATCAAAAACAGAACATGAATCCCGTATTCAGAAAATGCAGTTTCGGCAATTTGAAATCAAAAATTCGTACAAAAATCATTTCTCAATGGAATTCAGAAATTTTGGTCTTGTTTGAAAGCTGAGAGAGTCCTCTTTGACATAAAAATAATAGGGAAGGGTATTGAAGTACAGGTCAGTGTGAAAACATCTTGACAAAACAGTACATCGACACAGGTTCAGAATAAACGGGTTAAACGGGCGGGTTCGGGCGGGTGCTACACTAAACCCGTAAACCGACCCGTGGTGACCGGGTTTTAAATTTTAAAAACCGTATACCAACTCGTAGCGGGTCGTTTCGGCTATAAAACCCGCGGTTTTGTCGGGTTCGGGCGGGTGCGGTTTTTCGGGTCGGTTCCTGTGCAGCCTTATCAATACTCAAACTCAACACCCAATAGACATAGGTTTTACCAAACCACGTAAATTATTTATATCATTTATATTATAGTTAATTGGTTTAATGATCCATGGATTAATTTTTTGGATCTAGAAGATATATAAAATTACATACTCTCTCCGTTTCTGAAAAAATGCTACTATCACTTTTTCATTTTAACCTATGACCCAATTAATGAATGTTTGTTCTTATCAAAGACCCATAGGCTTTTTCAAAATAAAATGAGTAAAAGAGATACCGATAATAATGATCCACATAAAAGAGCTGCATAACTTAATATCATCATACTTACATGCATCATTAACCACTGAGATTGGAGGGCAGATACTAATATTGTGGATTGATGCATTTCAGTCAAAAGACCTGTGCTGGTGGTACAGGTACAGCTAAACGCAATCTTTTCTTCAAAGAAAGATAAGCTACACCAAGTATGTCCAATTTTAAAAAGTGATAATAACTATTTTCCTGAAACGAAAATAGTATTATTTAAATACCTATGCATTTAAAAAACACTTTTTTAATATCCATTTTAGGTGTTCTATCCAAATTAAATTAAAAAAAACTAATCTTTTTTTCTCTAAACTACCCTTAAATAATTTAATATGTTGTCTTTGTTATTAATCCAAGTACAAATTAAGTAACCACGCAGAATATATCGCAAAGGAAAAAGTCCAGGACTTTGGGTACACAAGGGAGGTACTTAAGATTTTCTTCGTTGTCAACACAAGAACGCTTCCATCCATCTTCGCACTCGCATTCATAATTGAACTTGTAATCTAGAGATGATTTACATGTTCCCTTCCCACACACTACTTCCATGTGTACAATTACGACAGGGACATGGAGGATGATTGGGGCCTGACATTAGTAAATTTTATATAGGTGGGAGATTTTGGCCTTGCAAGGTGGTAGCCATATGGAGACCTGGGTGTAGAAACCAGAGTAATTGGAACATTTGGGTAAAAATTTGAAAATATTCGCTTTTAAATCTTCCTTCGCCAATAGCAAATCTTGACACATTGTCTTTTGATTTTAATTAGGTACCTGGCTCCAGAATATGCACAAAGTGGTCAAATTACCGAAAAAGCCGATGTATACTCTTTCAGTGGTTTTAGTAGAACTTGTCACAGGACGCAAAGCTGTTGACATCAACCGGCCTAAGGGTCAGCAATGCCTTACTAAATGGGTATAAAGCAGAAATTTTTATTTATTAATTGTTTTTTTATAGGCACTGGTGTCTCAACTTTTACCTGTGAGGGTTGTTAAAATGTTCAGTGTAGATACATTGATGCTTTGGGAATTTATAAGTGTAAATTTCATTTTCGCTTTTGTTATATGCATTGGACTTATGCTATTAACTATTTGGAAATTTGAGGTGTTAATTTCTTATATAAAGTGCTGATTAGAGTGATGCTTTCAACTGAAATTTGAGGTGTTAATTTCATTCATTTATGTGTAACTCTTGTTTGACTACCTCTCTCTTTCCCCTCCCTCTCTCTCTTTCCCCTTCCTCCCACCTAAAATGATCAAACATGAATTTATAAAATATTATCTAGTGTATGCCTGTAAAGATAGTTGGTACTAAAGTTTATATTGTGTATTTAGGGTAATAAATCTAGATTCATTTGAGATGAAATAAATTTTGGCTAGGATGAATCTGATTTTATCATGCATATCCTGACAAAATCAAACGTGAATTTGTACATCATATTATACTTTACTGAATAAACCAGGATGAAACTGGTTTCACCCTGCATATTCAGACAAAAAAAAATATTTTCTTCAAGATGTATCTGGTTACATCCTGCATATTCTGACAAATAAACATGTTTTTCTCATGATGTATCTGGTTTCATCCTGCACATTTAGATGATTATTTATTTTTATGGTGAAGGTTATGGTGGTGTTTGTTGTATTTTATTACTATTGAATGTGACGGTGGCAATAAAGTGGTGTTTGTTGCGATTGAAAATGTTGGCAGTGGTGACGGTTGTGCTAGATCTTTATATTTTATATGGACGGATGGTAGAAACAACGGTTTTACCTATACTTATTTTGTTCATCCAAAAATGACACTAGATGCAACCAGTTTCATGTTAACTATTTTTTAAATAATTTTTTTTTATTAGTTTAAGTCAGGATGCACCAGTTTCATCCAAGCTATTTTTCGAATAACTTTTTCTATTTTATTCTAATTCAGGATGCTATGAATCTTGTTTTGTAGATAATTTAAAACCCTTTCCCAAAATATAAGTTTTATTAAAATCAGATATATATTTTGAAAGTTATGAATGATTTTGTGATTTATTTTTAAATTGAAGAAAAAAATGATAAAAAAGAAAAAAATATAAAGATGAGGATATAATTGTCTTGTTATTTTTGTGTCCATTTCACCCATTTCATATTTTTATTTGTCCAATTCAATCATATTTTAAAGAATCTTGGACAAAAAATCAATTTTCTTTTTTATATTATACACAATTATTATCTCTTTTCCTAGCATTATTGCATAAATACTTGCTTAGCGAGTATATATTTCGGTTAAATGTAAATCCTAGCTGGATCCACTGGTTGGATAATTAGTAGTTACACTAGTCTTTAGCTAGGGCATATAGAAATCAATTTTTTTACTTACTTGGGATTTAGACGTTGGCTGTAAGATAAATATGATGATTCGGTGAGGAATTTATCAAAGTAAACGGCAGTCGTGGTGTTAAAAATAGTCGATAGACAACGACCCTTATTGTCTTTCCAGTAGATATTCTTTTTCTTTCCTTTTCTTCTCTTTTTTGTCAAAAGTAGTCCAGATTTTAAGGGAAATCTTTTATAAGTCTAGTTCCCATGGTTGATGTTGGTACTTGCTAGTAGATACATCGATCCAATCAGTATTTGCTCTTCCTTTTATCGTAACACTTTTTAATCTTTTTTCTGCTTTATTATCTCTAATAATGTATCTGCAATTGCTTTTATTGTTCTAGATTCACCTTACTTTTAAAAATATATACCAATATGAATCGATTTGCATGCTTCCCTTCCTAGAAATTGTTGGGAATGTGTTTATGACCATTACCAAGGTTGCTACATGGAAATCTCTGTAGCAGCTTTTAAATTACTTGTCAGTCACGCCCATTCTTGATCCAAATGATTGATTTTCTTTTCTCTCTCGCATCCCTGGGAGAGAATTTCTAAGATTCTCTTTTGGCATCTAAATTCCAAACCTACCATTTTGTAGTAGCTTATATAGCAAAAGGATAGCTAGTTGGTGTGAACATTCTTTAAGTTTGGTTTAGTTCTTCTAAATACGTAGATACTAAGCAAATTAACAGAATTAGATACCCAATTCATACTGTACATGGTATAAATTCCCAAAGAAAAGTAGAGCCAAGTAGGGTCCCTTCCCTTATGATCACCTAAACAAGTTTGTTGCAAGGGAAACTTAAGAAAGTGACGCCAACAAATGAGTCAGTCATCCACTACTACTACTACTAGAATGCACGCCTGACGCCTTAAACGTAAGACTTCCTAATGTACATGTCTTACAAGTTCGTTTTTGAAATTTAAAATGTACACATGTCCCTTCTTTTTGGTCTTTACTAAGACCCCCATTTTATATAAACAAAGAGTGTTGTATCAATGTTGGTTTCCTATTTCTAGACCCTAGTTTGTTGATTATTAGCTTCTCTCTAATATGTATAATGATGCTTGTCTATTTAACTTATTAATTTCGTTGTTAACAAGGGATAGGCTTTCATGATAAGTTGCATTATTTTAATGATATAGACAACAATTTTGCTTTAGACTTCTCTAAACCAGCTTTCACACTTGGAAGTAATTAGAAAGCGAATAGAAGAAGAAAAAGAGATGGGTCAATGAGTACAAACAATCAGATTTAGGTGAGAGGGAGTATAAGTAATCCAGAGATGGGTCATGTGTTCATGGCCTCATAGTTCAAATTGTGCATGACATGGGAGGTATGGTAGGTGGCTCGCACAATAGTTCAACAGATGGCCAGATAAATAGGTAGAGATGGGGATTGAACTAGTAATTGGAAGATGATGTGTGTAAATTTTTATTTTGTTAATATTTGTAGTGGTTGTTAAATGTTGATGGCTCTAGTTAAGACAAGTCCATTCAAAGGAAAGCAACAATGATCTATCTAGCTTTAGATAGGGTTCCGCATCTAGTAAGGAATTAGTGGGTTTTCAGGACAAGTATAGTCTATGATTATATAAGAAGAAAATGTCAATGTCGTAATAGAATAAAGAAGATCTCTACAGTTGAAGAGAAAATCTATTAAGTAAGAAATAAAAACAGTAAAACCGCCCAAAGTAGTTACGTTTGATTGTTGCAAAACTGACCATTTTAGGCGGGTAGCTTTCAAGGGTCAATATGGATTCAATGTTCAAGTTTTGATCCTGGCATATACCTTGCCCGTGACGTCTCTGGTTGTGTAGAAGCTTGTATTGGTGTGCCGTCACCCTAACTTTTAATTTCCTTGTCAAAATCTGATTAAATATCCATAACATTTTGTAACATTTCGAGCCCATCCAGAGGTGAGAAAGGCCTTGTGCGAACTTGGTCATTTTTACGGTCACAAAAAGAGAAAGAAACTACCATGATTTCGCAACAACCAACTCAAAAGATGTACCCAAGGATTATTCTACTATACGCCCACGAAGATTCAATTGTTGCTACTAGTTTTTCACTATCAAGAATCCAACTGTACGTCCACCGAGATATTTTTTTTATATAGGAAATGAAAATTCAGCCATAATAAAAAGATTTCGATTATACATAAAAAAAAGTTAGAAATTGAATCCAGCCATATTCCAGAACGTCTAGACTTTCCACAGAATTTTATTGCTTTATCAGCTAATGAATTACAATATTTCTTTAAAAACTCTACTTAAAAAAAAACTAAATTTTTTGAAGATAACCTTACAATCTTCTATAATTGAGTTATTATAGAACAACTGGTTATTGTTCAAACTCAATGCCTCAACAACTAGTTTTGCATCACTTATTAAGCAAACCTAACGCATTTTTCTTTCCTTTGCCCAAATTCCAGCTTCCATTAGAGCAATACTCCCTGCCTCTTCAGAATTCCTTGCTATTTTTGGACCAATTTTACAACTGAGAAAGGTACCTGCACTATCATTCATAATTAGATCAACCCCCAAAAAATTAAAAATTTTATCTAGAGAGGCATCACAATAAATTATTACACAATCTTGAGAAAGAGAACTAGTTGCTTTGTCTGCAACAATAAAAAGCTTGAAAATAAAATGCTAAACAGAATTACATAAATTAAGAATTAAATCACTGATTTCAAACAACACAAGGACATAACCACCTGCTTAGCAAATTGTCCTTAACACAATAGTCTGTGGGTACTCCTCAAGCATGAGAGATGGTATACCCCAACTGTGGAGATGTGTCCAGGATAAAACTGCCCGTTATAACTTGTATTACCACCACAAGTTACCAAATCAAACGAACTCAACAACAAGAGATGAAGGAATGAAATAAACACACAAAGCGCAAGCAAAACAGAAAGAGGGGAAAATAATGTAGAATAGTAGCCGCTTCTGGGATGAATTGAAACGAAGAATTAAAATTCTTTTTATAGGCAAATTAAGAGGGTGAAATAAATGCACAATTAAGTGCAAAATTATGCAGAATAATGACGACATAAGTTGGACAAAAAAACGGTAAGAAATAATATCGTCATTCATGCACATAATGACGTTATAAAGTAATTTTGATAAGAAAATAAAATCACCCCAGGTCACACGGCCCCACATTAAAACAAAGATCAATTTTTTTTAAATTTATTTAGGAAATAAAATTCAAAAAAGTTACCAAGACATTTGATCTTGGTTGACATGTGCACAAGCCCAGGGCAAGTCTATCACACGCGCGCACAAGCTTGCCCATAAGTAAGCCCAAGCATTATTAAGTGCTTGTGCATAATAACGCAATTGTGCTTGGAGAGGGTGAAATAAATGCACAATTAAGTGCGAACCTAGGTTGCATAATGGCGACGTAAGTTTGACAAAAACGATAAGAAATAATGTCATCATTCATGCACATAATGACGTTATAAAGTAATTTTGATAAGAAAATAAAATCACCCTAGGTCACACGCCCCCATATTAAAATAAAGATCAATTTGTTTTAAATTTATTTAGGAAATAAAATTCAAAAAAGTTACCAAAACATTTGATCTTGGTTGTCCTGTGCACAAGCCCAAGGCAAGTCTATCACACGCACGCACAAGCTTGCCCGTAAGTAAGCCCAAGCATTATTAAGTGCTTGTGCATAATGACGCAATTGTGCTTGGAGAGGGTGAAATAAAAGCACAATTAAGTGCGAAATTATGCTGCATAATGACGACATAAGTTTGACAAAAACCGGTAAGAAATAATTTTGTCATTCATGCACATAATGGCGTTATAAATTAATTTTGGTAAGAAAATAAAATCTCCCCAGGTCACACGCCCCCACATTAAAACAGAGATTAATTTGTTATAAATTTATTTAGGAAATAAAATTAAAAAAAAAACTAAAACATTTGATCTTGGTTGGCATGTGCACAAGCCCAAGGAAAGTATATCACACGCGCGCACAAGCTTGCCCATAAGTAAGCACAAGCATTATTTGCCCTCTCATATTGATAACTAAGCTTGTTTTAGTTATGTGGTGGTGTCCACCTTTAGTTTTCCCCAATGTGGGAATAAAGGATATCTTTTTCATTCACTCATGAAAATGAGTAAGAATCCATAAAGACCCTTAGGTCCTAAGATCAATCCACACTAAGACCAAGAATATAAAACTCATTTTCTCTAGCACTAGTCACATCATATATGTTCTTATTCTGATTTGGTTGACATACTATGGTATTATATGGAGAACCATGATTCAAATAAATCTCAGCATCATTAACAAGCTTAAGGGCTTTTCGTACTGTGACATGGTGATTTAGGTTTTTTCCGTAGAAAATGCGAAAGCACCTATCGCTCCATATACTCCAAGCAATAGCAAAGACTGCACAAACATACCAATGGACAATCCTACTTTGCAAATCAGATTCATGCTTTTATTTTCATTTATAAAATCCTTATAAGGAGTAAGAAATCAGACATCCTTAGAAAAAGGACAATGTAGTAAAATGTGTCCAGGAGTTCCTATAGATGGTTGATCACACATGCTATAATAAGTGTCTTGACCGTTAAAAATCTACTTATTATGGACTTAGCAGGAAGGATTCTTTCATGACATTTCCAAATAAAAATTGAACCTTAGAAAGGATTGAAAGTTTCCATTAAGCTTTGTAAGTAGGGTTAACAATATGATGATTTTGCATATGAGTAAACCGACCTGGAAGTAATTTGCATGTTGATTTTACCGTGAATTGATCATCCTTATTGAATGACCATATCAATCTATCATGTCTGGTAATGGGGATTCTAGAAGACAGAATGTGATAAGCATTTTGGGAGAAAAGTAAGCATTAACTAAATCAGACTTCCAACTGTTGGTTTCTTTATTAATGAATTCACTTTCAGACCAATTGGGGTAGGATAAGAAACACAAACAGGGTGATAAAAATTTGCTATCCAATTATCCTCCAAAAGTTGAAATACCATTACCATTTCTTACCTTCCAACTTTCCACAATGAAGTTAATGCCATAACATAAACTCTTCCAAACGTAAGAACAACCTATGTTCTTGTTGTAATGCATAAGATTGACATTCTTAAAATAATTACACTTAAGAATCTTAACCCACATCTCTTTACGGCAATGAGTCAAATTCCAAACAGTTTTAGAAGAAGAAAGAGACTAACATGATTTAGGTTTTTGAAACCTAAACCACCTTGAAGTTTATGAGAACAAATTTTATTCCACTGCTTAAAAGTACAAGTCTCCTCATTTGGATTTTCCCCATCAAAAATCTCTTAGAGATTGCTCCATGTTATGAGTGATTATCTAGAATAGAAAAAATATTCGTGTGATAAATAGGAGAAAGATTTAATATATGTTTGAACTAAAACAAATCTATCGGCTTAGTTCAATTATTTTCTTTCCATTTATTTAATCAAAACTCACTTTATTAATAAAGGAAAAGGAAAACAAAAATGGAGGGTAGCGAAAACCAGACCTCCAAAGGAAATAAAAGGAAAAAAAACAATCAAAATAAAAGGTTACAAAGATCATCTAAATCTATATGTGGGCAAAGAAGATCTATCTTCGCCCATTGCATCTCGAATCATATGGGGTGACTGGTTCTGCCATTGAGTGTTGTTTGAAGCTTCCCATTTAGATAGAATGTCAGCGACCCTATTACATTCTCTTTATGTATGTGAGAGTATCGAAAATCAATAGTCTTCAGATGATACTTGTTATTTTCCCATTGAACCTGAAGCTTCCATGGGACAATAGTATTGTTTTCAAAGGCTTTCACTACGTGCATTAAGTCGCACTTGAACCACAGTCGACGATATCTCTTATCTTTTACTATCTTGAAAGCTTGTATCATTCCCCAAAATTCAACAAAAACAGAAGTTGTAATGCCAAGTGAGACTGTCATACAACTGATTACCAAACCGTTATTATTTCGAATCACCACTCCACTCCCTGCAACACCAGGATTACCTAGAGAGTACCCATCTCATTGAATTTGTACCAGCCATACAATAGGGGGTACCATCCAACTTCAATTATCCCCGAAGATCTTCTGGCTCTGTTATGGATGCCGAAAAAATGAAGGATGAATAGCTCTTGCACGTCATTTAGGATGCGGCCTTTTGACGAGCTTACCAGATTCAACTATATAGATGTTTAGTTTCGCTGCAGCTTGAACAAGATTCGTATAAACATGGTTGAAACGAAACTGGTTATGATATGAATCCACCAAATTAGCCAAATGCAATTCACCACAGCCACCCAAAGAACATTCCGTACCTGTGAAGATTTGTTAATTCTCATTACACTATCAAACACAGCCTTAACTAACTATGGTTAAGACGTGCACTAACCACGTTGTTAACCCATTGCCACAGAGCTTGCGCGTAAGAACACTCAAAGAATAAGTGTCGGACTTGTTTTTTATGGCTGCTTCATTTGACTTGTTATTCTGAACTTGTTCCTTTTGCGACAGGGCAGACTGTTGTATCACTTAAAATTCCGCCCGGATTTGGCAAACCTAAACATCATTATCCCAACCCGTTATTTAACCTACCGCGTCCATACTTAGGTCGGAAAAAAACCCATAAGGCATTCGCGTCAGTCGAGAATCATTCTTAGTTCGTTTTTTCTCACATAGTAGTTTTATTTATCCTGCTTCTGCGCATCCAAGCGGGGCATACCTTCACCTACACATAATGACATTCACTACAATCGAAATTCATCCTCCATTTTACCAGGATATGAACATTTTGTTACGTTCCCCCTATTGATGGACTAGGGGCATTCACAACGGTAAAAAGTGTTTCATTCTCATTGTTAGGGAAAAATGAATCTCCCACGAAGTGATGTCATCATTTCTTGGGGCGACATCATGGTTCGATCCAACGTCATCAAGTCCGATGTCCATCTTGGCACGATCCTATGTCATCAT
>JAJJMC010013841.1:6457179-6533389 GCA_023531435.1 Papaver californicum
TTTTTGATAATTTTGGTTGTTTTGTGTTGAAGAGATTTTTGGCACAAACACTCATATGGTTTGGATCCTATTTAATAAGTTACCGAATGATTCACGTATTATTTGGACATAGGTTTCACGAAGTACTGAAAGACCGAACATGGTACGCATATTAGCTTCCCGAATAAATTCGTGACCTATTCGGATGCGTGAATAATTCGGTCACTTAGTTCGGCCAGCTGGGGAAAATTAAGTTTGTCTGAGTTAAGCTGATTCAACTCATTTGTACTAATCAAAGTTATTTTATTAAGATTTTAAAAAATTATTCCAATGGGAATTAAACCTGAGACTCCTAGACAACCAAGTAACCATTAAACCACCAGTTGATTATTGTTTATATTTTATATATTATTGATATACTTCGTTATATGGGCGGATTTTATTTCATATACTTAACTTAAATCAATTTCATATGTAATGTAATATTAAAAAAGTTTCTCTTATCATTTGATGTATGTTGACTTTTGTAAAATGAATTCAAGTATGTAAAACAAATTATACACGTACATATGTCATTTTGGATTACTGTCGAATCATGAACTGTGATCGAATTTTTGATCGAATTTGATTTTTACAAATCCGAATAATATTTTTATATTTATCATTTCATATGTTTGTCGAATTCCGAATTGCTAACTAGGGTTTCGATTTACTGATGTTGATTTTCCCAAGGGGTGATAACGGATACGATATCGTCTGTTAATTCAAAATTCAGTTAGTTACAAAAGTACTGGAAAAGCGCTACTACATTGTTCTTGTGCCTTTATACCTAATGTGATTTGATTGTCGCATCCATTGCTTGGAAAACACGATGCAAGAAGGTTAGTCATGGAGGAAACATGAAAAAATGATTTAACTGCTTCTTTTACACACAAAAAATTATCGCAGAGGAAACATGGTGAAATGATTTAGTACTTCTTTTTCAAACGTGCAAGTTCGTCGCAGAGAAAACATGATGAATTGATATTCTTTTTCGGACGCAAAAGTTCGTCATGAAGGAAACATGATAATTTAACCTAGCCAATTTGAGGGCTACCCAAAACCAATTTATTGGAGCTACTAATAAAACAAAATAAGGTCATTATGAAGTAAAATCAGCACACCCCTTATCCATATATTTTCTTTAATGGCTAATCTGTCCTTGCTTAAACAGTGTTAAAAATTAATTAAATTATTAATTAATTATTTATTTTTTTGTAAAAATAATATTTTTTCAATTTTTTTTAAAATAAACTTTTTCAATTTTTTTTTAAAAATATTTTATTTTCAATTTTTTTTACTTTCTTTTGATAGTTTTTTATTAATTTTTATTTAAAAATTAATTAATTTTTTTGCTAAAATAAACTAAAATAAATAATCGGTAGATAACTAATTTTCCGAAACTACCGATTATAGTAGTAGAAAAATTCAAATAATGTAAAGTTTAAGAAAATTTATTTCTGGGGCTAGTTTCATAATCAGTAGATAACAAATTTGTCGAAACTACCGATTATGAAAGTAGAAAAATTTAAAAATTTTAAAGTTTGAATTTTTATTATTTCTGGGACTACTTTCATAATCGGTAGATAACCAATTTGTTGAAACTACCGACTGTGCATGTAGCCCCAAATTGGAAATCGAAAAAAGTATCAAAATTTCATCATTTTGAAAATGCATAATCGGTAGTTTAAGAATTTTTTAACCTACCGATTATAATGTGTTGCCCCAAATTGGAAGATCGAAAAAATTATCAAAATTCCAAACATTTTGAAAATGCGTAATCGGTAGCTTAAGAATTTTTTAACCTACCGATTATGCATGTAGCCCCAAATTGGAAATCGAAAATATTATCAAAATTCCAACATTATGAACATGCATAATCGGTAGTTTAAGAATTTTTTAATCTACCGATTATGTATGTTGCCCCAAATTGGAAATCGAAAAAATTATCAAAATTGCAACATTTTTGAACATGCATAATCCGTAGTTTAAGAATTTTTAACCTACCGATTATGCATGTAGCCCCAAATTGGAAATCGAAAAAATTCCCAAAATTCCAACATTTTGAAAATGCATAATCGGTAGTTTAAGATTTTTTTAACCTACTGATTATGCATGTAGCCCCAAATTGGAAATCGAAAAAATTATCAAAATTCCAACATTTTGAAAATGCATAATCGGTAGTTTAAAATTTTTTTAACCTACCGATTATGCATGTAGCCCCAAATTGGAAATCGAATAAATTATCAAATTTCCAACATTTTGAACATGCATAATTGGTAGTTTAAGAATTTTTAAACTACCGATTATATCACAAAATGTGTCCAGGAACAGGCAATTCCATCGGTAAGTGTAATCGGTAGATATTTGCAATCGGTAGATTGTTATCTACCGATTGTTGATGAACAAAATGTAAAAATTATCAAATTTCCAACATTTTCAACAATATTATCAAATTAAAAAAATTCATAATCGGTAGATAACTAATTTTCAGAAACTATTGATTATGATAGTAGAAAATTTTCATTTGGGCTTATTGAATAATCGGTAGTAATCGAAATTGTCAAAACTACCAATTATACAATGATTTTAACAAAAAGTTATCAAAAAAAAGTAAAAAAAAATTGAAAAAAATATTATTTTTTAAAATAAAAATTGAAAAAAAATATATTTTTGTAAAAAAAATTTGAAAAAAAATTATTTTTTAAGATTAGTAAAAGGGTTAATGGTAATTGTTTGATTACTGAGAGGGTATTTAAGTATTTTTATATACCACTAGGTTATCTCATAACCACATCTATGAGATGGGTTTAAAAAAATAACCTCAAATTAATTTTTGGTAGCCCTCAAAATAACTAGGTGATTTAACTACTTCTTCTCTGGACGTGGAAAAAACATAATACAATAATTTAACTACTTTTTCTCCAAATGAAAACAAAACTTGATGAAATGATATAACTACTTTTATCCGGAAGCGTAAGTTCGTCATGGAGGAAACAAGATAATATAACTACTTCTTCTCCTAAAAATAAAGTTCGTCATGGAGGAAATGATTGCAGATTCCGATCTTTTCGGGACAATGGTCAGAACATCATTGTTTTCCTTGAAAAGTGGTTATATATCTGCTCAAATCATTATACATTGTACCTACATATTATCCTGTATTAGTCATTTCTAAGACTGCTAAAATTAAAATCGTCAGGACAAGTTTTGGAGTTTTGAGAAAGTTGACCCCTTCGCTTCCTGGATGATTATGGTTTTATCCACATTTGTTTGCATCACCACGCCATTTGTTGTTGTGGATATCTTCTCGTTCTATCCGTGTTCTATCCGTGGTTATCTCTGCATGGATCTTTTTATTTGTTTTGTGTTGGCGCGTCTACTATTATTGCTTCAATTAAAGTCCTTATGGTCACTGTTTATTCTGCAACACAACTAGTTAGGTCTAAATGGCTCAATATTGCGTCGAAGTGATAATTGTTCTACGACTGAGCTACTTTGTTGGTTGCTAATTCTGTTTTCGAGGGGCACCGAGATCTGCATGTTCTTACACTTGTATCTCTCTGTCTTACTATCACCGGTTTATTGTGGTATTTCTTTCTTACCTTCAAGGGTTATTTCTTTAACTTTATGGTCGATCCTTTCTAGAATGGCGTGGTATTCTTGTTCTAAACCTGTCATTAATTGCGGGAGCAGAATGCTCACCTCCTCGAGTTCTTTGCGCTTTTGACCAGTTGTTTGTGCCATGTTGTATATCCCCATTTGTACTTGTCGGTTGTACATCCCCGATGCCGTAGTGGTGGGGCTGATGAGAAAAGATTAGTCTTTGAGGTGGTCTCGATGATGAAGGGGTTTCTCATTTGTTTCTCCATATTTCTCCGGTATCCGGATTTAGACGTACCTCGAAGTGTTTCTTCGAATGCAAACGTAGTTATTTATTTTAGTAAACGTAAGTGTTCTCTGTACGCATACGTAACTAACACTCGGTAGGTATAGGTGTTGTAGTTATTTATTAGAAAAATAAAAATTAATTGGCATTGGCACCGGTATTGGGACTATACGTGTGATGATCAAAAATCTAGCATCTTTGGATCATAATCAAAAACATTTGGATCATAGTATAGTACGATATTTAATCGTGAAATCAACTCCCATGATCATTTAGACAATGAGAATTAATCAAACAACTTAAAATGAATTGACTCAAACATTTAACGTGGTTCAACAGTCAGACTGTCTACATCCACGGGTAAAAAAAGATTTGTATTCCTTATATTATACATCATCATAAGATACAACAAATAATTGATTTCATAAAATCATGAACATAATAATCATCGTAAGACTGAACTTAAAATTTTACATAAGTTCATACCTAAACTCTTTGTTATCACTTCAATGTCTTCAGTCCACTTTCTCCCCAGATTTTCCAACCCCTTTTCCTGTTTATGAGCTTGGTATTTATAGTCAATTTGATGGATCCCACCAATCTACCTTTTCACCTATTTATTCTTATCCATTCTTGGTGCGCTATGTAGTCCCGCAAAGCTTATTTGTAATTTCCGCAAGGCCTGATCGTTCCTCCCGTAAGTTTTAGCATGCGTACTGCTTGTTTCTTATAATTTCTCACTGGTTATCCCGCAGCTCTTCTACGTCTTGTAGTTAAGTTATTGTTTTGGGATTGGGATGACTGTTGCGGTCTTATTTGAATCTTGGCATGTTTGACACGTAGCTCTTTAAAGTGAATCGTCATGCTTTATTTCTTTTTGTTCCGCGGCTTATAAAGTCGACACGAGTCAATCATGCATCAATACTCATTATTACTCTTTATGAGTCATGCTTTTCCGCAACCTGCTGTCAGTCGAGTAGTTAAAGCTGTCTTTCTTGATCAGTGTACTTTACTTTCTTGCAACCTACATGTCGGTCAGGCAGCAAGGTTATCTGTTTTGAGCAGTGTGCCTTACTTTCCCGCAACCTACGTGTCGGTCAGGCAGCAAGGCTATCTGTTTTGAGCAGTGTGTCTTACTTTCCCGCAACCCACGTGTCGGTCATGTATTAATGCTGTCAGGTTCAAACTTTATCGAGTTTGCATCTGTCAATTCAATGATTTAAAAGGCTTTGTTCCAGTGTTTCTCGTCTCATCGTAGCTCGTTATTCTCCAATAGTTTTTGGACACGCGTACCTCCGAATTTATTCTCTCACAATTTGCCCCCTTTTTCCTTTTTGGAATTGACAGTTGGTAAAAAATTTAAAAAAGGAAAAATAATAATTACCTTTTCAATTCCCACGCCTTCCATAACTTCCTTTCCCACGTTACACTTTTATCCGCTTTTTTCATTACCAGTAACTTTTCTTTGCATGTTTTTGTCAGTTGGCGTTTTTCGAGGAAATCAAATCTCTGAAAAAGTTTATTTCTTTTTAGTTTTCACGGTTCGTCAGTTTAAGTTTTCTCCTATTTAATACCAATTATTTCCTTCATTCCATTCTTTACACCTCTTGTCTTCTTCTTCTTAAAGTTTTAGTGCTTTTCATTCCATTGAATCTTTCAAAGATTCTTCAACAACTTTTCATTCTCCTGAAATTTTGTGATCTAAGATTCTTGCATCGGGATCAAGTTTTTATCTTCTCAATCAATCAGTATTCTTCTTTTAAGATTCTTCAACACCTTTTCATTCTCCTGAACTTTTGTGATCTAAGATTCTTGCATCGGGATCAAGTTTTTATCTTTTCAATCAATCTTTATTTTTCTTCTATCTTTTACTTCACTATAAGTAACTCTTTTGATTTTTCTTTTTCGTATTTGCTTGTTTATCAATCTATGAATTTGTACCTTAATCATTGTAGATGATGTTAATGATGTTCTTATCTATTTATTATTTGTTTGAATGAATGATGATTCTAAGGTTGTTGATTTCTCTTTTTGTTGATTGGTTGTTTTACTATAATCCCTTCTTTCTTCTGATCAGAGAATGATTTGTTGATTTGTATTTTAATGTAACGATCATCTTGTTGTTATTTTGCTTTGCAACTTTTCTGCTTTGTTCTTGATTTTGATCTTAATAAGCTAATTTTTTCTTGCTTTCCTGTGTAGATAAAAATTTATCATGCTGGAAAAGATAATGCCAAAGTTACTGGTGATGCTTCTCATCAGGATGATCAACCTTTAGTCAGGAAGTCATCTCGTTATCCTGTATCGAGGAATCACCCTTTGGAATCTACAAATCCCGCAAGTGTTCCTGTTGCGGTCAACAATCCTGCTCCCAAGAACAAACGGGCTCATGAAAGCTGTAACTTTAAATTAGTGAACTTTGAGGACTTCAAAAGGCATCGTGGTATTCAATGATTCATGGTCTCCTTCTATGATGGTGTTAAAGATGAAATTACCCTGGAAATGATAGAAGGTTTTGAATACAGCAACGACAAGTTATTAATCCTACGGGAGCATTAGATGTGGGTCTACAACTTCCTTTATACCAGAAAGAAAACCCTTTTCAGTTTGCGGTTCTTGCCAGCCGCAACCAATCTCACTGTAACTCAGTATATTGGGAATTGGTGGCGCATACTAGATGAGTGTAGCATGCGAAGCCAAGTTAGAACCAATTTTACCTGTTACGCTCTAGACCCTGCGGAACGTAAACACTACACAGTGGAAAACTTCCACGCTACCTACTCGGACAACATTTCCGCAAAGAATTTCAAGAAATGGAGCATTGGCTCGTGCCGCAAAGGTGGTAAGGGATTCCGTTTGCTAGCGGAAATTGACAACGCCAAGCTTAAGTACGTTCCAGGGACAATGCGTCCTCTCAGGGAAAGAATTCGGGAAGATCACGACTATAAATGGTACCGCACCCCTCTAGTCATTGAGGGTCCGTGGGTCTTCGTCACTGATAAAGTGGTCTACAATCTTCTTACCCGCTTCAATGGTTATTTCCCTTGGCGGCTAAATTTTTATGACTTCAAATTTGCGCTTGTCACCGTGCTACGTAAAGTTTCTTTCTGTCTTTTTAGATTTTTTATATTGCTTAATGATTAGAGTTTCTATCTGATCAAAATTCTCGCTCTTTTTTATAGCCGGAAACTGAGCCGCAAGCTGACGAAAACGTAAAAGATGATGCGGGAGTGAAGCGCAAGGCCGCACCCCCTACGGAAAAGGTATTATTTTGGTCTGATTAATTCTAGTATTCCTTAAGAATTTCATGTAATGAATTATTATGGTTCATTTTTATGGTCGGAAGAAGGTGAAGGGCGCACCCCGTGCTTCCACGGACAGGGAAGAGGGAGAAATTCGATATTCTCCCCTTCGTTGTCCACTCTTAAGAGGTGAAGGAAGCTCTATTGCAGAGAGGCAAGAAGAAGAGCAGAATATTCCTCTTCAAATTACATACTTCGAGTCTGCGGAACAAGTTGGTGTTACGGAGGAAGTCTCAAATGCTGCCATCAATCTCTCGCACCAAGTTGTTGTTCCGGATCTTTTTTTTTCCTTCAATTCTCCCCGATGGTCGTTGATGAGACACTTGAAGCTGCCTCAAGTGAAGATGATTCAAATGATGAAGAGGATTTCCACACTCAGGCTGATCCAAAAATTACTTCAACAAAAGTGGATCCGCAAGCTAATGTTGCAGAAACAGATGAGTCTGCGGATACTAATGCAGCGGGTAATATGCCCACAAATTCTATGGCAGAAACTGGATCTGTCGTAATTAACGCTACGAGTGTGGCTGCGGATGACGCAGTACAGCCGAACATGGAGTTCCCGCAAGCGAATAGAGGAAAGGGAGTTGCAGATGCTTCTAATCTCTTGGAAAAAGAAGAAGAAGCCTTTCAATGGTTCATGTCAAAAATCTTCTGTCTGTTCCATGTAACTCTTTGCAGGTGAAATCAGATAGATCTTCGGTGTCCCGGTTGCACAAGTCCATGGAGGATGTACCATTCGAAGTGATTAGAGGTTCTTGGTTAAAAGATCAAGGTGAAGCCGTTGATCCCATATTCCGCATCCTCAAAGCTTCTTCTCTTGCAGAAACTCTCGCACTTGCGGATGGAAGGTGTATTCTTCTTGTCATAACTTTAATTCTACAACTTGGACGAGGTCAAAGCGCTGCTCATACTGCATACCAATTCTACAAAGCGCGGTCCACAATGATGGAGTCCCGATTTAGGGTTGTAGAAAATGATGCTTTGGATTTAAAGCGGGAAAATGACGCGCTTCGCCAACAATTGCTCAATCTTCAAAATCAAGGTTTTATTCTTTCTTCTAGTTATTTTTTTCTTATTTTATTTCACTTGTTTTCTGAATTATTTTATGGGATCAACGGGGGATTCAGAACTTGTAACTAGGATCCATCGTAGAATTACGCAGTTGAGAGATCATGTTGTAAGAGTTAATAATGAGAATATGGAGATCAAGACGAAATTTAATGTTCTTGTTAGTAGTCATGATTTAGTCAACCGGAAATATGATGAACTAGGATCCCAGCATCGGCTTTTATTTGTGGAGAAACTTCGCAAGAAAGCTGAGTTTGAAGCTACTTTATTGTGGACTAAAGATTGCATTTCTGAAGCACGGGCAATATCTGATAAATTAGAAAAAGAAAACCGCAGACTTTGTGTGGAACGCAAGAATATTCTTTCGGGATTTTCCCGTTCCAGATCGCATCATCATTCACATCTTTCTTCGTACATAGCGCATCTTATTGAGGACAGAGACAACTCAGCTTCAGAGGCTTATGCTAAAGGAAAAGCCCTTTCGGATTCCCAAGCTCTGATACGTAATTTATCTGATTATGTTCTTCATCGCGAGAGCGACATTCTCCGGATACATAAAGAAGTGGCAAGGTGTACATCTAAATTGAATCGTCTGCGGGATAATGAAGCAAAGTTAAATCAGTGTCAACAACATCTTGAACAACTCAAGGCCAATTACAGCAAGCTTTCAGAAGAATATGATTTTCTTGATATTACCAAAGATGCGATGGGTCGTAAATTATTAGAGTTTGAATCCCTCGCAAGAGGTACCCTATTTTATCGCACGCTTGAAATTTAATATTATTCCCGCATTGATTAATCCGTTACTTTTATTTCAAGTTTTGAAGAAAAGTTTAAAGATGCAACCGCAAGAGCTGCAAAGGCTGAGGAAGAACTTGTTGCGGCTAATACTAGGATGGAAGAACTTAATATGCAGCTGAATCTTGCTTCAATGAAATCTAATGAAGCGCAAACCCATCTTGAGCTTGCCTCTACCAAGGCCGATGAAGCGCTCGCTCAACTTGAGCTATTATCTTCCAATGTCAAAAGTGATGAAGATAAATTACAACAAGAAACTGCGAAAAATGAAAGACTTGTTCGGGATTTATCTACTGAGAGAGGGAAGATAACATTTTGGAATACAAAAGTCCAAAGTTGTGAAACCGAAGTAAATCAGTACAAAATGTTGAAAATAGAAAAGTTTATATTCTTTGGTTAAGAACCGAAGCTAAAGCTTTAATTGCAAAAGCGGTCAACAACACTCTTGACCAAGTACAAACTGATGGATTTACAAAATTTTACAAGCGCAAAGATGTCTCAGAGAATCCTCCTTTTAAAGGCGTTCTTCCTGCACCTTAGCTTTCTTTATTGTTTTCTCGTTCTTCTTCATCTTTAGATTGTAGTTGCGTTTTTATTTTTCCTTGTGATTTTATCCCTGCAAATTAGATTTTGAATATATATTAATTGTTAGTTCATTGTATGAGTGTGATTTATTTAACCGCAAGGAAATTTTGTACCTTGAGTTATATTGTGGGTGTAACACATATATAACTTCTCTCTGGCTAGGAGGGAATTAGGATGCGGTCCCGAAAGTCTCCTAAAACGGAGAAAGATACAACAACTAATATCACATTAGGCACCCCTGTTGGCGAAAGACCCAATAGTCATACACTCATAGACATTCACATGGACTTTCTTAGAGAGGTTACATTTGTAGCTTTACCTAATATGAAACCAAATTGTTGTATAATTGCATTGCTGATTTTGAGCACTTCCTGAAGTGGAGAGTACCTGGTACAATAATCAATTTCATGTTAGGCATCTCTATGGCGAAAAATCCTATAGTCATAGATATTTATTTGGATCTTCTAGAGAGATTGCACTTGATATGCTTTACCTATTATGAGCGCCAACTATTGCACAATTGCGTTATTGATCAAAGATAGTATGGTTTGAGATATTGTGAGTTCCAAGGATGTTGTAAAATTCCTCCATCCATATTCGCAAATGATATGATCCTTGTCCCGCAATGCCTTGTATAATATAAGGTCCTCCCCATGTAGGTGTAAATTTTCCTGCTTTTTTGTCTCTTTGGTATTCCGGGATTTGCTGCAGAACATACTGTCCTTCCATAAAATTCCGCAACTTTACTTTTTTACTGTATTCTCTTGCCAGCTTTCTTTGATAATTTTCCATTTTTTGAAGTGTAACTTATCTTCTTTCTTCTAAGTCATCCAACTTTTCAAGCATTAAGTCTGAATTTAAATTTTTCTCCCATGCTTCTGTTCTTGTAGTGGGTAGAATGACTTCCATTGGAATAACTGCTTCTGTTCCGTAAGTAAGAAGAAATGGTGATTCTCCAGTGGATTCCCTTCTTGTTGTGCGGTATACCCATAATGTATTATGAAGCTGTTCACACCACCGTTTATGATGGCCATCAAGAGTTTTCTTTAAATTCACAGCAATTGTTTTATTTGTTGCTTCAGCTTGCCCATTGCTTTGCGGATAGAGCGGAATAGACTTATTCTTTTGAATGTTAAATGCTTCGAAAAGCATATCTATATTTTTCCCTTGTAATTGATGTCCATTATCCGAGACTTTGGCCACCGGAATTCCAAATCTACAGATTATATTCTCAAATAAGAATTTTAAAACATCGGTATCTCTAATGTGTGCAAGAGCTTTGGCCTCAACCCATTTTGTGAAATAGTCTGTAGCCACAATCAAGTATTTTCTTTTTTGAGTACCTTCCACTAATGGTCCAACAATCTCTATCCCCCATTTTGCAAATGGCCAGGGCTGAGTACGGAATTAAGTTTTGTTGCGGGAGCCTTTATTCTTTTCGCATAACGCTGACATTCTTCACATCATTTTACCATATTTCCGCATCTTTATGCATAAATGGCCAATAATATCCTTGCATTTTTGTTTTTGAAGACAGTGATCGTCTTCCACTATGATTTCCCGCATCTTCATAATGTATATCTTTGAGAATCTGTAGCCCTTGCTCTCGTGATAAACATCAAAGTAAAGGCCCTAAAAAGGATTTTCGGTATAGAATTCTATCCCGCAACTGATAATTCACAGACTTTGATTGCACATTTCTTGCCTCTTTAATGCTTGTAGGTAATATCCCATTTTGCAAATATTGATGTATTGAAATTATCCAATCTTCTCTGGTTAAATCATTTTCTGTTGTTTGTGGGAAACTTGCATCATCTTGTACAGCTGCATCTTCAATATCTTCCTCCACTTCTTCTTCCATATTTTCAACTGCCCACAACTTGATTGATGGTTCATAAATACGCCCAATTTTTACTGCCGATGTATTTTGATCCTTTATCATTGAAGAAATAAATGCTAACGCATCAGCATGACGATTCTTATCTCTGGGCAGATGTCGAAAGGTTATATTCGGAACCTGAAGCGCCAGTTTTTGCACAAGATTTTTGTATTCTACCAGGTCATCATCAAACGCTTGATATTTTAACTCAACCTGTCGAATTATTAATTGTGAATCACTTGTAAGTCGGACATCGCTTATCCCCAATTCAATGATGAGCCTAAGGGCATGAACCACAGCCTCATACTCCACTATATTATTTGTATGTTAATCGAACTCAAGTCGAAATGACTGTACCATCCGATCCCCTGTAGGAGTCGTAACTACAATTCTAATTCCCGGACCTTCTTTGTTCCTGGCCCCATTAACAAATACTTCCCATCTTCGAGAATTTACAGAGCTTAGGATATCCTGAGGATCATCCTCTTCGAACCCGGGTAAACCTTGAATTTCAAAATCGTCATCTAACGGAAAATCCGCAAGGAAATCAGCCAAGACTTGCGACTTCTGTGCAGTTTGTAACTAAAATAATATGTGGAACTGTTCGAGTTGTGCGTTCCATTTTGCTATCCTTCCAACTTTTCCCACATTCTTCAGTACAGATTCCAACGGAACTTTGCTTGGTACCCGCACATAGTGTGTCAAAAAATACGTGCGTAATTTCTGGGTAGCAAAAACTAGTGCTAAGATTAACTGTTCAATTTTTCGTGTAATTTCTTTCTGCGAGGTTCAGAGTTTTATTGATGTAATATACGGGGTTTTCTACCTTTTCATTTTTTCGTACCAATACCGCACTTACAACATCTTCGGTTGCGGCTATGTACAAGGCGAGCACCTCTTCAGGCTCTGGCTTTTGTAATGCGGGCAATGTGGCAAGATAAGCTTTAATACTTGAAAAAGCTTGCTCACAAATCTCGTTCCATTCAAATTTATTCTTCTTTTTCAATGCGTCAAAAAAGGGCTTGCATTTGTCCAATGATCTAGCAATAAATCTTCCGAGTGCGGCCAAACAACCATTTAATTTCTGTACTTCTTTGACATTCCTCGGAAATGGCATATCAATAATGGCCTGAATCTTTGCCGGATCAACTTCAATTCCTCTTTTGGTAACCAAGTATCCCAAAAATTTCCATGACGTAACCCCAAAAATGCACTTATCGGGATTAACATTCATTCTGAATTTCCGCAAGGTTCAAATATCTCTTTCAAATCATGTAAATGATCCTTTGGAAATTTACTTTTTATTAGCATGTCATCTACATAAACTTCGAGTATGCGGCCTATCTATGGTTTAAAATTGCGTCTACGAGCCGTTGATAAGTTGTTTCTGCATTTCTCAGCCCAAATGGCATTCTGGAATAATAGTATAATCCGTGCGGAGTGAAGAACGCAGTGTGTTCTTGATCTTCTTCTGCTAGAGCAATTTGATTGTACCCTGATTGTCCGTCCATAAATGATAAGGCCTCATGACCTTCAACAACGTCCACCAACTGATCAATGCTGGGAAGCGGATAACTATCTTTTGGACATGTCTTGTTTAAATTGATGAAGTCTATGCAAATTCTTACTCCGCCATTCTTTTTTGGTACTATCACCATGTTTGAAATCCAAGTTGGATACCGCACCTCTCGAATGAATCCCGCATCCATGAGCTTTTTTAACTCTCTTTCAACTGGCTAGTGATGTTCAGGCGCAAGTTTACGTATGCGTTGCCGAAAAGGTGTAGCTTCCGGATGTATATGCAACTCATGTCGTACAATATTTGGATCGACGCCCGGCATGTCGTCCATCTTCCATGTAAAAATGTCCACAAAATCTTTAAGTAGAATAACCAAATTATGCTCCCTTTCCATTTGCATCAACGTTCCAATTTTATCATCTTGGGAAGTTCTTGTGTTCCTATGTTGATATTTTTGGTTTCTTCGATTGATGTAAAGGTGGTTTTGGGAGCTCCTAAAAATGTGGGAGCCCCCTTTGATTGCTATGCTGGAAGACTTCCTTAATCAATTTTTGGCATGCTTTCCTTTATTGTAATACCTTCATTTGCTTCATCTGTTGCTTTATTTCCCGCAGTCTTAATCATATATTGGTTCAAGGCTTCTTCTTTAGCCTTCATCTTGCGCTCTTTTTTCTTATTTTGTTGTTGTTGTTGTCGCTCTTTATTCATGCGGACTTCTGTTAGAGTGTAAGATTTTGCTTCATTTTGATCTCCTTTTATCTCCATCTCCCCTTGTGGTGTTGGAAACCGCAAGTATTGGTGATACGTTGAAGTTACCCCTTTCAATTGATGGACCCATTATCTACCAATGATGGCGTTGTACGGAGATGGAGCCTCCACTACGCTGAACTTAGTCAGAATACTTATCAGTCCAGCGGCAACATCAAGCAGAATTTCCCATTTCGGTTTTGAAGCTGAACCGTTAAACTCATAAACTGTATAACAAGAAGGCGTTAGCTGATCATCTTTTAACCCCATCCTCTGAAAGGTATCATAAAACAAAACATTAAGAGAGTTGCCCCCATCCATAAGAATCTTCCTTACATTTCATCCAGATACTGGCAATGTAAGTACCAATAGATCATTGTGCATTTCAATTTCTTGGTCAACCTCGTCCGTAGAAAAGGTTAGCGGGGATGCCATCCATTCTTCCCATACTTCAGTAACTCTTCCCGTAACCTTGAAAACTTCGTGACTGCGGACTCTTTTATGCAATCTTTTATCAGTAGCTGCACTCATGAAAGATTGATCCGATTCAGAATAAGAGATCATGTTAATAGTTTGATTATTTTGAGGAATATTAACAGTTTTTCCTTTATTAAGCCTTGGTGAGGGCTCAGGTAATTGAATAAATTCTTTGAACTCCCCCGCATCAATCAACCTTTGTACTTGCATTATTAGATTCTGACATCGGTTTGTGGAATGACCCCGATAGCAATAGTATTCGCAATACTCTTTGGAGTTCTGTGAGAGTTCGGGTTGTTGTTCTTTTGACCGCGGCCACTGAAAATCTTGTATGTTCTTTATTACATTTAAAATTTCTGAATAAGGAGTGTTGAGTTTAGTGAAAATTCGCTCTTCAAATTGTTTCTTTCTTCTATCTTTGCTCTCTTTGATTCAATGTTTGGAGTTTTTCCCGCAAACCTCTTCCCGGATCCGGATGACGGCTCTATAGAATTGGCTCTTTTTGCATTTCCTTGTTGTTGAGATAATATTCTCGGATGTTTCCTCTGAATGTCCTGCAATCTTGCACATTTTTCAATGATATCTCTGAGATCTCCTTTGCTTTTTGGATTTGTATTATGGATATCAACAAAGAGTTGACTTTCCCGATTGGCTATTCCCCACTTGTAACTATTGATAGCGACTTCTGGGGTTACATCCCCAATTGCTTGAAAGATCGTCTGCCATCGATCTGTATAATCAAGGATGGTTTCCTCTGTAGATGAGGCAAGTGAGTATAGATTATCCATCCCCACATCTGCGGGCCTGTTGTACATGTATTCTTCTAAGAACTTGCGGGTCAACTGCGTGTAAGAATTCACCGACCCTTCTGGTAAATTGTCATACCACGCCAAAGTTATTCCTTTCAAACTCGATGGAAAATGCCGGCACATAACAATATCATCTTGCTCCCAACGCATCATGATGCGACTGTAATACTTCAGGTGGGTTGTTGGGTCTTTTGTCCCATCGTAGCATTCAAAAGTGGGAATACTACATTCATGGGGCATTGGTGCGTACGCCAGGTGCGGTGCCAATGGCGTTCGCCTAGCTTCTTTTAATACTTCTTCTAATCGTCCACCCTCTTTATTTTTCAAATTCTTAATTTCTTCTCGTGTTAACTCCATGTCCTCATAGCATTTTTGCCACCTGTCATTTTACAATCTTGATCCATCAAAATTCAATCTATCGGGTTCATTCAGCTGGCACGCTGGTTCCAGTACCATTACTCTTTGATCTTTATTAACTTTCACTCTTCTTCCTGCGGGTCTGCTGGAGCTCGCTTCTTTCCCTCGTGTTCTAGTTGTACATGGTTCCGCACCATGCCGGACTCTTTCTTTGAGTACTTGATTTTCTCTGGTCAAAAGTGCAATTTGTTCTGCACAAGCCCATTGTTCCTTGCGCATCTCATCTATTTCTTCCATTAATTGTTGAATGTGGTCAATACTGTTTTGAGAATTTTCTTTAGATGAACGACTAGTTGTGTGATCTTCAGAATTATTTCCATGATCACTAATGGGTTGTTGCTCTTGTGACTCTCTCATCATTTCCCTTTGTTGAGAAGCCCCTATTGCATTACTCCCCTGATTTCCTGAATTGGCATCTTGATCTTGCATATTTCTATGTGACACTGTTTTCATTTGTGTGAATCCTTTTGAGATGTTGTGATTTTTTCTGAGCTCAGTCTTGTGTTGATGTTGGGATTTCTGTACCAGTATTCTAAAATAGCTCAGATAATAAATTATGTGTTTCAAAAGGTTTTATCATTCTCAATAAATATATAATACAATCCTATTGAAAGAAAATACTAAACTTAGTTTTTAAGATGTCATACACAAACCGAATAATTCTCTAATTTTTACCAATTTAAAATTTCATGTGCTAACAAGTTTATATCAAGTTTGAAAATTCAATTGAAAACTTTTTCCACTGTCTCTTTCAAGAATCAAAATTTTAGTTAAATGTAAAAAACCAATAATTAGATGAACATAACATAATGGCTAGTGAAATTTTATGAACTAAATTTTCAAACCATCAATTTTAAAAATATAATAGGGAATTTAATATATAAGTAAGGTATGAAATAACAAAAATAATACATATGATCATAAAGACAAAAATTACATATTCATCAACCAATTAATTCAAAGTAAAACCATATGTAAAGGAAAGAAATTTTTCGATATGATGCTCAATCACTATATTTTAAGGAAAAAAAATTTTCAACAGAACATGATTCAAGATTTTAAAGATGAAAATTATGACAGGTAAAATAAATTCTTTACTACCTCCCTGTTTTTAGCGCCAAATTGTGATGACCAAAAATCTAGCATCTTTGGATCACAACCAAAAACATTTAAATCATAGTACAATACGATATCTTATCGTGAAATCAACTCCCATGATCATTTAAACAATGTGAATTAATCAAACAACTTAAAATGAATTGACACAAACATTTAACGTGGTTCAACAGTCATACTGTCTACATCCACGGGTAAAAAAAGATTTGTATTCCTTATATTATACATCATCATAAGATACAACAAATAATTGATGTCCTAAAATCATGAACATAATAATCATCGTAAGACTGAACTTAAAATTTTACATAAGTTCATACCTAAACTCTTTGCTATCACTTCAATGTCTTCAGTCCACTTTCTCCCCAGATTTTCCAACCTTTTTTCCTGTTTATGAGCTTGGTATTTATAGCCAATTTGGTGGATCCCACCAATATACCTTTCCACCTATTTATTCTTATCCATTCTTAGTGCGATATATAGTCCTGCAAAGCTTATTTGCAATTTCCGCAAGGCCTGATCGTTCCTCCCGCAAGTTTTAGCATGCGTACTGCTAGTTTCTTATAATTTCTCACTGGTTATCCCGTAGCTCTTCTACGGTCTTGTAGTTAAGTTATTGTCTTTAGATTGGGATGAATGTTGCGATCTTATTTAAATCTTGGCATGTTTGACACGTAGCTCTTTAAAGTGAATCGTCATGCTTTAGTTCTTTTTGTTCCGCAGCTTGTAAAGTCGACACGTGTCAATCATGCATCAATACTCATTATTACTCTTTATCGAGTCATGCTTTTCCGCAACCTGCTGTCAGTCGAGTAGTTAAAGATGTCTGCCTTGATCAGTGTACTTTACTTTCCCACAACCTACGTGTCGGTCAGGAAGCAAGGCTATCTGTTTTGAGCAGTGTGCCTTATTTTCCCGCAACCTACGTGTCGGTCAGGAAGCAAGGCTATCTGTTTTGAGCAATGTGCCTTACTTTCCCGCAACCCACGTGTCGGTCATGTATTAATGCTGTCAGGTTCAAACTTTATCGAGTTTACAGCTGTCAATTCAATGCTTTAAAAGGCTTTGTTCCAGTGTTTCTCGTCTCATCGTATCTCGTTACTTCTCCAATAGTTTTTGGATACGCGTACCTCAGAATTTATTCTCTCACAATACGCAATGATCGCAACTTTTTCAGGTTTCGCCAAGCTAATATTTGTTTCGGGTATGCATTATGGATACACTTGTATGTGCTCGGAGTAGTACTTTTTTATTAATGGAAGTCAAATATGGGTGTTTTAGAAAACATATGTTTCTTGCATGAATAAACAGTGCGAAAATAATTGGCAGTTTTTTGTCTGAAATTGTACCAACTTAGTTACAAAGACTTTGTTTGTGATCTTTGGGTGAATTTTTATATATGTATTCCCCAAGCATAGAACTCATAAAAAAAACTAAACTTGTTGTGATCTTACTAAAGTGAATAACGTAACATAATACGTAAAGTAAAGCAAGCTATTGTAATTAAATGAAGAAAAGACTAGTAAATGCTACATAAAACGAAAACCAAACTAAAACAATCAAACAAAAGACTTTATACTGATTGTATAATATTATGTTGAATATCCCCTTAGTCGGTGCCAAAATATAGTTGCTTAAAAACTAAAAGCTACACCTAAGTAGGAATGAACTCAATACTAAGCTAAAATACAAGAAAAAAAACTCGCACTTTAATGAATGGGAAAAATCATTCCAAGACCCAGTGGGATCTTACCAAGATCCTTTATCTTAGAGGCTAAGAACCACTGATTTATAGGTCTAAGGGGGCATCTTCTCCTTAATGATTCAGTGCTCCTCAAGGAGCTACTCAAGTTACATACTTTCTAGAGTTTTTAGGTTTGGAATTGGGCTTACCGCCAACAACATTAATAGCTCTTTGGAATTAAAAGGACATATGGAATATAGTATCCACATAAACATACACTACTCAGCCGTGTCGAGGGATTGATCTCCAAATACGACAACCTAATGTAAATTGTTAAAAAAGAAAATCATTTTCACAAAAATAAATAAATTTGATATTGGTCTAGTCGTGCTGAGGTAGATAATAAGCTTTCCTCCATCAATAGTTATTTTGGATTTTAATTTCTCATGCCACGCTTTACCCAACCTATACTAATTATATACATTCTATATAACCCCAATCCTTTCTTCAAAATAATGTCTCCATGCGTGGGAAGTTCTCCCGGCTATGATTTTAGATAATAAGGTTATATGGGGTGGATGTAGTTAGTTTTTTTTGTTTTTTTAAGCATAAATTATATTTGAGATACTAATGTGTGATTACACGAGGATATGCCACACCCTTAGAATCATTTAATACAACTTGATTTAAAAAGGAAGGTGTTATTTGGTCCTAGATTGTTGTAGATAGGTTTCCTGCTTGGCTGACGTCCGCCATATGATTTGCGAAACCATCTGCCGCTTGATTTTCGTCCCTGTAATTGTGATCCTAGTTAGCGATTAGGAAGTCGGTAAACGTACAGAACGACAAACATATGAGTATTATTCGGATTCGTAAATGTCAAATTCGGTCAGCAGTCCAATCAACGGTAATTCGGTAGTAATCCGGAACAAATACGTACGTGCATAATTCGTTTTATTAATTTGAGTTCGGCATTAAAAATTCGATATATATTAATTAGTAAAAAAGATATATATTTTTGGTAACGGGGGAGCATGATTAGTGATTTGAATGAAATACATATATAATATATCAATAACTTAAACAAACAAGCAACTAGCACAATGGTTCAAGGTAAGTGTAGGAAACCTAAGGTTAAGGGTTCCATCCCACAGTAAAAAAATTGTTAACAAAACAACTGGCGAATCAAAAGGCCGAATAGATCGGAAATTCGTAAAATTCGCGAATAATTCGTCAAGACTATAAAACACGCGTATTAGGTTCGGTATAAGTAATTCGGATGTATTATTCGGGAACAAATGATTCGGTAAAATTCACGAATAATATGCCTAATTACTAATTAGGGTTGTGATGGATGGTATATTGGGAATTTAAGTTATTCTTTGCTTAATTTCTCTAATCATTCCATCTATGTACTATGATGGTTCTGCATCAGAGCGTATGAATCGAAGGAGATTTTTCGAGTCTGTTTCTAACTGTACTTTTATCTATTTCCTCTCATTCGTAACTCTTGATGCCATTAGCATTGCCTATGTCTCAGCTATCAGTGGTTATACCCCAACGGTTGTGACATCTACCATTGTTTTTGCCATCGAATCCCAGTGGATGTAGTTAATGTGAGTAGGGTAAAGTACAATATGGAAAAATAAATTCCAAAGATAATTGTCGGGGGGGAAAAGAATTCTTTTTTCCAATCCACCCAATGTTGAACTAAAGTTAAATAAATTAGATTATAGGCAACTTTGCCTTATAATAAGAAACCTATTATTGGGACTGCAACACTTTGGTTTTAAGGGCTAATAAGAAGATAAACTAGGGTTATTGAGTAGCAAAGTCAATAATACCTTATCCTACTAATTTTAATAATAGCTAAAAGTGTCCTCTATTAATTAGTGTTAATAAACATAATTAACTAAACTAATTAAGTATAAATAATTAGATTAAATTAATGATTTGGTTTAACATTTAGAATCAATGAAGGGCATATCCCTTCACTTTTTTGTTTTCAAGGCGTCCTACCGTTATGATATCATCATTTCCTAGTCGTAGGTAAGACGAATCAAGACTACGACCTGGACAAATACATATTCTACGGCTATGAAAACATTATCTGCGGCTAAAAACTCCATGAAGGAAATTTTGTATTTCTCAAAGTATTTTATGGCTAGGAATCCATCATTTCCTAGCCGTGAACAATAAATTACGGCTGAGAAATGATGATTTCCTAGCCAAATTGTTCATTCACGACTAGGACTTCATTAATTCCTAGCCTAATAGGTGTGTACTATAAACTGATAGTTATTTTAAAAATGAGTATAAACTTATACTCATTCCTAAATCGAGTATTAATACTCATTCCTAGATCGAGTATTAACTGAGGATGAGTATAAATTTCCTAAATCGAGTATAATCTTAAAACGAGTATATATTTATATCATTCTTAAAATGAGTATAAATTTTCATTATGAAATTTCAAATCTGCTTATGATTAGGAAGCTAGCCATAAAACACACGACAGCTAGAGATTTATCATTTTTCAGCCGTAAACACCAAAAAGTTACTAGCCTACAGCTGGGTGATGAATACCTAGACGTAAATGAACTACTTACGGTCAAAAAAAGATAACTCATAACCGTAGTGAATGTTATTTATTCCTAGCCGTAAGTAGTTTTTAAAACTAAAATTAAATTATTAGTTCGTAATTTATTTATTTTTGAGTTCATCATCTTTATCATGAATCATGGAGGAGAAGAGAAAAAGCAGAATAATACAATTAGTTTTTTCTATATACCATAAAATAAAGATATTTTTGACTTTTACTATAGATAAAATCCCCATATTCATATTTAAGATATTTGAATCCTACATAGCCTTTAAATATATTTCACTACAGCTCCATAGGTTTGGATAATAAACACGGATTTTTTTCCCAAAACAAATTATATGTATACAATGGTGATATCATGACGTTTCACCGATGACATAGCTAGGGATTTGATGGCTCTACTGCTACCTTTTCTTTTCTGAAAATAAGATTTTATTAGAAGAAAAGAAAGCTGCTGACTAGGAAGAGGAGGTCTCAACCTCAGTCAACTAAAGGAGAGCAACTACAACGAAAAGCAAAAATGAAAACAAAAGCTTAAGAAACAGTACAAAACTTCAAAGCTCAGTGGGTTCCATGAGAAAAATGAGTCCCAGTTGAAAACCCAAACTTCGAATGGAGCACAGATTCCCGAGTAAAATAGTTGCTTTAATCCTCTTCAACACCAAATCTTCCTCCTTCGAATTTTCATTGTTAAAAATTCTTTGGTTTCTTTCTTACCGCATAACCCAAAAGAAAGTTATAAGCAAGAACTTCCAAATGAGCTTTCCCTTTGAAACCGTTTTGAATTCCATTGAAATAGCAGACTAATTATGCTCTTTGGTCTTACCCATGCCAACTAGTTTTTTGAAAAAGCAAATATTGCATGATGGACTCCTCTGAAAAACATTGGCGCGCGTTTTCTCTTAAATAGAGAATGAGAAAAAGAAACCGAAAATGATGTTATAGTAACCAAATGAAGTAGATTTGTTATTAGCTAAGTGAGTATCAGTGGAAATAACAGAGTTCATGACACATTCAACTATTCAATGGCATGACATTGAAATTTACCGCCGGCTGCATAAAACCATCAAATTTGACTAAGTTCATGACTTAATTGGCGTTTGATTTTTTAAATTGTGGACTCTAAAACAGTTGAATGGACAACGTCTTTCTTACGGTTGTTCTTACCTTATGTAACCTTGATTTTTCTGTTTGTCTAATACAGAAATAATAATAATATACATCAAGGAAACGAACGCTAGGGATATATACCCAAATACAAGCATAAGCTAAACTATCAAAAAAACAGAGGGGTTGAGACATGTTTGGAGGGCCACAACTGTAGGGAGACAACAAGAAGATTATGCAAGAATAAGAGAATTACCGAAACCGGCTTCTGTCAGACTCAGAGATTTGGGAAGCCGCTTTGTATGCCCACCTGAACACTTGATCAGTTAATCAGCCCAGTTGTAACAGTCATTCCATTTTGATTTTTGACACATCTGAGTAGAGCTACTTCTTAGTTCTTACCAAGGGCCAAGTCCGGATTCAGGTCTATTCCAGAAACGAATTTGCAACCCTGACATTTATAAGCTCTAATCCGTCAGATGAGAAATTTGGTAACAAAAATTTGCTCTTGAATTTCACTGTCTAACCTCATATATGATTACAAAATTATTTGATTAATTGGGTTTTACTGTAGTTGTCATACACAAGATAATCACAAAAAATATTACGAATGGAAAATTGTTGCTTCAGCAAATCTACATAAATGCAATAAGTCGAAATAAAAAGAAAGAGAAGAACCTTTGAAATACAGTATATTACAAATGCTCAAATATTGCGAAAATAAATAAATCATCAAACATTCAATTTCATAACTCTGAAGGATTCCATAATCCGACGAAGATCACTTTCCTCATCTAAGAAAACATTTTCAGGAGTCTGTAATCTCAATTCATATAATTGGTTGTTTTCAACCCCAAGGACTGAGAGGTAACGTCTGTCCCATTCAAGCCGGGTAACTCGATCTTGTGGCATTACGGCTAGCTCGTTAGTACTTGCATATGACTTGATATTTACCTGCACGGAACATTGTAGAAGATTTACAAATGCAAAGAAAAATCACAATACATGAATGCCTAGCAAAATGTAGTACGGTACAAAATGTGTCCCATGTCACCTTCGAGAACATACATGGTGAGCAAAACAGCTCAAACTTTGTCCATGGTCTAAAGGGGGGCAATGCTTTTTTTTCAAGTCACTCATAGGGAATGTGATTAACCAGACAATAGTAGCAATGGGATTTGTACAATCGGCATGATAGAACAGACTGTCGAACATCAATGACAGAATCAACCATATTTTTAGTTTACCAGATAATAATCTTACTGGATAAGTCTGAACATCTAATACATAAAGAGCAAATTGGGTCATGGGCAAGCAGTAAGTGCCAGACTAGAAGACTGAATGGCACACAAATGAAGTGGATCCCTACAATCCGAACCCCTTGCATATTTATATACAAAGAAAAATTATAAAGAAACTTGTTACCTCAACTTGATAGTACATCCTTCCATCATCTGCAACCCTTGATGACGTGGAAACAATGTTGGCTTCTCGTCTCACTCCAAGTCTGGTGGACATGAATTCTGTCAAATACTGTTTTAGCACTTTCTCTGCAGCAGCTTGTGGAGGACCCAAATCTTCGACACTCTTATAATTGGAGGAAGAAGGAGATGATATCTCCAAAGATATGTTTTCATCGAGAACATATGGATCCCTGAAGAATATGTCTGCACCGGCACCTTTGACTTGAATCCAATTCTTAGGGTAATTGAATGTGTAACCATCGAAAGTATCTAAATATTCCCTGAACTCAATTAATGGCTGAGATAAAGCAATACCACCCAAACCAGTTTGCGATATGAGAAAACTTGATAACATCAAAGCGATGGCATTCCTTCTCGGAACTGTAAGAAAACAATCTAGGTTAAGTGGAGCCAATTAAACACCAGAACTCTTAAGTAAATGATTTCTAAATCTTAAAACAGATCTAGTGGAGAGTAAAAAGGAGCAACACAAGAAATTCACACAAAGTTACATTGTGAATACTTCTATTGAGATTACATTACAGACTATAACAACTGCCTTCATTTAAACAACCAAAGACAATCAACAACTTATGATACTCAAAACAACTTCAGTGACCCACTAACAAACCCTACTATATGAAACACTAACTCCTACAAATTAGGAGAATATATATCAACTAATTTACCAAGTATGCACTATATTCAACAAATTTGATACTAGACTTCTCAATAAATGATTCCTAAATCTACTGTAGAAATTCCCAAAATGAAATAATACTTAATAAAGAATGAGTAAAATATAAAATTCGTAAAGAAAGAGAAACCCCAACCTTTTGAATTTGTATCCTGAGCTGCGCAGGAGATTGGATGGTGATGTATTTTACTTGGTGGTAGTCTACTGTTCTTCTGTGAGGAGGAGAGATAAGCTTTTCTACCTCCAGAAATCGTGGTTCGAGAATTCGAATGACGAGGAATTGGAATTGATTCGAGTAAGGTAGCCATTGAACAAAGAATTTATGTTTAGTAATTTACAGAATTTTCATTTTGGGAATTAGAGAGAGTGGAGGAAGAGATGAGGGAAAAAGAAAGAAATGATGGAGGGAATATGGATGAGTGAAGGGTTTGTTTGGTTTGGTGCGGAAGAGTACCCTTCCTTAAGGGCCAGAAATCTTGTGGCTCGATTTCCAGGCCGGGCCTTTCTTGACTCCAAAGGGTTTTTCAGCGACTTAGGGCCCGTTTGACACACAAGTTTTATGAAAGCAAGATAATCAACTGAGGTACATGTACGGTAGGATGTCATTGCATTGGTAATACATGACATTCTACATTTAATGTTTTGGTATAATTTAAAATGGAAATAATAAAAATTTAAAAATTTAATTTCTATATTTAATGGATGTCATTATATTTATTGTTTGATGACCATTTTAGAAATTATATTTTTTTATGTTAAAAAAAAAAGCAACAACAAACAAGTATGGATTCTAGTTAGTATTTCACTGAATTATTCATTAATTATTCGAAGGAAAATTTAATAAAATACCACAATTATGTTATCCTGTTTTTGAAAATAGACCTGTTAGCACAGTTATATGGGCCCAAGAAAATGGTAAATTGTCACCGACTTGGTCAAATTTTTTTACGCTGAAATTACCACTCTATCCTTACATAACCGAGGATGACTTATCTTCTCCATTCAACTAAGGAAAACTCATTTTCTCCATCTCGTTTCCGCCTCCTACCGTCTAATTTTTTCTTTTCTTTTTATTCTAATTCTTTGTCATCTCTAATGGTGTTGTAGCTCTTAGTTTTCACTAGGGTTTAAATAATGAACTTTTAAGGTTAAAATTGAAACCAATTTTGATACCTTAAACTCTCAGCTTATAAAATCCTAATAAAATTAGTTGTTGATGGAATTGGAGAACTGGAGGCACTATTTTGTAGTTCTTCTTGTAAAGGTTTATTCGTTACTAAAAAATATTAGCTACTGATTTTGTATTGAGCTACGGATATATGGAATCGAGATGGGTCTAATGTAATGGGTTTAATGAATTATGGGGTTTACAGTATTTTGATCTCTCTGTAAATATATGTGATTATTTATAAATCTAGGGTTTTGATTGATTTATTTGAATGAAATTTGGGGTTTCTTTGTTCATGCATTTTGATTAGGGAATTGGAACTAGCTTGATTTATTTTCAGAGAGATTTAAATACGAATTTAGTAAACCCCTTGGTGTTTGCATTCTAATTTCACAGTTAACTTCTTGGCAATTGGAACTAGCTTGATTTGTCTGGATTCCCAAATTTATGAACATTTGGATGTTCATAAATTTGTTTCTTCAAAGGAAGAAGATGAACAAGGGATAAAGGTGAAGATGAACACGAAGACTAGCATTCGACTCAGCCACCTAACTTTGATAACTCCTAGGGGCTAGGAGATTTAACTGCCACGTAAATACTGATATTCATTTCAAAAAAACAAGATGGAAAAAATCAAGCAGAGTCTATTTAATAAATTTTCAAAATGGGTCTATTTTATAAAAGCATTTCAATTGGGGGTACTTTATTAAAAATCCTTTATTCGACTTACGCACTGTCGGTTAATATATACGCTTACATTGACTCCTTAAGCTAAAACGCGTGTTTTTAATCCACAACAAGGATTTGGCATATGTTTAAAAAAGGTTTTTTTGTTGATGTAACCCTATTTTATAACTCAAGTTATAAACTTATTCTGTTTTTTTCATATATATTAAATATAACCCTGTTTTTTTTATTTTTTTATCATATTTTTTACTTTTTCATTAACTGGTTGTTAACTGCCACATGTCACACTTTCTCTCTTTGAGAAAAATATTCATTTACCCTTATAAACTTTACTCATCTCAACTCAACTTAACCCACAGTTTGACTTATCAGAAAAGTGAATCACAAAATTTAATTGTCAAACCATTAACTGGTTGTTAACTGTAACCCTACAAAAGTTAACCCTTATATATATATTGATCCCCAACTGCTCATCATCCAAAACTGAATCACAAAAGTTAAAGTTCTACAATCCCAACTTAAAGTAAATAACTTCATTGGAATCAAAAACAGACTTGGGTAAGTTCTGAATCACAAAAGTTAAAAGTTCTACTATCCCTTATTTATGTACAAGATGAAACTAAAAACCCACTAGTCTTGCTGGAAACAAGCCCTGAAGAAGCTTGCTCCTCCGCCTCCAACATCTTTGGATCCTTTAACTTTCCCACCTCTACCTCTTCATTTTCATGTAGTTGTAGTTGATTCTCTCTGTGAATAGTTGGTGGCACTAAAAGTTGTTCCATCTACAGCAGTTCTTGGCCTCTTAGTTGGGATTAGACTCAACTGCAGCATAACCACATGTTGTCTTGTTATGACTAGTTAGTTTACATTTACTACAAGTTCTCACTTTTGTCGCGGAGTGTGACTCATTATAAGATCTCTTCCTTTTCTTTGATGGCATGCCTGGTTTTCTCATCAGTATTGGAGGCTTGATAAGAGGAATTGGCATCTGCACAAAAAGAAGACAACTAAATACTGATTTATTCATGACAAGACATAAAAAGAAAACAACAAAGGGCGAAGCAACAGGAAAATGAGAAGAATGAAGGCTCAAGATTATAGACAAATACATGCCTCTACTAACTAAAACAGACCTCTACTAACTAAAACAGACCTCTACTAACTAAAACATGCCTTTACTAACTAAAACAGACCTTTACTAACTAAAACAGGCCTCTATTGTTGCTACTTTGTATACCTGGTCTAGACTGAAACATGTACTATTATTTCCTCTATGAATATGGCCCCATGTTCGAACTGATTGTGACAACTCAATACTCTCAAAGCCATAGTTTATCAATACTTTTACAATACAAATCATGGTTAAGCCTAAAATGGATTAATGTCATAGGCCAGTGGGTAGCAATAAGAAGTCAATCAAAACTTATAACCTGCATTGACCTTCTGTTTAGATCCTATGTGAAGAAATATGAATGTATGATCCTAATTTTATCCTACTGAAGATACAAATCTGAACATAAACAGCCACAAAGATACATCACAGAGATATGTCACATAGATATGATTCATTGTTAACTTTAAGATACCACAACTACTGACTCAGAGTTGTCCTCGACAATTTATATACTAGTTCATTGACCAAAAACCACATTTAAATGAAGTTTTAAGTAAACCAAAACACCCTCAACAAAATCAAACAGAACATTATGCTTCAAAAAAAGAAATCAAACAGATGTAAAAAGCAATAGATTAACCAGATCAGTATCCTGGTAGGTGATAACATAACAGGAGTAATCAAGTGATGGAGTTGGACTTCATTACTGGTTTATGCAAAAATAATGTTGGCAGTTTAGTGATGCAGCAACACTGATAGACAATGAAAGATGTTAGATGAAACATTTGAAGAAGAACTAGGTCTGACAAACTCGTAAAAATGAAATCATTTGAATTATGAATCAGATTATATTAGGGTTTACAGAGAATCTATAACTACATAATCCATTCAAGCAGAACACATAGAGAATCTACAAAACAGCAGTAAAGAAGAAAACAAAAGTTGTGGTTTAATTACCTTTCATACACGTCCATTAGTACTTCCATCAGTAAAGAAGATAGCTTGAAAACCTTCAAAATCAGAGAGAGAGACATCTGTTGGTGTAATGAGCTGCAACAAACAGATCTACAAAAACAATGATAAACCCATTAGAAATCATAAATAGAATCATATTTACTTTGAGAACCCATGAACCCTAGAAACTATTGAAACAATTTTCAATATTTTTTTTATCAAAACCGAGTTTCACCCATCAATCACAGAGACAACACACAAATCTAATAAATCTAGAGAAAAAAAATCAAAAAAATCAACACGCAAATCTGATTATTACCTTCTCTGTCTGAAGATTTTGAGTCTTAGGTAGAGAATCATATTATGAGAAGATGATTTTGAGTCTTAGGTGTTGCTTATGAAAGAAAACCAGAAGAAAATGAGAAGAGGGAGGCGAAAGAGAAAAGGGAGGCGAAAGTGAGAGTTTCCTCTCAAAGCAGCGCCAAAAGAGAAGGAAAGAAAGAAATGAGAGAAACTTATTTAAAGTTAGGGTTAGAAATGAGAGTTAATCTCGACCCTTCATCTATATTACTTTAAATCACGACCGTTCGACATATTAGGGTTAGAAAATGTTAGAAAGGGTAAAGAAGGAAATTACAATGTCGTCGCGTATGTAACGGTACAATGGATGGAAAGTTAGTATGGGGACTGTTTTTATAATTTTAAAAAAAACGGGGGTATATATGCTAATCGGTCTTAAATATGAGGTTATATGAGAGTAATCACCTTTTAAAAACGTATGTATTATGATGGTTGTGGGTCCTTCGATTTGATAATTCAATTTTCAAACAAAACCTTTATTATCTTTTGTAATCTCTTCTCTCTCTTGCCTCTTTAATTAATAATCACGTAAGGCTTTGTAACCAGAGACCACCATAGATGTGAAGTTCTATTCGTTTATGGATGATCTCATATAGTTGTTCTGTGTTATACCACGAGCTCCAAGGGATATTTGAAGGTATAACAGCAGCATATGATGAGGGACTACGTCAAGTCATCATCAGGATAGACTCGGAAGGGGTGATGGAGTTAGTGACGTTAATTAGACGGACAACTCATAATTAGGGAACCGAATTGGCTATCATGGACCCCGAATTAGGACATTCTTGGGGAGAAACTACCGAAAGGTTAATTGGAAAAACGAGCACCAATATCGGTGAATAGCACAGCCGACTTCCTAAGCAATGGTCATTCAAAAACTTCTTACATTCAAATCATGAGGCGACTTGCATCGAATGTTAGAATAGTGGAACAAAAATTTTAAGTCACTATTTTTTATTTTTTAAAACTATTATTTAGGAATAAAATATATTTTTAAAATATTATTATATCTATTCACATATAAAAATAACATAAATAAAACTCTAACCACTAGAGATAATTTTTAAACAAAAAATCTTATTTTTAACATATGTGAACATCTTCACAAATAGATGTCTAACATATTTTAGACCCACTGGAAGATACTTTTAGGAATTCTAAAGTTTCTTAATTTAGAAAAAATTTTAAGATAAAAAAAATTTGAATATATATTTATTCCTTGCTCAACTATCTCTCTTACATCCATGATAGCTAACTACAAATGTTTTTGTAGAATGTTTGTATCACTATTGTCGTTTCATCATAAAATTTGGTTTGCTACTTGTATGTTTGATTGCTATGTATGACTTAATTATGTAAAAGTTGATTATATTAAGTTGAATAAGTTCAAAAATGTTGTTAATCGACGGTGGATTGCATATTGATTATATTAAACAAAATATTTGAAGCTTGACATGATGGAGGAGTAGATATATTGGTATAGTAACTAACTAAGGAAGAAGAAGGATTCATGGGTTTTGATGATTCTGTTTCCATCCGACACAACATTCAATCATTACCTATTAATCTCCGACAGATACACCTAATTTTCTGCACATAATTCCCTTCACGTTTATTACCGATCCGTTACAAATTCTGCCGCTTAATAGACTAGACAGAGAAAGATTAGACAGCAATATGCAGAGAGATAGAGAGAGAGTTCGAGATTTTCGAGGTTGCTTACAATACATACATTAGTTGTTGTAGTACGGCCTTGCTGAAGAAATATAGAGGGAGACAGAAAGTACATGCTTAATAAGTGTGATCTTACCACCTTGGATAGTTGAGTTTTCTGTCAAGTAGCGAGTGTGCTATCAAATTTTTCCAGAATTGGATCCTATATAGCTTTTGAATTGGATTTAATACCAAAAGGTCGTCCAAGATATGTAAATGGAAGGTTATCAGTAAGACAACCTATCTTCTGTATGCAGCCCGGATTTTCATGCTACCCTTGTGATGCTCTTGCATAATCTCCAGCATACATGAGAGATTTGAAGGAATAGATCCTGGGAGCTGTTAGTAAATTAAAGAAGCACGACACGTGAAAGAAAAACAAGATAAGAAGCAACCAAATTAAAAAGAGCGAGAATCACACAATTAAAATTGAAGAGATCAAATATCAAAAAGATACGGAACACTTCCCGAAAGATGAACGATGAATTACATGAAGGACACATAAGATCGAGAAAGTTGGATTACATTGAATAAAACAAACAACATTAAATGATAGTTGATCGAGAAAGTAAAAGTAATGATTACTCGTATTATTTAAATGATCGAGATAAAATAAGCTTATAAAAGGTAGGAAAACACGTGTTGAATATGCAAGGCATCGTACCAAAAAGCAATTAAGAGAGATCTGTCAACCATATGATCGCACCAGGCAGAAGATGAAATAAAAGAACTATGGATATATCGAAATAAAATGGATTGAACCAAAGGAGAATCGATCAAGGAACGATGACGAGTCTGGAGGAAATGACACGTTGCATAAAGAGGGACCCAGTAAATAAATCTATAAATAGAAGAAGCCAGACAACAAAGAAGGGGTTGGGAAAAATAGGAGAAAAAACTTAGAAAGAAAAAAAGAAAATTTCTAGGTATGAATCCATAGGGATTAACTGTTTTAAGTAAAGATTTTTGTATTATATCTTCTTAAAGGAAAAGTGTAAAGATTATAGATCGAAAATGATAAGTTGGGTAATCATATCGTACCTTATCGAAATGATTTTATAAAATTAATATAAGGATGTTTATCTGTTAATCGATTTCAATCTTTAATTGATATATAAGAATTTAATTGGTTGTTTAGTCGAAAATTTTTTTGGCATAAACAATTTGGCGCTAGAAACAGGGATTGTTAAAGGATTTATCCTACCTGACAAAGGAAAAATGGTTTTAATTTTAAAACTAAACCATGCAAAAAAGAAAAAAAATTTGTGTAAAAGAAGATTTACGGATAAAGTAATGAATAATACTTTTTATGATTTCAATACATAGAATTCATATGACTGACCTTCTAAAAAATTTCTAGATATCGAGGAAGGAAAGCAGTCAAGAAAGCAAGAAAGTCATTAAGAAACAACAGATTCAGAAAAATATGTCTCAAGACGCTAATTCCGGGAACCAAAATAGTAATGAAAACTTGGAGAATAGACAAGAGGAAGGAAGTGAATCAGGACAACAACAAAGTAATGAAGGAAATCATACCCCAAATCAGGAATTAACACCAAATACAGTAGTTCAGAATTTCTCTTCACATTATGTGAATTCTCAAAATGAGGTACGACACATACAGGATTTATTAGAAGAAATAAATGAAATGAGAAAGGAACAAAGAGCAAGCAACCATCGAATTGAATTACTAGCAACAGAAAACCAAGTTTTAAAAGATGTAATTCAGCGGGAGCAAAGACCAGCTGTGACAAAAATATAAAATCAGGAGGCAATGTCAAGTAGAAAAATATCAAGAAATGAACAACGGAATCCAGATCAAAGAATGGTGTTGGTAGGATTGACATCTCAAGCGAGAAGGCAACAAGAAAATCAGGAGGTTCAACGAACCCAATGGGAAGCATGTTTGGAAGCGATGGAACAAATGAAAGAAGAAATTAAAGGATTAAAAAATAAAGAGGGGGGAAGAATAGAAGAGGTGTTAAAAGAAGCAAAACGGACACCGTTAGCACGACATTTGACATGTGTATCGTTACCAAGGGAATATAATATTCCAGTGTTCGAATGTTACGATGGTACTAAGGACCCGACATCATATTTAAAGTATTATAATCGGGTGATGTCACGGTGGGACGATCATGAAGCAATCATGTGTAAATGTTTTCCATCAAGTTTAACAGGGACAGCATTATTGTGGTACGATAGGTTACCGGAAAATTCTATCCATAATTACGCACAGTTGGTAAGAAAGTTTCTTGAAGCATACATGTATAACAAACCAGTTATATGCTTTATTCTTTAACATCTTGGCCAGAAGAATCGATCCGTTCATATACAGCTAGATGGCATGCAATATGTCAAGCAATAGGTGAATTAGACCCAATAACAGCTATAAATCATTACAAATGGGGAATTGTTGATCGGAAAAGCCAGCTTTTTGTTGAAATTCACCGAAATAATCCAAAAACCGAAGGCGAGTTAAGAGAAATAATAGAAACATGTGCAAGGCTCCAAGACATACAGGAGCAAGGATCGAGAATTACTTCAAGATGCCAAGGAAATACGAGGAGAACAAATTCAGTTGAGGAATTGCCAGAGCAGAAAAGGAAGTTTCTTCCAAAATTTGAATCAAGAGAATTAAAACATCCTCGACAAGGGAATAGCAAAAACTTTGCTCAGCAATTTCGAGAAAGAACCTTTACCAAGGTTAATGTTTCATATTTCAGGTTATTCAAAATTTTGAAGAATAAACCAGATTTTCAGTGGCCAATAACAAAGGGTAATCAACCAGAGTTTACACAACATTCAAAAGATTATTGCGAGTATCATAGCTATAAAGGGCATACAACAAACAACTGTAGAAATTTTATAGCATTAGTACAAAGAATGATTGATGCTGGGGAGTTAAAGGAATTTGTTCAGAAGGTCGAACCAACAATGAAACCTGATGAAGGCAAAGCAATACACATTCAGTATAATAAACAAACAATTGATATGACATCATATACAGAAAAGAATGATACAGATTTGAATGTAGCAATCAATAAAAATTTGTGCAAGAGAATTCGGAACCATGAAGTCTTTAAAGTTCAAGGAAGGCAAGCAGAATTATGGGAAAATTGGATGGCATATCCGCTACATTTTCTGCACAAGAAGTAAACCAAGAAATTGAAATGCATAATGATCCTCTTGTACTAACATTATTGATATCAGGTTGGAATGTAAAGAAAATACTCTTGGATGGGGGCAGTTCCTTAAATGTGTTGTTTTACAATACATTTTGTAAAATGGGCTTTAAAGAAGATCAGTTGATCTTGTCACGATACATCATCTATGGATTTAATGGAATAGCTTCCAAACCAAAGGGAGATATTGATCTTAAAGTTTCAGCTGGACCAATTGGTCGGGTCGTAATCAACCAAAATATTCAAGTTCTTACTCTCCAAAAATATATTTAAGTACAGGGATAAGAACAAGTTCGTTCCCACAAGGAGGCAATAAATTACTATATATTTCAGTCACGTAAACAAGTAAACAGGGGGATTTTGTTGTTGTTTTAACAAACTAAACTAAGCTAAAAGTAAATACGCAAGTAAATAGAGATGTGAAATAGGGAGAAAAAGCATTGGTTAGAGATTTCATCGTCCGTTATCCAACATGTTATCAATCAAAGCATACTCAACATTCATGCATTAGTAATACCAAAAACCCTAAAGTAGCCAGTTATCTCGTCTACTTCGGCAAAACTCCTAATATCATCACAGAATGAGTACCTCCACCCTATGAATTCTTATGCACCGGATAACCTGAGTGAGTACCTCCACTCAAGTTCAACCTAATGATAGCTATGGTCTTTCTGAGTTGAGGTTAATCTAGATAACCCGGCGCAGTTCGCTACTCGGATTCAACCTAGGTCAAGCTTCTACACATATTCGTATGGCAACATCCCGTCGTTAACAAATATGTTATACTACTTGTAACCGGAGTCCCTCGACAGAATCGACTCTCAGAACTCCAGTCTAGTAATAGATATCAATGCCTATTCACTTTATTCTAGACTCAAACAAATCAGCAATCAATCATATATCATTATACTCAGTAGAACATGAACGATATTAAAAACAACATGAAATCATGAGATATGCGCCATTCAATTAATAAACATGTCTTCAAACATCAGATTACATCCCTAACCAATATGAAAGGTTTAGCTCATCATGGGTTTCTTAAAACCCAAGGAAAATAATTAAGAAATAAATACTCAAACCCGGAAAGATAGCGAAGAATTGATTGTAGCTTCGAAGTGTGGCTGCAATGGTAGCCAGCAGCCTCCCAACGCTGATGTCCTCTTCTCCTTGCTGCTGCCTTCTTTCCACCGTGTATAATCTCCCTCTCTTGCTGTCTCAAAACCCTGTATACTTTTATATGATAACGTCCTAATCCCATCCAGCAGCAAACTCTCTAAAAAGAGCTTCCTTCCAGCCGTGAAACTTGTTCGGCTGCCTCTTGTGTAGCCCAATTGTGTAGCCAACTTGTATACATGAACCTGACCCCAATTGTCCCTTGAGTCTCCTCTATATGCTATAGCTACCTCTCCAAAAGGCTTTCCACGAGAAAGGCCTGATTTCTTTCTATAGAATTTGAGTTAGCCACTTTCACAATCCTAGTAAAACTAGGAAATGTGCTAAGTTTCCTTATTCCATTCCAACAAGATATATCAACTCCAAACTCTTTCCTAATCCCATATGACTTCCCCAAGCTAGCTACTAATCCACCAAGGCTAGCCACTAGCCCATCAAACCATTCTAGCACCTCCAACTCGTCACTTAGCACATTAGCACATACGGTTCAGCCAACTTAGCGCCTGGGCGCTAGTTGCACAAGCTAGTTTCCCACCATGTGGCTTTGCCCATAACTTCCTCATACGAGATCAAAATGACCTCTTTCTTTCGCCGTTGGCTTCGTAATTCAATTTCCTACACTGTGGAGGGTGAAAGGCCTAAATTCAGCAGAGTTTTACTGGCTCCTCGGTAATTCTTCTAATACAGCTCCATTCTGCGGGTTTCTAAACTGTAACCTCAAAAGGCGACTAAACTTCGAAAGTAATCAAAATACCTAATAATTCACTCAAATATAGCACATAAGGGTCAGGAAAAACTACATTAAATGTATGATTTACGCACCTATCAAATTCCCCCACACTTGCCTTTTGCTAGTCCTCGAGCAAACTAACTATCTAAACTAATAAAAAAAACAAATACAACTCCGTTTCGTCGAGTAAACGGTTACACTTAGCATGTGTAACAAGCCTTTAAACCCCTAGGTGTCCCTAGTGGACGAGTTATAGTCTCGTGAGGGTTTACAAGAGATATACCCACAAAACCTACTTCAACTTCTAAATATTCCAAAGCACCTGCATACGATAAGCTACGAAAAACATAAAGTTTCTACATACCAACAATAAGAAGTCAGATATATAAGAGATCATTATTCTCATGCTTAATCCTTGAGTTTGGAGAAAACCACCAAATAAAAGAGTCCCGGTTCGAGAGTGACCGAATATTTCTGCCTCACCAATAGGATTTTATGAATTTGACACTCAAAGGACGCACTCTATGGTTCTCATAGATGTGTAGGCAAGAATGAAGATAGAAGGCCTACACATATTGACAGGTAGGAAGGAAAGGTAACCTTCCGAGTCATATTAAGATGTTATCCCATAGAAGGTGGGACAAGAAAGAACCCTTTTTTATTTTTCTAATGACCTCTACGAAAGGAAATCAACCATTATGCGAAGATGGGAATTGTTACTTACCTTCTCATCCGGTCGGCAATCAGCACCATTCTCCCAACATCCCATAGAAACGTCTCCGGTCTTGACTTTAGCTCATAAACTCTTGCCCTTCGTATGCCTTGATCACTTGTAGCTCTTTTTCTTACGTACGCAGCACCAAATGTGCTAAGTTTTCAGCCGCATCTTTTTCTTTGCTGCTGCCTATTTTTTTCCTCGGTTGCTTTTAGCTCTTTTTCACGTTGTTACCGGCTTATTTTATTCTCATTCATTGCTGCTGGCTCATATATATATATATTTTCTTTTACGCGAGCAGCACAATTTTTTCTGATTTTTTTCTTTATGAATTTAAGCCAGTTTTTGTATCTTTTTACGCCTGTAGCAATTTTTATGTTGCTGACTTTTCTAGCCTTTTACGCCAGTGCCGGTTTTGTATGGCTGCACTCTTGCTTCTTGCTCACTTTCATACACGAGTTACTTGCTTGCTCTATTTTCAACTTTCTTCTGATTTTTATTGCTCCGCTTGTTGATGATGATACGTTTCTATGGACTTGACGTTGCCGAGAGAACGATGCCAACTGCAAACCAAACTACAAGAATAAGCTAGCAACTCTGATGACACCCTCATGATTGATAAAAAAAATATAGCACTCAAGAGATCAAAAATAGTGCTGAAAATTGGTGCGAGGTTAGGTAGCTCATCATTCTACCCGGAATTAGCGCAGATGAAACACTCTAAACGTATAATTGAAGGTCTGGTGCCTCACTCATGGGTATTAAATGATCACAAGTCTACCCTGTACTCTCCTACCGGCAATTTAGGTCCATTTTGGTCGGCTCTAGCCTCTCAAAAACTAAGCACTCCGAATATAGTTCTCTAATATTTCTAAGTTCAGTTGTTTCGAGTAGAAGTCCGTATGTAAACGTAGCTAGTCATATGCAAAGTGACTCTAAAATCTCTAAAAGTTGAAGTTTTTCATGCAAATGTGTGTATGCATAACAATTCTACGTAAAAATCTATATGCCTAAATACTCCCCCACACTTAAAATTTACATTGTCCTCAATGTAAATTGAATCATCCAATGTAACGTCAAGATGGGAAACTCTACATGCTCAAAAATAAATAAAAATTCAGCAACAAAGGATAGTATACAAAACCAATGGGTTGCCTCCCATTTAGCGCTTAGTTTAACGTCTATAGCCCGACTAGCCATTCTGTGCTACTCCTCCAGAGGGAGCGCCTCTTCTAACTGTATGGTAGCCTTTTCAGGCTCAAATGACTCGTAGTATGGCTTTAAGCGATGCCCATTCACTTTAAGCTCCTTTCCCGTTGTCAAGCTCCGAATCTCCACTGCACCATGAGAAAAACCGTTAGTCACAACAAAAGGTCCTTTCCAATGAGACTTCTTAAAATAGAGGTGAGATTTACTCAATAGAACTTTCTGTCCAACAGTAAACTGTTTTTTAGAAATTCTATTATCATGCGAAGCCTTTATTCTCTCCTTTCTTTCCAACGCAGACACCTGTTTAGCCAAAGAATTCTTAACAATAATAGAAAAACAAGAGTGTACCTCACTAGGATATCGCATCGTCTCATTAATGTTGAAACGTATTATTTCTCCCTCGAATTCCAGTGTCAACGTCCCATTATAGACATCAATTTTTGTTCTCGCCGTGCGCATGAATGGACGTCCCAGTAGCAATGGTATAGCCGAGTCCGTGGATCCTTCTGCCATCTCTAGTACACAGGAATCTGCTGGAAAAACTAACTGATTAACTCGTACAAGCACATTTTCAATAATACCTTGAGGGTATACATTAGAACTGTCATCTAGTTGTAAAACAATTCCAGTTTCTTTCAAAGGTCCTAATTTGAGAGATTCATATATAGATGCAGGCATAACATTCACTGACGCTCCTAAATCTAGCATGGCCTTATTAAACGTTGTGTTACCAATAATGATATGAATATCGAAACTACCGGGGTCTTTACACTTGAGTGGGAGCTTCTTCTGCAAGATAGCCGAAGCGTTTTCCCCCACTCTCATTACCTCATTGCCGTTTAATTTTTGTTTATTGGTGCACAGGTCCTTCAGAACTCTCGCATACTTGGGGACTTGTTTAATTGCGTCAATCAGTGGAATGTGCACATGAATTTTCTTGAAAATGTCTAAGATATCCTTATCTTGTTCCGCCTTTTTCGAATTAGCAAACCTGCGAGGAAAAGGTAGAGGGGGAACGTAGATAGGTAAAGGAACTTTAGAATTTTCGTGACTTACCTCAGCGTTTTTAGAGGCGTCAACAGCCTCATTTTCAGCACAATTAGAGGCGTCAACATCCCTCTTTTCCGCGGCTGGCTCCTTCGGAGCTTCCGTTTTTTCGGTTTCTTCTGGTTGTACAGTTCGTGTACCACTTCTCAATGTCACTGCGTTGACATTTTCTCTTAGATTGATAGGTTGAGAAGGGAGTTTCCACTATTCTGTGTCTCCAGACGATTTAATCTACCGGCCAATGTGCTCATTTGAGTTTGTATCTCTTTTATTGCGTTGTCTATGGTCTGCTGATCTTGCTGCCTCTGTATACTATCTTTTTGGTTCTGCACCATCATACTCTTCATCATGGAAATCATCTCGGATGTCTCTGAGTTTTCAGCCTGTTGTGGAGGTTGGGCTTGTTGCATCCCATTCTGGTGATTCAAAGCCGGTCTTGAAGCAGCAGCTTGCTGATTCGCATAGCTGAAATTCGGATGATCTCTCCAACCTGGATTATATGTATTGGAATAGAGATCATACCTTTGCCTCTGCTGGTTCGGAAAAATAGCACTTACTTGTTCGGCCTCATTCTCATAGGACGGAATGATCACAGCGGCCATCTGTTGCATCATTTTCTCCATTTGGCTGATTTTCTGCTCTAGATGCGGTGCAGTGCTAATTTCGGCCACCCTCTTGACCGATGAGTCACGGCTCAGAAATTGTTGGGAGTTGGCTGCCATGTCCTCAATTAGCTCCCTAGCTTGCGTTACAGTTTTGTTTGCCAGTGCACCACCACTTGCGGCATCAAGAAGATTTTTGTCGGTTTGTTCGAGCCCGTCGTAGAAGTACTGTACGATCAAAACATCGTTGAATTGATGATGTGGGCAGCTGGAAACTAACCTTTTATATCGTTCCCAGTTTTCATACAGTGTTTCACCTGGCATCTGTTTAATTCCGGAGATTTCTTTACGGATCCGAGAGGCCTTTGATGCAGGAAAATATCTCTCTAGAAAGAGCTTTTTCAAGCTATTCCAAGTTGTAACACTACCAGGAGGTAAATAGAATAGCCAATCCCTAGCCATGTCCAACAGAGAAAATGGAAAAGCTCGAAGCATGGCTCCGTCAACGTCGGGTTCAGCCCCAACCATAGCCATCATGATGTTATTGAATTCCATCAGATGCTTATTCGGGTCCTCATTAGTTATTCCGTGGAACTTCAAAAGCTCACGGATCAGTCCCGGCTTAATCTCAAAAGTGCAAGTCGTCTTTATGCACCATTCTTGCGTGTCTAGCTTATGAGACGCTAGATCCTTCATTGTGCGATTGGCGTCAGCCATTGGTACTGGTTCTGATTCTACGTCCGAATCTGCAAACTCGCTTGTTGTACTCGGAGGAAGTGGCGTGTTGGCTGCCCGGACTAGTTCTCTCAGTGAAGTACCTTTTCGAAGTCGTACTCGCATTCAAGTACCTGAAAAATTCAGCAGGAAAAAGCAACAAGAAAAAAAAAACGAAACTAAAAATAAACAATAATCCGCTATCCCTCCCCGGCAGCGGCGCTAAAATTTGGTCGGGTCGTAATCAACCAAAATATTCAAGTTCTTACTCTCTAAAAATATATTTAAGTACATGGATAAGAACAAGTTCGTTCCCACAAGGAGGCAATAAATACTATATATTTCAGTCACGTAAACAAGTAAACAGGGGGATTTTGTTGTTGTTTTAATAAACTAAACTAAGCTAAAAGTAAATACGCAAGTAAATAGAGATGTGAAATAGGGAGAAAAAGCATTGGTTAGAGATTTCATCGTCCGTTATCCAACATGTTATCAATCAAAGCATACTCAACATTCATGCATTAGTAATACCAAAAACCCTAAAGTAGCCAGTTATCTCGTCTACTTCGGCAAAACTCATAATATCATCACAGAATGAGTACCTCCACCCTATGAATTCTTATGCACCGGATAACCTGAGTGAGTACCTCCACTCAAGTTCAACCCAATGATAGCTATGGTCTTTGTGAGTTGAGGTTAATCTAGATAACCCGGCGCAGTTCGCTACTCGGATTCAACCTAGGTCAAGCTTCTACACATATTCGTATGGCAACATCCCGTCGTTAACAAATATGTTATACTACTTGTAACCGGAGTCCCTCGACAGAATCGACTCTCAGAACTCCAGTCTAGTAATAGATATCAATGCTTATTCACTTGATTCTAGACTCAAACAAATCAGCAATCAATCATATATCATTATACTCAGTAGAACATGAACGATATTAAAAACAACATGAAATCATGAGATATGCGCCATTCAATTAATAAACATGTCTTCAAACATCAGATTACATCCCTAACCAATATGAAAGGTTTAGCTCATCATGGGTTTCTTAAAACCCATGGAAAATAATTAAGAAATAAATACTCAAACCCGGAAAGATAGCGAAGAATTGATTGTAGCTTCGAAGTGTGGCTGCAATGGTAGCCAGCAGCCTCCCAACGCTGCTGTCCTCTTCTCCTTGCTGCTGCCTTCTTTCCACCGGGTATATTCTCCCTCTCTTGCTCTCTCAAAACCCTGTATACTTTTATATGATAACGTCCTAATCCTATCCAGCAGCAAACTCTCTAAAAAGAGCTTCCTTCCAGCCGTGAAACTTGTTCGGCTGCCTCTTGTGTAGCCCAATTGTGTAGCCAACTTGTATACATGAACCTGACCCCAATTGTCCCTTGAGTCTCCTCTATATGCTATAGCTACCTCTCCAAAAGGATTGCCACGAGAAAGGCCTGATTTCTTTCTATAGAACTTTAGTTAGCCACTTACACAATCCTAGTAAAACTAGGAAATGTGCTAAGTTTCCTTATTCCATTCCAACAAGATATATCAACTCCAAACTCTTTCCTAATCCCATATGACTTCCCCAAGCTAGCTACTACTCCACCAAGGCTAGCCACTAGCCCATCAAACCACTCTAGCACCTCCAACTCGTCACTTAGCACAATAGCACATACGGTTCAGCCAACTTAGCGCCTGGGCGCTAGTTGCACAAGCTAGTTTTCCACCATGTGGCTTTGCCCATAACTTCCTCATACGAGATCAGAATGACCTCGTTCTTTCGCCGTTGGCTTCGTAATTCAATTTCCTATACTGTGGAAGGTGAAAGGACTAAATTCAGCAGAGTTTTACTGGTTCCTCGGTAATTCTTCTAATACAGCTCCATTCTGCGGGTTTCTGAACTGTAACCTGAAAAGGCGACTAAACTTCGAAAGTAATCAAAATACCTAATAATTCACTCAAATATAGCCCATAAGGGTCAGGAAAAACTACTTTAAATGTATGATTTATGCACCTATCACCAATCAACATTCTGACAAGGTTTAGTGTTGTGGATGCACCATCACCATACAATGCTATAATTGGAAGACAATGGGTTCACCAGTTGAAGGGAGTAGTGTCAATTTATCATCAATATTTGCGGTTTCCAACACCGCAAGGAGATATGGAGATAAAGGGTGATCAAGAAGACGCCAAGTTTTGTACAATGGCATAAATAAGAATGAATGAAGAACGGGAATATCTACAACATAAAAAGAAAAAGGAACGAAGAGTCAAAGCAAAGGAGGAAGAAATAAATTAATATCTAGAAAAGAATGCAAAAAATAAAACAATAAGTGAAAAAGGAGAGAGCAGTCAGAGTCAGGAAAATATGATAAACCAACATCATGAAGGGACGATGTAGCAATTAAAGGGGACCCCAACTCCAATTGGGATTCCAAAACCAGTCTTCACCCCAGTTGAAGAAACAAAAATCATTAATATTGGCACAGCAGAATTGCCCAAACAAGTACGAATTGGGATGTTAATAAAAACGGATTTAGAACAACAATTAGTTAAATTGCTCTGTGAGTTTGTAGATATATTCGCTTGGAGAATGGAGGATATGCCGGGGATCGATCCCAACATCGTACAACACGAGTTAAAGATACGTCCCGATGCAATTCCATTTCGCCAACGAATACGTAAGGTCGCACCAGAATACCACGAACCAGTAGAAAAAGAACTAACAAAACTTTTAAGTGCAGGGTTCATTCGGGAAGTGCGATACCCCACATGGATTTCTAATATGGTGATTGTCCCGAAAAAGAATGGTGAAGTAAGAATTTGTATAGATTTTACTAATCTAAACAAAGCATGTCCAAAAGATAGTTATCCGCTCCCGAACATTGACCAGTTAGTCGATGTTGTTGAAGGACATGAGATGTTATCATTTATGGATGGACAATCTGGATATAATCAGATAGCACTGGAAGAAGCAGATCAGGAACACACATCATTCTTCACTCCATGGGGATTGTATTGTTACACCAGAATGCCATTTGGGTTACGGAATGCAGGAGCAACATATCAACGATTAGTGGATACAATATTCAAACCATGGATCGGAAAAACTTTGGAAGTTTATGTGGATGACATGTTAGTAAAAAGTAAATTATCTGATAATCATTTACAGAACCTTGCTGAAATTTTTGGTACATTACGAAATTATAAAATGAAAATAAATCCAGAGAATGTATTTTTGGTGTTACTTCAGGGCGATTCTTGGGATATTTGGTTACAAAAGATGGAATTCAAGTTGATCCAGCAAAAATACAAGCAATAACAGATATGCCATCACCAAACAGTATAAAAAGTGTGCAGAAGTTAAATGGGTGTTTGGCTGCGCTAAGTAGATTCATTGCGAGATCATCAGAACGATGCAACCCCTTTTTTGATGTACTTAAGAAGAAAAATAAATTTGAATAGAACGATCGTTGTGAACAAGCATTTCAAAGTATAAAATTACATCTCGCCACGTTGCCAGCATTACAAAAACCAGAGCCAAAAGAGATATTAACTTTGTACATAGCAGCAACAGAAAATGCAATCAGTGGGGTAATGGTACGAACAAATGAGAAGATTGAAAAACCAATATATTACATCAGCAGAACTCTGAACTCAGCAGAAAGAAATTATACCAAGATTGAACAACTTATTTTGTCAGTAGTATTTGCTACACAGAAGTTACGCACTTATTTTCTTACTCATTATGTTCGTATATTAACCAAAGCACCATTGGAATCGGTTTTAAAGAATACAGGAAAAGTAGGAAGAATAACGAAATGGAATGCTCAGTTGGAACAATACAACATTGTTTATGAGATACAAACTGCGCAGAAATCTCAAGTTCTAGCTGATTTCCTGGCAGATTTTCCAATTGAGGAAGAATATGAAATTCAAGGATTGCCAGGGTGTGAAGAAAAAGATTCATTAGATATTCGGGATTCAAATGATTCACGACGATGGGAAGTTTTTGTTGATGGGTCACGAAATAAAGAAGGAGCAGGAATAGGTATCGTAATTACAGCACCAAGGGGAGAACACTTGGTACACTCATTTCGTCTTGAGTTCGAAGAGCATACGAATAACATAGTATAATATGAAGCAGTGATCCATGCTCTCAAACTCATTATTGAATTAGGAATAACTGATGTTAGACTCACAAGTGATTCGCAGCTGGTAATTAGACAGATCGAGTTAAAGTATCAAACGATTGATGAAGATTTGGAAAGGTATAAAAACCTTGTGCAGAATTTAACAAATCGTATTCAAACATTGTTTTTTCGACATTTATCCCGAGAAAAGAATCGACATGCCGACGCACTTGCGTATGTTTCATCCATGATAAATGATCCAACAGCTAAAGCAGTAAAAATTGGGAGAATATATGAGCCGTCCATAAGAGCACAGGCATTAAATAATATAGAAGAGGATGGTGTAATGGAAGAAATCGATGACCTAGCAATACGGAACGCCACACTTATATCGCAACAAGAAGATGACCAACCAAATGAACCAGATTGGAGAGTCCCGATACATCAATATTTACAAAATAAAGTGTTACCAACAGATTCTAAAGAAGCAAGGAAAATTCAACTCAAGTCGAACAGCTACCAACTTCGGGATGGAATTCTTTATCGAAATTCTTTTCTTGGACCGTTATTTCGATGTTTATCTCAAAAAGAAGGATTGCTAATTCTCAAAGAAATACATTACGGAGATGCAGGAAATCACAGCGGGAGACGATCTTTAGCGTTAAAAGCCAAAATACAGGGTTATTATTGGATTTCTATGATAAAAGAATCGGAAAAAATGGTTCGAAGATGCGAAGAGTGTCAGCGATTTGCAAAGAAAATCAAAGCACCAGCTACAGAGTTAAATTCGATACTTAGTCCATGGCCATTTGCAAAATGGGGAGTTGATATAGTTGGACCATTAGTTGAAGGAACAAAGAAAAGAAAATATTTAGTTGTGGCTACCGATTATTTTACCAAGTGGGTAGAAGCGAAAGCATTAGCACGAATCAGAGATATTGATGTTTTTACATTTCTATTCGAGAATATCATTTGCAGATTTGGGATTCCCGCAGCAATAGTTTCTGATAATGGAAAACAATTCCAAGGAAAGAATATCGATATGTTATTTGAAACATTTAATATTCAAAAGCATAAGTCCACACCTTTCTATCCACAAAGGAATGGGCAAGCAGAGTCCACAAATAAAACAATCGCAACAAATCTAAAAAAAACATTAGATGGACATTATAATAAGTGGTGCGAACAGTTATATAACACATTATGGGCATATAGAACCACAAGACAAACTTCAACTGGAGAATCACCTTATCTTCTTACTTATGTAACGGAAGCGGTAATACCAACAAAGGTTATTTTACCCACAACCAGAACAGAAGCATGGGAGAAAAATCTTAATTCAGATCTCATGTTACAAAAGTTGGATGACTTGGAAGAAAAAAGTGAGGTGGCACTCCAAAAGATGGAAAATTATCAAAAGGGATTAGCTCGAGAATACCACAAACGTGTAAAATCACGAAACTTTGTCCAAGGTCAATATGTTTTACGACAAATAACGGAATACCAAAGGGACAAAAATGCAGGAAAATTCGCACCAACTTGGGATGGTCCATACATAATTCAAGCATCTGCGGGGCAAGGATCGTATTATCTTCAGAATATGCGAGGAGAAGTTTTACAGCATCCATGGAATGCACAATACCTAAAGCTTTACTATCCGTGAATAATAATGCAATGTTAACACAGAATACAGGTATATAGCCAATTAATTCAGTAATTTCTTTTATAATTTAATTATTCCAGGAACATCGTATCTTGGAAAACACTATGATTATTAATATAATCAAAATTCCATTAATCCAGGAATATCGTATACTTTGAGCGCTCAAAATTATTCCAGGAACATCGTATTCTGGATAGCGTTGCGATTGACGACACAATCATATACAAAAGGTAAACATCCTTAAAGAATTTCACTAACAACGAAATTCTTATAAATAAGGGGTTCCTAATTATTGGTTTATCAATTTTCAAAGTACAGTTCGGGACCAACCCTGTATCTTACCCCTGGCTCGGGTTTGTTTCGTATGTGTGGGATCTCGAACAACATGATTTGAGGCAAAATGCACTTCAATTCATGGTACTTGGAAAATCATATGATAACCAAAAAGATTACTTAATCAAATTTTCTTGTGCAGGGAACAACATTAAAAGCATATCAAAAAGTTATGTAAGAAAATTCTTGAAAGCTAGACGAAGTACAAAATGGTGAAGATAACAACAGACGAAATTATAAAGGACACGATCAAGCATCGGGAAGACTGGATCGAGATGGTGGTGGTGGAACTGTAGGCACAGCAGTACGCTTACTAAGCAATGAAGGATCGGATTGTGCACGATCTAAAGCAGTATTAAAGGACATCGCAATTTTCGCTTTAGCATCCTGTCTAACCCAATGAACAAAGTCACGCCCAAAGTTGATTTCTTTTTGAAGCTCTTCGATCTTTTGTTGATCTTTTTCTATTTGAGCATCAAGACGTGATCTTTGATCTTTTTCTTTATTTAATTCTGTAGTTAATCCTTCAGATTTAGAACGCAATGATACAATTTCTCGTTCACGAGCCTCAATCTTGGAAAGCTCGACAGCCAGTTGAGCTTGTAAATTCCGAATTTTTGTTGCACCAAGAGTCACATTATTTTCAGAAATCTTTAAATCTTTAGTGATGTTTTTCACTGTATCATTCACAGCATTAAGTTCAGTTTCTGCTTGTGTTGCTCGATCCTTAGCTTCATTGAATTTTTTCTCAAGTTCTGAAAATACAAGAAAATATTAGATAAATTTTATGGTATAGTAAGCCAAATGATCAGGTAAACCAAAAATATACCTCTAATAACAGATTTAAACTCTATTTCTTTCAGAGTTAGCAATTTTACAACTTCTTTGTATTTTGATTCAGCTTTATTACGCCTCCAAGTGGCTAAATCAAAACTATTGTTCAATTGAATTAGTTTTTCTGTAACCACATTCATCTCTTTGTAGATTTCCTTTCCATGATTATTCAATTGTGCCATTCTGCGATCGTACCTAAATAAGGTTTCCAAGTTTTCCACTGGACCCAGGATAAAATTTAAATTTTTCATATAAGTAAAGAAAATAAAATAATAATGAAAGAAGAATGAAAAATAAACCTTGATTTTGATTCTGAAGATCTTGATTTTGAACTTCAATAATCTGGAGTCGTTCCTGTTGCTGCTGATGTTGGTCATTATGTTGTTGAAATTGTTGAAGTTGTTATTGAAGAAGATTATTTTGCTATCTCAAATCATCATTTGCTTGTTGTAATACATCGTTCCCTTGTTTCATACTATTTGATTCACTCTTGAACAGTAACCCCAACATAGTGGCCCGAGCCTTATAAAATTCATAAGCACTAAACAAACAGTCGGTACCATATTGAAGCTGGGCCAAGGCTTGCTGTGGAAGGGAATATAATGGACTTTCAGCAACAGCTAAAACTTCAGTGAAGGAAGAAGGAGGATTCAAAGGAAATGTTTGCTCAAGAATATCGTTCTTAGACCACGCATCCTGAGTTTCATCCATAGGGATCGCACTAAGTGAATCCCGAAATCGAGACATGGAACAGGAATCAGATTTAATAATATCAGGATATGATGAAGTATTCAAAAGTCCCTGAGAAAGAAACCATTTGTAAGCCTCTTCTTCATCACCGATTAGATTAAAACCTTCATCAGTTCTGGCACTGGAATTTTGATTAGAGAGAGATTTCTGAATAGAGGGATTGACACTTGGTATCTCAGCATCGACCTCAACAGTAACAGGAGAAGATCGAACCAAAGCCTCAATAGGTACGATCGGTTCCGAAAATACTCCAGCAGTACCTTCAACTTCAGTAGGGATCGAAACACAAGGAGCGGTCGTACTGGAAGGAGGAGAAGTTTCTTTTTCAGTACGATTGCTAATATCATTTTTTTCTTCAACAAGAGTGACATCGGCTTCAACATTCACATTTTCTACACCACCGGCTGGATTTACTTCAGCATTATTCTTTTCCAACGTATTTCCTTCTTCAACATGAGATACTTCATTCACTACATCAACAATATCTTCATCAATAACAACATCATCTCCCTCTTCTTGAGGAAAACCAGAAAAAACTACCAATGTACCATTATCAGGTACGGGGTTATCAAGCACAAAATCAAAAGGTAGTGGGGAAATAGTATTATAAAAATCAATTGAAGTACCAGAAGTAGGTGCAACAATGGGATCGGATTGTCCCGATACCACAATTTCAGCTGGGATCGAAGAAACAGGAATAACATCAATAGGATCGGACTGTTCCGATGGCAAAGCAACAACAAAACTTCCTTCTCTACTATTTAAATCTGAAGTTATCCCTCCTACAACATCAGCTGTAAGCGTAAGAGTTCTGGGCTTTTTCTTCTTCTTCTCTGCTGCAAGCACTAATTTCCGTTTCCTTTTACCTTCAACTGCGGGTTCGACCCTTTGTCTACCCTCGACAATCTGAATACTACGTTCAGGTGGAAGAAGAGGAACTTCGATATCTAAAGAAGGATCGACCTGAAACCAAAAAAGTTCAAACATTGTAAAAAGATATTAAAGATCGATACAATATATCTAAAGAATGAAATATGAAATGAAAAATTCGAACCTTGTATTCAAATCTATAATCATCAAAGTTTAATCTCCATGGACAGTAGTTCGGGAAACAATTTCGAAGATGTTGAATTTCATTATGGCGGATGTCACCATATACCCAAGGTCCTTCAATCAAAATAGGGGTACGATACCATCTGTAATCGTGTTCCCGACGGATTCTTTCATTAGAAGGAAAATCGACTTTGGTATATGGAGCTATTTTAATTCTAGGGTTATCGACTTCTCGAAGTAAGGGAAACCCTTTGGAACATTTGCGAACAGGGCTAACACTCCATTTTACAAAAAATTTAATAGTGATGCCATCACCATAGGTATTCTGGAAATTCTCAGGTGTATAATGAATACATTCTGAAGGATCGGGAACGTAGCAAGTAAGACGGGTGCGACCCTCACTACGAAGAATGCATTCATCAAGAATTCGCCACCAATTACCATTATACTGTGTGATGGATCGGGTTTGAGTATGGGGAGCCCTATTGCGAGTAGCAAGAACTGTGAACTGGAAGGGATTATTCTTTTCATACAAAGGGAGAAGAATGCCAGCCTCTAAGGCACCAGCAGAAATTAACAATCTGTGATGGCTATATTGAAAATTTCTCATCGAATCATAGGTCATCATATCGGAATTATCATCAAAGAAAGAAACTCTAAATCCTTGAAGATTATGTTTTCTCTTGAATTCTTCGATGTCCATAGATCGATAAATATAAGTAGACAATGCCCGTTTACTCTTGGGGGCAGGATTAGGAATATCAGAAGTGGAATTACGTACAGTGCGAAGTGCAGCAGGGGTGGGAATACCAGGGGATGAATCATGACGAGAAACAGCATATCTCGAAGTAGAAGACCTAATCGATCTTCTGTTTTCACCTTGATTACCAGTAGCATCAGATTTTCTATGAGGCATAGTGTAAAATCTGAGGGAAAAGAAGCATAAGAAAGAGAAAGTTAATATGAGAAGAAATTATCTAGAAATAATTACAGTGTAAAAGATAACCATCATTTCAATTATGGAAAGAAAACATGAATCAAGAAAAATAAAATGTAACAAGATTACTTACATGAAGAAAAAAAAAGTGAACAAGAGTCTGATCAAAGTAAAGAAGAAATCAATTGATGAGGAAAGAACTCCTGAGTAGTGGGGGAAATTTGAAAAGTTTAAGGAAGACAAAGTGCAATAACTATGAAAAGTAAAAGACAGTAAAAAGTTGCAGGGTATTTAAAGGATAAAATTAGAACCGCCACAAAATGGGAAAAAGAAATAATCCGGTAAAGATTTGATTCTATCGAAAAAAGTGTAACTGACACAATCATATGTATGGGAACAATAAATGCAAAGCCGAAAAAATGGGTAACGTGCAAGTACAATTAATGCCAGCGGAAAACTCGGATAACGTGCGGGAAAGAAACTGAAAAAAAAAGTTAAAATGATAAGTTCTCCTCCATTTTTCAAAATCTTGGATCGACCACTAGATGATTTTGTAAAAGGGAGAAGAAGGGGGCAAATTGTTAGTAAATTAAAGAAGCACGACACGTGGAAGAAAATCAAGATAAGAAGCAACCAAATTAAAAAGAGCGAGAATCACACAATCAAAATTGAAGAGATCAAATATCAAAAAGATACGGAACACTTCCCGAAAGCTGAACGATGAATTGCATGAAGGACACATAAGATCGAGAAAGTTGGATTACATTGAATAAAACAAACAGCATTAAATTATAGTTGATCGAGAAAGTAAAAGTAATGATTACTCGTATTATTTAAATGATCGAGATAAAATAAGCTTATAAAAGGTAGGAAAACACGTGTTGAATATGCAAGGCATCGTACCAAAAAGCAATTAAGAGAGATCTGTCAACCATATGATCGCACCAGGCAGAAGATGAAATAAAAGAACTATGGATATATCGAAATAAAATGGATCGAACCAAAGGAGAATCGATCAAGGAACGATGACGAGTCTGGAGGAAATGACACGTTGCATAAAGAGGGACCCAGTAAATAAATCTATAAATAGAAGAAGCCAGACAACAAAGAAGGGGTCGGGAAAAATAGGAGAAGAAACTTAGAAAGAAAAAGAGGAAATTTCTAGGTATGAATCCATAGGGATTAACTGTTTTAAGTAAAGATTTTTGTATTATATCTTCTTAAAGGAAAAGTGTAAAGATTATAGATCGAAAATGATAAGTTGGGTAATCATATGTATCGTACCTTATCGAAATGATTTTATAAAATTAATATAAGGATGTTTATCTGTTACTCGATTTCAATCTTTAATTGATATATAAGAATTTGATTGGTTGTTTAGTCGAAAAGATTTTTGGCATAAACAGGAGCAATGGTGCCTCAACTTTGTTAGCTATTGCTTAAGTTGAAAATGTAAATACAGTTTAATCTTTACAGTTTAGACAACGAATTGATAAAATTGAGAACCATTGTTGGGAAGAAATAAAAATAGATGGAAGTAAACGTTTCAGTCCCCTTCCTGTCTGTTGGGAAATAAAAGAAGAGCGACACGTGTAAGGCGATTAAAGAAGGAAACAATGAAATTAAGAAGAATGAGAAGCACACAATCAAAGCCGTATCAAAGGATCGAAACGGGACAGATGTGAAAGACTGAGCAAATCTCTGCATGATCGACACCTAAGATCGGGAAAGTAACATCACACTGATCGAAACAGATAGCATTAAATGCGTATCGAACGGGAAAGTAGGAGTAATGATGAGCATGGAGCGGGAAAGTAAGAATAATGATGAACATGGAGCGGGAAAGTAAGGCGATAATTACTTTTATCATACGAATGACACGTATGATCGGGACAAAGCTGATTCTCAAGGAACGAAGAACACGTGTAAACCATACAAGGTAACGGACCAAAAAACAAAAGGCATGACTTGTCAATCTTATAAACATCCCGATCCTAATATAATAAGGAGAACGATAGAGGGTATCGGGACAAGAGGGACCCACTAATAAATCTATAAATGGAAGAGAGCATTCAACGGAGAGGAGGTCGGAAAATCAAAAGAGAAAAAAAGGCTAATGAAGATTTATCAAAGCAGAAGGAAAAAGATTATTAGGTATGTATATACTGTGGATGATTAGATCGAAAAGATAGGACCTTCATGATTCATTTTCTTGCCCTTTTAAAGATAATGGATTTGTAACTGTAATTTTGATCAGATTTATGATCTGTAAATGAATGGATTGTTAAAATGTTTATCAAATCATTGTTCTTAAAGAGGATTCTGTATATCAATTCATTAGTTAAAATCTTATGTTTATTGTATTATCATTAAATCATTGGTTGTTAATGTCAATGGGAAAATTGGCATAAACAATTTGGCGCTAGAAACAGGGACTGGGTTAAAGGATTTATCCTACCTGTTCTTGAAAAATGAATTTTTTTTGATGTCACATAATAACCTTTATCTAATTTGAAAAAAAATGGAAATGGTATCTTAATGGAAAGAAAAAGATTTTTAAGTTTAAATGGGTCTGTTTAAATGTTTGATCATAAAACATATTTTTAGAAGATCATAAAGCTAGTTTCTGTCACTTTCCTTTTTAATCATCTGTTGAGAGATTATTTGGCTAACTTTTGAAAGATTATTAGAATTCAAGAGGAGAAACCAATAATCAGCAAATCCAGAAGAAAAATGTCTCAAGAAGCAGGCTCTGCGAATCAAGACAGTAATGATAGGCAAAGTTTCAGACAAAGGGAAGTTGAGAGTGATTCAGAACAATAACAGGGTGATGTGGGAAATCATTCACCTATCCATGAGTTAACACCAAATGCCATATCACAAAATCAGTTGTCATATCATGAGAACTCAGGAAATTATGTAAATTATCTTTAAAATCTGATGAGAGAAATGAATGAAATAAGAAGAGAACAGAGGGCCAGTCATGATAAAATTGAATTATTAACCAGAGAAAATCAAGCTTTAAAAAATGCAATTCGACGTGAACAGAGACAGGCTGTAACTGGATCACGAAGTCAAGAAACAATTTCCGGAAGGCGTGCACCCAGAAACGAAAGAGAAAATCAGGATCAGAGGATGGTATTAGTAGGATCATCATCACGAGCCAGGAGACAGCGAGAAAATCAAGAAATTCAACGTGCACAATGGCAAAAATGTATGGAAGCGATGGAGAAAATGAAAGAAGAGATCAAAGGACTAAAAAATAAAGAAGGGGGAAGAATAGAAGAAGTGTTGAAAGAGGCTAAGCGCACACCGCTGGCTCAACGGTTGACGAATGTTCCATTGCCAAGAGAGTACAATATCCCTGTATTTGAATGTTATGATAGTACAAAGGACCCGACCTCACATTTAAAGTATTACAATCGAGTGATGTCACGATGGGATGGACATGAAGCAATTATGTGCCGATGTTTCCCCTCAAGTTTAACAGGTTCAGCATTGTTATGGTATGATAGATTGCCAGAGATTTCCATTGAATGCTATTCACAATTAGTGAGGAAATTTCTTGAAGCTTACATGTACAACAAACCCGTTGATTCGGGAATAGATAGATTGTATTCCCTCACATATTGGCCAGAAGAAACGATCCTGTCTTATACAACCCGATGGCATACGGTTTGTCAAGCAATTGGAGATGTTGACTCAAGTACATCAATAAATCATTACAAGTGGGGAATCGCTGACCGGAGATGTCAGCTTTTTATTGAAATTCATCGTAACAATCCCAAGACCGAGGGACAGCTCAGAGAGATAATAGAAACATGTGCAAGATTGCAAGATGTGCAGGAACAAGGTCCAAGAAGTAGTTCACGAAATCAGGGAAACATGAAAAGGACAAATTCAATTGAGGTATCACCAGAACAGAAAAAGAAATTTCCTCATAAATCAGAACCAAAGGAATCAAAGCGCCCACGGCAAGGGGATAATAAAACTTTTGTGCAACGATTTCAAGAAAGAGTGTTTACAAAACTCAATATCTCATATACTGAATTATTTGAAATCATAAAAGCTAAACCAGATTTTCAATGGCCATCACCAAAAGGAAATCATCCTGAGTTCTCGCAACGATCAAAAGATTATTGCGAGTGCCACTGTTATAAAGGACACACAACAGAAAATTGCAGGAATTTTATTATGTTGGTACAAAAAATGATAGATGCAGGAGAGTTGAAAGAATATATTCAAAGGACCGAACCAATAGCGAGACCCGACAAAGGCAAAGCAGTGCATGTTCCGCATAACGAGCACACCATTAATATGATATCATTCTTAGAAAAACGAGATACAGATATGAATGCTGCAATTAATAAAAAGTTGTGTAAAAGGATTCGAGATCATGAAATTTTTAAGGTATCGGGAATGAACGGAATCTTGGGAAGACTGGATGGCATCTCCTTTAACTTTCTCAGCACGGGAAGTAAATCAAGAAATTGAGATGCACAATGATCCCTTAGTCCTCACATTACCAATGTCAGGATGGAATGTTAGAAAAATTCTTATGGATGGGGCAGTTCATTAAACGTATTATTTCATGACACATTTTGCAAAATAGTACTCACAAAAGATCAATTACTCCCATCCCGGTATGTAATTTATGGGTTCAATGGAATGGCCTCAAGACCAGAAGGAGATATAGACTTGCAAGTATCATTTGGACCGGTCAACATTTCAACAAGATTCATTGAAGTAGATGCTCCATCTCCGTACAATTCAATAATTGGAAGACGTTGGGTGCACCAGTTAAAAGGTGTAATTTCCACTTATCATCAATATTTACGATTTCCAACACCACAAGGCGAAATGGAGATCAAGGGAGATCAAGATGATGCGAAGTTTTGTATAATGGCGGAGGTAAGAATGCATGAAGAGCAGGAACAACAACAGCGTGAAAGGAAGAAAAATCGTAGGACCGAAGCAAAGGAAGATGAAATCAATCAGTATTTGAAAAGAAACACCGAACAAAAGTCAGCAAATGAGTTTGGAGAAAGCAGCAAGAGTCAAGAAAATTCAACAATTCAGCAGTTCGAAGGACCCTCATAGCAATTAAAGGGAACTCCAACTTCGATCGGGAATCCAAAACCAATTTTCACTTCTATAGAAGAAACTAAAATTGTAAATATTGGAACTTCAGAATGGCCTAAGCAAGTGCGAATTGGAACATTGATGAAAGAAGACATGGAGCAAAGTTTAATCAAGTTACTTCGTGATTTTGTAGATATATTTGCATGGAAAATGGAGGATATGCCCGGGATAGATCCGAGCATCGTATAACACGAATTACAAATACGTCCCGATGCTACACCATTTCGACAACAGATACGCAAGGTTGCACCGGAGTATCACGATCCAGTTGAAAAGGAATTAGCAAAGCTTCTAAGTGCAGGATTCATCCGAGAAGTGCGGTATCCAACATGGATTTCTAACATGGTGATCGTTCCGAAAAAGAACGGTGGAGTAAGAATCTGCATAGACTTCACCAACTTAAATAAAGCATGCCCAAAAGATAGCTATCCACTTCCTAACATTGATCAGTTGGTAGATGCTGTAGAAAAGGCCATGAAGCATTATCTTTTATGGATGGTCAATCGGGATATAACCAAATTGCACTTGCTGAAGCTGATCAGGAACACACAGCGTTCTTCACTCCTCGGGGGTTGTATTGCTATACCAGGATGCCGTTTGGATTAAGAAACGCGGGAGCAACATATCAACGATTGGTTGATGCAATTTTTAAACCTTGGATCGGACAAATATTAGAAGTTTATGTGGATGATATGTTGGTAGAAAGCAAATTATCTATCAACCATCTACAAGACCTCGCTGAAATCTTTGGTGCATTACGAAAATACAAGATGAAAGTTAACCCGGAGAAGTGCACTTTTGGTGTTACTTCGGGGCGTTTCTTGGGTTATTTGGTTACAAAAAATGGAATTGAAGTTGATCCAACAAAGATCCAAGCAATAACAGATATGCCATCACCCAACAGTATTAAAAGTGTACAGAAATTAAATGGATGTCTGGCTGCTTTAAGCAGATTTATTGCCAGATCATCAGAACGGTGCAAACCCTTCTTTGAAATACTCAAGAAGAGAAATAATATTGAATGGAACGATCAATGTGAACAAGCTTTCCAAAGCATAAAAAAACATCTAGCTACATTGCCAGCATTACAGAAACCGGAACCAGAAGAGATATTAACTTTGTATACAGCGGCAACAGAAGATGCAATCAGTGCAGTGATGGTACGTACCAATGAGAAGATAGGAAAACCAATATATTATATCAGCAAACCCTTAATTCGGCAGAAAGAAATTACACTAAGATCGAACAACTCATCTTATCATTAGTCTTTGCCACTCAAAAGTTACGTACTTATTTCCTCACACATTATGTTCGTGTCCCGAGCAATGCACCGTTACAATCAGTATTGAAAAATACAGGAAAAGTGGGAAGGATCGCTAAATGGAACGCACGGCTAGAACAATTCAACATCATTTATGAGTTGCAAACCGCACAAAAATCTCAAGTTTTAGATGACTTCCTTGCAGATTTCCCGATTGAAGAAGAATATGAAATTCAAGGTCCGATAACTGGGAAAAAAACAGTTTACTTATTTAAAAACTTTTTTATTAAAATTTCTATCACATTAATAATTTATTTTTTATCTATGATTAAAGGATTACCAGGATGCGAGGAAGAGGACCCACAAGATATTCTGAACTCATCAAACTCTCAAAGGTGGGAAGTCTTTGTTGATGGGTCCCGAAACAAAGAAGGAGCAGGAATTGGCATTGTGATTACGGCACCAATGGGAGATCGAATGACACATTCATTTCGTCTCGAATTTGAAGAACATACAAATAACATAGTAGAATATGAAGCTGTGGTTCATGCTCTAAAACTCATCATTGAACTAGGAATCAGCAATGTTCGACTTACAAGTGATTCACAGTTGGTAATTCGACAGGTCGAATTAAAATATCAAAAAATTGATGCAGATTTAACACAATATAAAGATCTTGTTCAAATTCTATCAAATCAAATCCCAAACATTACTTTTCGGCATCTATCCCGAGATAAAAACCGACATGCTGATGCTTTGGCATTCATTTCCTCCATGGTAAACGACCCTAATATCACGGCAATAAAAGTCGGAAGGATATATGAACCATCCATCCTGATAAGAGCAACTTCATAATATAGAAGAAAATGTAACAAAAAAAATTAATGATCCCGCAATACAAAATGCTCAATCTATGCCTCAACAAATAGGTGATCAATCAAGTGAATCAGATTGGAGGATTCCGATTCATCAATACTTACAAGATAACATATTACCTACCAATTCTCAAGAAGCAAGAAAAATTCAACTCAATCAGATAATTACCAGCTTCGGGATGGAATTTTGTATCGAAAATCATTTCTCGGGCCATTATCCCGATGCCTATCACAAAAGGAAGGAATTCGGATACTCAAAGAAATACATTATGGGGATGCGGGAAACCACAGTGGAAGACGATCACTTGCATTAAAAGCCAAAACCCAAAGTTATTATTGGATATCCATGCAAAAGGACTCAGACAACATGGTACGAAGGTGTGAAGAATGCCAACGATTTGAAAAAAAGATCAAAGAACCAGCCACATAGCTAAATTTCATACTCAGTCCGTGGCCATTCGCAAAATGGGGGGTAGATATTGTTGGTCCGTTAGTTGAGGGAACCAAAAAGAGAAAATATTTAATAGTGGCTACCGATTATTTCACCAAGTGGGTAGAAGCTAAAGCATTAGCTCGGATCAGAGATTCCGATGTATTCACATTTTTATTTGAAAATATCATATGTAGATTTGGGATCCCAGCAGCCATAGTTTCTGATAATGGACAGCAATTTCAAGGAAAGAACATCGACATGTTGTTTGAAGCATATAATATTCAACAATACAAATCCACACCATTCTATCCCCAAAGTAATGGACAAGCTGAATCCACAAACAAAACAATTGCAATAAATCTGAAGAAGACATTGGATGGGTATCACAAGCGTTGGTGTGAACAATTGCATAATACATTATGGGCGTACCGCACCACGAGAAAAGAATCCACTGGAGAGTCACCTTTCCTTCTCGCATATGGTGCAGAAGCAGTCATACCAACTGAAGTCATTCTACCCACGACAAGAAAGAAGCATGGGAGAAAAATTTAAATACAGATCTAATGTTACAAAAGTTGGATGATTTAGAAGAAAAGCGGGAAGTGGCACTCCAGAAAATGGAGAACTACCAAAGAAGGTTGGCACGGGATTATCACAAAAGGGTCAAGTTCCGAAACTTTGTCCAAGGACAATATGTTTTACGGCAAATCTCAGAATACCATCGGGACAAAAATGCTGGAAATTTCGCACCAACTTGGGACGGTCCATATATAATACACGCATCAGCAGGACAAGGATCGTACTATCTCCGAAATATGCAAGGAGACACCTTACAACATCCTTGGAATGCACAATACCTAAAGCTTTATTATCCATAAATAATAGCACAACTTTGGAGGCCAACACAGGTACTTAAGTCTTTATTCAATCCTTTATTTCACAATTTCTTGTGAGTTTATACTTACAATAAAATTCAAATCCAGGAACATCTCATTCTGGAAAACACTCTGATTGGCGACATAATCAAAATTCAAATCCAGGAACATATTATTCTGGAAAACGCTCCGATTGGCGACATAATCAAAATTCAAATCCAGGAACATCATATTCTGGAAAACGCTCCGGTTGGCGACATAATCAAAATTCAATCTTAATGCCAAAGAGGTAAAATGTCCTATTAGAATTTAAATAATTCAAAAAGTTCTAATAAAGAAGGAATGCCTAACTTATGGTTATCATTTTCAGAGTACGTTCGGGACCAACCATGTATCTTACCCCTGGCCCGGGTTTGTTTCGTATGTGTGGGATCTCGAATTATATGTTTTGAGGTATATACACTTCAATCCATTGTACTCATGAAACAATATGATTAACCTAAAGATTTTATAAATATCATATTTTGTGCAGGAACAATATTCAGAGCACAACCCAGTAAAAAGTGAAAGATCGCAAAATGACGTTTTCAACGATAATAAGTCAAGCTTCAAAATAATAAAGGATCGGGACACAAGAACAGAATATCAAAAGATGAAGCTAAGAACATTAAAGCCAAAAGCAAGTACAACTACGCTTCAAGGTTGGACCGTCGGGATGGTTGAGGAGGAACCACTGGAACGGCAGCACGACCTTTCAACACAGAAGGATCGGCTTGAGCACGATCCAAGGCATAATTGAATGGCATTGCAATTTTTTCCTTGGCATCCTGTCTCACCCAGACGATATAAGCGTGCGTGTAATCAATTTCTGATTGAAGATCTTTAATCTTTTTGCTGATCCTTCTCTACTTTCTCTTTTTCAGCATTTAATTCCTTTAATAGCTCATCAGATCTTGATTGTACTTTTATAATTTCCTGCTCTTGAGCACTCAGCTGAGATTGTAAATCCCGAAGCTTGATTGTATTCAGGGCTACATTTTTCTATGAAGTCTTCAGCTCTTCAGTAATGCTTGTTATCGTGTTGTTTGCAATGTTGAGTTCGGCTCCTGCTACTGTTGCTCGGCCATTGGCTTCATTAATCTTCTTTTCTAGCACTGGAAACCAGAATGAATATTAGATAAACCACATAACACCTTCAATAAAACAAGCATATAACTCAAACATATACCTCTAACTACAGACTTAAACTCTGCTTCTTTAAGGGTTAAAGTTTTCAGAACTTCCTGATATTTGGATTCAACTCTATTACGTCTCCAGGTATTCAACTCAATACTATCGGACAACTGTGTTAATTTCCCCTTAACCAGTTCCATATCCATATTTACTTCTCTTGTATGATTGTTCAACTGAGTCATCCTACGCTGGAACCTAAACAGGGATTCCAAGTCTCCCTCTGATCCCATAAATGAATGGCAGAACTTTAAAAATAAATAAATAATAAAATGAATGGAACGAACCGTAGGATCGTACCCCCTACAGGTTCGCACCTAATACTGGAACGAACCGTAGGATCGTACCCAATATAAGTACAATCTAACCTATAGAGGTACGAACCCAAAATAAAATATGAACTAAGAAGTAAGGAGCGAACCTTGATTTTGATCTTGAAGCTTTTGATTTTGATCCTCAAAATTTTGAAGCTGTTGTTGTTCTTGTTGTTGTTGAAGATTGCTGCCTGAGATTTTCAATTTCTCGCTGCAAATTTTTATTTCCACTTTTCGCCTTTGTTACTTCGTTCTTGAGCATCAGCTCCATCATTACGGCCCGAGCCTTATAAAATTTGTACGCTGCAAATGTAGAATCGGTACCGTACTTAAGCTGAGCGAGAGCTTGCTGCGGACAAGAGTACGACGAACCTTCTTCCATAATCATAATTTCATTCAAAGAAGAAGGAAGACTAAGCGAGTACGATTGATCGAAGCACTCGCTTTCGAACCAAGCATCCCGAGTACTATTCCGTGAAGCAGCACTAAATGAAGTCCGCAGCCTAGCCATTGAAGCACTATCGGATTTCGATGAATCGTGCTGAGCGGAAGTATTCAGAAACCCTTTAGAAACAAACCATTGAAAGACTTCATCTTCTTTACCTGCAAGAGTAATTCCCTCATCCTCTTCAGAGAAGGGCCATTGAATGGAGGGTTCAGCATCTGGCATCTCATCATCGCTATCATTAGCAGGAGCGGCAGATCGAACTAATGTCCCGTTGGGGGCATTTGATGCATGAATAACTCCAGGAACGTTTTCATCCCCAACAGGGCTCGGGACATCAGGAACAACTGAAGCTGAAGTGCTTGGAACTATGTTTTCAACATTGGCCTCTTCAGAAATCTCATTTCTTTGTTCCTCTACAACAACATCCACAACAACATTTTCATTTTCAATATTCTCTTCAACAGCAACAGCTTCGATCAATTCTTCTATATTTTCTTCCTCAATAGCAATATCATCTGCTTCTTCTTGAGGTAATCCGGTAAAAACTGTTATTGTACCGCTACATGGAGCAATGGGCTCTATCTCAAAGGTAAAATGAAGGGGAGAAAAGGAATCAAAGATAATGGAGGGAGCAGTGGCGGTAGGAACAACTTCAGAAATGGATTGGGGTATTGAAGGCTGCTCTGAAGAAAGAATAGGTTTCCCCACGCTAACAGGAACAACATTGATGATAACATGTTGTCCCGACACTTCTGTACGGACCGAACCTTTAGCGTCCTGTCTCGTAGCAGTTATAAGAGCGGAACTGCTGCTCCCCTCACCTAACTAATCTCTAATTTCCCCTTCCTCTGCTTCGGAAGGGTATATTGGTCTTCTCAATTTTCTCTTCTTCTTCTTTTCTTCAGGAAAAACTAATTTCCGTTTTCCTTTACCTTCAATAACTTCTTCCTCAACTCTTTGCCTTCCCTCGACAATTTGAATACCAAGACTTGGGCGAGGAGGAGGAGGAGGAAGGACATCATTGACAAGTTCAGAATCAGGTTCAATCTGAAACACAAACATTTATCCCGTAAGGAAAAATTCAGTAGTAGTTCGGGACAACATTGAAATAAAGAATAATACAAATCTTATAATCGAACTTATAGTCCTCAAAATTTAACCGCCAAGGGAAATAGCTTGGGAAACGATTTCGGAGCCCTTGAATTTCATTTTTGGAAATGTTACCGTAAATCCAGGGACCTTCAATTACAATTGGAGTACGATACCATTTATAGTCATGATCCTGACGAATTCTTTCCTTTGTAGGAAAATCAAGTTTGGTATTGGGAATATGTTTGATTTTGGGATCATCAATTTCATGTAATAAGGGAAATCCTGAAAGACATTTGCGAACGGGGCTAACGCTCCACTTCACATAATTCTTCTTGGTAATACAATCTCCATATGTGGTATGAAAATTTTCAACGGTATAACTGCTGCGTTATGTAAAATCTGGAACGTAGCAAGAAAGGTTAGTCCGCCCTTCGCTCCGGAGACAACACTCATCAAGGATACGCCACCAATTTTCATTATACTGAGTAATGGATCGAGCAAGTCCGTGAGGAGAATTACCACGAGTTGCAAGGACTTCGAATTGAAAAGGATTTTCATCTTCGTATAGTGGAATGCGAAGTCCGGCCTCTAATGCACCAGCAGAAATTAATAAACAATTGGGAGAATAGTTAAACTTCTGCATCGCTCCTAAAGTTAATACATCGGAATTTGGGTCATAAAACGAGACTTTAAAGTCCTCAAGATCATGTCTTTTCTTAAAACTCTCAATGTTCATTGATCGATAACTATAAGACGCTTGAGAACGCTTATTTCTTGAGGTGGGATTGGCAGTTGCAGAAGCCTCGGGAGCTGGGTTATGAGCAGGCCGAGGCACCGCATACCTAGAAGAAGAAACTCTAGAAGGTCTTCCAGATTCTTGATGATCACCAGAAGCATTGGGATTCCTGGACGACATGATTTTATCTGAACAGAAAGTTTCAAAGAATCAAAATACGAAGGAATCAATTCAATCATATCTGTGAAAAGCTAATCATGATTAAACATTAAAGTAAGATACTGAAAGTAAGATCCTCAACATACCTGAAGAAAGAAGATAAACAATTACTTGATCAAAGGAAAAGTAAATTGTGATTGATGTTAAAAGTTCCTGAACAGTTGGGAGAACGAAAGTACTTGAAAATTTCAAGGAAGACAAAGAGCAGCAACTTTAAGAGGTAAAAACAGAAGTGAAAAAGACGGCATCGTATTTAAAGCAAAGAATAGAAACCGTCACAATTTGGAAAGGCATTAATTAAGGCAAAGATTTGATTTCCTCGAAAAAAGGGGTAACTGACACAAACGTGATAATAAAAGTTACTGCTTCCGAAAAGTTCGCATAACGTGTGAAAAGAAGAGCAGGGAGTAATAATTGTCCTTCTACTTTTTTCTAGACCTTGGATCGACGTTAAAAGTTTTTGGAAAAAGAAAAAGAAGGGGGCAAGATGTTGGGAAATAAAAGAAGAGCGACACGTGTAAGGCGATTAAAGAAGGAAACAATGAATAAGAAGAATGAGAAGCACACAATCAAAGCCGTATCAAAGGATCGAAACGGGACAGATGTGAAAGACTGAGCAAATCTCTGCATGATCGACACCTAAGATCGGGAAAGTAACATCACACTGATCGAAACAGATAGCATCAAATGCGTATCGAACGGGAAAGTAGGAGTAATGATGAGCATGGAGCGGAAAAGTAAGAATAATGATGAACATGGAGCGGGAAAGTAAGGCGATAATTACTTTTATCATACGAATGACACGTATGATCGGGACAAAGCTGATTCTCAAGGAACGAAGAACACGTGTAAACCATACAAGGTAACGGACCAAAAAGCAAAAGGCATGACCTGTCAATCTTATAAACATCCCGATCCTAATATAATAAGGAAAACGATAGAGGGTATCGGGACAAGAGGGACCCACTAATAAATCTATAAATAGAAGAGAACATTCAACGGAGAGGAGGTCGGAAAATCAAAAGAGAAAAAAAGGGTAAGGAATATTTATCAAAGCAGAAGGAAAAAGATTATTAGGTATGTATATACTGTGGATGATTAGATCGAAAAGATAGGACCTTCATGATTCATTTTCTTGCCCTTTTAAAGATAATGGATTTGTAACTGTAATTTTGATCAGATTTATGATCTGTAAATGAATGGATTGTTAAAATGTTTATCAAATCATTGTTCTTAAAGAGGATTCTGTGTATCAATTCATTAGTTAAAAATCTTATGTTTATTGTTTATTGTATTATCATTAAATCATTGGTTGTTAATGTCAATGGGAAAATTAGCATAAACATTGTCCGTAGATATGAATGGAAGAGAGATAATTGAGAAAGGAATAAGTAGGTTCCATTTTTTCCTCTTAGCAAACTTTACATTGTCCTAACAGTAAATAGTATATTAAATATAAAAACATGTGTTGATCAATGGTCGGCGGAGATGAAGGCACGAAGATTTTCTTGGTACCGGGAATTTGAAGCTACAAGTTTATGGACTAAGGAGCGAAATAAGTTTGTTTTTGAGAGTGGATCAAAAAAAGGGAAGAATTTATTAAAGGTATTAAGGTCACCATGATTTTGTGGCGTTCTAATTTAGACATTTTCATTTATGTACCAGCTAATCGTGTTTTATTTAATATGGAATCTTTTATTACTCTTTGTACTTTTGTAATCAATATTGAAGTTTTTTTTAACATACTTTCCTCTTACAAAAAAAAGTTTACGGACTTTAAAATTAGGTCATACACCCATAACACGCATAGGAAATGAAACGTGTAACAAATAATTTCGGCTATAATTTGAATAGTGTAAATTCCAAAGTTTTATTTTGATGTTTTATGGAATTAACAACTCTATATGGATGATTTAATATGCATATACAAACGGGATCTATGTGTTATTTAACATATTAAACATGGATTAACATTGGTCTGATTTTTTTCAAAACCGTATATTTGATCTATAGTTGGTCAATTTCATATTTTATTTAAAACGATTAATGTATAAATGTTTTTATCAGTCGAATCACCAACTACGATATTGATATGTAAAATTATACTAACTTAACTTCTGAAAACAAAAATAAAATATTTGTGTTCCTTGTTTCTCGAAAGTCCTTTGTATAAATCTACTAGTGGGTACCAAACACCCCCAAAGTGTTTGGCGTACATATTAATAAAGATCCAATTACTATAATTTTTGTTTTTCTTTTTTTTTTCAAATTTTTTTTGTTTTGTATACAAGAAACATATTAACAATTAGTTTATTTTCCACGTCAAAATGGACACGATGTAAGAAAATATAATGGTACTATTTTTAGTATTTTGAAATAAACATATGGACACGCAATTGAGGATAAACAAAAAGGCTAGAAGCAAAATCATATATGTTCAAAATATTTACCTAATTCTTGTTTGACCTACCGGTATTTATAATTAATGTTCTTTTAATAGAGTTAATATGCTCTTTTTTTTGGTGTGTAGGACTGAAAGAGAATGAGATAACAAAATCAACCACTGCTAGCATAAGTGGTTGTCAAGCTCGAGATCATGTAAAAGAACACTCTAAGATAGATACAACTTAGCCATAATTCAACTGCATCGTACCGGATTATGGAGGTCTTGTCTCGATGATACTCACAAATAAGGCATTACACTTCCAAGTTGGTGTCGTTCTCCCTCATTCAATGAACTTCAATTCTTTCTCTACGTCTATTTTGTGTTTACCCGATGCTTTTACACGTGTGTGTGTTACTGTGTTGTCTAGTATTTTTAGGAACTACAAAAATATATATTCCTTAATGGCATATTTCACAAGAAAATCAACATGATTTACGCAAATAACGAATGAAAAAAACACACTTTATACATACTTAATTTATTAGAAAAATGAATGTTTACTCGTTCCACTGATCCTCATTAGTTGAGATCTATGTGGTCAATATCGATCGTTACGGCCGTGATAACGGCGATATTTAAGGTATCGTTTGTTGTTTAATCTAGATTTTTGGAACTTTGAACTTAGAATTGTAATATGCTAATATGATCTCTTCTTAAAGTATGATTGTTAAAATTCTTGGTAATAAATCAACAAAAATATAGTTAATTTTTAGCATTCACATGTATAAAATCTGGATATAAAATTTGGGACTCCCAATATTTCACCGATAATCTCCCCGAGATATTATTATCAAGGTGTCAAGGTCCCAACCGAGACGAGACCGAGATCCGAGATCAACTACATTGGTTGAGATGTTGGGAGCGAGGAGTGATGAGCTCAGATGAGAAACTCGTAAATACCTGGTTTGACTCTTAAATTGCAACTCCACTCCAATCAAATACTCCCTCCATTTCAGCAAAAGTGTTATTATCACTTTTTTATTTTAATTTAAAAATAGACCAAAATAAAAAAGTAATAGTAACACTTTTGCTGAAATGGAGATAGTGTATTGTTAGAATCAATGTTATGAGAACCAGACCGGATAAACGGAGAAAATCACTGGGTCGGGTTAATTGGGTTAATGGTCAACCACATAATTAATATAAATCTAGTCACTATGTATATTAATTAGAATATTTACATAATTTCTACGAACAAGATCAACCAAATCATCTTTAATACTACCTCTGTTTCAGCAAAAATGTTACTATCATTTTTTCATTTTAGTCTAATTTTAGGTTAAAATAAAAATGCGATAGTAACACTTTTGCTGAAACGGAGGGAGTATTATAAATATACTAGATACAAATGTAATTCACGTAGTGGTTTTTCTGTAACTTATAACCTTGTGGTCAATAGTTCGAATCTTATTGCCACCTGATTTTCATTTTGTTTTATAACATTTACATGTTTAAACCAGTCAAAAACCTGGCTGGGTTACCCAGTTCACAAGATATAACACTATTTTTTGAAACCCAAACCAGTTTCATAACTAGTTCACGGGTTTCCCGGTTGTTTCTTTTTCCCCTCTCTCCCTCTTCTCTGGAAAAAAAAAAGAAAAACCTTAGCCTCCTACTTGCTCAGATCTAGCCCTTTGGAGACTATATTTGAACATAGATTCTAGTTTTATTTAGATTTTACGATTTTAGGTGTTCTAGGATATTATTTATTTGATTTGTTCTTATTCTTATTAGGTTTTGTTTTTTCACTTTTATGCGATTCTAGCCTTTCCTTTTTGTGGAGTTCTTTTATTATTAAGTTTTGTTTGTGGTTTGTTTATTTGGGTTCAAGTACTTTGGAGTTTAACAAGGTTTTCATCTAACTATTCTCCGCAAGATGACAAGATGTTGTGCAAATTACTCTTATTTTACAAGAACATTTTTTTCCAAGAAAAAAATCATTCAAAATGATGGAATTTAATTCCTAAAACCATTCCTTCACTCTACTCTTCATACAAGAATTTGGTGCGACTTTCGCCGTATCTCGATCTTTTTCTTCTCGATTTATTTGCTTATTGTACCTTTCATTGTAATAGATTATTGAGTTTCTTATTATTTGATGTACTTGCTTTTGAAAGCCACCATGTAATTTTTTTTAATATGAATGAATTTGCTAGTTTGATATTAAAAAAAAGTACTATTTTCTCAATCTCTTCTAATTTATGACCATGATTCATAATTTCATGAATTATTAAGGACTAAGATGAGAAAGAAAGTTGTATTTAGTAACCCTGATTCCCTGAATTCCATAATGAAATTGACCTAGAGGTTCTATAACAACCTTGAAAAAAAATTTAAAAACCCTTTAAGTTACTTGGTAATTTGTGTTGTCAAGAAAACGATTGAAACTCGGTCGATTTTGCTGATTGGTGATGGCTTGAGGTAGGTTTCTCACTACGTAGTTGATAGGTGTTTAATTTGCCTTGTTTTAGAAGGCTGATATAGGGGCTCCAATATCAATAGAGGGGCTCCAATAATAAGACGAAATAAGGACATTATGAAGTAAAACTCAAAAACCCCTTATCCTTAATATTTTCACAATACCCAAACCACCCCTGATTAGTAATCTTAATTACATTAATTAGTTAAGATTAAATTAAGCTAATTTTGATTAATTAAACATAATCTTTTACTTAATCAAATGATTTGAATTTATTTTTTTTTGAATTTGTGTTTGGTGGGAAGAAAAACTAGATGAAATTTAAGAAAATTTTATCGTTTTTTTTAAACCCTAGGTTTTGATTCAATAAACCATAGTAGCATTGAGCATACCTCTAACTTATACTCTTGATCTCTTTATGGCTCAAATTTGATGAAATCACGATTTGAAAGATTGAATTTTTGTTGTTCAGAGAAATTTACGGTTGGGTTTCATGTCGAACCCAACCGTAACCATAAGAACACCGAAGAACACCATTTTTGCCCAGATTTACGGTTGGGTTTTCAACCAAACCCAACCGTAAATCAAAGAACAATGATGAACACCATCTTTTTCCCACAGTTACGGTTGGGTTTTCAACCAGACCCAACCGTAAGTAGAAGAAAAATGATGAACACCTTTTTTCCCATAGTTACTGTTGGGTTTTCAACCAGACTCAACCGTAAGTAGAAAAAAAATGATGAACACCATTTTTTCCCATAGTTACGGTTGGGTTTTAAGGCAAAACCCAACCGTAACACATCCTTTTGAGCATTGATTTTTTTGGTTAAATTTGAGTTTTAAAAATCAAAATTTTGAAATAATTCAATCATTTTTACTAGATTGAAGGTAAATTGGGTGTTTGAAACAAAGAAAAAACGAAAAACACACAAATTAGATAATCCAAATTTGTGTTATCCAGTAGAATTTACGGTTGGGTTTTGGCTTATAACCCAACCGTAACATATTCTGTTAATTTTTGTTCCAATTTCAACATAAAATTACGGTTGGGTTTTTCCTTAAAACCCAACCGTAAAAAAGTTGTGGTGTTTGTACAAATTATATTACGGTTGGGTTTAATTATCAGACCCAACCGTAAATGATCCTGTTATCTTTTTTTTGATTTTCAATATACTCCAAATTGGGTTTAAAACACACCTTTTTAACTTATTCATTCTATTGTAATAGATTTAAAGTAGTACATTAAAGGAAAAAACAAAGGAAACGAAATACAATAGATCATTGGATGATTACACTTAAAGATAATGGCGATAATCAAACACCCGACTTGTTTCCATAATACGATAGCAATCTGTATGCTTGAACTCCTCCCCATATTTGATTCTATATTGCTCCATAGCCAACACATGCTGGAAAAAATAAATCAATTATAAGTTTGAATTTTTGAAATCTCTTTTTAATTAACGATTTATTAATCGACAAACTTACTCTTTCCACACCGTTCTCGTCGGGATTTGCTTCTAATCTCATTTGCATTTCCAGTTTTAAGTTGTTCATTTGTCGATACAACGTCTCAAAGCGTCTCTTGATGGCTCTCCACGTCCTATGATTTACATTCCCCTCTAATGCCGCAAACATTCGAAACACACGCTTCCACCATTCTTCAGTATCTTGATCCTCATGCCAATCTTCTTGTGAAACAAGGTTGTTATTGTTGTTATAGAAGGCTCTATCGTAAGCATGCTCTACCATCGTATGCCACGCCCGAACAATTGCAACATCTTCATCATTCGTGTATGTAGTTACCATTTTTAGTGGTTGAAAAAGTATGGTGAGAATAATGAGAAAGCCTAGAATTATAATGAGAATGAAAGGGATAGAGAATAATGAGAAAGTGACAAGGAAAAGTTTCCTTTTATAGGGAAAAAGGAACCAACGGCTAGATTTTTCAAATAAAAAATCCGTTGGAATTGTCCTCTTTAAGGAGACACAAATTCCAAAATTTTGAGAATTCCTTAGAATTTACGGTTGGGTTTTTCCTTGAAACTCAACCGTAATCTAGTTGTGGTGTTTGTACAATTTATTTACGGTTGGGTTTAGTAATCGAACCCAACCGTAAAATTGAGTTTTTAGTAGGAATTTTAGTTACGGTTGGGTTGAGTCATCGAACCCAACCGTAACTTGTAGTGTTAGTTTTAGTATATATTTTATCATATACTTACGGTTGGGTTTTGCCTTGAAACCCAACTGTAAGCTAGTTGTGGTGGTTGTACAATTTATTTTACGGTTGGGTTTAGTAATCAAACCCAACCGTAAAATTGAGTTTTTAGAATGAATTGTAGTTACGGTTGGGTTGAGTCATCGAACCCAACCGTAACTTCTAGTGTTAGTTTTAGTGTATATTTTATCATATAGTTACGGTTGGGTTTTGCCTTGAAACCCAACCGTAAGCTAGTTGTGGTGTTTGTACAATTTAGTTTACGGTTGGGTTTAGTAATCGAACCCAACCGTAAATTTGATTTTTTTTAGTATGTATTGTAGTTACGGTTGGGTTGAGTCATGGAAGCCAACCGTAAAAAGGAGTTTTTAAGACAAAATTAGTTATGTTTGGGTTTAGTTCATTTTCTTATCAAATACCAGAGTTGTTAAAAACCTTATTTTTAACATTAAAGGAAGAACTAAAGGAAACGAAATACAGTAGATCATTAGATGATTACACTTAAACACTTAAACACTTAATCATAACGGCGAAACTCAAGATAGAAACTTTGTTCCAAGATACGATAGCAATCCTTATGCATAAACTCCTTCCCATATTTGATTTTATACTGCGCCCTAGCCATGACATGCTGAAAAAAATAAATCAATTATAAGTTTGATTATTTTAAAACTCTTTTTAACGAACGATTTATTAATTGACACACTTACTCTTCCACATTGGTTTCGTCGGGAAATGCTTCAACTCTCATTTTCATTTCCAGTTTTAAGTTTTCCATTTCTTCGTACAACGCCTCAAAGTGTCTCTTGATGGTTCTCCACGTCCTCCGATCCATTCCCCTGTAATGCCACAAACATTTCAAACACACGCTCCCACCAAGAATCGTCCTCCTGACCGTCCATCCAATTTTCAGCTGTAACAACGTTTCTATTGTTGTTATAGAAGGCTCTCTCGTAAGCGTGCTCTATCATCGTAAGCCACCCCCGAACAATTGCAACATCTTCATCATTCGTGTATCGAACCATTATTGCAACCCTTTTCTTTTGGAATTTCTTTACCTTTGCCTTGAGGGACATGTTGTTCTCTGTCCTGCTCTTCTTCCTCGTGTTGTTGCTCTTGTGGTGGTCCTCTAATCACAAGAGAACCTCTAGGTTTTGGTAGATCACCCAAGCCTTGGAACACATTATATTCCTCTTGTGCAATTTGAGGAACACTACCAGCACCTACCTCAAAAGATGGATTATGGGTCTTACTCACGCCTCTCTTCTGAACCCCTAAATGCTTTCCGTGGCGAGGGGTTGGAGTGTGATAAATTGGTGTTAAATTGTTACCCCTCTTATTCTTCCTACAACACACAAGCAATACAAGTTAGATAATTTCCAAGCAATTCAACTTCAACTAAAAAAAATTGACTACACAGGATTATTTACGGTTGGGTTTTTGTCAAAAGTCAACCGTAAATTTTTAGTAGAAAATTTTGTCCCATATTTTACGGTTAGGTTTTAACACAAACCCAACCGTAACTCACATGTAGCCTGATGTGCACATCATTTTTACGGTTGGGTTTTAAGAAAAAACCAACCGTAATACCCTAACAAAAATTTTATGTGCGCTATTGTTACGGTTGGGTTTTTCTCAAAAGCCAACCGTAAAGTTTTAGTACAAAATTTTGTCCATATGTTACGGTTAGGTTTTAACAAAAACCCAACCGTAATTCACATGTAGCCTGATGTGCACATTATTTTTACGGTTGGGTTTTTCTTAAAACCCAACTGTAATACTCTAACCAAATTTTTATGGACGCTATTGTTACGGTTGGGTTTTGAGAAAAACCCAACCGTAAATTGTTTTTAAAAAATGGCGCAAATTGTTTACGGTTGGGTTCTCTTTTGAAACCCAACCGTAATATCCTTAACTATTCATCTTCTTCCCTTTGATTTACGGTTGGGTATTGAAAAGAACCCAACCGTAATACTCAAGAACATGATATATTACGGTTGGGTTTTCACACGGACCCAACCGTAATATCAACTGTGTCTAACATTTTTAAACCAAAAACACAATCAGCGAATCAATCAATTACAAGTTCTAAGAATACATGGATTTTCTTCAATACCTTAGATACACCATTGTTGGACTTTTCGGTGATTGATTTTGCTTTTCACTATCGATTTCTTCTTGAATCTCTTGATTAGGTTGAAAGGAGCAGGGTTGATTGCATCACTACTACCTTTAACGCCTTTAGTATGCTTCTTCATCTCGAATTGTTGAGTTTAATCGACGATGAATTTTGCGAATCGACGATGAATTGCGATGGATTACGGTTGGGTTTTTCTTTGGTTTAGTTTTTAAATGTTATGAATAATGTTAAAAGTGTTTAGGTTTTAATTGGTATAAGTGTAAAATGGATATTTAACTTTACCCCCTAGGACATCCCTTATCGTAAAATTGGGTCACCTCGCCTCAACTTGGAACCCCTCTATTCAAGTTGGAGCCCCTATATCAGGTTTCTTGTTTTAATATCAACTTCATACACTTCTCTTTTTTTAGTTTTGCATGATTGTGCAGTATTATTTTTGTTTTTTACTTTATGGATCATACTAGGTCAAGTCAACCAAAAAAAAAAAAAGTTAAAAGACACAAGTGTGGAAGGAAATGAAGTTGCTAAAAGTTGAAGATCATTCAAGACTATAATGAGTTAGTTTCAGAGGAAAGAAGTTGGTTTCAAAACCCAACTTATTTTTTTTAAAACCTCAGGAAATTACGTAACCAGAATTTGGGCTTACGTACGTTACCTAAAGTATGTAAGAAATATGAATACGTAAGCCATTATATAATTGGATTTTCCATTACGTGAGGGATGTTGGTTTCGAAACCTGACTTGGTCGTTTCCAAATTATGAGTTATATTTGTTATTAAAAAAAATGGTGAAAAAAATCGGCATAACCTCCCCATGGGCACCATTTTGAGCTATGACTAAACATGGGGCATAGTTTGTTTGTTTTTTTGTTTTTCATGTTGTAGTTACTAACATGCGACTAACAAACCTAATCAATTGACAATATTCAAAATCTTGCAACAACTACTCAATCTCCATAAAAATCTAAGATGGGTTGGCTCTCTCCACCTCGCATAAATCAGAGGGTGTTGGGTACAATAATTAAAAATGAGGGAACAAATATTTCTTAATACTTAGCTCATTTGTAATGGAAGTGATTTGAAACTGACGAGCTCCTAATTATCATTAACAACAACATTATATGTAATAAAACTTTGGAAAAAGAGTGAGTCGCGTGTTCAACATGTTGTCTTTAAGACATTAGCGCCCGACTACACTCAAAAGTTATGCTATAGCCCCATATAACGAATTTCTCTGGGATAAAACACCTTACTACACCTACTACTAGCATTCGTAGTAGATCATCTTTGAATGTCAACTGAAACTGCCAAATTGACTGTTAATATGGAAAAAACCTTGTGTGAACTTCTGTCACTCAAACGCTTGGTGGTAAGAGGCCAAAATCATTTTTGATAGAAGCCTGGACTGAATTCAAAGATGATCTCAACAAGAAATATGAACATAATTTGACTATGGAGAAAATTAAGAATAGATATAGTGTGTTGAGGGGTAGATACAATGAACTTAAGAAACTCATGTCCCTTAGTGGTTTTGAATGGGATCTCGAAGAGAAGAAAATTATAGTGTATGACGAAGGAGTGTGGGATGCATATCTCAAGGTAAATTGATATCATCCTCTTTGTTGTTATTATAGGTTGTATTTTTATTTGTGACTTGTTATGGGCAATAAATAATTTGTATTGTTTTGATGCAGGAAAACCCGGGTAAAAAAAAGTACAAGAAAATTGGATGCCCTAATTATGAAGACTTGTGTACCATTTTCGGTGATTCAACTGCAACGGGTTCTCATGCATATGCTTCCGATGAGAACCTAGATGTTGATACTCCATTCAAGTCATCAAGGCAAGTGTCGTCCGTTGTTGGAGTGGAGGAAGTAAGTGAAAGCTCAAACGAGAAATCCAATGAAAGAGAAAAACGAAAAGCTCCAGCAACAAATGATTATGGCCAGACTAAGAGAGCTACTAGTACCGCTGGTTTAAGTGAAGCTTTGTTTGCTATTGCTGATGCGACAAAAGCTAAACACGTTACTGATTTGGATAAGGACCTTATTCCATAACGAATTGTACCAAGTGTTTGCAATCTATTGATTGCGTGAGTGTACGAAGTCTAATGGGGGCGTTGAAGAAGTTTCAAGATGTCGGATGAAGACAAGTTCTTATATTACTAGATCCTAGTAATCAATAAGGAATGGTTGAAGAATCTTGGGTCTTAGAGTTTGCGAGAGGTCTTAGAGTATTAGGATAATGTTTATTCATTTGAACCTTCGTCAAAATGGTTACAAGAAATATTTTTCAACATTCCGGTGAAACTATAAGTAGATACGTCAATGAAGTATTGGGAGCTATCATGGAACTTTCGAAAGAACTCATAAAACCTCCTTCTTTTTCTGAGGGTCCAGTTGAAATTATCAACAACACTAAATATTACCCATGGTTCAAGGTATGTAGATGATATCTATCATAGTTTTGTCTTGTTTTGTTTTTTTTTTCGTTTTTTAACTTATGTTGTAGATATTCATACCTATTTTGTAAGATTGCATTGGCGCTATAGATGGAATTCATATGAAAGTCATTGTACCACTCGCCCAACAAACACCTTACATTGATAGGAAAGGAAATATATCTCAGAACGTTATGGCGGCATGTTGTTTTGATTTGAAGTTCACATAGATGTATGCTGGATGGGAAGGATCTGCAAATGACTCAAGAATTTTATGGGAAGCTTTGAATAATAGAAGACTCATGTTTCCTTATGCCCCTAAAGGTCAATTAATTTTAAAGCATATATAGTTGGATTTTTTTGCATCTGAATGCTTTTATATTCCCTGTTGTATTAAATTAGTTTAGTATTGCAATGTGTAGCATGTTTTATGAGTTTGAATGGTCTGGACTTGGTTATGTTGTTAAATAGAATTTTGAGAAATGAACCTGACTTCTTCTTTTAATCATGATGCGCCCTTCAGTGTCTTTGGTCTTTAATCAAACATCCTCCTTTATAAATCTGAATTTAATTAAGGTGGGTATTCAGACTAATCGAGTTAAGGTTTTCCATTAAACAACTAACATCGTTAAGGTATATGTAATTTTAGGAGGTAACTTTATATAATTCTGAGCAAGAGTTCTACTTTTTTTATAGCTTTAGCCATTTTTTCTGCACGACACTGTACATAACAGGGCACACCATTCAGGTAAGGGCTCTAAATCTCTTTATTGATACTAAAGTACAATTTGAATGCACTTCTTACAACTACTAGTGATAAATGAATAAATAGGTTTGACATAAAGTTTCTAAATTGGAGATATAGAGGTAGCTGGTTGTGGTGGTTGGTTTTGGTAGTCAATTAGCAAATCTGAATTTGAAATCAGTGACTATCACTTTTTATAATTTTAGCTGTAAAGTTCTTCTGATTAGGTCCAATATCTTCATGTGAAGTTATGTCCCTTACCACATTCAGTTAAAAGCTCATGTTTAGTGATTGTCATTTTCTTTCTTTCATACTGCATTTAAACTTAGTGGAGTAAACATAGATCCCATGTAACTACAACTTTGGTTAGGCGTCAGCTCTTGTCTGGTATGGTTTTATAGGTTACCACTAGAGGGTCTTCTTGTAGTGGCAGGCGTATCTCTTGAATTTGTATCTATGATGGAAGTATTTTTTGTGCTGTAAGTACGGCGCTAGCTAGCTTCCAGAAAGCTCCTTTTTGCTCATTTATTGAAGTACGACTATGTCATTAACCAATAATATAATTCTAGTAATTCATGACTGCATAATAGTCATGTTGTCATATTTGTTATCTGCCTGTTGGTTTATTGTTCTTTTCCTTGTTTTGAAGAAATTGGTTTGTTTGTTCATTCCTGGCCTTTGCTTTGCATCTCTCCTGGTTCTTGCTTTCTGTTTAGTGTATATGATTTTGTTTGATTAAAATGCTTTCACCCTGAATTTTGGCCTCTGTGCAACAAAAATCTTCTAATTATCAGGAACCATATGGACCGCAGTTCATATAATAAAATTCTTAAAATGCTTGATTAAAATCTTAGGTTTGTTTGATTAAAATGCATACATATAATAACTGGTATTATTGGATCCATAGTTCTTTCTCTTGCCTGGAGTACTTCACAATCGAGATGGATCGCAGGGCCTATTTCCTTGGTTTGTTTCGCCATAGTCACATATGTTTCTACTGCCCTTCTCTCAGATTGTTATAGGTCTCATGACCCAGTCACTGGAACATGAAACCATAATTACATGGATGCAGTTAAATTCAATCTAGATACTCCATTAATTTTCTAAACAAACAATCCATATGCATTCTTATCTTATCATGTCTCTAGTATGCGCTTCTTAACATTCAGAATTTGAGATCACCAGGAGTTGTTTTTGTTTCTCTTTTAGTGTAATGTGTCGTCTTTTTATAGATTGTGATTTGGTTCATTGGTATAAGTTCAGGTCCAAAGCAGACCTGGTTGTGTGGTTTTGTTCAATACCTAAGCATGTAATCTTCATTTACATTGATGGCATTAAACTTTGACCTTTGATAGGAAAGGAAATATATCTCAGAACGTTATGGCGGCATGTTGTTTTGATTTGAAGTTCACATATATGTATGCTGGATGGGAAGGATCTGCAAATGACTCAAGAATTTTATGGGAAGCTTTGAATAATAGAAGACTCATGTTTCCTTATGCCCCTAAAGGTCAATTAATTTTAAAGCATATATAGTTGGATTTTTTTGCATCTGAATGATTTTATATTCCCTGTTGTATTAAATTAGTTTAGTATTGCAATGTGTAGCATGTTTTATGAGTTTGAATGGTCTGGACTTGGTTATGTTGTTAAATAGAATTTTGAGAAATGAACCTGACTTCTTCTTTTAATCATGATGCGCCCTTCAGTGTCTTTGGTCTTTAATCAAACATCCTCCTTTATAAATCTGAATTTAATTAAGGTGGGTATTCAGACTAATCGAGTTAAGGTTTTCATTAAACAACTAACATCGTTAAGGTATATGTAATTTTAGGAGGTAACTTTATATAATTCTGAGCAAGAGTTCTACTTTTTTATAGCTTTAGCCATTTTTTCTGCACGACACTGTACATAACA
>JAJJMC010013841.1:6533399-6572184 GCA_023531435.1 Papaver californicum
TATCACTTTTTATAATTTTAGCTGTAAAGTTCTTCTGATTAGGTCCACTATCTTCATGTGAAGTTATGTCCCTTACCACATTCAGTTAAAAGCTCATGTTTAGTGATTGTCATTTTCTTTCTTTCATACTGCATTTAAACTTAGTGGAGTAAACATAGATCCCATGTAACTACAACTTTGGTTAGGCGTCAGCTCTTGTCTGGTATGGTTTTATAGGTTACCACTAGAGGGTCTTCTTGTAGTGGCAGGCGTATCTCTTGAATTTGTATCTATGATGGAAGTATTTTTTGTGGTGTAAGTACGGAGCTAGCTAGCTTCCAGAAAGCTCCTTTTTGCTCATTTATTGAAGTACGACTATGTCATTAACCAATAATATAATTCTAGTAATTCATGACTGCATAATAGTCATGTTGTCATATTTGTTATCTGCCTGTTGGTTTATTGTTCTTTTCCTTGTTTTGAAGAAATTGGTTTGTTTGTTCATTCCTGGCCTTTGCTTTGCATCTCTCCTGGTTCTTGCTTTCTGTTTAGTATATATGATTTTGTTTGATTAAAATGCTTTCACCCTGAATTTTGGCCTCTGTGCAACAAAAATCTTCTAATTATCAGGAACCATATGGACCGCAGTTCATATAATAAAATTCTTAAAATGCTTGATTAAAATCTTAGGTTTGTTTGATTAAAATGCATACATATAATAACTGGTATTATTGGATCCATAGTTCTTTCTCTTGCCTGGAGTACTTCACAATCGAGATGGATCGCAGGGCCTATTTCCTTGGTTTGTTTCGCCATAGTCACATATATTTCTACTGCCCTTCTCTCAGATTGTTATAGGTCTCATGACCCAGTCACTGGAACATGAAACCATAATTACATGGATGCAGTTAAATTCAATCTAGATACTCCATTAATTTTCTAAACAAACAATCCATATGCATTCTTATCTTATCATGTCTCTAGTATGCGCTTCTTAACATTCAGGATTTGAGATCACCAGGAGTTGTTTTTGTTTCTCTTTTAGTGTAATGTGTCGTCTTTTTATAGATTGTGATTTGGTTCATTGGTATAAGTTCAGGTCCAAAGCAGACCTGGTTGTGTGGTTTTGTTCAATACCTAAGCATGTAATCTTCATTTACATTGATGGCATTAAACTTTGACCTGTACATAGTTGTATCAAAGTTTAGAAATTTGATTATGATTTTTCTGTTTATGACCAAGAATTTTTAACTCGATGTTCTTTTTTTACTTGCAGGAAATACTATGTCGTTGATGCTGGATATCCAAACATGACTGGTTTTCTCGTTCCATATCGAGGAGTTTGATATCACTTGCAAGACCGTAGAAGAGGAAGCAATCGAAGGTTCACTGCAAAAGAGTTATTTAACTTTGGGTATTCCTCGTTAAGGAATGCAAACGTAGCGAAGTTTTGGAGTTCTCAAATCTCGTTTTCCAATTCTGAGGGATCCAGCCTCATTTCCATACAACACCCAATTACAAATATTAGTAGCAACATGTGCAATTCATAATTTTATTAGGACTGAGTCCAGGTCTGATGAACTATTTACATATAATGCAAATGAAGATAATGTCATAGATGTTGATACGTCCCCAACCGATGAACCCGCATTTAGTGGTATGTATGCTCATCAACAAAGAATAAGTGAAATGAACCACATGAGAGATCAAATAGCCAATGCCATGTATAGTTTTAAATACCGAAACCAGCTATGATCAAATTGTTGATGTATTGTACCATGGTTAAATTTGTGTGTTTCTAATTTTAAAATAAAATTAAAATGATAATGAAAACGTATTTGCCAAACAACTTATCATATAAATGATTTTTTTTTAGATAATCAATTATCCCAAAAAGTTATTTGTTAAAATTTATTACAATAATGATTAATATCATAATCATTTTCCAATTTATGATTATCTATAATCATAAATGATAATGATAATTTTTACCAAATATAATCTCTTATTACAAGTTAAGAAGTGGGAGATCCCCGATGTGGGACTAATATGTTTCTAATTCACAAAAAATAAATAAAACAAAAACAAAAAATGTAAGTATCCAATAGGTCAAGGGCTTGAACTCCGCATAGGCACAATAATATGTATATTTTCTTAAAATCTCTAAAACTCATTTTTTTTATTATTTTCAAACAATCCCCCACATGAATGAAAAACCTTGATAAAATATAAAAACAAAATAGATCTTGGTACATCCATATTCTAATCCCACATCCCGAACAGACTGGCGGGCCGTGAGTCATACTAGTCATTGCCAAAGTCCCATCCCTCACACAAAAATGTGTTGACCCAAGGGTCATACTATGGACTGAAAAATCATAGTAATATAAAGAGTTCTCATATTTAGTTTCCCATACGTGGGACTAAAGGTTTCGTTCACCAAGGTGAAAATGAGCCATTAAACCGTTAGTGCCCCTTAGGTCCTAAGATTCGGTAATCCCAATACCATAAAAAACAACATAAATCTTATTTTTCCAAATGAATTAAATCTCGATAAAAAAAAGAAATTCATATAGAAAATGGGAAATACCATTATAGGCAAAGGTGTCCATGAGGTATTGAACTTTTCTTAGTGAGAGATTACCGGGACTACCTGTTAGCCAATGAACGTAATTTCTTGAACTGCTCAACGTTTGGTGTAATCCTGTCGATAACCACTACGCATGATATCTCCAAGGTTGATGCCAAGCTCGTGCGGTTGTGTTCATTTTTGCCTGAAAATTGGTTTCATGAATGCTTTAGAGAATTCGCTCATATTCTCATAGAAATCGTCCCACTTCCACATTCAGATATGTGATTATCAAGAGTGTCTTGCTACACCCTACTTTAATCTTCAATTAAAACCATGGAACTCAGTAAACTTATTAAAAGTCATCCTTCACATGCGTTCACACTATCACATCAGTACACCATATGGAGGGACAAAGAATGTAATTCTCTTGAAAATGCAGACGTTAATCACCATAAATTAGTTGTCTCATTGAACTTTGATTTGGGATCTCCGATCACTTAGGTTGAGTGTACATCATGTCAATTTTATTTCAAAATCTTAAGCCTCATCCCCTCGATGTTTAACTTACTATCTTTCTATATATCATTTCGTCAAATGATCCATAAAATTTTCATTTGACTTATGTTTGTGGAGAAAACGAATTTAGAGGGTAAATTTGGAAAAGTGGGGTGAGCAGATGAATGGTCGTCTAATCCTTAAGCATTTTACTGTGGAAGTACTTTTAAAGTTTGATAGATCAAAATCAGAAGAAAACTGGCCTAAACTAAGATATGGTCGTTCCAATTTTGTTTCAGTCACAAAGGAGAGGGAGAAGGGTTGGTCTTAGGGAGGGAAGCGAGAGAAAGGCTGGGGTCAAAGTATCAGACTCTGTGGGATGTGATAGGTGTGAATATCTATGAATAAATCTTTGTGTGTGAATGAGAAGATTGTATGGAAATCATATTGCTCGACTTGTGTTGTACTGTTCTGCATGTTCAATAGATTGAGAAATCTATTTATAATAGCTAATGTAACCGTTCACCTAACTTCATCTCATGAAGAAAGTGTCGATAGTGGAGTAATGGTGAAGTGGAAATGGTGGAGAAAGTGTTAGTAATTGTTCTCACTTCGTTTGAGGATGAATGGACAGTAGCTCAATCCACCACTCTTGTACTCAATTGATAATCAAATTTTCCAGAGATTTTCTCTTTAGTGGATCCACTGTTGCACCACATGTCGTAGACCGCTAGACCACTATCCTAGTGAATACCCCCTATTTGTGATTTTTTTGATGTCTCGTGTAATTTTTGTAGCATTAAGCACTACTAATGTGAAGCCGAATGAGGCTTGCTTAGTTAGTGTCTTGACTAATGACTTGTCATACTTGACTAACCTGATGAGTCAAGCAAGACCTATCATAAAGAAATATAAAACTTAAAATAAAATATGTATATTTTATTGGATTCATGAGGAACTGTTTGAGTTCATATTAGTCAAATGACATTGATGCTTTGAGTATGGAAAAATAGAGGTGGCATGCTGAGTACAAGCATATATGTAGCATGTTGAGCACGAGAATATGTATGTGAGAACACACATGAAAATATATGTGTATGAGGCCACATATGAAAATATACGAGTGAGGCCTAGTATGGCCTTGATAGACAAGGTAAGGGATAAACGACTTGGTCGGAAAAGCAATACAGAAGACTTGGACGGGAAAGGCACTTGGACAGACAAGTTAGGGTTTAGAAAACTTAGATGGAAAAGGCAATCTTGGACGGACAAGCTAGGCCTAGGAGTTGCACGGAAAATCCATGCTAGGAGATAGACGGACAAGCTTGGATAGAGCTAAGGCGGACAAGCTTGGATGGAGATAAGGTGGACAAGCCTTGATAGGATATAAGGATAACAAGCTTTGCTAGGTAGCAGGAAGGACAAGCTTGGTTGGATCTAACGCGGACGAGCCTTGCTAGGAGCTAAGGCAGACAAACTTTGACGCAATGGGAGAAAGCCTAACGGAGCAATGCCGCGTGGAGGTAGAAGGCCCACGGGTCATGAACTTCTTTTCCCGGAGAAGAAGCAATAACGGTATCTGGGGAATAAGCATTGGTTAACTCTGTGCCAGAAGCCGCAGTAAGACAGAGGATGCAAGCATTATCCGGAATGATTGGGCTAGGTAGCAGGACATACAAGCTTGGCTAGAGCTGTATGGAAAAGCTTGTCTAAGAGCTAAAGCGGACAATGTTAGGGGGCATCAGTCCCTAGACTTGAACGGACAAGCATTGCAAGGACGGATAAGCCAAGCTTGGACGGACAAGCATTGCTGGGACGTCCAAGTGAGCCATTTGTGATGATTATAAGCGTTGCAAATTCAATTTTGAGTCTTTCCCTTGCTGCATTAGGGTTGGAAGGCTTAGTTGGTTGTTTGAGACACTTATAAGTGTTGTAAACTCAATTTTAATGTTTCCCAAGCCATAAATTGAATTTTCTTTTGTGCTGTTCATGTTAGTTGCTTCCTTAACTAAGGATTAACGTGACCAGGGCTAGATTTATTTAGTATAAGCTATATTTTTTTCTTAGCACAATTTTTGATTTGGTATCTGAGTATAGTTATGGTACTTTAATCGAGTAAATGCATATGTAACTTACTACATGCTTTTATACAAAGTTGTATAGGTATTTTCAGTAAGTCAATATCATCCAGTTGAGGATAAATATTGACATGAGGTAATTTTGGGAATTAAACTACGGAATATAACACCAAATGATACTCGAATAGCTCTATACCAGCGGGAAATCCATCTAGGAGCTTGAGATTTTATGTAAAAATTATAGAACGTCTGGGAATATCGTAATATGCACTAGTATTATTCTAATGATTTGTATAGTGATGAATGTTGTTCATTCAGTAAGTTATATGGTATAGTAGTATTCTGACAAGTTTAGCCATACATATAGAGAGACAGGGATGTGCACCTGTACTTATTGTGTGATTTTATGTCTTTGTAGGTATTTTTAGAAAATAAACTTTTATGGAAATATTGTCTCGAAAAGTTGATAAAGGCACCCAGAAAAATCACTAAAGGCACCCCAACTTTGGATAAGGGAACCCACCAGTTTACTAAAGGTACGCGTCCTTTTAAATTCAAATCCGAGAAAGGCGGGAAAAATTTCTTCACGCGAGAGGAGTTTGCCGAGTTAGTTTGGACCGAGATTCATGGGATTTAAACATGTTTTCACTATGCCAAATCAAAGAAACTATCAAAAGAAGTTGAAACACGTCAATCAAAAGTGTTTAAAGCCGTAAAACAAGCTGGAAAAATCGAGTTGTCACCATAAAAGGGTTTACTCCCTGATTTGGATAAAAAAGAAATCTTAGTTGGTTTGGGATTGTTTTCTTGAGTCCTTATCGATTATGATTAGTTGTTAGGGTTATCTGAGCCTATATAAAGAAAATATATCGAGTAAAAAAAGGAGAGCTTCAATTGAAAAAAAAAGTGCTGATGTTGTAGGGAAGAACAGGAATAAGCGACGATTTCTTCAACTGAACAACAATGGATATCTTCGTCTTTGCAACGGTTTCTTCAACCCATCTGCAACGGTTTCTTCAACCCATCTGCAAAGGATATCTTCAGAACAGTAACGTTTATCTTCAGCGAAAGCACTTTCTTTCTGTAACAGTGGAAACAATTGTCTGCAATGCCATTACACCATTGCAAACTCTCTGTTTACACAATTTTCGCTCTTTTCATCTTTGTAAACAATTTTTGAGCCATGAATACACATCTTGAGAGTGTTTACAACATGAGGAGCTAGACCCCATTGCTGAGGAGACGGAGGAAGCCATTTTTCCAATAATAAAGTGGTATATTTTTATCTTATTAATTTTTTTTGTAATTCTTTTATGATTATTTGCTTTGAATTAAATTTGAAATAATGATTTTTATCAATTAGTTGTGTTTTCTTTTGATGAGTCATGCTTAGTTTTGAGCTATTGATGTCTCATACTTTTGGTTTACAACTATTATTTTGAAAATCTAACTTTGGCAGTATTTAGAATCAATTGAATGTATGAGTTGCAATATAATTATTAATGATAAATCACTTGAAAAATTGGCTAATGGTGGAATCCTTAGTCTCAGTTCTTTACATAATCTTAAATCAATTTTACTTTAATATTCTTTATTTTTTAGTATTAAAAATTAGGTTTAAAAATCAAATCTTTACAAGTCTGAGTATTGAATCTTTTACCACTATTTCGACAAAAACACATCAATTTTTGGCGCCACCGACGTGGAATTGTTTTTAGGTTAGATTCTTAGTTTAATTTTTGTTTTTAGTATTAGTTTTATTTTTAGATTTTTATTATTTTGTTTTATTTTACTTTTTTTGGGTATTTTTCTTTTGCTACAGGTTTTGGAACGAAAACGAAAAAAAATTGAGTCAAAGATTTTGGTGATTAAAAGACTTGGAGTAAAGTTAAAGATAAAAGAACGAAAAAGAAGACAAAGAGTTTTTTTTCTTTCAATTTTTACTTTTTAGGGTTTTTATTTGTTATTTTAATTTAGAAAAACTGTATTAGGAAATCTTTAATTGTTTTTGTAATTTTTTTTTATTTTTGGACATTTTGGACACTTTGGGACATTATTTTTATTTTTAAACTCTACGGAAAGGTAGTATTAAATATAAACTGCACAGGGAAGGACAACAATTACGATATTGTCTCAGCCCCTTGGGTTCGTACACTGACACAGGAGTCAGTGGCCCGAGTCGACTTCAATGGTTAATCTTCCGTCTAGTACAAGAGGTAAAACTGTATCAATCCACGAAAGCCCTGCAAGTGGATTTTTTGTATTCCTTCGTAATGCAAATATGTTGAGGACTGGATACGGATTATTTTTTAGTAAAGGGCAAGAACTGGCCATACAAGATAAGGACTCGGATTTCATCACCGTTTACTTCTTGCCCGCTTTAGGAACACGTTACCAAACGTGAACCTAAGCTTAAAATTTTGACTAGAAAGAGACCGATAGGGTAACGAGCTTATTGGAAAGTCATTCAAAAGGACTGTATTGGTTACTCTGTTAGCCTAACTCAAAGTTCATGAAGATTATTTTAAGAATATTCGAGCCTCCTTGTAACCCAAGGAAACTTTTCCAAAGAGACAGGGTTATCAAAGTTCCTTAAAGCTTATCATGTTTCTATTAAACTTAATCTAATTCGGATCGTTCTAAGAAGTTTGCTAAAAATGTAACTAGTTTCCTTTTGAAAGAATATAATCTGGTCTAGAAACAATCAAAGTGGAGTCATCATGCTTTTTTTTTGCTAGATTCAACAGGTTTGATTTGGTTGATTGATAGACACATTTTAGTGTCTAATTTGCACCTTAATTTCTAGTGAGTTAGTATTCGATTTTGTGTCTATTACGTGTTTTATTGCTTTTGTAGGTACATTAGAAGAATAAAGATTTGTGGAAAAATTGGCTCAAAAAGTGTTCAAAGCACCCGGGAAAATGGATCAAGGCACCCACACTTTGGATTGGGGCACCCCTGGATCGGGTCAACCCAGCGGGTCAGCCCAGCGAGCTGGATCGGGCCGAGTCACGGGTCGACTCATCGGACTCGTCTGTTTCACTGGCAGCACAAATCCAACGTAAAATTTGGTTTCTTTTGCTTCCAGATTGTTCCAAATGATAGTAGATAACCCACACAAGTTAGAACAATCGAGAAACAGCAAAAAGATCCCGTGAAATCAGTTGAAAAATCATGAACATGGCCGGAATTTGATTTCGATTAGGAATGGGATTTGTGGGCTGTTCTAGAGAGTTCTATTAGGTTTAGAACTCTCTCTAGGGTTTCTACTATCTATAAATACCAAGAGAAGCCAAGAGAATCGAACACAAAAGCTTAGAGAAGAGTTTAGAGATTTCCGGTCAATATTCCGTCACCGCCGACGAGCTGCTGCTGCACCGGCCGGCGTGTTCTTCATCCATCACTGCCGGAGAAGAAGACTCAGTAACATTTATATGTGTTGCTGATTTGAATTTTCCTGTCGTCTATTGCTTCAAACCATTTGTTGCTTAAACTTTTCTGTAACAGCTGAACCCTCTTCTGTAACGCTTATAAGCGTATCAAATCAGCTGTTACAGCGTTATTCAACCTTGTAATCAATATTTTGAGCAATGAAATCAACTTTTGAGCAAGTTTTCTTCACCATGAGCTAAGTCTATTTACTGGGATGATGGATAAGGTAATTTTCTCAATTTTATGTGATTTAATTATTTTCTAATAATTATTTATAATTCTTTTATCATTAAAATTGCATAGTTTTGAATAGTAAAAACGGTTTTCTTTCAACAGTTGTGCTTTTGCTTGATGGATTATGCTTAGTTAATTAATTTTGATAATCCATGCTTGTGATTTACCTCTGTTTGTTAGCATAACAAAACCAATTTTGGCAATTATTTGGGCTTCAATTAAATTAAAAAGAATTATCTGATTAATCACATAGGTTGTTAGAATTACCTGATTCCTGATTCCTGGTACGTTTAAAATTATTTAAAAATCATAGTTAGGTTATTTAGTCTTTTTCTTACTCCTGGAATTTTCTAGAGTTAGTTTAAATCATTATTTTCTAAAATCATCACCTTCACAAGTTCGAGAATCGAACCTTTATTTACCACTTTCTAAACCACATCATTGATTCAGCCTTGCTTGTGATTGCTTAGAATTCCCTTCCAATTAGGATTTTTTTTTTAGTGAATGCCAAGACCGCTCGAAATCATCACTGAGCGAGCTTGGAAAAGAGATACTCTAGGTCGTTTGATTAGTGACAAACCTAGTAGTTCTGTCCCTAGAAACGAAGACCTCGAAGAATCTTCTTTTGAGGGCCATGTTTTTGGAAATTTCAATTTTGAGAACTTGACACTGTATGAAGAAGTTACTCCTAGTCCTTTGATAGTGCCAGCAATGACAACTTTAAAAGCTTTGTTGAACCCGACTAGGACTTCTCGTCCATCATGTATCAAGTTAGCTGAAACTGAAGCAAACTATGAGTTGAAACCTGGGACCATACAGATGCTCCCAATCTTCTTAGGGAAAGAAAATGAAAACCCTTATTTCCATGTTAGGGATTTTGAGGAAATATGTAGTACCATCAGGATTAAGGACCTAGATGATGAAGCGCTGAAACTTAGATTGTTTCCTTTTTTACTAAGAGACAAAGCCAAATTGTGGTTATATAGTTTGACTTCTGAGTCCATTGAAACCTGTGAACAACTTACATATGCCTTTTTCCATAAGTTTTTTCCTAGGCACAAACATCATCTATTAGGCAGCAGATTTGCATATTATCTCAACAAGAGGGAGAATCTTTATATATGTATTTGGAAATGTTCAATGACCTATTATCACAATGTCCTCATTATGGTTTAGAAAAAGTAAGGATAGTTCAGATCCTCTACGAGGGTTTAGATTATTCGACAACAACCATGGTTGAGTCTTTATGCATAGATGGGTTTGAAAATAAAATTGTCGATGGTGCGATGACATTTTTAAATGAAATCGCCGAAAAAACCCAGCAATGGGAAAATAGTAGGGAGCCCCAGGAAAAAATTCTTCTAAGTAGAGGAAATGTCAATAGGGTAGAAGGATCTTTTGAGTCAGATGCCAAAATAACAGTTATATCAAAAAGGTTAGAAACCTTAGAACTGAGTCAATCTAGTTGTGGAATTGATCCCAAGTCATTTTGGGAAGGACAGACAGATGAAGATCACGCCCATGCTCTTTATAATAACACTAGATTTGATAATCATCAGAAGTTTGACCTTTATAAAGAATCCTATAGCCCTGGTTGGAGAAACCATCCTAACCTTTCTTGGTCTAAGGGCCAGATTCAAGGTCAGTCTAGTAATTCTAAGGTTCCCCCGGGTTTTGGCTATACTAAGAATCCTTCAGGACCAGCATAATTTCAGAACCATTCAGATAAGAATTTATCATGAGTTTAGAAGAGTCTCTCACCTTTTTATCTCATAACACTGCTAAGTTTCAGCAATCGGTTGAACAAAATTTAGAAGAAAATAAAAAGATGATCCAGGCTAACTCTTAGGCTATTTACGATTTATACACCCAGTTTAGTCAGTTGAATGAGTCTTTGAGAGAAAAATGTAAGTTTCCTAGTCAGACCCAACCCAATCCTAGATGAGTTCATGAAGTATCTTCTGGTGAGAAATCATCAAATCATGTGAATGCAATTAGAACCCTTAGGATTGGTAAAGTGGTAGACAACAAGGTAACCATGCCTGATAGTGAACATACTGTAGTTCACCCTTCTGATCCAGTAGCTGAAGAGACTGACGAAGTCTCTAAAGAGCCCGATGCAGTTCCTTACAAGCCAGATTTTGTGCCCATAGCTCCGTTCCCACAACTGTTAGCACCAACAAAGAAGGAATCCAACTTTAACGACATATTGAAGTTTTTTAAGAAAGTCACTATCAACCTTCCATTATTAGATGCAATTAGGCAGATTCCTACTTATGCCAGGTTCCTTAAGGATATGTGTACGCGAAAGCGAAAGCTTACTGTACAAAAGAAAGCCTTTTTAGCTAGTCATGTGAGTTCGATTATCCAGAATAATACAACTCGTAAGTACAAAGACCCAGGGTCCCCAACCATTTCTTGCACAATAGGTAACTACCGTGTTGAGAAAGCGTTACTTGACTTAGAAGCCAATGTGAACTTACTTCCTTACCATGTATACCTCCAGCTAGGACTTGGTGATTTGAAACCTACTCAGATAACACATCAATTAGCTGATAGGTCTGTGAAAATTCCTCGTGGTGTCATAGAGGATGTTCTTATTGAGGCCGATAAGTTTATTTATCTAATGGATTTTGTTGTCCTTGATACCCAACATGTCCCTGGCCTAGAGAATCATATACATGTGATATTAGGTCGCCCGTTTTTAGCTACATCTAATGCAATCATAAACTGTCGAAATGGTATTATGAACTTATCTTTTGGTAATATGACTATTGAGCTGAATTTTTCAATATTAGTAAGCAACCACCTGAGCTAGATGGCACGTGCATTGAAGAGGTGAACATGATAGGAACATTAGTTCAGGAGTCATTACCAAACACTCTGTTAGAAGATCCATTAGAGAAATGCCTAGCCCACTTTGGGTTTGATTTTGATGATGATAGTGTGATAAATGAGGTGAATGCTTTGTTGAAGTCACCCCCTTTGATAGACACTAGTAATGGATGAAAATATAAGTTCGAACCACTACCATTTTCTAAGTCTACCTTAATTCCTTCTTTAGAAGAGTCTCCTAAGTTGGACCTTAAACAACTACCAGATACCGTGAAGTATGTGTATTTAGGCCCATATGAGACTTTTCTTGTGATTGTAGCATCCGACTTGGATAGTAACCAGGAAAGTAGGCTAGTAGTCACAGAGGAATGCATTCCAAAAAAGTATTTTAACCATTCAGCTTCTTATTATGATCTACTTTAAGCGAGCGGGCTCTGATTTCATCTCAGTTGAGGTCTTCATGTCTATTGGAGGATTTCCAACTACTTATATACCTTAATAAAGCATACACATAGGTTAAGACTCTTCAAATTCCGAAATTACGACATCTCTTTAAAGTCAGTGCAATGTATCATGTACATACACAATCCAAAATGTGCCTCAAGTACTGCAAATTTTTGATCAGATCATCCCAATAATTATTCTAGGGTTACAAGTGTATTCATACACCTAACTTCATATTTACAACACACGCTAAATGCATCGAGCTTGACAAAGACCATTTTCTTTAAAATTTCTTCTGGTTCCCTTTGATCCTTTAGATCATGCACTTAAATAACAACTTAGTCTTTCTATCAAATCGTAAACATCACATGTTCCATATGTATAGGTGGTTATAAAGTATACAAAAGCATATCAAAATACGTGTATGTACTATATATTAGTACAATCATTAGAATTTCATAAAGGGTTAGTGCATTATATATTACATATTTATAATTAAATATGTACCTCAACCATCCCGAATCACTGGTCTTCTCATCATAGCATACCTATAATTATCCATGATAAAGGAGGACATAATACCTATTTTAAAACATACATTAAACATATTTGACATAAACTATATCCTCAATTCGCTTTTGGTACTTTTTGATTATTTAGACCACGTCAATAACATATTAGTTTCATGTCAAACTTTAAAAAACACATATGTGTCATTGGATGTAAAAAACATAACAAAAGCATGCTAAATATATGCACCTTCAACTGATTTAGTGTAGATACACTTACCAAGATTCATTAGTGTCACATCACTAGAAATCATCATCATCACATAATGAATTAACTAGGTTGTTGACTTACTGCTTGGTTCAAGTCAAGGATACATAGGTGTAATCAGTTCGTACTTTTACTCATAGTACTAACCAAACCCTTAAGGTTGGTTCATCTTTGACTAACCATTTAAATATAATACCTCAACATTCATCCGATGTAGCATACTAACAATATTTGCATTTAATGTATGAATACTGATCTTAGTGTCATGTGAATATGCGTTAAGAGATCACTACTCTTATCTTTCTTTATACCTAAGTTTGGTTTTCAGGTAATCTACATCATTATGTAATAGAATTTTTCCAATACATAGTTTACATGGGACCATGAATCCTCACTGTAGATTATGCATTAGTTTAACAACAAATTAACAAAGTCAAGTCCCAGTATGACTTATTCTTCTCTTCTGGAACCCAGAGAGGAGGCTCGATGAAGTTTCTAAGGATATGTCTAGATTTATCTTGAGATACCCCGATCTCATAAATATTTTCTTGATAACTCATCATCTTCAACAATAAAATTTTATTTTAGTTAAGTTTTATTAACTTTATAATCTGCAAGTTATCATCATATGGTTCTGGTGATCAATTGTGATACATATATTTATTTGATAAAGAAGTCAACTCATCATTTTCACCTTAGACCCCCATAATCGAGGTCTACATGGTAGAAGGACGCATATATGTCGTGGGTATTTAATGATTCTTTTTTTAGAAATCAAACAAACACTTGTTTTCGTGTTATACCCCCACATATTTATCGGGATTTCTCAATATAAAGAAACTACAATTATGTGTCCTTTAGGTTGCATATAACTAAAACACACCATATAATCATATTATGGTACTATATACCAATATTATGAGTTAACATGTTCGTGTATTCATTCTCAATACATTGATGATTCTCACTTTTATCTAGTACTGTTGTTAGTACCTGATAGGTACTTAATTTATACATATTTACCTCTTAATTTATATTTACTAGTACTCGAATTTGTATTAATATTGTCGTTTTTGTGTTTTATAAGTAGGCAATCGAAACCCAATGTTACAAATAAAACATGACAAATGGCTCTCACTAGTTTTCCTACATCATTTACAATTAGCTATATTTTGGAGTTCATTCTGGGCTAACTTTAGTTTCTGGTGGGGCTTAACATGGAAAGAGGGAGTTGGCGTGTCAGGTGCCATTAACTTATGGCTCGGTGAAAAGAAGAGGTAGTGGTCAGAAGGTGGTGTAATTTTGGTTTGTTAGCATACACGTACTTCTAAGAGAAGGTGAAATAAAGTGGAGCCTATGCTTGTTTCTGTTGGCTGACTTGGAAAGAATAAAGGGTAATTGAAGCTACGTAGCAAGAAAAGATTGGTTGAAAAACATGGAGAGATTAGAGGGGATAGAGAAGAGAGACGGAAAGAGATTGAAAAAAAAAGGATGCTCGGCTTTGAGGGAGAGAGGTATACTTTTCTTTGAGGTTTTTGGGGTTTAGGATATTGAGGGGAGAGAGGAAAGAAGGTGGGGATTAAGTATGGTGAGAGGGAGAGAAGGTTAGAGAGGTTAATAGGTGTGTGGAAGAGTAGAGTCAGAGTGTCGGTGAAAAGAGTAGGATGGAGGCGTAAAGTTGTAGCTAGGGGAGAGTAGGTGGAGAGAAGAGAGTGGTAGGTTGTTGAAGTCAAATGCGTAGAAGAGAAGAGGGGAGAGAGAGAGGAGAGAAGGGAAAAGAAGTGGGAGGAGAGAGAGGGCTATACGGTTTGAAAAGTGAAAGGGAGAGAGAAGGCTGGTGGTTGATAGAGACGGAGAGAGGTGGGTGTTGTGAGAGAGAGGAGTTATTACAGGAAAAAAGGGAAAGAAGAGAGTTGTGTGTCTGGTGGAGAGAAGAATTTCTCCTGATCTTTTCGAGGTTTGGAGGGCAGAGGTTGTCTAGTTAATGACGGATGTCTCTGGTACAGAAAGGGAGGAAGGGATCAATTTCCAATAACACAATGAAATCTCTATATCTTTCTCTTAATTATTTTTATGGGTTCTGAGAAACCCAATCCCATGTCTTGCTAATTAATAGCTAGGGTTTTAATAGGCTATGTTGAATTGATTTATTAAGCAAAAAAATATTACGATTTGAATAGATTAATTTTGATTTTGATTATTGATTTAATGAAAACATTAGTTGTTGTTTCACCGGTTCTGAACAATATAGTAACCTTTGCGCAAAATTAATAGGACAACAAATATATTTGTCTACTTATTTGATATTTCATGCTTGGGTTAAATCCTTAGATTGGGTATGCTTAGAATAGCCAGGTATTATTTGTGAACCTATAATTAGTTTCATATAATTTTCTCTCTAACGCAATTTGATGGTGTATGCTGAGACTTAGAGCTTTTGATGCGCCATGCTTAGTGTGTCTCAGTGACATTTACGACTCTAATACATATAATAGGTGATGTCGATAGAATGAACAATAGATGAATATTCAGGAGTTATGTTTCACTTTAGTAATTAAATAGAAATAGTGGTGGATACTAAAAACCCTGGTTACTGACTCTCTCGTCTTAGTTGTTTTATTAGTTTAGTTTGTTTTATTCTTTTATTCATAATTCTAAAAATCCAAGAATATTATTTCTGATTAGTTTAATTAAGATATTGATTGCAGTATTTGCCCGCTCCTGTGGGTTCGACCCATACTTGTCGTTGTCTACATTGTAGACACCGTGCGATTGCGATTATTATGAATAGGGTATTCTGAAATCCTATCAGTACCTAAAAATTGATTCTAGGCGAAACAATGTACTGTTGAAGTACTTTCTTTAGATTCGAAAATCAAAACCGTACAAGACAAGCCTAAACCATGATAGTAGACGTTCTGTCTTGCTTCGGTCACAAGGAGAGAAAATGGGTTGATCTTAGGGTAGGGAAGCAAAGAAAGTTGAAGGAATTTTTGTGTTGAATTATGTGTAGAGATGTTGAACTATTGAGAAAATGACAGAGCTTGAGAGAATGATCAGCTTGTTGTGTTTCTGAAATGGGCTAAGTAGCCTATTTATAATAATTGAGAATATACACACTTCCTTGTAAAGTAGTGGAGGTAGTGAAAAGATAGAGAATTGGAATTCGTGGGAATAATAGTATAACCACCTTGGAATATTCGGGAAACCATTACTCCATTAACTGCTTCATCCTTACCACTACTTTTTAAATTTCTTATCATGGGGTGTTGCCACGCCGCATGTTGCTGTAACCACCAGACAAAAACCCCATGAAGAATCCCCCCCATGTAATTGTTTTGATTTTTCGTAGAGTTAGTGGAGTCATGGACTCAAAACACGTGAGTTTTTTGTAAGATAATGATATCGATGAGTTTATGTCAACACAGTATGGTAATGGCCTAGTATTGGCACTAATAACAAGGGGCAAGGCTAACACGAGCATAGGTGCAAGCGTGAAGGGCGAGAAGACGCACAAAGGATAAAATAGGGGGAAGGGCGCTAGCGTTGGCGTTGCGGCAGCGTAGGCGCTAGCGCTACCACTAGGTTTGGCATTACCAGCGTAGGTGCTTTGTTAGCTTTTCGGCTTTTTTCTAGCCACACATGGCACTACCAGCGTAGGTGCTTTGTTAGCTTTTCGGCTTTTTTCTAGCCTTTTTGCACATGTGTGTGCTACTCATTGGTGTTGGGAGTGTGACTAGAGTTCGCTAAGCCTGACACTTGCTAGTACCATGTTTATTTCCTATGCACCACTAGGTTTGGCATTCATTAATGTTGTGGCCATATTTATGGCTTGTTTAGAGTTTCTCAGTCGCATGAGATTTTAATGCTTAACTTTTATGCAGTGCATACAGAACATTCTCAAGAGATTTAGCCGTGGAAGTTTGCAACTTGAGATAATGCTTGATGCGACTCTGCAATTAGATGGTATGTATCTAATTAAAATTTTTATTCAGATATGGCATAACCTCTATTCTGAATGTTCGTAATTTTTTATAATCAACGTATTTTAATTAATACAGATAGTTTGCATGAGCGCACATGAAATAACAAGGGTTTAGCCGAGTAAAGCCCTGAAATTTCGGAGGCGCATACGTATATAAAAGAGCTATAGGGGTAATTTAGCCACGAGCTGAATATGTATTCTCAATTCTCTTGTGGAATATAAGATAACAATATGTATTCATAATTCTGATGCTGGGTCAGGAATTTATACATATTTATTTCATGCTTCTGCAGCTAGGCGAAAAGCAATATTATTATTATCTCCCTTGTCAAAAATCCACCATCAACATTAAGTCCCCTGCTTAGCGTGGAACAATTATGTTTCGTGGTAAGCACTAGATGGTGAGTTTTTTTAATTGACATAAGCAAAATAATCAACGAGCTAATTAGTTGTCAGATATTATCAGGAATTTCGATTTGGTGACGCTCTATTGATGTCGAACAATTGCTGAAGAGACAATGGTTGATGTAGTAGTGCTTGCAAGTGATAAAGCATCGTTTGGAGAGTATAAGCTAGTGAAGCGTGGCTGATTTGTATGAAAGAGAGACCAAAATTGATCCGTGTACAACATGGGACCATGGCTTCAAAGAGGAAACCCTTGTTTGACTTGAATTTGGAAACCAATTGCTATAAAAGGGAGTAAACCCTTATTATTATTTTTATTTTCTCCCTCTATAAATGCCAACACCTTTATCTTCTTTCCTTCAACGACGACAACAGCAGCAGCTCTAACTCCTCCCGCCGGCGACGTCATCAACCAGTCAACGTCGGCTAAATTTTCGGTGTGACCAGATAAGTTTTTTTTTTTTTTGACGTGAGTGTTTTCTCACCCTTTCAATTATTATTGCTTGCTTCATTGTATAAGCATTCTATTGACTTGATTTTAATCTTCTTTTGACAGTTTCTTGTGGGTGAACTCTAACTCCACAATTGTCTATGATTGTGATATTCCTTCATTGGCTTCACTGCAATGTTGTTAAGATTTAACCAGGTATGCTAGGGTTGGTAGTAATTTCCTAGATGCTAGTTTTAATTTATATATATATATATATAAGCATGTATTTGCATACCAGTACTATATATGTACATAAAATAGAACCAAACCTTGTGCATGATTGCCCAGTTGTTGACGTAAATATTATCCGAACCCATTGTAGATCTCTAACAATCATGATGATAATGCTACCACTACTTCTAGTCGTGGCGAAAGCAAAAACTATGATGTTACTTCTCTAGACAATGTGCCTAGCATCCATGATAAACTCTTTGATGGTGTTGTTGACGAGGTTGCCGACCCTGATTATGTTGGCAATTTTGTTTCGAACATCAGTAGTATTCCTCAGCCTCAAAGTATTTGTCCACAAGCTCTTGCCAGGTGTTGTTTGCAGAGAGGAGAATACATGCCTTCATTTTTTCATTTTAAGAAGTTCCTAACTACTCATTCTGAGTGGAAAAAATGGGATAAAGTTATGTTGAAGAATCCCCAGGTGAAGCTGGTTTTAGAAAATGCTAAGATATTCCATGTCGTGCAAGTGTCTGAGACTTTGAGCATTAACAAGGCCACGAAGGGTATGCTTGCATTTGCTTCTCGTTAGTGAGGTCCATCCCATTCAGCAACATTCGTTTGGGGGTGAGTTGAAAATCACATTGGAGGATGTGGCGGTCTTGCTGCAACTGCCCAATGTTGGTAGAATTCCGCTTGAATTGTCTGCGAAGGAGAAGAAATATGGCACCATCCTCGCTTAGAAGATAGAAGATTTACATAAGTATGGTCACTTCAATAACAAGAATTATTTGGCTTGGGTTGACTATTGGTGGAACAGAAGTACTAGTGTTGACAGCTTTGTTGCTGACGATCCTTTATGCATTCTTGTGTTTCTTGTACTTTGGTTTTCCAAAGATATGTAAGAAGATTCTCCTAGCGGTCAATTAAAGTCTTTACTTGTTGTGCTTGCCGGTGGAAAGACTCTTCCTCTTGGTAATTTGTTTCTAGGATCTTTATACTCTTATTTGGATACTTTCATTCGTGACATGAAGATTTGTAATGGTCACACCAAGATAGAGTCCTTTATCCCTGTTATGCTTATGCAAGCCTGGCTATGAGAGCCTTTTCCTGAATATGCGCCAAAGGCCGAGCCTTCTTATCCAAGTACAAAGATGGAGTATGCTAGAATACTGTGTTGGAGTAAGAAGAAACATTCTTCTATTTTAGTCTTATTAGTTTAATGGACAATGAGAAGAAGGTGAATTTCATACCTTAGGGTTTGAGGCTTCCCCACGTGATTCCTCCGGAGACTTTTGCTGCGAGCTCTGATATTATCCGACGCTCTGGCTCAAGTGATGAGAGTAATATTTCTATGGTATGTGAAGCCACTTTTATGAATAGTTGTACTCCAGGGTATATTCTTGTTGTTCGCTTCGATAGTTACGTCATGCAGAGTTATAAAATCGGTAGGGCGGCTCAGTAGATGGGTTTTGATCAGTCTTTTCCTTGTTACCATACTAAACTGCCTTCTACAGACGTGCTTCAGCGATCCGATGGTGTTTATACCATTCCTGATCGAAGCATTCCTTTCATCCAGGCTGGTATAAAAGGACGTATCACTGATGAATGTGCTGGTTTCTGGAACGCACAACTTACCTTTCTTAAGAACTTCGTGTCTATTGATCCTTCTTGGTGCATGTGGTGAGCCTTCTGAGAATGAGTTATCATCTCGGCCGAACTTGAAAATTACTTCTGGAGCGAGGCGTGATTTGATTATTAACTTGACTCAGGTACCTCAAATTATCATTCGTTTAATCGTCATTCTTACTCAGTAATTAAGTATTTAATTTCCTTCTCGCATTCGTGGTTCCCTGAATACCCTGCACCTGATATTACGGACATTATTCCTTTGTCTAGGGAGTAGAGACCATGGATAATTATGCCCGGAAGTGGAGACCGTCTTTAGAAGAAGGTAAGTGTTTTATGTTTTCTTTTTGTATAAACTACTTATGTACCTTGTCTTGACAAGTATCTTTACGTAGTATGGGAGTATAACTCGTCAAGGTGACTTGAGTATTCAACCTTTCAAGTTTGGCATCCCAGATGTTATTGGATCCTCAGCGCCTTATGCTGTAAGTGGAATTTCTCTTGAAAATTCTTGAGTTGTAGGAATATTCGTTTTGTTGAACTTAATGAATCTGATTCTTATGAATAATCATCATACTTAGATGACCAAAAACACGAATACTCTAGTATAAGGGAGTATCGATGTGGTTGGAATTACTGAGGAAGAAGGCCGAGATGACAATAGACCTGAAGGATCATTTCAGACTGAAGAAATTGAAAAATCCGAAACTGAAAACGGAAAACTCGTTGGTGAATCGTACTATAAGATGCCTTCAGCTTCCGATGGATTATCATATATCCAATTAAGTTTGCTTCATTGTTTTAGAATCATAATGACATGATTACAGCTCTTAAACAACCAAGTGTGTAAAATCATACATGATTTCATGAAAGACTTTAGCAATTTTTGCTGTCAGAAAATTTCAGATTCAGGTCTTCTTATCGTAACGGCCGTAGAATCTTCGTCTGAAGTCCGAATTATTATTTAGCCAAGATGTAGAGATAACTTCTGCAAAAAGAATTTATGAGTTTGAAGATCATTTACTAGGTGCAAAATACCTGACACCGAGCGTCCAGAACTTTTTCAGGCAGAATTCTGTAGGTTTTCAGCTGTCATGTAGTCGACTGTTTTTCTTCCCTTATTAGCGCGCTTCTGCGATTGACACGCCCTTTTAAAATTTTATGGGAGACATCTATATGAATTATTTGGTATATAAATCATCCACAAATTCCTTACCAATTAGCACCAGTTTCAGTTCTTCCGGAGGGTCATGTAAAAATATTTCTGACGATATTTTTGCGAAACAACCCATATCTTTTCTAAACCATATGCCATGACCCAAAAAACCTTTTAACAATTGTTTAGGTTTCTAATGAAAATATTTTATGAACTTTATGGTCATGATTTAATTCCTTGTGCTTAAGATATTTTAGCTTATTATCTCTATAATGTCTCCATTTTTTAGGGGAAGAATGAACTAAATCAGATAGATGAACTTGTAGGTGAAGGATTGAAGATTACCATGAAACTTGGTGTTGGTGATGTGTATTTTCTATCTCAAAATCACGAGGAAGCTCCTCCTGATGTGGTTGTCGAAGAAAGCACTTTGAGTGGCATTATCGAATAGAATGTTGATATGACGGAGATTGTTCCGGTTGAGTACCTGAATATTGGAGTTACTTTTGACTTCAAGTTTGATAGAACTTATCACGGCCATGTGTGCGTCGGAGGATTCACTATTTCGTCCACCTACGTTGATCTATATACCAAAGTATGGAAGAAATTTGGCCATTTCTTCGTAGGTAACCCTGAAAACTATCGTACTCTGGAGAATAATGTATATGCGTTACTTCCAACTGTGCATGAGATGTTTTCTCTTCCCTATAGAGAAATTTATGAGGTGGTGCTTCAAGACTGGAATGATTCCTTGAATGAGGATGAAAGAGATGAGCTTAATGTTTCATGGCTTCGTCGTTATTTAGAAGCTATTGAAAAGCACTTGCATGAGAAAGGCGTATCTTATAACTCGGAGACGGTTGCCAAGGCTAAATATGAAGTTGATAGGCTTTCCCGGGATTTGAAGCTTGCGACTGAGACTTTTGAGCAATTAAAGAAGGCATACATTGAAGGTGCTGAACCGGTTTTCAAGGAATTTTTCTAAATTTTCTGATTTATAGGTTTTCTGAGACATATGACTTTTTAATGGTTTTATTTTGGGATTTTGAATAGGTAGATATTTTTGAATGATTTACAAGGATATATTTTTTTAAAAGAAATAATGCTTTGTCTAATTAATAAATCGAAATCATAAGTATGAATATAAGATCTTGCAAATATTTTGGTGGAATTACAAATATTGCGTAAAACAGGAAAAATAAAGCGAAATGGTGGTAGAATGTGTTAATCATTGTGAGTTGTAAGCCACTTTCCATGTATGACCACCTTTTCTGGTTTGTCAGTATTGACAAGCTTGTAGTAACCGCCGATCAGAGTTTCGGTGATGAGATATGGCTTTTCTTCAGGAGAGGCTGTGATTTTCTCAACCGTATCTCCAACATGGAAGGCATTGGGTTCATGTGCCTTAATTTCACGATATTTCTTATGAACAACCGGGTTATTGATTTGCTTATCTCTGGTAGAGATAATCCCTACCCATTCGATAAGTTTTTGAAAAGGATTAACTTCCCATTCACATCGCCGAGTCAGAGTAGGGTTGATATCCGGATCAAGCCCCCAAGATTTGATGAGACGTGGGATTGCTGGTTGCAAAGAAGTTGATTGGATATGACTTACTTATGTGTGAAACCTTCGAACGTATGATGTCATGTCCTCTCCTGGCAACTGCTTCACACCCAGATTCATTGCGTGGTGAAACTCGTCTGATAGGCCGTCTTCAGGATTTGCTGGTTGTTTGAGAGTCTTAGAGGTATTGGCGCTGGCAGAGGAGATACACCTAATTCCATCTTACTGCTACAGACCTATGGGCATCCCAGAACCATGCAATAATTTCGATCTTCCTTGATAATATAAAACTTAGCATGTGTCTGAGCGTCACCCATTTTTCCTCCGAGAGTGATGTAACCGTAAGCGCTCCTGGACTTCCATTCAGGATCCTTGGTTACAGTTGGCGAGTACGTAGCCTCGTACCTAGAGATTCCCGTAGTCCTTAGAGTTTTGATGGTAATGATATTGACATCAGTTTCCGCGTCAATTGGTGTTTGCTTAAACTCATTATTCTTGAGGCAGGCAGTAGTGAGATGTCCCCAACCAGGCTTCTCGTTATGCTTGATGGTTACGCCTTCTGAAGCAGGCTCGGAATGCACAATAGCTTTTTCGGAAAAGAGTAAACGCTTACCCAACACGACACGATTAAGGGAAGTGAAAATATTTTTGCGTTGTGCTTTTGACAGATAAAGAAGTTCACACATGTGCTCCATCATGGATTGAACAATTTTGTTGATAGAGTCTCCAGTAAGAGTAAAACTTATGACATGGAGAGGGTCTTTGTGAATACATTCAGTACCCAGGCGTAGTTCTCCCGAGTCAATCTTTTCTCTGAAAATACACTTCAAGCCATTGCATTCATTGGTAGGATGGTTGACAAATCTGTGAAAGCTACAATTTTTTATATCTGATATCTCTCCAGCGGTTGGCGGGCGTCGCATTGGTGGTAACTCGATAGCACAATCCATACTTCCAATAGTTTGAGGACCTCCTCCATGGGAAAGGGGAAATCCGGGTTTGTCGGATATGTCTTTGGCTGTTAGGTATGACACGTAATCTTGGATGGGCCTCGTCCTTGAACAGGTGTTGGCTTCATCAGTGAGGTTCACACAGGTTGCTTAGTCTGCAACGCCGATTGAGGTGATGCTTTTCTTTTGGACCTTCGTCAGTGACAATACCTATAGAGGGTTGCACAGAGTATTGCTTGTTGACCAGGCGTCTACTTCCACGGGTGTCTCCACGACATTCCTCATTGGCGGGCCTCGTTCTTTCCAATAAGGGTGGAGAATTTATTGCTGATCTCTTGGGGGCCTCGTGTAGCTCATAGAAAGTTTGAAATCGTAAATTTTCTAATAAGGCACGATAAACAGGAACCATACCATTCATTCAAAGCTCCACCAATTGTTGCTCAGTTACGTTTTGGTCGTGGCAGTCAAGAGCTTGTGTCCTGAACCTCTTCACATATTCGTTCGGGTGCTTGTTGTTTCTCTGGAACATTCTTCCCAAATCCGAGAGAGTGATTTCCTCAGATATAAAGAAAATTTTTTTATAAAAGGCACTGACCATCTCAGACCAACTAGAGATGTTGTTGGTGCTAGATTGGTGTACCAGGTGTAAGCTCTCCCCGTAAGAGATTCAGAGAACTCTTTGAGCCGCAACACTTGATTATATTCATGCTCCCCTAAAGATTCCAAGAACCGAGAAACATGCTCTCGAGCGTTCCCGGTACCATCGTACAATGAGAATGTAGGAGATGGATACCCTTTTGGCAGCGTGATCCTCTGAATCTCTGCTGGATAAGGGGGTTGGTGTTGATGGAATGAAGGTGAATGTTCATTTCTACGGTTTCGCATGAGCCTTTCTAGATCTTCACGAGTGACAAAATTCTGTTGTTGTTGATTCTTCTATAGTACACGGCCGGTAATAACATGTACTTTATCATTTTCTTAGGTGTTAGCTATCAACGGGCTGGCACCGTCGATAGTTGTGTTCTTGGCTTTCTCCATTTGATGATGACGCTGCTCCGATGATAACTGCTCCATTAAAGTCTTAAGAAAGGTAAGAACTTCCATATGAGTAGTAGCCATGGATACTTGAGTTTCATCCAAGGTTTCTTGGCGCTTCATCAGACTATCCATGGTTGGTGATGCCTGTTCCTTGTTTTTGCACCTTCAGTGGCACGAAAATGAGTGTTTATGTTTTCAGCGGTGGTATTTTGAGGAATGATTTCCGGAGTTCCACCACTGGTGTTGTTGGGGTTAGGAGTGGGTTTTGAACCTGAATTGGGGTTAGTTGTTGAACCTGACCTAAGCTCCACCATTTTTAGAACGATTGAATAATTGATTTTCAGATGGTTGAAGAGTTTGACCCGTGACCGAGAGATTGATCTCCCACCGTGGTCGCCAATTGTTAGTACCTAAAAATTGATTCTAGGCAAAACAATGTACTGTTTAAGTACTTTCTGTAGATTCGGAAATCAAAATCGTACAAGACAAGCCTAAACCATGATAATTGTTAAGATCGATGCTATAAGAAAACAACACGAAAACGAAAAACAAGAACACAAGATTTACTTGGTTCACCCAAATTGGGATTCGTCCAAGGAGCGGCTGCGGTTTTCACTATGATCTCAAAAAAACGAGTTCCATAGGAATACAACGATGAATGATAAAAAGTTCCATCAAATTTCCATAAACAAACCTCTCAAAAAGTTCCATCAAATTTCCCAACGGGCCGCCAGTCGGATCGGGTCAAATGTGAAACCGGGTCGTGCAGCAAGACGGAACAGCTATTATTGTTATGTTTGTGTGGAGCCTGGTAGTGCAGCGGGTCAAATGCGAAACCGGGTCGTGCACTACCAGGATCCACACAAACATAACAATAATAGCTGTTCCGTCTTGCTTCGGTCACAAGGAGAGAAAATGGGTTGATCTTAGGGGAGGGAAGCAAAGAAAGTTGAAAGAATTTGTGTGTAGAGATGTTGAACTATTGAGAAAATAACAGAGCTTGAGAGAATGATCAACTTGTTGTGTTTCTAAAATGGGTTAAGTATCATATTTATAAAAGTTGATAATATACACATTTCTTTGTAAAGTAGTGGAGGTAATGAAGAGATGGAGAAGTGGAAGTCGTGGGATAAATAACCGCCTTGGAATCTTCGGGAAACCATTACTCCGTTAACTGCTTCAGTCTTACCACTACTTTTTAACTTTCTTATCATGGGGTGTTGCCACGCTGCATGTTGCTATAACCACCATACCAAAACCCCATGAAGAATCCTCTCATGTAATTGTTTTGATTTCTCTTAGAGTTAGTGGAGTCATGAACTCAAAACACGTGAGTTTGTTGTAAGATAATGATATCGACGAGTTTGTGTCAACACACTATGGTAATGGCCTAGTATTGGCGCTAATAGCAAGGGGCAAGGCTGACACGAGCATAGGTGCAAACGTGAAGGGCGAGAAGAAGCACAAAAGAGAAAAGACGGGGAAGAGCGCCTGCGTTAACGCTGCTGGTAGCATTTTTATGCAACTTAGCAATTAGATGGTATGCATCTAATTAACATTTTTATTCAGATATGGCATAACCTCTATTCTGAATGTTCGTAATTTTGTATAATCAACGAATTTTTGATTAATACAGATAGTTTGCATGAGCGCACATGAAATAGTGAGGGTTTAGCCGAGTAAAGCCCTGAAATCAAAGGCGCATACGTATATAAAAGAGTTATAGGGGTAATTTATCCACGAGATGAATATGCATTCTCAATTCTCTTGAGGAATATAAGATAACAATATGTCTTCATAATTCTGATGCCGGGTCAGGAATTTATACATATTTATTTTATGCTTCTGCAGCTAGGCGAAAAGCAATATTATAATTATTTTCCTTGTCAAAAATCCACCATCAACAACTATCATATTCTATTATGCTAACATTCAAAGCATCACAGTACCATATTTCCAAATATAACATTTCATGGTAACTTAGGTACATAACATTTGACAACTTATTTAGATCACAATGCACATATTGAGAATCATATCATAATATGATTAATATACATACCTGACAAGCCTTGCACATCATTTGCCTATTTCTTCAACTGTTTTGATAGTTGAGTTGTTCATGGAAATGCTCTTTAGCTTTCCAATTCTTGGTAGAAGATAATACACACCTTTTTTAAACACACTTTTCAGCACTTCTGGCATTTAACAATCATTTTTTTTATTAATATCCACTTAAAATTAAAGTTACTTAACACAGTAAGAATGTCAATTGTTCCATTCAAATTTGAATATACTATTCTATATTTAGAGGATATAAGCACACAACTAAAAACTTAAGTTATGAGAGATTAACACTTTATCTATCATTCAATCTAAGATGATAAAACTTTTGACCAACTAGGATCCAAAAAATTGGTTGATACTCGCATTTGACATATGCAGTATCAAATTATCAAGAGATTTAAGTGTTCATCTTATCAAAATATTTATTGCCAAGGTATATTAATCAAGTTATTAAAGTATTTTCACATTAAACTAGCACGATCATTAGTAACATAAATTGGTAATAAAACACCCAAACAGTTTTGTCTAGATACATACCAATTCAAGCACATTTCACGACTCAACTTTCTTATTGCACTAGTTAATAAAAGGCATTTTGTACCTTACTATCCATATGACTATGGTATACTAGTGTATTATATTTCTTATATTTCCAATAGAAGGTAATGACTTTGAAATGGTTCAAAAATCACTGATATACAATTATTAACCTAACATGTGATTCACACCAATTGATATTACACAAAACATATATACTTAAAGTAATTTAGAACACAATGCGCAGTTGATACACAACTAAGTCAACATTTCATTATTCATTGGCAATGTGATACTAATCTAAAACATATAAGAGACTATCACTTTAAGTCACAACAATTAATTTGTTACTTGCTCTAAGCCATTTATGAGAGTTATATTTCAACTAAATTAAAATCTCAAGTCTATTATAGATAAAAGTAATCACTAGTATTGGCTTTCATGTTATCTTTGAAGCGACAAAATAACACAACAAGTGGTTGCAAGGTCTCACAATAATGAAGAACTTTGACAAAGTTATTGATATTTTAGACAAACATGCGTAATATTTTTGCAAACACCATATCTCACAAACCACAATTTCGAATCAGAAGATAAAATATTGTTTTTAAAGATAACACAAACTTCATTTGAATCACAACTTCCAAAAACCCATAGCTAAGTTAGGGTATAAAATCCCTAACTATACGTGTTCAAATACTATGGGAGGAATATCAGATTATGATGAATCGAGAAACACCGAAACAAAACCCTTTAAGAAGTAATGAAACTGACATCTGAAACAGACAGCATCATTGCATGATCGACACATCAGCTGCGGGAAAGTACGACACACTGCTCAAAATAGATAGCTTCATTGCATGAATGATACGCAAGTTGCGGGAAAGTCTGACACAATAAAGGATACTGACAAACATCGATGCATGAGAGACACGTCTCAGTTGTACAAGTTGCGGAACAAGAGAAACCAAAGCATGGCGAGTCACTTTCAATGGCCACATGTCAGACATGCCATAATTCTTGCAAGACCGCAACGTTCATCCAAATCCAAAAACAAAAACTTGAGTGTAAACCCGCAGAGGAAGTGCGGGTTACTAAGCGAGAAACTAAGAGAAATATGAAGTACGCAAATCAAGTCTTGCGGGAAATACCAATAAGTCTTGCGGGATACACTTCGCTCCAAAGACTGGATAATAACTAATAGGTGGAAAGTTAGATTGGAGGGACCCATGAAATGGCTATAAATACCAAACTCTCAAACAGGAATAGGGACTGGAAAAATTGGGAGAGAATTGGACATAAGGAATAGAATCAGAGCCAAGAGTTTAGGTATGAGACTTGTGTTAATTTCATAATTGTTCTTTGATAAATTTGATTTTAATTATATAGCATAGCATCCTTCTGTAACATACAATGATGAATAAAATGATACAAATCTTTACCACCCGTGGATGTAGACAATTTGATTGTCGAACCACGTTAAATACTTGTGTTGATTCATGTTACAATTTCTTGTTATGACTACTAAAATGTTCTAATTGTTAACATATATTGATTTCATTTTAAGAGATTTGATTTTACTATGTTTCTGACTGTAATGATTGTGATCCAAAGACACTAGATTTTTGGCAATCACAAGCTAGGTGGGATAAAATAGTTGTATGGGATAAAAATAAAAATTCTAGGGAATATTTGTTTTAAGAAAATAATTTACCCTTGAAAATAGATTTTGCAATAGGTTTTATAAATTTGGAGGTGGCTGGAGCACCTCCTAACCACCCTTTAACTCCATACTGACTATATGTACATGTATAAAGATTTTTAATTTTAACCAACCTTGAACAATTCAATTTATTAGGATTTAAATTTATACGTGCAATCAGTGATTCCTTATTTTCCAAAAAAATAAAATAAAAAGGATTAGATTTTAAAAGGTTCTATATTTTTAAATAAATCTATATTATATAGATAAAGAATGGTCAGGATTGCTCGAATTTAAACGACTGAGATTATGGCACGACCCCACCAAAGCTGGCCTTAACCTAACCAGGTCTCTGCCCTATGCCAAATCCATGCCCTAAATACTCAACTTAGCCATGTCTCTGCCCGTCCAAAAACCACATTCTAATTTAACTAGATTTCTAATGCAGATGAGCAGGCTATAGTCTATTTGGAGGCTAAAGACCCGAGTGTCATAATTTAGCTCAAAAGGGTTCCATTTTGATTGGAAACGGGTCAACGATCAAGACATGACACGATTTCATCTCATGGTCTTCATATTTTAGCCAAAATCCATCGTTTAGGGCTTCAAACATGTGTTTTTGCTGTTTTAGGAAAGTTTTTGTTTTGTTAATAACTTCTTAGTTAGGAGTCTGTTTGGGTCGCCGTTTGTGGCAAATATCTTTATTTTATGAGTACTTTCATTATTTTAGGTCGACCAAAATTTTCCAAAAGTAGCAAATTAGGGTTTGAGTCGGTTTAGTTTTTTTTTTCATCCTTTCTTGACTAGCAAGTTAGGGTTTTTCCCCAAGCCTATAAAAGAGTCCTCCATGTATTATTTTAAACAGTTGAATTTGATTAATAAGAATTAATTTCTTAAACTTGTTCAAGTTTAATCGATTATTATTTAAAGTCGGGAAACCGAAGTCTAAATAATTATCATTGATCATAGTCGATATTCCTAGGAATATTTGAAGTCTGAACAAAACCTCTCTTTTCTTTCTTTTCTTTATTATCCGCTACATCAGTTGGTATCATAGCAAAGTCGATTCTAGGGTTGATAAGATGTCACCAAGAGTAGCAATCGGTCAGGGTCGAGGTCGAGGTCAAGGAGGAGGTCCAGAAGGTTTCATTCCATGGAGATTTAGTAAAGAACTCATTGAAGACGTCTAAGGTTTGCTGGGTCGGTATAACCTTCGGAAGGAAGAAGAATATGATAACGCTAACCCTTTTGGTAGAGGGCATCGCGAAGGTAGAACAAATCAACGAGAGGATTCTGATCGAGGGAATGCAGGAATAAAAGTAGACATCCCAGAATTTTATGGTGGTTTGGAACCGGAAGAGTTTCTCTCCTAGGTGAATACGGTTAAGGAAGTATTGGAATTCAAAGAAGTACCAGATAACAAACGAGTTTCGTTGGTAGCAACTATGTTTCATGGGAGGGCTAATTCGTGGTGGCAACAACACAAGCTGCTACGCAGTCGTAAAGGAAAACAGAAGTTAGTATCATGAGAGAAAAAGAAGAAATACATGAGAAATAGTTTTTGCCACATAACTACATTAGATTGATGTACCAGCAGCTGCAAAACCTAGGCAATGGAGTACGTTCTATAGACGATTACACCAAGGAGTTTTACCGCTACTTTCTCTTAACGACTTGTCATATTCAGATGAGCAAAAAGTCGCTCGCTATATAGGTGGTCTCCCATAACAATATCAGGATACACTCAACATGTTTGGTTGCTTCTCTATTTCGTATGCACATCATAGAGCAAGGCATATAGAGAAACACGTAGGGCGTAGAAGCTTAAATTGGGGTATCAATGTGGCAGCATCTCCAGCGAGTAACCGTAGTACTTCAAAATCTAGTACTGCTAGTAAACTTAATTCTTCGTCAACGCCAAATAAAACCCCAGCTATCACTTTTGGAGGTAGGTGTAATAAGTGCGGAGAATTTAGGCACAAAGCCAGTGACTGTCAAAAAGCAGAACGAGCGAACAAGGTATTTTTCACTGAAAACGACCGTGAAGAAGATGGCTGGGTAACTGATTATGAAGAGGATCATGAGGATGATTCTGAACCTGTCGATGAAGTAGTTTTCGGAGAGAAAGGAGTGAACTTTGTAGTAAGAAGAATTTGTCTCACTCCACGTAAAGATGAGGGCAACATCTGGTTGCGTAACAATATATTCCAGTCGACATGTACGATCGAAAGAAAAGTTTGTCGTCTATTTATTGATCCTGGAAGTTGCGAGAATATTATTGATGAAGAGGTCGTGAAACGATTCAAGTTGGAAACCAAGGCATATCCACATCCATACAAGATTTCTTGGCTTAAGAAAGGGAATGAGGTAAAAGTAAACAAACGTTGCTTGATTTCTTTTTCAATTGGTAACAAATATAAAGATAAAATATGGTGTGACAATACTAGTATGAATGCTTGTCACTTGTTGTTGGGTCGTCCATGGGAGTTTGACAGGAAAAGTAGTCATAACGGGTATAAGAATATTTATAGTTTTTTATGGAACGACGTACATATAGTACGTGTACCCAGTAAAGAGATTGCACCTACAACATCTACTGAAGAAGCTATCAATCTCTTTCCATTTAAGCAGTTTGAAGATGAGGTATAAGATGCAGGTGAATTGTATGTGTTCATTGGCAAAGAAGAACGACAGGATGACAGTAGTATTCCCATTGCAGCTCAACCTTTAGTTAAGGAATTTATGGATGTTTTTCCAAACGAGTTTCCGGACGAGCTACCACCTCTCCGGGATATACAACATCGTATTGATCTCGTTCCTGGATTAAGCTTGCCAAATAAAGCGCATTACAGAATGAGTCCTAAGGAGCATGAAGAACTTCGTCGTCAAGTGGAAGATTTACTATAAAAAGGATTGGTCCAACAGAGTCTAAGTCCTTATGCAGTACCAGCCTTGCTGATTCCAAAGAAATATGGAACGTAGATAATGTATGTTGACAGTCGAGCTATCAACAAAATCACAGTCAAATACCATTTTCCAATTCCCAGATTGGATGACTTGTTAGATCAGTTATGAGGAGCAAAAATGTTTAGCAAACTCGACTTGAAGAGTGGGTACCATCAAATCAGAATTAGTGAAGGTGATGAGTGGAAGACTGCTTTTTCAAAACTCGAGAAGGATTATATGAGTGGCTGGTTATGCCATTTGGGTTGACCAATGCGCCAAGTACATTCATGCGTATCATGAATCAAGTACTCAGACCCTTTATCGATACTTTTGTGGTTGTTTATTTCGATGATATTCTTCTTTATAATGCTAACATGGACTTGCATGTTCAACATTCTTCGAGAAGTGCTCTCAGTTCTACTCATGGAGAAATTATTTGCGTCCATCAAAAAGTGTTCATTCATGACAGATCGAGTTCTATTTCTCGGTTATGTCATCACCAAGGATGGAATCAAGGTAGATGAGTCCAAGGTTGAAGCTGTGAGAAATTGGACTACACCTACTACATTACACGAGGCAAGGAGTTTCCATGGTTTCGCTTCTTTTTACGGGCGCTTTATTCCCAACTTCTGCACCATTATGGCACCCATTACTGAATGCATGAAAGGAGGAAAGTTTTCATGGTCTGAGGAAGCTGACGAAGCCTTTGAAGGTGTCAAGACAAAGCTGATAACTGCACCACTATTGGTGTTACCTGATTTCAGCAAGCCGTTTGAACCACACTGTGATGCATCGAAGGTGGGAATTGGAGCTGTTTTGAGTCAGGAAGGACGATCTGTAGCGCATTTCAGTGAGAAGTTAAATGGTGCTAAGCTCAACTATAGTACTTATGATGTGGAGTTTTATGGTATAGTTCAAGCCTTGAAGCATTGGCGTCACTATCTGATTCATAACGAGTTCATTATGTTTTCTGATCATGATTCTTTGAAGCACATCAACAGTCAAGAGAAGCTTTCTTCTAGACATGGTAAGTGGGTTGGTTATTTGCAAGAGTTCACTTTTGTACTGAAGCACAAAGCTGGGTAGCAGAATCAAGTTGTTGATGCCTTAAGTCGAAGGAGTATGATACTCAACACCATGCGAACTGAGATAATAGATTTTGATTCATATTCTGACCATACTCTAACCGATCCGAACTTTGCGGAGATTGTAGATGATATCAGTTCAGGCAAACGAAGTGATTACCTTATGCATGAAAGATTTCTCTTCAAAGGTAACCAATTGTGTATTCCTGATTCTAGTCTCCGGTTGAAGATTATTAAGGAGTTACATGACGAGGGGCACATGGGAAGGGATAAGACTTTCCAACTTGTTTCTAAGTCATATTAGCCAACAATGAGGCGTGAAGTTGCTAAATTCGTGGATAAATGTCGAATCTGTCAAGTTTCAAAAGGAAAAACAACTAATGCAGGGTTGTACATGCCATTGAAAGTTCCAAGTCAACCCTGGACAGATTTGAACATGGATTTTTTATTGGGTTTACCTTGAACTCAGAGGGGACATAATTCAGTATTTGTAGTTGTTAACCGTTTTTAAAAATGTCCCATTTTATTGCTTGCAAGAAGACTACTAATGCACTAAAGGTAGCTGAATTGTTCTTCCGTGAAGTGTATCGTCTACATGGATTGACATGTTCAATTGTTAGTGATCGAGACACAAGATTCCTTAGTTATTTCTGGAAAACCTTTTGGAAATTAGCTAATACAAGGCTTAATTCAGTAGTGCGTATCATCCTCAAAGTGATGGCCAAACAGAAGTTGTGAATCGTTCGCTGGGTGATATACTACGGTATATGGTTGGATACAATCCGAAGAGTTGGGATCAGAAACTTTCCCAAGCTGAATTTGCATTTAATCGTTTAGTAAACCGTAGTCTGGGTATGAGTCGGTTCGAGGTTGTTTATGGCTACAATCCACGAGCACCAGTAGATTTAGCACCTGTTCCTGATCTGAAGAGAATTGAAGTTTGTGCCGAATAACGTATCCAACAGTTGTAACAGGTTCACAAGTTGGTTGAAGAACAGTTGCTTCGAGCTAATGAGAGGTATAAGGAGGCGGAAGATAAGAAACGCAGAGTTGTAGATTTTGCAGTAGGAGATTTTGTGAGGGAAATATTGACAAAGGATCGTTTTCCAGTTGGCGAGTATAACAAACTGAAGGCGCGCAAGATTGGTCCCTTGGAAATTGTCGCGAAGATTAATCCTAATGCCTACAAGTTAAAGCTTCCAAGTCACATCCGGACTTCTGATGTTTTTAATGTCAAATACTTAGTGTCGTATAATGGTGAAAATTATGATGATGACCAAGAAAATTCGAGGGCGAATTTCTCTCAACCCCGGGAGAGTGATACAGATGAGCAGGCTATAACCTATTTGGAGGCTAAAGACCCAAGTGTCGGAATTTAGCTCAAAAGGGGTCCATTTTGATTGGAAACGGGTCAAAGATCAAGACATGACACGATTTCGTCTCATGGTCTTCAGATTTTAGCCAAATTCCATCGTTTAGGACTTCAAACAGGCGTTTTTGCTGTTTTAGGAAAGTTTTTGTTTTGTTAATAACTTCTTCGTTATGAGTCCGTTTGGGTCGCCGTTTGTGGCAAATATTTTTATTTTTTGAGTACTTTCATTATTTTAGGTCGGCCAAATTTTTTCAAAAGTAGTAAAATTAGGGTTTGAGTCGGTTTAGGTTTTTTTTGTCATCCTTTCTTGACTAGCAAGTTAGGGTTTTTCCCCAAATCTATAAAAGAGTCCTCCATGTATTATTTTAAACAGTTGAATTTGATTAATAAGAATTAATTTTTTAAACTTGTTCAAGTTTAATCGATTATTATTTAAAGTCAGGAAACCGAAGTCTAAATAATTATCATTGTTCATAGTCGATATTCCTAGGAATATTTAAAGTCTGAACAAAACTTCTTTTTTCTTTCTTTTTTTTATTATCCGCTGCATCAATTTCTCATAATTTAAAAACAAATTTCTAATATGACAAAATTTTCTTAATTAACGTTATTTAAAGGGGATTTCTAATTTAACTAGGTTTCCCGATCTATGCAATTCTCTGTTAACAAATTTTAATGTATTCCTTACATACATGTTAAACATACACATGTGAAACATTGGTTTTACTTTTAAAAGTATCCTCATTCAAATAATTTTTTCCAAAATTGATTTTTGGTTGAATTAACATATGTTACGTATTCAATCATATGATATGGATTGATAACACATTAAACTAATTATATAAATATGGTTTACTGGTTTAAAATGTTTTTAATCTCGCTATGACAAAATTTAGGTCACCGTAAAATTTATTAACGCACCTGTTTGTACAAGGCTTCCAGAAATTCTTTCTGTTTGCCAGATAACATAACCAAGTTATTAACAAGTAAGTACATAATAAAAATAAAATAATGTTATGATATGTTTTTGATACCTATAACTGATTTTTTTTCCTATAAATTTAGCAGTTCACTAAAGAATTATATAGTAATCAGCAACAAAATCAATTTGTACTTTAACGAGTTAAAGTACTATTTTAGCAATTGTATTTTTTAAGCATAAAAAAGGGCTTATATACGACCTCAAATCTGAAACCAAACCCCTAGCCCACGATTCACATACTGGCATGATTAGTGTTAGCATTAGCGAAATATTACATATAGATTATATTTCATATATCAACTGGCTCCAGATCCTCTGTCCCTTATTTACTTGTCCCCTCCTATCCTAACCACTAGGAATATGCCATCTATTTTTTAAATATCTTACTTTTATTTGTAATTATAATAATCTAACAGAGTTATCTAATTGAAATTAATAAAAATATTATAAAATCTCCCGTCTATGGTTCTTTGTCTTCGTATAAAATATTGATATTTGTTGTCTCAAATAAAGTCTAGATAACATTTCACTAATCGATCTTTACATGACATAAAAACAAATCCTATTACAGTGAGTTCAAGAAATCAAAAATAATAAAAAAAAAAATCCTTGTTGAAAGTGACGCTCCATCTTGATGATGTTGTCAATGGTAAACTATAACCAATGATGTTCACTGAGGAAACCTTTTTAAGGTCGGAGAACAAAGAATCCAATAACGATGCAGAGATATAATTAAGATATAGTTCCCAAACACCAAGTTGATGTTTTGATTAAGAAAAACTCAAAACTGAAACAACAGGGTTATATTCTTCAAAATCTAGAAATTACTGCTCATAAATCAATATTTAAAGATTACTAATCATGAAACTAGTTCTTGAAAATCTACCTTCAAAATCACGTATAACTCTATTTAGAGTTTAATATCAGGAGCATAACTAAACTCTAATCACAGATTAATTCACTAGTTCACGACAAAATAAATAATCCAACAAATGTTACTTTCATCCTATGTTGCTATTTTTTATGGTATTGATTTAATTAAAACCTTAATTGTTTAGCTTCGGTTTTCACTAGAGCATAACCGAAGTTCAATGCTTCTGAAAGCTTTATTGACATTTTTAAAAAGACGAAAAAAATTAAGTTTATCTTGTCAAATTAAATGAAAATTAATAAATTAAAATTTATGGTTTTATATTGTTTGATGACGTTAGCTATAACTAATACAATATGAAAGAAAGATATGTGGCAAATTCCCATTGGTTGGGACAGGGAGAAACAGATACACAAAGTATAGAGAATCCAGAGATTATCAATTGTAATTCATGTTGAGTTAATATAAACCATACGCTTAATAAACATTGTAATGAACAAAGAATGACGCAATTACCTGAACAAAGGACGGTCAAGGTCGATCGGGTTTTGACCATAAAAATTATGGCACGACGTAATCTATATCTAACCTTGACTTGGTTTTACCCTGAAAGTGGAAGAAACTAAATTTTTTAACTTAACCTAAGAAATTAAATTTCTTAACTTAACCTAACCACTTTAAAATTAGAGACCATGACTAACTGTAAAAGTGAAAGAAACTAAACTTTAAAATTATATAAAAATCCATAACAAATTAAAACAACAAGTCTTATATAAAATGACCATAAAAAAATTATGCCCTGACGATATGTTGAGATGATACCTAGTAATCTATAAATAAAAGCGGTACATAAAATTTACCAAATATTTAGGATTTTGATTATTTTTCTCCAAATATCATTCAATAATAATAAAAAAAAAATAGTTGTAAAAAAATTTAAACGGAGATCCAAGCGAATGTTTGGTTAAATCATATCCTTATCTTAGAGTTTTTCTAAATATATGTGTAGAATTCTATTTTAGAAGATGATTGACTTAAAAAAACTTGATATTTTTGTTGTTTTTCATACGTATTACTCTGTTTTAAGAAACAATTCCGGACATTCCTTTTGATCTTTAATCAACAAACTAGCTACTTCTTAATTTTCAGTATAACTTCAATAAATTAATCCTCGATAAATTAATTACTTCACTAAAATAATAAATTTTCTGGTCCCAACAAGATTTGAATATGCTAAATTTTAACTTGATAAATTAATTACTTCATTAAAATAATAATATTTTTTGGTCCCAAGGCTATTAAGTGGTCGAACTTTTACTATACTACCAAATAGAAAAACTATTGTTCAAGTAAAAGTATGGATGAAAGAGACAAATAGAAATGAAAGGTTTCTTATTGATAGATTGAGCATCCCTATTACATAGTTTAGTGATCCTTTATATCCAACCAAAAGGGAAAACCCTAACTACAAATAATTGGGCAGCAGATATATGGGTCCAAATCCCAACAACACTCCCCCTTGTACGATCTAACAATATTGCCTTTATAAGATGTCCTTCACATGTAGTTTTCCTCTCGATGACCAGTGTGTCAAAGTCAATTGACTCATTAAAACCTTGCCAGGAAAATCCAAAAGGGCAAAACCTGAACTAAGCAAAAATAGCACAATATTAAGAAAACTTAAAACATATTTGGACTCGCATATGTTGCCTCATTAAAACCTTGAGAAGGGAAAATCCAATAATACAAAACCTCGACGAAGGGGAACAAAGTACAACGCGATAATTCTTGAATGATGCCTTTGTTGAATAACCATACATGGTATCCTTTCTATATACATGGGTGATTCATGAAAACTCAGTGTTAAAACGCCATAGTAGTACGAATACTGCTAATTATGCTGAAAAATGTTTTGATAGGATTTTAGATTACCCTATATAAATAAACCGCAATCGCACAGCGTCTAACTAGTAAACAACGACATGTTCGGATCGAAACCACAGGGAGTTGGGACAATACTGCAATTAATATCTCAATTAACTAATCAGAAATAATATTTTGGGATTTTTAGATTAATGAATAAAATAATAAAATAATAAAAATAAACTAAACTAATAAAATAAATCAAATGCGAGAGTTGGTAACCAGGGTTAATTACTGAAGTGAAACATAACTCCTGAATATTCATCTATTGTTCGTTCTATCGACATCACCTATTATATGTATTAGAATCACAAATGTCACTGGGACGCCCTAAGCATGGTGCATCAAAAGCCCTAGTCTCAAACATACACCATCTAATTGCGTTAGTGAGAAAATAATACGAAGCTAATTATATGTTCACAAATAATATCTGGCTCTTCTAAGCATACCCCATCTAAGGATTTAACCCAAGCATGAAATATCAAATAAGTAGAAAAACATATTTGCTATCCTATTGATTCTGCGCATAGGTTATTGTATTGTACATAACCGGTGAACCAACAACTAATTTAGATTTATATCAATAAATAAAATCATGGAATTAATCTATTCAAATCATAATAATATATTACCAAATAATTCAATTTAATTGGTCTAGTACTAAAAGTGGTTTCAACATAAAACCCTAGTTACAAATTAATTAGCAAGACATGGAGTTGAGTCTCTCAAAACCCATTAAAACAAATATAAGAGAAGAAGAGATTAAACCGATGTTATTGTAGCGAAAACGGCGGATTCCGGACGTCTTCTCTTTCTCCACCTGATACACTGTATCCTTTCGTCCCAACGTCCTCATTCCAAGAAGAAAAACAGAACTCTTGTACCTCCGTACGTCTCTGCCTCCCTGCCTTTGTTTTTTTCTTCTTTTTCCCTTACAGCCGTCACACTATCCTCTCTCCCTTCTTCTCTCTCAATCCACACGCCTCCAACACAATGCCTCCTCCTACTGTCCGCCTACAAACCCTAAGAACCTAAAAGAAAGCTAAAGAAAAGTCTATGTACAACTC
>JAJJMC010013841.1:6587184-6678874 GCA_023531435.1 Papaver californicum
AAGTTCGAGAATCGAACCTTTATTTACCACTATATAAAATCACATCACATAACCACTACTCTAGCTATCACTATAATCTTTTGATGGTAGCTTCTGCGAGACCATTTTGAGTTTGAATATATGGTACGAGATGCTCAACGTCTAGTCCATTAGACATACAATAGTCATCAAATCCTTTAGATGTGAATTCTCCAGCATTGTCAAGTATGATAGATTTGATTAGGTAATCAGGGTGGTGAACCCTTAAACGTATAACTTGTGCTATGAGCTTTGCAAATGCAACATTTCTTATGGACAATAATGCAACGTGTGACCAACGGGTCGAAACATCTACCAGAACCATAAAATACCTAAATGGTCCGCACTCTGTTATACAGGTCCACAAATATCATTTTATATCCTCTCAAAAAAAAATAAAATGAGATGTTTTGTTTCGTATCTTTAGCATAGGATGGTCTAGATCCTATTTTCGTTAAAGAACAGACTTTTCAAAATAAACGATGTGCTTTTGACATAGTCAACGAAGCAAAACGAGAGAAAGGGTTGCACATCATTTACTTGAGAAGACAAATGTTATGTTAAAACACCTTGACCAGTTAGTAGCTAGTACACGTTACTTTGCAATGTAACATTCTTTTGTCCCTTTTATTTTTCTTGTTCATGCGAGTGCTTTAAAACTCGGATCATCATATCACGACCTTGATGTCCCAAACGGTTATGGCAAAGCCTGAATGAATCACTATTCAGTAATACATCGTTGGTAATGACATGGGACTCAATAATCCAAATTATATTAAGATATGACCCACTAGATAGACTCATTAGTTTCTCTAAAATATGTTTTCTTCCAAATTTATTAGAGATAACATTTATGCTCTCATGGAGATGTCAGAATTTTCACAACCATGCTCAAGAGCTGTGTATTTACTTATTGCTTTCAAGTAGCTATAGTGAGATACAAGTTAATACTCTTGAAGAGTCACTTTAAATTCAGTTCATGCTCTCAAGGAGGTTTTGATATTCACAATTATACTCTTAAAAGAGCTTGTTTATACTCTAAAGGAGCTGGCAGATCCGAATTATGCTCTTAAAGAGCTATGATATCAACTAGGCTTTTTTTTTCCAGCTTATTGTGGTTCCAAGTTTTTCTTTGTCGCAGATACTTGAACTTTGTATAGAGACTTAACCATGGGTCTCCCACCTTTTCTGGTGTTTTGAAGATTTCTGACCTGCCATCATGTAGCTTTCTCCATGCTAGAGCTATTGGTATAGTTGTAGGTACCTGCCACTAACATTGCAGAGATTATGACTGTTATTCAACAGACTATAATTTTGATAATAATAATAATAATAATAATAATAATAATAAGCTAAAGCAATAGCAATTTCAAGATATAAGCTGTGTGATAGCTAAGAATAAATCAATTGGATTTGTTTGTTAAGCTAGATTGTAAGCATTCAAACTCATGGCAGTTCTCAGCACTGTAAAGACAGGGATAGTTGATTGTTGTTTAAACAACTAAGTTCAGCTAATAATCATGCTACTGATTTAAAGTTCAAAAGCTATTTTCACAAGCTTGCTCATATGAATGATTCAACTGAAATTTGTACGTACTACGTAGAGTTAGGACTGTCTTAACAGATTCAAGATATAAGGTATGCAGCTGCAAGAGCTTTTCATTAACCTTAGTGTACAAGTTGAGGATACTTAGTTTCAAAAGCTAATCGTGGGACCTTTTATTGAGATGCAGTTTGGTTTCAACAATGCAAGTGATCATTTTGGGCTAACCCAAAGGATTCAGATAGATGTTACTATTCAGATAGCTTATTCAAAACAGTTAAGCGTGCAAACATGCGTTCAGATGTGATTTGGTGCTGTATGCAAGCTTCACCAACATGTTAATGTAAGTTGAGATAAGCAGGATTTTAACCATGCATTTAATTTAAAGGTAGCATTCATACGCAATTAGAGATTGTGATACTTATCGTATTCAATACTGGGCTGATGCTTTATCAGTTCTGAGGTAGTTCCACTACTTGGTTGTGACTTTGAACTACTATAGCTCCTTGGTCAAGTTTCTTCTCTTTGAAAATTTGAGTCATTTTCTTGCAGGTGAATCAAATCTTATCACTTTAGTTGTACATCCTGCAGCAATTTCGAAAAGTATTTATGCTATTCAAATATAAGTTATAGCATAATATTCAGTTAAATTGTAGTAAGGGCTCAACAGCCTAACAATCAAAATTTCAGAAACTTAAGTGTATGAATTTGCTGAGTTTGAGATATAATTCAGATAAATATAAAGTTAAGCAATTAATCTTGCAGATAGATTGGCATACTTCAATCGTAAAGAAAGAGTTTCAACAAGATCAGCAGGTATGCTTCTAAGAGCTACAATGGACCCTAATCTGGGAGTTCTACTCATAGAGTGATATCACATGACACTTGCAAGTTCATAGTTCAAGCTCAAAAAGTAGATTGCATCATATCATTTCATAATTTTGCATTAACAATCATTATAAGACAGATGTAGGTAGAGATAGGGAGGTACTTAGCTTTATGTGTATACTGTGGGATTTGAAACTCATAGCATTTAGCTTTTTCTGCAAATTTTGGCCTTGAGGCTATTCACAGCTCACAAACGACAGATTGAGGTTACAGATAATATATTAGCTTACTGGTGAGTGTCAACTCACAGGTGACAGATAAAAATTCAGATAATATATCAACTCACAATGTGACAGGTAGGGATGCAGATAACTAGTTAACTCGAGATTAAAGGTAACAAGTTAATAAGTTTAGGCACAAAATTTGAAAGGTTTCATTTAAAGATAAGATTTATGTATCAGATTTGACTTAAGAGTAGTCATACAATGAAGATAACTCAATGTTCTATATGAGATACAGGACAGTCACAAGAATTGAGCTACGAGTTAAAATCAAGATTCATAATCAAAAGCTATGCATTATGTCTTTGAGATTGAGACTCAAAACTTTTCGTTCAATGTCAGGATTTATAAGGCGTTGAAATAAGTAAAGATCTAGTAATACTTATCTTTAAAGTAAGCCTTTAGTGTTGTAGCTTTTGCTCATGGAGAATCTGGTCATGAGAGTTCAACCCTTGATCCTTGTTAGTCAGCAACATCTTCACCAGTTCTGTAAAAATAATGAAATTAAATCTCATAGCATATGTTGTAAACTTTGAACAACAAATCAAATACTGACTAAACATAAATCAATCAACCAAGTACAGGTAATAAGATGAGTTCAAACTAGGTCAAAAATCAAAGTAAAGAAAATTCAAATCAAATTGATGGGTAATGTAAATTAAGGTGCGCTTATTGCAAATCTGAAGCTAGATTTTCGATCTGGATCAAAGATTGAGAGATCAAGCAAATCTCAATGAAGAACCCTAAAATATTTTCTGGTTTTTTTTTTTTTTTTTTTTTTCAAAATATTTATTTCGAACGATAATAATGTAGGAAGATTGCAGATCTAATCTCTGATTGCAAATTTCAACTGAAAACAAAATCTAAAATTAGGCCTTAAAAAACTTTAGATCATTTTTTTTCCAAAAAGTTTTATGGTTAAAAGACAATGAGATTTATCATTATAATTCATGAAAATCGAATTTAGAGAAGATATACTTATCTGGTTCAATCGATTTGTTGGTAAATTCCTCAAGTGTTGTTCTAGGTTCATCCCATTTGTCATTCGTTGGTAATTAATCTTCATGAACAAGTGCTGGATGTAAAAGGTAGACGTTTATTTGATGATGAAACAAGGTATACGAAATGATCGAAGAATCTGATCGAGAGGGATAATTTATCAGTCGGGCTGCCAATAAAGCTGAGGTGAGGAGGTTTTTTTTTCCAGACTAAAACATGAACCTAGTCGGCTAATTACTGAAAGTAAAAAAAAAATGACGGCTGAGTTTCGTGCTGATAACGGTGTTTAAGTAAAAGTATAGACGAAAGAAACCGATAGATATAGAAGGAAGCCTATAGGCTCCAATAATAAGACGAAATAGGGATATTATGAAGTAAAATTCAAAAACCCTTTATCCATAATATTTTTACAATGCCTAAACCACCCCTGATTAGTTAATCTTAATTAAACTAGCTAATTAAAAAATTAAGCTAATCATGATTAATTAAACATAATCTTTAACTTAATCAAATGATTTGAATTTTTTTTTTTTTTAATTTGTGTTTGGTGGGAAGAAAAACTAGATAAAATTTAAGAAAATTTTGTCGTTTTTTTTTTTAAACCCTAGATTTTGATTCAATAAACCATAGTAGCATTGAGTACACCTCTAACTTATACTCTTGATCTTTTTATGGCTCAAATTTGATGAAATCACGATTTGAAAGATTGATTTTTTGTTGTTCAGAGAAACTTACGGTTGGGTTTCATGTCGAACCCAACCGTAACCTAAGAACACCGAAGAACACCATTTTTTTCCAGATTTACGGTTGGGTTTTCAACCAAACCCAACCGTAACTTGAAGAATAATGATAAACATCATTTTTGCCCAAATTTACGGTTAGGTTTTCAACCAAACCCAACCGTAACAAATCTTTAAACCCCAATCGTATAATTAGATAAATAGATTTTAAGATTTTTTCATTTCTATCTTGTAGAGAATTGAAAGACGAAGCTAATCGAAAAAAAAATGAGGTCAATCGGACATCGTATGAAGGAGTTATGATCAAAACGATGAAATGTATCCAGGAATATTTACGGTTGGGTTCGCCAATAAACCCAACCGTAAATTTGAGATTTTTGGGCTTCATTGAGCCCAAATTTACGGTTGGGTTTATTGGCGAACACAACCGTAACTATTCCTGGATACAAATAGATTTCACAATTTTGATCATAACTTCTTCATACGGTGTCCGATTGACCTCATTTTTTTTGGGTTAGCTTCGTCTTTCAGTTCTCTACAAGATAGAAATTAAAAAATCTTAAAATCTATTTACCTAATTATACGATTGGGGTTTAAAGATTTGTTATGGTTGGGTTTGTTTAATAACCCAAACGTAATATTAGGAATTAACCAATTACGATTGGGTTTTACCTTAAAACCCAACCGTAAGTCGAAGAAAAATGAAGAACATCATTTTTTTCCCATAATTACGGTTGGGTTTTGCCTTAAAACCCAACCGTAAGCCATCCCTTGGAGCATTGAGTTTTAAGGACAAATTTGGGTATCAAAATCAAAAAAGTGAACTTATTCAATCATTTTAACTAGATTGAAGGTAAATTGGGTCATTCAAACAAAGAAAAACTGAAAATCACACAAATTAGAGAATCCAATTTTGTGGTATCCAATAGAATTTACGGTTGGGTTTTGGGTTAAAACCCAACCGTAACTTATTATGTTAGTTTTTTTTTACAATTTCAACATGTATTTACGGTTGGGTTCTGCCTAAAAACCCAACCGTAACCCAACCGTAATATGAAGAATAAACCTTCCCCAGACTTACGGTTGGGTTTTAAGCCAAAACCCAACCGTAACTAATCTTTAAACCTCAATCTTAAAATTAGATAAATATATTTTAAGATTTTTTCATTTCTATCTTGTAGATAATTGAAAGACAAAGCTAACCCAAAAAAAATGAGGTCAATCGGACATCGTATGAAGGAGTTATGATCAAAACGGTGAAATCTATTTGTATCCAGGAATAGTTACGGTTGGGTTCGCCAATAAACCCAACCGTAAATTTGGGCTCAATCGTAATTAAATTTTTTGTTAAAAAAATAAATAAAATGATTGTGTATATAGCCCAAATTATAATAAGTCGCCCCAGAATGGATTTTGAGATTAAAATTGAAGAAACATATCTAAGGGTAAAATAGACAGTTGTAACATTAAAACACTTTAAAGTGAAAAAACTAACACACATTACTTCAAAAAAGTACTTTAAAGTGTCTGGAAAACAAACACAGCACTTCAAAATAACATTTTAAAGTGATTTTCACTTTAAAGTGATAATCACTATACAGTGAAAAAAAACAATCACCATTTTAGTCAACGTCAACAAATGCTTCTTGGGTAGTACATGCTCGTGAAATATTACAAATACGGTTCCTCACAAAAAACTTTTTCCTTCCAGTTCCAGTAAGAAGAACTCGTCCGATATCTGTCTTTACTTTCTCATTCTAGTAAATCAGGGAAGAATTTCTTCTCATTCGGATTAGGGCAAATTTCTATGCATTTTCCAGTTATAAATTAGGGAAAATTTCTTACATTGGAATTTCTCTCAGAAGGAATTCTCTTACTGGGGAGTGATATTAGGGCAGAATTTAAACAATTTTGAGTCAAGAGTTGATTTAGAAATATTAAGATGTTCTTTCCTGGAGAATCGACTCGTAAAAGAGTTGATTTAGGTGGAAGAAGTTCGAAAGAAACAGATAGAAAGAAGGTATTAGAACAATCACGATTAGAAAGACAACGTCGTCAAGAATTAAAGCAGAAAAATGCATCTGCACTCAAAATTCAGGTAAAAATCACTTTAAATTCATCTGTTGTTATGTTTTTAGGTTAGAGTTACTTCAAATTCATGCTGAATTATGTGTTAGGCTACAAAAAAAAAATTGATTGTTTGAGTTTAAATTACTACAGAAATGCTACAGAGGGAGGAAAGTTGTAGAAGGTGAAAGGAATAGAGTGAGAGATGAATTTAAGTTAACTTATGGAGAGCAATGTCAAAAGGTAGACAGGTATGCTGCTTCTTAGTCTTTACAAGAAAATCATTCCTTTTTTCTTTGATATTCTCATGGCTTTTGTTTCGTCGAATAATGTTAAAGATTTGAGCTTGTTTGCTTTTCTGCAGGCATTGTTTTGATGTTGATTCTGGTTTTCTTAGTAAGTTATTGTTTTTCTTCAAAGCGAGTAATGGTGGCGATTTTTTGGTTCTTGTGGAGACGTGCAGAATACTTCGTCAGCTTGCTTTAGATAGCGGTGAGATTAACTTTTTGATTAGGGCTACTGTTATTGCTTCCAGTATGTTCCTGAATATCTGTCTTATGGCAATGTAGTGTTCTCTTGAAATAGTGCTGTTTACGTCTTGTGTGTAACTAAATAAGATTGCTTGCACCATTTACCTTTTATATGTCATATTCAGCAACCCTTTATGTTTAAGATCCTAATTCTTTGGTTAGGTACCAGTTCTTTTTCCTACTTCGATTTGTTTGTTCATGTAATTTGATTGTGTTATAGGGGATCTGGTTAGCCTCTTTACAAGCACAGAGTATTCTTTAAAGCGAGCGATAGTGGAACATGGAGTGAAGCGTTTAGCAAATGTTTGTCTTCAGGCAGTTCATCAGAATAGGTGAGTGGTGTTCTTTTGTATTTGTTGTACCTTATGAAAACAAAGAGATGTGTTCCCCCTATTGGAAGACCGTCTGATGGTCTTCAATCTTCTTATGACTATTGTCTTTATAATACATTTCTGACCACTTTCATCAGCGTCATCTTCTTAATGCCGTTGTGTAAGTTTTCTTGTTCATAACATCAGATATGGTTAGTCACTGATTCTGCACAATGCACTGAAATATTATATTACCGTTTGATGTGTGCTATATTTTTGCAATTAGATTTGAATTTAGCCTTAGGATGTAACATCTTTGTTTTAGATACATTATGCACACTATAAAAGTTGTTTTCCGAGTTTCCTTTGATTTTTTTGCTCATGGTGCTCTATGTTGCATAGGTATCATCTGAAAGACCAGCTTATGTTGTCGTCAGAATTTTCTGATACTCATACAGTTGTCTTGCTTGAGGCAGTGATCCTGTTGACGAATTCGAGTCTTCCCTGGGATTGCATTGTTGCTTCTCATCTTCAACAAACACATGCATTTGCCTTGTTGAGAGACATCATTCTTACGGAAACTGTATGTGCTCTTCACAGAAAAAATATTTCAAATTTATGTCCAAATGTCATCTTATAGCTTTCCCTTTTTTGTGTAAATCTTCTCCCTCAGGGGAGACTTTTTAAATATAATTCTGCTTGTATAAATTCTGCTTAATGCATTAGAATCCTTGCTCAGAGGATTTTTTTTATCAAATCCCTGATGTCTCTGAAGGTTGCATACCTTGAGTTTGAGTTTTTGTATAACTTCCTTACTGATATTGATTATTGTATGCAGTATATTGTGAAGACTCAAGGTGCTAGTGGGAGAGCATCTTCTTTAGAGCATGTCCTCACCCTTATTGTTCGTCAGATTGGTGAACAACGAAGAATTTGCTCTGTCAATGATTCTCAATGGAGTTTCTCCTCACAAATTCTTACCATTCCTTTCTTGTGGAGGCGTTTCTCATACTTAAAAGATGTAAGTTCCTTGTGCTAAGTTTGTCATTGGTGGAAATAACTTGCTATTAATTTAATGACATGATAAGCTTCTATAAATTATGTTTGTTTTATAGGTTTTGTACTAGTGCTATAAATTTTTGTATTACGTATACAGTATGTGGAACATATAATGCTCATTGGAATGCAAAATGGCTTTGAAACTAAGTGTTTTTGTTTTCTGGAATTCCAGGTCTTTGCAACTCAAGGATTGGTTGACCATTATATTCATGAGATGTCATTATGTGTGCGTAGTAATAACTATGTTCTTCCTGATGATATCTCGCGTGAGTTTCCAGGGTATGCTTGCCTACTTGGAAACTTCTTAGAAGTTGCTGGGGTTTCTTTGTCTCGATCAAACTGCTCATTTGACATGGTAAGGGCCTTACTTTACACGTGTTTGTCTAATGTATTTTTGTTAAGATTTTGAGATACTGCACATCATAAAGTGAACTCCACAAGTAACTTAACTGCCAAGATCCAAAGCTGTGGTTGTCATCGAATCCATGTACTGGAAATGAACAAGGAATTGTGAAGCAGAAATATCATGTTAGAATTGGAAAATGAAAACTGAACTGTATAAATTTTAGCGTTCTTATTTTCTGTACCAAGTTCAACTTACTTAACTTAGTAGACGAAGTTAAGATTTTGGAAAATGAAAACTGAACTGTGTAAATTTGAGCTTTCTTATTTTCTGTACCAAGTTTAACTTACTTAACTTAGTAGGCGAAATATACTGTATCCCTTACAGAAATATGCCTTGACATGAAGACCTAGGTTCATTTGTTGTGTATCGTCTTTAACTGCGAATATCTTTAAATATACATATTTGTTTTTGTTTCCAATCAGGGCATAGACTTCGCTGCCGTTTCGACATTTTTGTTGGAGGCATTGCCGCCATTAAGATCCCTGGGTACAGACAGCGGTGGAAGTACGCTCCTCTGCAATTGAAAATACCTTTATACATTTCTTCTTCTGCTTAGCAATATTCAGGAAACACCTTATGAGGCTTATCTTTTCATTCTGTTAGATTCAGTTCCGAACGAGGATGAAATGGATGTTGACGAGGAAGTTAAAGAAACTGTAGTTATGGATCTTGATTTGGAACGCCAGATCTCCAATGCCATCAATCCATGCCTTCTTCAGCAATTGGTATATGCCGTTCAGCCTAATCACATAAACATAAGCGACCTTCCTTCCAATTCAATTTCCACAGATTCTTCTTCTTTTTTAATTGAAGTTGCTCTATCTGAATTAGGTAAATGTTCTATTTCGAGGTGCATCACTGCTTAATGGTCTAGAAAGAGGTTTGCCGCATGATAAAGAGATGGCAGCAGTTGGTGCCATCTGTTCTTTCCTGCATATTACTTTCAATACCATACCTGTTCCTTTCCTCATAACTGGACTAGCCTATAGAACTGAGCTTGTTCAGATCCTCTGGCACTTTATAAAGCGCTGCCATGAGAATCAAAGATGGCCAGCATTGACAGAGCTAACAGCTAATCATTCTGGCGAAGTTCCTGGTTGGCTATTACCACTAGCTGTTTTCTGTCCTATATATACGTAAGTTTCGTGTTTGAAGTTGAAATTCCTAGATTTTTCTTAAGCACAGTTACCAAAAGATGGAAATAGTCTTGAATTGAAACGTTCTGTGCTCTTGAGTTGAGAACAATTTGTTACAACTCTTTCTGTTTGCCTCCGAGTTTGTGTATTGTTTTCTTTTTTATTTATTTGATCAACAATTTTTCCTATTTTTGGTGGTTTTTCAGGCATATGCTCCTGTTAGTCGGTAATGATGAATTTTATGAGCAGGAGAAGCCACTCACGCTAAATGAAATTAGGAGCTTGGTCATTATTCTTAAGCAGGTATCTTTTTATGAGTGTATCTGTTTACATTCGTGTAAAATGTCTATTTCTTTTCTATCTAAATCTTGTAAAATGCAGTAGAAATGAATGGTTTGTGAGCATATTCTTGTCTTCCCTGAGACATAGGTGTTATGGGTTGGAATCGTTGGATAACTTTCATTTATTTATTTCATTACGATTTGGATTTGTGGATTAAGCTACCATCCATACAGGAGCTGATTGAACCAAAGTTTGATGTTCTACGCGGAATTAGATATGTCAAAATGGTGAATGTGAATGAATCCGAGTTTACTTCTGTCAGCATGTGAATGCAATAGTAGTAAACTGGGTGTAGTTTGGTCTTAAACACGTGACATAACTACCATATATTGTAAATTGTTCAACTTACATTATCTGCTCCTTATTGCAGGCCTTGTGGCAACTGCTATGGGTAATTCCTTCAAAATATCCCAATGTGACGAAACCTGCAGTTGATTTCTCTTCAGAAAAGAAGCACTCTATTGTCTTCTTGCAACACAGGGTTAACATTGTCACTTCTGAGCTCCTGACTCAGGTATGAAGTTTGGATTTGAATTCTCTCCTTTGGATAATATTCTGTTTCTTAATTCTTAAACTACTGGTAGATCCAAGCATTTAATAGTGGTTGTTGAATTCTTCATCTGCTTAAAAGAGAAGCATATGTCTTTGACATTTATTGGGTTTGAAATAGGTCTGTAATCTCTCTCTGCCTTCTTTATTTTTATAAATACCGCAGTTACAAGATTGGAATAATAGGAGACAGTTTACTACACCCAGTAATTTCCATGCTCAGGAAGCAGTCGACGAGCTTTTTATATCCCAGGTAAGGAATTTCAACTAAATTTTGAACAATGTTAGCATAGTATTTCGTGATTTATCTTATGATATGATTGATATATATTTTAATATTGCCCCTTTTCAGGCTCTAACTGAAAATTCCAGAGCATATGATATATTAAGACAAGCTCCCTTTTTGGTTCCATTTACTAGCAGGGTCAAAATATTTACGGTTAGTACTTTTCTTCTTCCTGCCTAACTTGCATTAGTCTCAAATCTCAATGCTCTGGAAACACAACAACATGAGTCAGTAATCATTTACCTTGTTCTCAGAGCGCGTTGATGGTAGAAATCTAAGTTCAAGTTCATTTTCTTTGGTTGGTAAAATTTCTGATGAAATGTTTGCCTGAATCCTAAACAGACACAATTAGCAGCCTCAAGGCAAAGACATGGACAGCATGTTGCTTTCACTAGAAACCGATTCCGAATTAGACGTGATCGTATTTTTGAAGATGCTTTCAATCAACTGAGTGCACTATCGGAAGAAGATCTCCGAGGAGTGGTATGCCTTAGCTTTTCTCGATGGAATACATTTTCCTTTATCTGTTAGCATTTGGTATATGTTTCAAGTACATTTGTCTTGAACTTTTCAGATTCGTGTAACCTTTGTTAATGAGTTTGGAGTGGAGGAGGCTGGAATAGATGGTGGTGGGATTTTTAAAGATTTCATGGAGAATATCACTCGAGCAGCCTTCAATGTGCAGTACGGGTTATTTAAGGTTGGTAAATTCTATTTATTATTTATTTATTTGTGATGACTGATGTGTATATATCATTGTATATTATCAAATCTCGTCAAAAAGATTTTGCTTCTAGCTGTAAATTTATTGATGTGAAATATGTAAAAAAGTCATAACAGGTTTGAAGCTCTTCGTCTTTTTGTAAAGTTCCTTGCCTAACCTTTTTTTCTTCAGAAAATATATTTAGTTATATATGTATATGTTGCCACTTTAAGTTGCGTGAATAGTATTATTAAAACTCAATTTTCCTTGGAAAACCTTACATCATAGTAACTAGGTAGTCAAGAAAAATCCAGACTTCAATCACGCAATTCCTCGATGTCTTACTATATGTTGTTGCATTAGAGATCTAAGTTTCGTTTAGTGAAGTTTTCTTGACATGACTGAGCCACTGAACTTTGTAATATAGATATATAGATATGTATATCGAGCTGTCAAAACTTGGTACTCAATGTCGTGCAAATTGAATAATGACTTTGACTTTACTTTATGTAACACTCAAATTAACATAGATTGTTTTTCCATGACTTAAGTGTAAGTACGTAATTGATATTTCATATGATCGTTAACTGAAGAGTGTAATGGTGAACCTCGTAATTAGTTGGGTCTATGAATATGCTTTCTCATCAAGCGAAGGACTGATGTAATTCCATCTGAACAATCTAAGCTAAGGCTCTGAAAAGAAGTGGCACAAATTGTGAATACATAACTTTGATATCAGACAAGAAGATAATAAGAATTTACAAAAGAGGGAAAATGCTAAACCTTGTCATTAGTATCCCTACCCTTTAATGAAGGACTAACAACATTTGATCTGAATCATCTCATCTAACGGCATGAATGGTGCTCTTACATCTGTATTATTATGTTGCTGTAGTGCTGCTATTGCACTTTCATGTATGTTTCTTCTAAGTGACAATTGATATCTGCTGTTTATAGAAGTGGCACATATTGTGAATACCTTATCTTGATATTAGACAGGAAGATAATAAGAATTTACGAATAAGGGCAAATGGTAAAACTTGTCAATAATATCCCTACACTTTAATGAAGGACTAACGGCATTTGATCTGAATCATCTCATCTAACGGCATGAGTATGCTCTTACGTCCTTATTATCATGTTGCTGTAGTGCTGCTAAGCTATTGCACTTTCTTGTATGTTTCTTCTAAGTGACAATTGGTATCTGCTATTCGTAGAACTGGCTATAAATCATCTCATCTACCTCTAGTTAGACATGTGAGTCTAAAAATGCTGAGTATTTTCATTCTGTCCTGACCGGTGCCTTGGAGATTTTATTTAATGTTTCTTCTGTTGCTTCTGTTATTTTCTTTTTAGACTTTTTATTCTTATATGTTCTAGTGTTATCTTTTCTTGGTTTTATCTTCAGGAAACAGCTGACCACCTTTTATACCCTAATCCTGGGTCTGGATTGGTACATGAACAGCATTACAATTTTTTCTATTTTCTTGGAGTTGTTCTTGGAAAGGTATGATCCACCTTCAAGCCCATCTGCTCCTTCACTTTCAGCCAGTGCAATGTTGCTTTACATAGTGCATGAAGTTGTTGACCATGTCATTCATCCAGTTACTAGGCCTGATAAAATTTCATGCCTTGGTGTCTATTCTTGCAGGCAATGTTTGAAGGAATTCTTGTTGACATACCGTTTGCCACGTTTTTTCTGAGTAAACTGAAACAGAAGTAAGTTTTCAGATGGTTTCTTGCTTAAGCATACTTGCAATCCAATTTTTGTACATTTATCGTACACAGTTAAAATAGAGTACCTAGGAACTGCTGACTTCGGCTAGATGTCTTGACTTGACAATGCAGTTCCTATGTTATTCTGTATCTTTATCTTCATAGTACTATATGTCTATGCTTGTAAGATAATGTATTGTCTCAGTTATATCAGTTAAGTCCTGAAATTTTCTATTCTTGCGTTTAAGTCGATGTTATTATCATTGATAGAGTTTCCCTTGCTTTCTGTTCTCATCATTGATAGAGTTTCCCTTGAAGTTTAGAGATTCCTCAGAATTTTTCCGTACTATTTTTTTTCTTTTAGTAATGGTCTGATTTTCACCATGTTCCAGGCACAACTATTTGAACGACTTGCCTTCTCTTGACCCAGAACTCTATCGTCATCTCATTTTTCTGAAGGTGATTTCCTTTCAAGATCTTTATCAAGCGGCTATTTTTCAAAAATATATTTTGATGGCTACAAGGTTATGTTTTGTTGTTCATTTAAATTTTCTGTCATAGAAGTTCGTGCTAATTTTCTAGGTGGACATGGTTACATGTTCCTTATAAAAAAAGCTCTTTTCCTTTTGCATGGTTGTTGGCAACTTGGCAACTTTACTTCTTTCTAACAAAAATTCATGATCTGGTCAACGCATTGAGCATCAAAAAATCTTTAAGAAACCTTTCTTAATCATCACAACAGGTTTTCTTTTTCATCAGAACCAAATTTCTCCTTTCGAAAACACACTATTGATCTTCCTGCTACCTTTTTAGTTTTTTTTATTTGACACCAACTTTCACTGAGAGAATTGTATTTATTTAACTGACACGTATTATTAACAGCATTATGAAGGGGACATTTCAGCACTAGAGCTGTACTTTGTCATTGTGAGCAATGAGTATGGGGAACAAACAGAAGAAGAGTTGATTCTGGGAGGAAAGGAAATTCGTGTTACAAATGAGAATGTAATTCGATATATTCATCTTATTGCCACACATAGGTTGAATATCCAGGTAATGCTGCTTGCTAAGTTGTCTCATGGAGTATATATATTTATATATTCCCTTCTAAACCACATACCCTGACATTTGGGAATATGTGTCATCAACAGATACGCCACCAAAGTACGCACTTCTTGAGAGGATTTTCGCAGCTGATACAAAAAGATTGGATATCAATGTTCAATGAACATGAACTTCAGGTAATATCTCTGAGGACAAGGTATTTCTACGAATTGCCTGGCATTCTTTATTGGAATTGCAATCTTTATTTTTGTCAACTTTTATGAATGCCCATTGCAGCCTCAAAAGATTCTACCACTACCACATCAGCTGTACTTTGAATTGCCAACAGTCCTGAATCATCTAACTTTGCCCACAGTTCCCCAATGACCATACTAGTTTTCACAAACGAAATGTGTTCTACAGCTGTATATTTTCTAGATTACACTACTTTTTGTAGGGGCCAGTTTACAAACTATTCTTTAGAATTGCTTATAGTTGCCAATAAATCTAGCGAGGAATAAAAGTGTTTGTAATTAACTGTCAAGAAACCAACTGCATAGAAGTCAGCATTTGTTTCACTGCAAGTTAGTGAAAATATTTTAGTCAGTCTACTATTTTATTTTCTTCTGCAGGATGATAAAGCATAAAGTTCATGAATTTTTCAAGTGTATAAATATAGTTGCTATGCTTAAATACGCAAATATTTGTATTGCAGCTTCTGATATCTGGATCGCTTGAGGGCCTGGATGTGGACGACTTGCGCTCTTGTACTCATTATAGTGGTGGATATCATGCTGTAAGTTGTGTCTCTGTACTTCGCTTCTCAAAATAATTTTCCGTCTTAAGGTTGTTGTCACTGATGAATTGTGAGTTATATTCATCTTTCAGCTGATATTTCTGGGATTTTCTTTGTAGGATCATTATGTCATCGAGATGTTTTGGGGAGTTGTGAAGAGTTTTTCTTTGGAAAATCAGAAGAAATTTTTGAAGTGAGTTGTAACTCAACTTGAGATAACTTTACGTGATCAACGCTACAACTGTTGGCTGCATACATCTACAATACACAATAGCTTCTAGCTTAAGTAGAGCCGACAATAGATACATTGAGTGGCTTGTCTCGTGGAACTGTCAAATCTATGAATTTACCATCACATGATTGAGCCAACTTAGTAAAGTTACTGGCTGAAATGTTCGGTAGCACCTAAAATTGAAAAAGGAAAAGGCCTACTACCTGCGTGCTAAGCATTGCAGTCTAAGATTGTAACTTACCATCAAACCGTGACATCATAAATTATAAGAAATGACAATAAATTGGGGCTATCTGCAGGTTTGTGACTGGATGCTCTCGAGGACCATTGCTTGGTTTCAAATATCTGGAGCCTCAGTTTTGTATTCAAAGGTTGTTGAACATTGAACTCTCGTTTTCTCTTTATCTCTTTTACCTGCTCCATTGTCTAATTAGCGAAAGTAAAATAAATTACCTGCACATGTGCTGATTGGACTGTAATTGACTGCAGGGCTGCTGGTGATGCTTCTGAGGAAGCTCTTGACCGATTACCAACTTCAGCTACTTGTATGAATCTTCTGAAGCTTCCACCCTATAGAAGGTATACAGCTCTACTGATATCTTCCTTCCCAAAGAGTTTGAGACCATATAGGGCATCATTTATTACCTCTTGTTCCTGAATTCGTTGAGAGTACTTTTCAGGAATTAAAGATTAAAATGGTTTTCGATTTGTTAAACTTTTTTTTTGTTGTTAATGGTGTGATCAATTTATGATGCAGCAAAGAACAGCTTGAAAATAAATTAATGTATGCAATCAACGCAGATGCCGGTTTTGATCTCAGCTAAGTTGCTGTCCAATTTGTTATCAACAGTCCCCTTTGTTGATTATCCTTACCAGAAGGACACACTTGCCCATCTAAGAGGACCTCGGTCAAGGATTGTCTAATGTTTAGAAGTAGCATATGAACTCTTGGGGTGGAGACAGACAATTACACCAACAGGTCAAAGAGAGTATTCAAATGTAATATATACACAAGAAATACATTTTTGTACATATCCCTGGGTCTAAGGCTGGCTTTGGGCACAACCGTTGACTGCTAGGGTTCAGCCCTTTTTAGTAAATATGTCCTCCCCCCTTTTGTTTTTACTTGCGTCAGTTAGGGCTGCAAGATATGCGAGGATGACTTTTTCATTGTGTAAATCATCCTATAGTGACACCATTCTAAATAATTGAACTATTTGTTACTATGTTCAAGTACAAAGTAATTTATGATGACGTTGAATTTGGATACAACCACGAATATGGAAAGAGATCTTACAAATATCAGGTTCTTCTTATACAACCGAAGTGGGCACTACATGGAGGAGTGAAATCTAAGCGATGAATGAATGCATGTGTACGTGGGGAAGAAAGAAGGAGTTCAGACCGTTGCCTTTTTTTTTATCACTCATCCTCCAAGAAAGAAGAGAGTTCAGACCATCGGCTCTATGGGGTATTGCAAATAATCGGATGTTTTGTTATTTTGAAATTTGAATGCTCATTGTGGATGTTATCTTAGATACTGCAAAGTCGGATGTTTTGTTAAGAAAATTTCGTGGTGAAAAATCCTGCAGTGTGAATTATGAAATTTGAATGCTCATTGTGGATGTTATCTTAGATACTGCAATTCCAGACATCGATATTAAGACTATGCATTTCATTTATCAATCCTTTGGTCTGTTTATCACTGTATAAAACACCTCCATTGCACTGAACCAAATCGAAAACTTTGGAAAAAGAACATATCAAGAAATTGCCATAAAAATGGCTTTGTAGTTTATTACCAAAACCAACTATGAATCAAAAATTTTATGCAGATGCAGTTCAGTGAAACATTTCTGCTACTGCATTTCAGTCTTTTCATTCCCGTTGTGTTAGACAACACTGAATGCTGATTGTATAGTTGATGTCATACGAGAAGCAATTGTTTTTGATGCAAATGCTTGAAGCTGCTTCTTGGCATCTGAAAAGATTTGAGATAAAGTTAGGAATGGTGCAGAAAAAATTGTATGAAAGAAGATTCAAAACAAGAACACACAAAAAGACCTAAAGTTCTGATAACATATGCGAGGCTGTTTGGAAAAGCGAAAAAAGAAGAAGCATGCATGTCCAACTGAACCACACAGATTCCCTGATCGTAAATTCGCAATACCAGAATTTGATTTCTTAAATGAGATGGCATACATTTGAGAAAAATAGAAAAAGAATTCACAGACAGACCTTTATTGCACTTAGTGAAGCCAATGATATTAGCGGCGCTGAGGCTCAGACATACTCCTACAACAAGTAGATAATCTGCTTGGAACCTTATAAGTGAGAATATTCCAAGGATGACCCAAGCAACTGCCTGCAGTTTAAAAGCAAATGCATTAGTCTTCACAGTAAATTATTGCATCATGCAGTTCAATACTCGTACACATATCCCTCATGTGGAAAGTTAAGTCAATTTAATGTTGAGATACTGTGATTCATTGAGAAAGACCCATCGGGATATATTAATTGTGAAGAGAATCGAAGTGCATTTGTTCTAAACTATCAGGCATGACCAATATTAGCCAGTATATTGAATCTTGAACGACTAAATGGGCATATTTACTTACTGTGATATAAAGTGTCCACCAAAACAACCAGGAATCTTTCTTATTCATTCGTGCCAAAGACTGCAGAAGAATAACAACGATGACCATAGATCAACGGAAACAGCCTCATGGAAATACGAATTAAATGTTAAATTGATTTAAACCTCTTGGTCAAGGCATTCGAATTTCCACACGCTTTCACCTTGTTCGTCAACTTCATTCCACCATCTTAAACCAACTAATATCCTTCCACTAACATTCTTCACAACCCAAAAATCAAGAGCAGCGAGAAATACAGTAACCACGAAAATGATAACGAAGCTACTAAAGAACAGTGCTGAGAGAATGTAAAACGCCAATGCAGCAGCCTGTTTTTTTTTAAGTCCATAAACAGTTCAAAATTACATGTTAATACAACCAATTGAAAACTATACTTAAGTAAATAGCAAATTGTGAAGAATATAAGTAGTTAACCTTGAAAAGTACATGGAAGAAACAAGTCTTTGGGTTGGCATAATTCTCCTGTGGAGGCTGCATCATTGGAGTAAAAGTTAAACTCACATTTCTTAGTTCACAAAGCGAAAAGAAATAAATTAACAACGAGTTATGACATTCCATTTGAGATTTATACAAATAAAGGTGCTCAATTAATATACTAGTATTACCTAATTGTGGTGAAAAGTGGGAACCCAACAAGAACTCTATGAATAGGAAGGCCCTTCGTAAACACAACTAACAAGGAATAAGATCGAAGGAAAAAAACGCAATAAATGATCTTCAAATGCAATATATGTAAACAAATATCTACTACAACTTGAAATTATAAACTAATTAAATGGGGAACAATAGGTTTTCTGAATCATAATTCATGATATAGTAATATGTAAAATGTATTAAATCAACCTAATTTATTGTAAACAGATCAATTTTCGAAATCCGATTGCATATTGATATTGATCACATAACAAGGATTCACCTGGTTTAGATCCATGACAAGAAATTGGAAGAATTCCTCTGTTTGTGTAAATGTACTGCGAGAGAGACGATCTTAGCACCTTTCTGGAGCTCTACCAGCACGGAATTTTCATTATTCTATTGCGTCTTTCCTAAATTAGCAGAGGACAGTTAAAAAGTCAATGTCACAGGCCCATGTATCTGATGGGTATACACCCGATCCCACCGTGGGCTCCAGCATTGAACGATTTTTTTTGGGGCCCTTTAGAATTTAAGGGACCCTTCCGTGTTTAGACCATCCGTCTTATAAACTAAAACTAGGGGTGTTGTAATATGATGAAATGACTAAGTTATCATATATTAAATACATGTAATCTAATAACTATCTAAACCGAAACAAATATAAATCTAAATCCAAAAAAAAATTCTAAACAAAATTTTCGAACCAAATTTTCTTTTTCAAAAACTCTTCTTCTCATTTTTCCCTCTTCATCTTACATAAACGATTAATCAACGATTCATAAACGAACTTCATCGTCGATTAATTTTATCGTCTACAAATGACTCGTGTTAAACAATGTAAAATAGATGTACGACCTAATCCTGGGATTGCGGCGCTTGCAAATTAAGCAGCCAATCAACCAAATCAACAAGAAGTTGAAGAGCCGGTTGTTGAACACGAAATCGAGCCCCAAACGAAAGAATCAATTCCTGATCAAGCCAACATGCAAATTAGAAGGTAATTCCCGACAAACCCTTCTCTTGCATGCATTTTTTTGTTATCGATTCGAGTACAAATCATGACATTTAGGAGTCAAAATTTAGTTTCAGAAAATTGTTCGGCTAGGAACATAGTGTTTTATCCTTCTCGTCTCAACAGAACTTTATGTTTCTCATGAACACGAAGAACAGTTCGGCTGAGAAATAATTTTATGGCTAGCCGAACTTGTTTTTGTCTAGAAATTTTAGCCAAACTTAGGAGTTCGGCTATATCGATACTTTGATTTTTCAACCGATCTTTTTAATCCAAAATGTAAACTTAAAGTTCATATATTTTCCTAAATTCATTCATATAACCGAACATTATACTGTTTCAGAGGAAAAATGATGGATGCTAGCCGAATTTTTTTTTGCTAATCGAACTTTTAGGAACATTACACTATGCTAAGAATACTAGGATGGATTCTAGTCGAACATTTTGTTTATTGACAGAACTTTTTGTTCGGTTAAATCGATAGTGTGATTATCTTAGCCGAAGTTTTTGTTTTTTAACCGAACTTTATGCTTTGCTATTCCAATTTAGTTAAGCAATCTTTGTTTTGTTTCTAGGGGCAACAAGAAAGGTACAGGTAAGCAGAAGGTGGTGGAAGATCTTAGAACTCCAACCCCTCGCCATGGTAAACACCTAGGGGGAGGTAAACGTGTAACTAAAGCTACAAAGAGTTCAGTAATCCGTGAAGTGAACCAAGAGATAGAGCATGAAGTTGAGGATGAGCAAGAGGAAGAGGAATAGGAAGATTATGAGAAAGATCTACAACAAAATCTTTCTCTTGTTGTTGTTAAAGAGAAGTAGACGCCTAAGATACCTTGTGCCAGATATGCACATATTCCTGATAAATGGTTATGTTTAACTGCTACTAACCCACCTCATGGTACGCCAACAGATGGAGGCGAAGTGTTGTTCGGATGCAAACACTCATGGGCTGCCAAAATCTACTCGACCAAGGTATTGAATCTTAACTATACGTTGCCTTAGTAATGTTTTTTGTTTGTTAGTTAACAAGCCAATGATTGCGTTAATTTTAATTTTGTAGGATCATAACAATACGACTAGAATGTTGAGACGCCAGAAGGAGGTTTCATGGGATATAGAGGATGAGTGTCCACAGGTGGTGGATAGAGTCACATCATGTGTTCTGTGGTATGCTATCCATTATGTACACGTCGAGTTTGACAGTGTCACCGTCTCAGCGTTTGCCGAGAGGTTCTACCCAGAGATAGATACTTTTCACCTTCCATTTGGCGAGATGTGTATCACTCCTGACGACATGCGCAAAATCACGGGTCTTACAGTGGATGTGAAATGTGTTGTAGAATGCTACAAAACTAAGATGAGTTTTGAAGATCTATAAGTTTTAGCGGAGAAGACGCTAGGTTGGAGCCGAAGTAAGACCAAGTTGAAGTTCAGACGCTCTGTTAAGGAGCCTTAAATTGGTATAGAGTTGATGGAGTTCAATAACCAGGGTCGTCCGTTCAAGAAGTTGAGGAAGTTCAAGTTGGTCATTTTAAAGAGGGAATTTGGAGGGACAAGAAATAAAGTGGAGAATGGAGAATTGGTGATATATGAGGACAAGATTAAGCAATATGTCACCGCTTACTTGTTGTATCATCTAGGCAGCCTTATATTTCCCGACAGTTATGGAAACATGGTAAATGTCAATTTTCTCCAGCTTTTGCATCCCCTCGAAGAGGTTAATAATTACTCTTGGGGCACTATGGTCCTTGCGTTCCTTCAAGACCAACTTAGGAGCGCTAATAGGATTAATACTTCACAAATCGGAGGCTACTACACTCTCTTCTAGGTAATCTTCGGCATACTCATTCCAATAAATTACATAAGATTCGATGATTGACAAATCTTTGTATGTCACCTAACTTTCTTATGTTGGGTTAATAATTGATTTTCTATTTAAAACAAAAATTTTTTAAACTTGATATTTTCCCTTAGGTGTGGTTGTACGACCATTTCCTTGTTAATAAAGTTGGTTAGTGAAAAGAAAGATTGACTTATTGGGCAGCCAACAGCCGGAAAGTACGAGTCAAGCGCACACAAATAACGACTAAAGAGAATCCATTGGCATACACTTGGAGAATGTTGGATGATTTGAATCATATGAAGTAGATTTTCACCCCTACTCTTTTCCTGAGGTTGAGATTTCGCCATTCGCGGCTTACTACGGGCCATTGTTCTTTCATGGCGGTTATTCGATGTACAACCCTCAAAGAGTATTTCGTCAGCTCTCTTGTGTGCAGACTATATCTACCATGAAGAATGAAAACTTTAGATTGATGAAGAGGGGTACAAAGAACGCCGCTAATTTATTTAAGCCAAGACATGATCCACCACCAACGCCAGAGATGTGGAACAACATGGATGAATATATTATTGATAAAGAGAGTGTTTATCTTTGAAGGAGGATGTTCAAAGTGCCTATGAAGAAGGGTATATGGATTGGTATCTAGGTATTACTCATCCATATATTATAAATCATGTTCAACAAGCTAGGGCGGATAAGCGAAGGCGAAGACGAAAGATAAGGGTGTTGAAACCGGGAAGACGCCTACTTACGACGAAGATGTGGCGAAGGTGTTGGAGAATGTGGTAATTTTTTTTTTCTCTTTATGATTTTCGATATATTATTAAGTTTGACCTAAAATAATATATTTTTATGTTTAACTTTGAATAAGTTAAGGCGTTAAGGAAGCTATTGAGTAAAATGATGACTACAATTCGTACGGGAGACCCTATGTCGATTGAAGAACAGATATCCCTTTACAAGGAATGAAAGAAAGTCATATCGAACAATAAGGTGGAGCCGAGCAAGACGAAGGTGCCCAAGAGGATTCGACTACAAGGGGAAGGTTCAAGTGCTACTGCTTCTACTAGAAGTGGACCAAGTGGGGAGGGCTCAAGTGCGGCTGCTGCTACTATGTTGGAACCAAGTGGATGAGATCCCATCCGACGAAGAACTTGGACGTGGTAAAAGAGTTGGTCGCACTCGTCGACATGGTGAATGAGTGTTTGAATTCAATATGTTGGCATTTTAAAACAATTACATGGTTTGAATTTCGTTAGTTGATTTGTATTTGATGTTAATGCTTCTCATAACTTGGTTTAAAACTTTTGTTAATGAATTTCGTAAGTTCGGTAAAAAAAATTCGGTTGATAAAGCATATTACATAACAAACCGAACAAATAGTTCGGATGTTAAAAAAAAAGTTCGGCCGACATATATTTAAATCTATGAAAAACAGAGAAAGGTTTGGTTAAAGTATCAATTATAAGCTTAGCCGAACTTTTTTTGGGGTTATAGACATATAAGTTCGGTTATTATATTCTATTATCGAGCTAGACGAACTTTATATTTGATACAACTGTTTGATATTTTGTGTAACGTTCGGCTAGGGAGAAGAAGTTCGGCTAAGAATTGCACAATCCAGAGTAATGTTCGTCTAGGGAGTAAAATATCAAACCTAGCAGAACTTCTAACACCAAAAATCCCTGGTGAAATCGTAAATGTTCGGTTGCCTGCAATAAATAATTTCTAACAGAACTTCTGACACAAAAAAACCTGGTAAATTGAAAAGGTTCGGTTAAAGTATCAATTATAATCTTAACCAAACTTTTTTATTGGTTTGAGACATACAAATTCGGTTATTAAATCCTATTATCGAGCTAACCGAACTTTCCATTTGACAAAATTCTTTGATATTTTGAAAGTTCGGTTAAGAATCACATTGTTCAGCTATAACCAATAGTTTTAACTAATAGTTAGGCTACTACCATGAACTCAAAGAGTTTGGCTACCTGTGTTCTTCATTGTACTAGCCAAACTTATTTGTTGTTTGTCGAATCTAAGCTATAAAATTTGATATTTTCACCAAACTTAAGACAATCCAAGCAACAAAAAACACATTAAAAGGGGAACCCAACTAATCTTCATATTCTTCGTTATAGTCTCGTTAATCTAGTAAAAACCCTAATTTTGGGGTTGAGATTGGGTTTGGGAAGAACACATTCACCATCTAAAAAATCATCAATGACCGGAATGTTGTGAAGATTGACGAATAATTTATTTCTTCTATGATTTAAAGGTTCAAATTCCTCCTAGTTTGCACTAGAATCATTCATTTTAAATTTAACAATCACCAAATCTAAGTTTCATTTTTTTTTCAAAAACTCTTCTTCTCCCTTTCAATAATTCTAATTTTTTATCCCAAATGTTTTATCTAAACTAATCTAACACTAACAATCAACTAATTAATCTAACCTTAATTATTAATTTCTAATTAAATGAGAGTATTTTAGTCATTACTGAAATTATATGGATGGGGGGGGGGGGGGATTACTTCCTAATGACCTAAATAAAATGGGGGAGGGTCCCCTCAAATTCTAAACGGTTCCCAAAAAATCATTCCTAGCATTATTTTTAAGAGAAAGTCCACGAGTCAAGGTAAATTTGCTCACTTGAGCCTACATGTGATAGGGAAATTCATTTTAGTACGGTGAGAAAAAGTCATATATCAAATCAAATCATGTTTAGAACTTAGAATTCATCCTTAATCAATTAACTGTTTAGTTTCTCATGGATGTAAAGGCATCCATGTTATACATAAGAGTAAAGAGAATTCGTTACAATGATGAAACTGCTCCAAACCCTAGCTTTTGCTCCTTGTGTTGTTGATTTCCTCTAAAACTTATAAAGTTGTGTAAAAGGTGTTTTCTTAATGTCTTGGGAGTCTTCTTATATAGTGATCTAGTCTTCTTATATAATAACCGGCTTGATCTAAGACTTATTCGAGAGGACGTTGCACCATTAGAATTCTACAATAGTACAGCTTACCGAACTCATGATCATAGTTATGATTATTCACCCATTCCACGGGACGAGTCGTGGTTTAGTCATCCTATTGTAAGTAATGGTGGTAAATGTGTAAACATAAGAAAACTCTCGAAAAAACTATATCAACTGGAAGATAACAGAGCACCAGAAGAAATTCTCTAAGAAATTAGTAGTACCATACGTATGGAGTTCAAACAACATTTTGCTAATGGAGAATATGAGGTCGCTGAAGATTCTGGCGAAGAGTCTGATATCGATGAAAATGAAATATTTGAGAATGAGGATAGATTGAGTAATGTTGTGGAAGACCCAATTGAGCTTGTCAAGGAATATAATGATAATGTTAATACTGAGATTTTGGTTGAGACAGAAACTGATGAAGATTGGTTGAAAAGTTTGACAGAGGACCACAATACACAAAAGGTAAATAATTCATTGGAATTCTTTGAGAACAACGAGGATCCCGTATTACAAGAGATAGTGGAAGGTTTGTCTAATCCTTTGCATGAGTCTATTACTTTTGATCATATTCCTCTAATCGAAATAGTTTCTCAAAAAGTTGTTAACCCAACTTTTAAGAAAATACCTCACTTAGGATTGGAGTTGTGTGTTTCCAAAGTTTTAACGGATTATTTGCTTTTAAATATCCATCATTAGAGATGCTTGACTCTAACAATGTGCAGGTTACCCAAGTTGAACCCATTAAGGTTCCCAAATTTTATGTTCTTTATACACTTCCAAGTGTAGAAATGACTAAATGTGGGGGTAACTTCTCTATAATAATGGTTTCACTAGTACTATCATATGATAATATTTGTGTGAAGTTATTATTAGATCTACAGATTGTTATCTGGGAGGATCCCTATATTTTCAGATTGTTGGTGTACGGGCAATAACCAGAAGGTTAGGCTGAGGACGTTAAACTAAGCGTTGAATGGGAGGCATCCCATTGGTTTCGTATTTCTATCTTTTGCTTTTAATTTTTAGTTTTTCATATCATTACTTGATTTCCCATCTTGATTTTACATTGGAAGAATCAATTTACATTGAGGACAATGTAAAGTTTAAGTTTGGGAGAGTATTTAGCATATATAGTTTTTAGTCTTTACTTAGAGGTTTCACTTTTGTAGGTAAATTTTAAATTTTTGTACATATTTGCATGAAAACCTCCAACTTTTAGAGATTTTAGAGTCACTTAGTATACTTTTAGCTAAGTTTACATACGGAGTGCTTAGTTGTTGAGAGGCTAGAGCTGACAAAAAGGGACTTAAACCGCCGATAGAGAATACAATATTAGATAAGCTGGTCATTCAATACCCATGAGTGAGGCACCAGACCTGCAATTCTTTGTATCTGTCTAAATTTTCAGTTTAGAGTGTCTCATCTGCGTAGATTCCAAGTAGAATGATGAGCTATCCAACTTTGCACCAATTTGAGTACTATTTTTTGATCTCCTGGGTGTTATTTCTATCAATCATGAGGGTGTCATCAAAATTGCTGACTCTATCTTGTAGTCTTGTTTGCAGTTGGTACCATTCTCTTGACAACAACAGGTCCACAGAAACATATCATCATAACAAGCAAAGCATCACAAATTCGAAGGGAACTTAAAGACGTTCAAGGTTTACAAGCAACGATACAAGAAAGAGCAAATTTCATATTCAAGTGAAGCAACAATACGAAGAGCAAAGTTATATATACATGTTGAAGACTTATGTACAAGAGCGAAAGAAAGCAAAAGATGAGAGTTAGTGAAGTTCATGATATCGAGACAATAAAAGTTGTGAAGAATCAAGTGGTAAAATTCTTCTCCCATGGCCACATAAGTTTCATTTGTTAGTTTGTATTTTAATTTTAGCATATATAAAAAAAATGTTTTATATTTCTTTAGTGTATATTTCCTTTTGTATTAATCCAATAAGGCCGTGCGGAAGAAGAAGTTTCAAGCAACAAGGAATTAAGAAAAAAAGTTACAATTGTCAAGGTTCTACGATGTTTAAGAGTTCATCATCAACAGGTGAAGACCGGAGACGTTTTTATTGGATGTTGTGAGAGTAGTGTCAATTGTAGACCGAGTGAGAAGGTAAGTAAGCGCTCCCATCCTTGCATAGTGGTTGATTTCCTTTCTTAGAGGTCACTAGAATTTTTTTTTTTGTCCTACGTTTCTATGTCGCTCCGCTTGTTGATAATGATGTGTTTATATTGCTACTTTGTCGAGAGAATGGTGCAAACTGCAAACTAGACAACAAGATAAAGTTAGCAATTCTGATGACACCCTTGTGATTGAAGAAATAACACTCAATAGATTAAAAGGTAGTGATGAAATTGGTGCGAGGTTGAGTAGCTCATCATTCTACCCGGAATTAGCATAAGATGACACACACTCTAAAGGACAAGTTTTAGACTGGTACAAAGAATTGAAGGTCTGGTGCCTCGCTTGATGTAACAATAGGTAGTCTCGCTAATGATTGATTAACTTCTCTAATAATGTATTCTTTCTGTACCTAATTCGCCACTGGCGGTTTAAGTCCATTTTTGTCAGCTCTTGCCTCTCAACAACTAAGAAACCCGAATATAGTTCTTTAATACTTTTAAGTTCGGTTATTTTTGTAAGAACTCCGTATGTAAACTTTTATACTAAGTGACTCTAAAATATCTAAAAGTTGGAGGTTTTCATGCAAATATGTACAAAAAGTTTAAAAATTACCTACGAAAGTAAAAACTCTAAGTAAAAACTAAAAACTCTATGTGCTAAATGTTCCCCCACACTTAAACTTTACATTGTCCTTAATGTAAATTGACTCTTCCAATATAAAATCAAGATGGAAAATTCCTAATATGATATGTAAAACTAATAAAAATCAAAAAATAAAGATATAAATACAAAACCAATGGGTTGCCTCCCATTCAGCGCTTGGTTTAAAGTCGTCATCCCAACTCTCTACTCGTCTGTATTACTCCTCCATAGGGAGCAAATCCTGCAGTCCAATTACATCTACATTTTCTGTAGGGAAGTTTTCGTAATATGGCTTCAATCTATGGCCTTTGACTTTAAAAATTGTCTTTGTTGCGGGACTAGTAACCTCAACTGCACCATAAGGGAAAACATCAGTAATAAAAAATGGTCCACTCCATCGGGACCTTAACTTACCGGGAAATAGTTTAATAAGAGAATTAAATAGAATAATTTTTTTTCCTACAAAATTCTTTCGAGAAATCATCTTGTCATGGAAAATCTTAGTTTTCTCCTTGTATATACGGGAACTCTCGTATGCATCATTACGTATCTCCTCTAACTCGTTAAGTTGTAACTTTTATTTGCTTCCCCGCTTCATACTCTATGTTCACATCTTTACCGCCCATAAAGCCTTATGTTCAAGCGCAACCGGGAGATGATAAGCTTTGCGATAAACCAATCTAGATGGAGACATACCAATCGGTGTCTTGTATGTCGTTCTATACGCCCACAATGCATCCTTGAGCCTTAAACTCCAATATTTTCGTGTAGTATTGATGGTTTTCTCTAGAATAGACTTAATCACACGATTTAAATTTTTAGCTTGTCCACTAATTTGCGGGTGGTAAGTGATAGGCGCTTAATTTATACATTTTTATCGCCTAATCTATATTTAATAGTACTTGATTTTATATTATTAATATATTTTTATTGGTTTAATAGGTGATATGCATAAAACCCGAAGTTACGAATTAAACATGGCTAGACTGAACATTTGTGAATACACTTCTTATACTTTTATTACACGGTACAATTGGCATGAAGAGTTTAAAGGGAACCAACAACTTAACTTGTGCTGAATGTATGGTGCTGGCTAGTTCTCTTGGCAGTGGGTGCGTCAGGTTAGGATAAACTTTGTTGAGGCAAATAGCTAGAGAAAGGGAATGATTGAGACTTGAGAGAGCATCACGTGGAAGAGTATTGGTTAGGTGGACTTCTTGGTTTAAAGAAAAAGTCTGTCAAGTTTGTTGTGATAGGGGATGGCTATGCTATGGAGAGACAAGAGAAAAGAGTAGGCTGAGAAGAGGACTTTATTGGTGAAGGTTGTACACACGTGAAGAAGAAAAACCTAGAGGCTAAAGAAGTGAGCTTGGCAGGCTACGTGAACTATATAGGCTGTTAACTTGGAGTAGGGGAACATTGTTATTGAAATACAAAAGAGAAAAGAAGTCTAGGTGTTGGCTAGACACGTGATTTGAAGGAGACAAGGTCAGGCTACTTTTCTTCTTTTGGTTTTGTGAAAAGCATGTGGTGTTGTTTCTTGTTGTGGTACGTGAAGAAGTTGAGGGTGTAGGCTAGGTTTTATGACGTTGATTGGTGGAAGAGTTGATGGAGTCTTCACGTGATTGAAAGTAAAGAAAAAATGGGAAGGGTGTACGGTTGAAACTTGAAAGAAGTACGGTTTGGTGAGAATAGCCTAGGGTCAAGAGAAGGTTATGAAAGAGAAGAAAGACCTAGTCTAACCTAGAGGAAGGACGTGGCTGTAGGGATTCTATTCTTTTTGGCTTCTGTTGAATCATTAAAAACCCTAGGTATAAAAAGAGGACAGACGAGGTTCTTTTGAGGGGGAGGCAGACGAATTTCGGCGGAGAGGATTTCCTGTACAGTTCTTTTAACTCTACAGACGGACAGGCGAAGAAGGAGAAGATTGTTTGCCGGTGACGACGGTGACGGTTTAATTCTTTCTTATCTTCTATTTATTTTTATGGGTTTTAAGAAACCCACCTCCATGTCTAGCTAATTAACTTGTAATTAGGGTTCTATGTTGAAACCACTTTTAGTACAAGACTAATTAAATTGAATTATTAAGTAATAGACCATTATGATTTGAATAGATTAGTTCCATGATTTTGTTTGTTGATTTAAATCTAAATTAGTTTTCATTTCACCGGCTCTGTACAATACAGTAACCTATGCGTAGAATCAATAGGATAAGTTTGTCTACTTTTTAGATATTCCATGCTTTGGTTAAATCTTTAGATGGGGTATGCTTTTTAGAGCCGGATATTATTTGTGAACCTACAATTAGTTTCCTATTATTTTCTCTCTAACGCAATTAGATGGTGTATGCTTCAGACTAGGGCTTTTGATGCGCCATGCTTAGGGCGTCCCAGTGATATTTGCGACTCTAATACATACAATAGGTGATGTCGATAGAACGAACAATAAATGAATATTCATGAGTTATGTTTCATTTCAGTAATTAAATAGAAATAGTGGTGGATACTGAAAACCCTGGTTACCGACTCTTCCATTAAATTTATTTTTATTAGTTTAGTCCGTTTTATTATTTTATTATTTTATCTAAAAATCCAAAAATATTGTTTCTGGTTAGGTTATTAGAGATATTAATTGTAGTATTTCCCCGCTCTCTGTGGGTTCGACCCATACTTGCCGTTGTCTACCAGTTAGACGCCGTGCGATTGCGGTTATTATATAGGGTAATATAAAATCCCATCAATTTTTGGCGCCGCCAACGCAGACTTGTTTTTAGGTTTAGGGTTTTAGATTTATTTTTTAGGTTTTTATTTTTAGTTTTATTATTTTACTTTGTTCTATTTTACGTTCTTTTTGGTATTTCTCTTTTTGCTACAGGTTGGATTTTGGATCAAAAAGAAAGTACGCCAAAGATTTGGAATTAAAGCTAAAGACTTGGAGTTAAAAGATAAAGCTTAAAGAACGAAAAAGAAGATCGAAGATTTTCTTAATTATATTATATTTTATTTTAATTAGATTTTATTTGTTTAGAAAATTGTATTAGGGTTCTTATTATTTCTGTAATTTTTCTTTTATTTTCGGACTTTCTTTTGGACATTTGGACTTTTTATTATTTTTAAACCCTACAGAAGGGTATTATTAAATATAAACTGCTACAGGGAAGGACGACAATTACGATATTGTCTCGGCCCCTCGGGTTCGCACACTGACACAGGAGTGATTCGGTGGCCCGAGTCGACTACAACTGAATAATCCCCCGTTTGGTACGGGAGGTAAGACTCGATCAACCCCCGAATCCCCTGCAAGTGGGTTTACTGTATTCCTTCGTATGCATATATGTTGAGGAATTGAAAACGGACTTACTTTTCTAGTAAAGGGCAAGAACTGGCCATACAAGGTAAGGACTCGGATTTCATCACCGTTTCCTTCTTGCCCGCTTTAGGAACACGTTGCCAAACGCGAACCTAAAACCTTAAAATTTTGACTAGAAAGAGACCTATAGGGTATCGAGCTTATTGGAAAATCGTTCATAATGACTGTACTGGTTACTTTACTAGCCTAACTCGAAGTTCAGGAAGATTATTTTAAGTTGATTAGAGCCGCCTTGTAACCCAGGGAAAAGTGCCAAAGAGACAGGGTTATCAAAGCTCCTTAGAGCTTATCCTGTTTCTCTTCGACTTAATCTAATTCGGATCGTTCTGAGAGGTTTGCTAAAATTGTAACCAGTTGCCTTTTGAAAGAATAGAAGATGGTCTAGAAACAATCTAAGTGGAACCATCATGCTTTTTGTTTGCTAGATTCTATAGGTTTGATTTGGTTGAGTCGGCCTTGCTTGTGTATGTTTAGAACCCCTTCCGGTAGGATTTATTTTTAGAGTTTATTTTTGTATATATTAGGAAGTTTTTGTTAGAAAATCTCGAACTGGTATTATGAGGACCAATACAATGAATATCCGACTGAACTTCAAACTAGACATTATCCATACTATCATCATGGTATGGATAGTAGTCGGGACCACCACCAACCTTTTAGAGGTTACTGCCCATACCAAGGTGATCCCAATTACTATTCGTACATACACCCATCTTACGAACATGAAAGTGAGCAAAATTCTAGTTCTTTGTCTTGGAGGGATGCCCTAAAACAAATGCAATCTAGTACTCCCCATGATGATTTGAGTTCTTTGTTTTGGAGGAATGCCCTAGAGCAATTGCGACCTAGTTCTCATCATGAACCTATTACACCTCTAGAAGAATCCCTCAAGCAGATAGCTGAGAATAGCAAGCAAATAGCTGAGAATAACAAGCAGATGATTGAAGATAAAAATAGGTTCGTGTTAAGTATGAATGAAATTTCTGCAAGGAACAATATTGTTCAATATAATCTTAATTCCCAATATAGTGCTACCCTTGATAGTTATTCACCTCCTCAAGAGGACGAGGATAGAATTGGTAACACTACTTATTTAGACGAGGTTAAAACATCTTCATATTATTATGATGATGAGGATAGTATTGGTGAAGAACTTGAAATATACAGGCAGAGTGATCAAGAAATTGTTACTCCAGTTGTGCTTCACGATGATAGTGTTATTTCTAGTTCAAATTCAAACAATTTTAATGATTATTCACCTATTCAAAAGGAAGAGGATTTGACTAGAGATATCACTGTTTTAGACGATGTAGAACTCTCTTGTTTTTAAACCGATAATAGTTTAGAGGAACGGGTTTATCCTGAGAATACTGTTTTAAAGTCCAACGATTTAGAAACAATAGTCTTAGATAACAAACATAGACTCGTAGAGATTTTAAATATGAGTGAGGGTGCACCACCGGATTATAACCTAGAAGAAGCAATTGACCATTTTCGGGAATCTGATGATCTAGAAATTAGGGAAATTGTGATTAGTCTATCTAGAGACACTGAAAACTTTAAGTTTGTGGTGACTATCATTCTCCCTGTGCTTTACCTTTAACTCTTAGAAATGTCCCTAACTTGGGACTTGACATATGTACCTCTACCATTTTACAAGATCATCTTCAAACTAGATTCCCTGAGCCTGTTGACTTCCAGAAAGAAGTTCAGTAGTTAGAAACCCATCCTCTGGTCGATGTGGTTTAACTAGGTAGTAATACGAAGATTGACTTTGTTTTCCCACCAAAATATTTTCTTCCATATGTGGGAACGTTAGAATTTCAAATGTGTCAGTTACTAAGTTTTGAGACTAAGCCTAATTACTTTAGGAAATTAGAATCGACACATTTGCTTAAGAATGACCACCTTCATAGTAGTCAACTGTGTGGGTAAAATCTGATTGACTTTGAGGATCCACAATTATTCAGGTTATTATTATGTGTTTCTAAGTTCTTAGTTGAGTTTTTCCAGACTTTACAACCTGATCCTGTTGATCCTTCCTACGAGGAAATCCAGCCCATGAAAATATTTTATCTAGACCCTTTTATAGAGCTGAACCTGAACCACAACTAGAAATAGTTGTTGTAAACAGAAAACTAGATAAGGGTGTGCTCGGTTTGTTCATTTTCTTGGCCTGTTGTTGTTTCCTCTTATTTATGATATCACTATTTGATTCAGACGACCCGCAGTTGTTCCGATTATTGCTATATGATTTAATGAGGTGACTAATTCTTTCTTAGTCTGGCTGAAGACTTTAAACTTAGCACTTCTTGGGAGGTAACCCATGCTCATGAAAAACGGTAATATCTTTCCTTAACTCCTTTTCCTGAAGTGGTAACAGTTTCTCCTTGTTCATATTTTTAATCATTCATCTTTAGAAACATTGAGGACACTGTTTGATTTAAGTTTGGGGGTAAGGGAGAAACTTTTTAGTTAAATAATAAAGCTCTAGAATTTAGAAGCTTGTGAACACTTCAGGGTGACACTAACTATTCTAGGTAGATAGAAACTTAGCTCTTTTTCTATAGGAATTGGTGTGCCCAGTTAAAATGGTCTATTCATAAAAGGACAGAGTTCAGGTGTTAGAAAATAACATGATAGTTGTCACCATATCTCGGAGTCTATCTCGACCATATCACTTTCTGTTTTTATTTTTGTAATTTTGTATTTCTCTAAGTGATTGGGTGGGGCCCAGTATCAAAGTGTTATCGCCGCTAGGATGAGATAGAGTGTTTGAGATCAAACCCGATTCTTGCTTTATTCGAAAAAAGAAAAGAAAAAAAAAACAAAAAAAAACAAATTGACACTTTGATAGCAATATGTGTGTGTTCTCCCTGTCTCCGTCGCCTAAGCAAGCGTGGAACGCAGGATCCATGGGAACTATCACGTAAGATGCTGATAAGAACCATGCGCTTGGATTCAATTTGATCCAATAATGTATCGTTTTATTTTTAATAAATCGATCGCTGGGACCCTTGTATATACCAGTTGAGTCGATATTAGTATTAGGTTTAAGACCATGTATCTCAAACCATTAGGATTCATCCTGGCACTGACCTTCAGACAGATATGGGAAACACCGTTCACCTTAGTCAACACGTGCAACCTTCATATTTTCCATGTCCATCTTCTAAATCTTTTCATGTGATTGAACTTTGATAGATTCTGAGTCTTTTGGTTGAACGATTATCTGAGTAGAGCTCTGTTGTCTTGTATATGAATTTTAGTATGCTTGAGTAAACACTCGTGTACAACAATTGGACTCATATAGGGTAATGATTCCCATAGCCGAAGATTTGAGTAAGCCAACTAAATAGCTTGTTTAGTGTCTATCCTTAATCGTTCACGAGTCGCTAAAGTTTGGAGTAAGGTTTTGTGGGTATACCTCTTGTAAACCCTCACGAGACAAAACTCGTCCACTAGGGACACCTAGGGGTTTAAAGGCTTTTTACATACGCTAAATGTAGTCGCGATTCCTGCGAAAGTGAGTTAGGATTTATTTTATAGATTAGATTTGCTCGAGGACTAGCGAATAGTAAGTTTGGGGGTATTTGATAGACACATTTTTATGTCTAAATTACACTCGATTATCTATTTTGAAAGTGTTCGTTTTTGTACTTATTATGTCTTTTTTATGTCTTTGTAGGTGTTTTCGAGAAATAAATATTTGTGGAAAATTCGGCTCAAAAAGTTGTTAAAGGCACCCATCAAAAGTGATTAAGGCACCCACGTTTATGATAAAGGCACCCCTTCTTGAAATTCAAAAACTTGATTTTGGCGGGAAACTTTGGTTACGTGAAGAAATTTTGCTGCGATGATTTGCAACCGAGTTTTAAGTGTTTTGGAAGCTTCTATGAGTTACCCAAATGATTCAAACACCCTAAACAACAATAATACACGTCAAACAGAGAATTTGAGGCGGAAAAAATGGTCGGAAAATCAATCAGGAATCGGAAAACCGAGTTTTACTCTGTTTGGAATTCTCACATAATTAGAAGTGGATTTGGATAAGTTTTTGGAGTCCTAATCGGTTCATAAAGCTTATTAGGGTTTACTTACCCTATATATACGAAGAGAATTGAAGAAAATCGGGGGAGAGAGCAGTCGGAAGCCACCGAAAAATTCTAGGAAAAAAGCTTGCTGCTGGTGGTGAAGAACACGTGAAGAACATAAGGCTGAAGAGAACTGTTGTTTAAACTGTCGCTGAAGAAGTCGCTGCACCTGTCGCTGTTACACTCCTATTTCTGAAGCGCCTTCAGTCCGTTCTTTTATTTTGTTCCCTTTTCTCTCTGCTGCAACACGCTGAACCACCTCACTGTAACGCTTATAAGCGTATCAAATTGGCTGTGTTACATCTTTTTAGTCATTGTAAGCACTTTTTGAGCAATGAAACTATATTTTGAGTGCGTTTCCATTACAGTGAGCTAATCACCATCACTGGGGTGACGGAGGAAGCCTTTCTTCCAATAATTAAGTGGTATGTCTATTTTATCTATATTTTATTTACAATTCTTTTATTATTAATTGCTTGATTAAAATTGAAAAAATATTTTTTCTTAAATAGTTGTGTTCTCTTTTGATGAGTCATGCTGGGTTGACTGCTTTTGATGTCTCATGCTTCGGATTTACAATTATTCTTTTAAGAACCTATTTTTGGCATATTTAGATTAAATTGAGCATAAAATTGTTAGGCATATCACAGAAGTATTGGTGAATGGTGGAATCTTAAACCCTAGTTTTCTTCCATCTATTTTTAAATCAAATCTGTTTAACCTTATTTATTTTTAGTAATTAAAAATTAGGTCTAGAAATTAAATCTTCACAAGTCCGAGAATCAAACCCTTTTACCACTATATTAAAATCACATCAATTTTTGGCGCCGCTGCCGGGGATACAAATTTGCAGGTGGTAAGGCATACAAATTTGTGTGTGACGCTTTACTTCTTGAGAAGAACATGAAAGGATATTTGAAAATGTGATCCTTCGTTAATGACAACAAGTGCAAACTTGTGCACCCCGCCTTAACCGGGGTGTACATTCCTCTCTTCCTAAGAAATACAACCTGGTTTCGTTTTTCTATAAAATATTATTTTCACACGTATTTAAAGCTTTATCTCTGTTTTTTTCTTATATACCTCAAACAAAATATGACATCTATGTATTTCATCCATCGAATCATCTGAGTATACACTTTTGAATCAATTTCCTCCATTGAATCTGTCTGTACACTCTTGAATCACAAGAGAAATATGACTTAACTCTTTGTTTTCCGTATAAAAAACTCTTTAGTTGCTTGCTAAATTATCACGCCGGAAAAAAAGATTCTGGTTGATTATTAACTAATCAAATCGATAAAAACTCTAAATCTTCGATCTTTGTTGTCATGCTTTCCGTGAACTGTGGGATGTATCAAAATTTGAGAATGTTAAATTATAGTTTGATATATGATTCTCAATCAACATCATCAGATCCAATCTATAGATTTTACTATGGTTGCACCACTCAACAACATTCATTAGGTTTAATCTAAAGAAACCATCAGTTAAATCAAGTGTAAAAAAAAGAAATCATCTATCAATAAAAATTGGTGACAGAAAATAAAATAGGAAGAAAAAAGATGAGAAGAGAAAAAGAACATAATAAATATTCAATTTGCGTTTAAAATAAAAAATATAATTAAAATAAAAAATAAAACCACTATGTTGTGTCTCTTAATTAATCTCCTCCAATCAAGAGGGGAAAAACATGCACCTCGGTTTAAACGGGGTGCACAAATTTTCTCTCAATGATAACCACACATGGTGTTTCATGTCTAGTAAAAATATTTTCTTTCACAAACTCACAAACAACTTGAGAATCATTAGTAGGGGTGGCCTTAGCTTCCACCTATTTCGAAACATAATCCACAGTAAGAAGTATATAATTTTTTGCAAATGAATTAACAAAAGTGCCCATAAAATCAATTCCCCACACATCGAATATTTCTACAACAAGAGTCGGTGTAAGTGGAATTTGATTTCGAGCACCTAGATTGCTCGTTCGTTGACATCTATCACAAGATTTGCAAAAAGCACACGCATCCTCAAATAGGGTGGGCCAATAAAAGCCACTCTCAAGGACTTTGAAAGAGGTACGTTTAGAACCAAAATGCCCACCACAAGCAAAAGAATGACAGAAAGTAAGGATGGATTGAAATTCAGAGTCAAGTACGCGCACCTGCAAATAATCTGATCAGGACAGTATTTCCACAAGTAGGGCTCATCCTACACATATTGCTTGGATATGTTCTTAAGCTTTAACTTTTGAAAATTAGACATCGTATTAGGTACCTGATAAGTGCATAATTTACATAATTGGATATCAATTTCTTATGTTTTTCTTAGTTATTTCTCTTGTATTTTGTGTATATTATGCTCGTTTTATATTTTATAGGTCTTTTAGAGTCACATTAAGTAAAAGAAGAGAATTAGAGGCTCATGACATTGTTTGGAAACTTTGGGTGTTGGCGGAATTAAGCATAGAAGAACACAAGCCTCAATTATGTGTTAAACAAAACTTACTAAGGGGCGGTCAAGTAGTTGGTTATTGGAAGAGTTAAACCGGGGATACCCCTTATCTAACTAGTGGGTGGTGCCTAAATCACCTTCTTATTCTAACCTAAATTCTAGTTCGAGGAATGGTGAGTATTCTTTTGACAGAGTTAGAACAAGAAGACAGAGGAGGATGCAGAGACGAAGGGGTTTCCAGTCGAGAGAGAATTTCAGGGAAGAAAGAGGTGAGTAATGGGTTCAGTTGAGATGGTTGAACATCGTTAAATTTATGGTTAGGTCTTGGCATTTGAATTGAACAGAAATTGAAGTCGACAGGCAACAGGCAACAATGAAGTGAATAAAGAAGATGATTAATGGATTGAGTTCTTGCATGAAATTCAGTGAGATCGAGGGAGAGATGGAGATTGAAGTGGGTCTGAGTTTGATTGTTGAGCTGAGCTCTATTTGATTGGATTGACTGGGAAAGTGGTTGTCGATGGATTTGTGGAGTTTAGCGAGAATGGAAAACAAGAAAGAAGATTTGGGTTCTATTAGTTGATTCTGAAACAAGAGAAGATGGTGGTGGTTCTCTGTTGAGTGGGTGGTGATGAATGGCAAGAATTTGAATAGAGTTTTGCCGTGAACTAATTGATGCTTTATGGGTTTGAGATGAAGTGTGAATTGATGCTAATGAATGATTGATTGAATGGTTATGACTGTGTGGAGGGAAGAAGATGAATGTGGTGTTAGAAACACCAACAGCCATGTCGGAATCAATTGCCAGAGATGCACTCAATATGCTCGCTCAATTGCTTAAGTGAAGCTGTTGTGGAAGAACTTAATTTTAGCCTGTCAGTCTCCTAAAACTGACAAGATTATTGGATTATAATGAACCTTTATTGGGCCATTTTGAGCTGTGGGATTCGTATGGACCTGATTTTGGCTTGAAATTGTTTGGGCTTGGTCTGTATTTGGAAATAGAAGAGTTAGGGTTAGAGTTATTTTTGGATTCTAACAATAAGGGAGAAAGCTATATAAGAGCGACTTCAACAAGAGGGAGATCTATCTAGGTTTTCACCTAGTTCTTTTCTCACCTCTTCTATTCTTTTTGTAGGTTCGCGCGGGAAGAATTCTCACATATAGGATTTGCAATTTCTTTTCTTCTTCAACTGTGTAAACTCCAATTTATGATTAGTTAATTTTATTGTTGGTTAGGGAATAGTTGGATTTCTAAAACATGGTTTTTGATTTAATAAATTAGTTTTGTCTCATATATATCGATTATGATTCACTACAAATATCTTATTGATTGATTTTTTGTTTAGTTAAGTTGCAAGTTGATTGAACTTACATTCACATCTAAAACTAATTTAGGGTTTATTATATGCAAAAGTGATACTCCTTGAATACAAGTAGCATAATGTGGTTATTGCTTGTAGCAATACATCCTATTACTCACATGTGAATTATGACCTTTGTTAAATTAAGTTAGTGCGCTTTCCACGCTCAATTGCATTGATTAGCATAATTTCATGAATCTTAATGTTCCCCGGGAATTAAACTTGATTAATGCTTTTACAGTACCTGCCTTGTAACCAAGTAGTTCACTATATCAGCGTACCAAGGTGTTGAAGCATCGGATGAGAAAAGTTGGTCATACGGAAAACGATATGGTAAGGGAAGTTCTTCTCCAGAAACAACAAGTCTACTAAGATGATTTGCAACTGTATTCTCAATATCTTTCTTGTCTCTAATTTCAATATTAAATTCTTGCAACAACAAAATCCACCGTATTAGCCTTGGCTTAGCTTCTTTCTTCTTGAGTAGGTACCTAAGTCCAGCGTGATCATAATATACAACCTCTTTTGTACCCACCAAATATGATCTAAATTTTTCTAATGCAAACACTATAGCCAACAACTCTTTCTTGGTGGTTAAAGTAGTTGATTTACGTATCGTTTAGGGTCCTAGATGCATAATAAATCACGTGGGACAATTTATATACCCTTTGACCCAAAACGTCTCCAACTGCATAGTCACTCGCATCACACATCAACTCGCACGGTAAACTCCAATCGGGTGACTTGATAATTTGTGCAATTGTCAACAATGTTTTCAATCTGTTAATAATTTTTTCAATCTATGCTGAGCATCACGTACTGGCTTTGCATCGTCTTCCATTAGGATTTTATGCATGCACATGGATGGAATAATACCTTTGATATCAACAATCGTCCAACCAATGGACGTTTATGCTATTTCAGAACCGTAATCAAGCGTTCTTCTTGTACTGCTGTGAGATTCTTTGCAATAATGACCGAAATCTCTTCCTTATCACCTAGTTAAGCATACTTTAAGTGGTTAGGAAGAGACATCAGCTCTAATTTAGGTTTCTGCACAACAGAAGGTAAAGGAACTTCATTAGTCACGGGTAAAGAAACATATAAAATATTACCCAATTGAGCTTCTTGTAATGCCGTTAAGGGCCAAACATCTCCACTAATTATTTTTCTACGTCGAAGTCAAGTTAGGAATCCTATGGAGATCGATATCAATAATATGTCGCAGCACAGTCCCAAGTTCATCTTCACTACTCAAACCAAGCATTTGTTAAGCTAACGAATCAATAACATCAATATAGAATGCAGAATGGTCATCACTTGGATAACGCATAGCTTCAAATATATTGAAGCGTATAATTTCTTTATCAAACTCCATAGTAAGTGTATCACTATCGACATCAATCTTCTTCTTTGCAGTCTTTATAAACGGTATCCCAAGAAGTAAGGAAGTAGACAAACAATTATCTCTTTTCTACATATCAACAATGTAGAAATCAACCAAAATATTTAATTCATTCACTTGAAACAACACGTCCTCCACGAGTCCCTTAGGATATATGTTAGACTTATTATCTAGTTGAATGATAATCCAATCTCTTTTAATGGTCCAAGATTCAAAGAATCATAAATATCGGCTAACATTACACAAATGGATACTCCCTAATCAAGCAAAGCACGCTCAAATATGCGGTTACCATAGTAACTAGTACCGTGAAACCCCTAGGATCACTGCACTTTGTGGGCATCTTCTTCAACAATATAACTGAAGCATTTTCACCCACCTGCATAATCTCGTTAGCAATCACCTTATCCTTCCTTGTACATAATTCCTTCAGAAACTTAGCATACCTGGGTATTGTTCTGATGGCCTCAATAAATGGGATATTGATTTTCACCTTTTTGAAGATATCAAGAATCTCCTTATCTTGGGTTTTTTCTTTGGCTTGGCAAAGCGACTAGGAAAAGGTGGTGGAGTAGTAAAAGTAGGCACTGTGTCCTTAGGTTGGTGGTTGAGGTTGGCTTTTCCTTGGGTACGATTTCCACCTCTACTTCCTTTTCTACGTTGCCACTACCCTCTTCTTGTTGATTTGAATCTTGTAATTTCCTTCCACTCCTTAGAGTTACAACGTTGACATGCTCTCTTGGGTTTACAAAAGGTTATGCTAGCAACTTTGTTGATGTTTGTGTTTCTATTTTGCTTACCATAGTAGCTAACTGACCCCATTTGTATCTGAAGGTCTTTGACAGCAGAATCATTCTTCTATTGATATTGTATTTTTTGTTGCATTATTATGTTTTTTTCCCGCATAATTACCTTCATCATCTCTTCTAACCTGGTTGTTGAAAACCACTCTGTCGTCCATATGGATTAGGAGTCGCAGCTTGCTTGTTCGCATAGATGAAATTTGGATGATCCTTCCAACCTGGATTGTGAGTATTAGAATAAGGATCATACTTTTACTTTGGATTAGGGAATAAAGCATTAATCTCGGCCTCCTGTTTATATGAAGGAGCAACTGCAGACGCTATAAGATATTCTTTTCAATGGTACTCAACTGTTGTGCCGTATGTGAAGAGTCCCCTATCTCGATAACTCTTATAACATTTGAGTAATGTCTAGTATAAAATTATTGTGCATTGGAAGCCATACTATCAATCAAACTAGTTGCCTACGAGATCGTTTTTTCAATAAGTGTACCTTCTGCAACTGCATCAATCAAGTTCCTATATTATAGAATTAATCCTTCATAGAAGTACTGGATAATGAGTGTTGAGGAGATGTTGTGGTGTGGGCAGCTTTCCAACAACCGTATGTACCTCTCCCAGTATTCATAAAGAGACTTACCAGCAATCTGCAGAATGCTACTAATTTCTTTACGAACAGGTGTTGCTTTAGAAGCAGGAAAATACTTCTCTTGGAATAGTTTTTTCATCTTTGTCCATGTTGTAATACTCCCTGGAGGAAGGTAATATAACCGCTCTTCTGCTAAGTATGTCAATGAGAATGGAAAGGCTTACAGCATAGTCGTTTCACTGTCTTCAGTTCCATGCCTAAGACTCGTCATTGTGTTCTGAAACTGGTGAAGGTGACGATTTGGTTTTCATATGCATGTCCCTTGAACTTGGGTAGATGATGAAACAGTTCAGCTTCAGTTCCACTGGTGCAGCTATGGTAATTCATAGTGGTTGTGAATCTAAACATGGAGATGTCAAATATCGCAACTTTTTCTCCGGAGGTTGAGGACCACCCATCTCTTCTAGAGGTGTATCTTGTAACAAAAATTGAGGTTCTTGTAGTACTGTCCCTTTAGGAGTTTGAATTCATCACCTCGGGTAATCCCAACATTTGGGTGCCAGAGATCAAGTACCTGAAATCAAAAGTAATCTAGAAGACAAAGTGAAAAACTAAAAATAAACCTAAAAACAAAAATAAAATAAAATATATAACAACTAAAACTGACTGCTCCAGGCGGCGCCACCAAATTTTATTGTGTGTCGTATATGCACAAATTAATTCACTTATCTTCTACTTTACTAATGAATAATATAGTAGTAAATAAGATTCGTTCCCACGAAGAGAGAGGTGTTTTAGCTGTCAAAAGTCTCACAAAATGGTGTTTTTGTTTGGATTTTAAGCAAAGTAAATAAGAAAGCAATTAAAAGATTAAATTGTAAGCAATAGAGAGAGATATGATCAAGGAATCCTTATTCGTTACTTATTTTCACTCATTTATCCTTATTCGTTACTAAGCAATCATTCTTATTAATATCTTGGAAGTCTTATTATATAATGCTCATGATATCTAGATCTTAGATTCCTTCCGGGCCCGTGTTCTTTCCAAAATAGAGTCAAAAGTGTCCCAGAATAGTGTCAGCTTCGGCTGATTCGAGTGTGGACTTTTCCAGCCAAACTTGACATGTTAATTTTTGTTTTAGGTGAGTGTCAGGTTCATCTACTAATAGGTGACGGCTTCATAGGATTCAAATGTCTTAAATGTGGATACGCAAAAGTCAAAGATACTCTTCCTTCATAAATAAACCTAAATCTAACAACTATTTATTAAAAAAAAATAAAAAATCAGATGAAATAGGATTTTGTTCCAATTAAATTTAAATCCAGAGTTCTATTAAATCAAAATAAAGCAACATCATCTGTAATTAATTATTAGAATATAAATATCTTAGAGATAAAAGAAAGAACAATAGATAATCTCTTCCGTGCCGTAAAATGGTCAGATTTGAAATTTAAAGAGTTGAAAAGAGTCTTTCGAAACTTGGAGTCTTTAAAAGGATGTTTTTGAAACTTATGTCTTGGTGATTAAGAGTCAGAATGATAAAATTAGGGTATCTAGGTTCTAAAATTTATGTTTTTTATATTTTTGATATTAGATCTCAAAAGGGTCTTTGATCAATAGATATAAGCGGTAACTAATGGTGGTTACTGGCTAGAAGATTGTGGTTGCTGGTTAGAAGAGGGTGGTTACTAGTTTTGAGGTGGTGGTTTTGTGGGTGGCGTAAAAATCTCCTAGGAGAAGAGAGAGAATACTTCAAATTTCAAAATCAATTCATCTCCTAATTGGCAAATATTCAAGAATCAGAGTGTTATACCGAGTTTCGTTGTTTGTACCTTTTGTTTGAGTGTTTTCAAGGAAACAAAACTGTGGAAGTGTGTTGTAGCTTTGTCATAACCAGTCAAATCTAATCCAAGATCCCCAAGATATTTCGAAACTACAGATTTTGGATCGTAAAGAATGATTGTTTATTCTTTGTGCCACAATAAAATTTCACCAGCCTTAGTAATGGAAAATGGTTGACACTCATAAATACATTCTAATATTATGGAGAAATCTCTAATCCAGTACCAATGTGAATAAGAATATTCTGACAGACATGTGGCGTCATTTGGAGCCCAAGATCTATGTCAAAGATATGTTGCATACGAGAAGTATGGAATCAAGGATATATACCGGATCATCACCTGATTCACTTTATCACATCTCGACAAGGAAACATGGAAGATCCGTAAATTATCTTCTGACGTCACTTATGCGTAGTATGTTTCAGAGATGTCAGGCGCGTGAATGGATTCCACTCAGCATCAAATGCTGAGTCAGGGATGCAAAGACAGGTGGATACTTCTCAGTGGACCAGGATCCTTAGTGGGATATCAACGGACAAAAGAAAGGGACACATCAATCAGCTACGCAACTAAGAATAGTTGGAAAAGAGAAAGTCTATAAATACTAGACTTGATCTCAAGAGAAGAGGTCAAACACTTGAGAGAGCCAAAAGAGAGAAGAAAAGCCATGATACTCAGTTAAATCACTTCATTGTAATCATAGTATGTCTTGTACTCAGATCTAAGATATATAATAAACTATTAAAATCATTACTCCGTGGACGTAGGCATAGCCGAACCACGTAAAACCCCTTGTGTTAAGTGTTAACTTAGTTGTTTGCTTTATTTACATTGCGTTTCTTTAGATAACGGTGGTATGATTGCTTAATGACATTATCTGAGTACCTCATTCGCCTTAACGCATTTCAGTACTTTACTCATAGCTACGGCCATTGCACAACTTATGCTGAATAGTTGTTACATTTGTTCTTTACGTAAACTATAGGAAAAATAGTAGTTACATTTTGGCGCTAGAAACAGGGACTTGTGTCCCTGCGTTTTGTTATTTTTAACATATTAATCTCTTTAATCGCCTTTTATTTCTGCAAAGCTTTTATTTTTCAAGATCTAAAGAAAAAGAAAAAGGTTAAACACTACTTTATAATAGTCCTTGTGTCTTTTCTAGTCTTGGTTTGTTGAGTTTAAACTCCTCTCAACAGATACAGAATATTAGATCGAGAAAGTTACCAATAGAAAAGAGTATACATTATGCATCTTTGTTTTTGTGCTCGATAAAACACATTACTTAAGCACAGGTTATCTCCTATACGTGGAATAACCTATGAAGAATTAAGTAGTCGCGCTAACAAGTTTTGTGAGTTTTTTTTTTTTTTTTTTTAAACAGGTTCAACCTGAGATGGTGAAATCAGGCCAAATGCTGAGCCAAAGAGAAATCCAAGTACAGACGAGGAGTCAGACATCTGCAAATTAGGAGATAGTAATCGCTTTACGCGGTTATGGAAATCTCGCAGTTGATACAGGTGATAGCCGCACCAACTGGGGGAATGTGGAAGAATCAACCTACACAACCACCAGGAATTACTCAGCCAGCAAGGCCTAACCTAAATTTGCCTTCAACAAGCAGGATTGAGCCACGAATAAGAGATCTAGGTCATCAGCTGATTACCATCCCCGTGGTGACTATGCCACAGATAAAGAATGGTGTACCTATCAATAACCAAACCAATGGTCGCGATAGGTCAGATAAAACTATATTTTTCAGATCTCAGTTGGATGAGCTAGCTAGAGCAAACAGAGAGCAGGCAAATAGAATGCTTATGCTGACCACAGAAAACCAGGAGATGAGGAATTTATTATCAAATGGAGAAGATGGAGTAGACGTATCCGCTCTGGGGATACACGAGAGGGTGGAGACATCGCACGCAGGTGACAGGAATGTAAGATCTTGCGCCGAGATACCCAGGAAGTGAACTCTGTTTGAAAGAGTGGCTCAGATCCCAGATAAGAGGATGGTGGTCCACCAGACAAACCCACATCAACAGGTGCAGAGCGTGTCCACAACAGATTCTATCTACAATTCCTCAAGAGATATAAAAGCATCCAACGCAGGAGATCGAGCTCAAAGATCCTCTCAGCAGCTCAATGACATACTTGAGTTAATGCTAAAAATGGGAAAAAAACTCGCAACTCTAAAAGAAAAGCAGAGAGGAGGTAGATTGGAGGAAGTCTTTCATGAAGCGTGCACTACTCCACTTTCACATCACTTGATCAGCGCACCAAGTGCCTTCTCCCAACATTTAACTGTTTTGATGGGACTACGGAAGCAACATTGCACTTAAAGTACTATTCTAAAGTACTTGTGCTTTGGGAGCATGATGACGCAGTCATGTGTAGGTTCTTCCCTTCCATCTTTAAGGACAACGCACTTACCTGGTTTGATAACTTACCACCAAACTCTATTGATTCATTCGAACAGCTATCAAAGTTGTTCATAGAAATATACATGTACAACCGAGCTGCGCGGGTAGGGCTCGACCGAATGTTTGCCTTGGCCATAGGCCCAAGAGAGACCTTAAGAGAATACACAGATAAGTGGCAGAAAATCTGTCATGCTATCGAAAAATATGGTCTCGGGATGGCGATTAATTACTACAAATACGGGTTGTTGAGAACATCACCCATTTTTATTGAACTACATGTGAATCTACCAGCTGCGCTAGGAGACTTGCGCACCATCCGGGACAAGTATAGCTCATTCCAGGAGGTCCAAAAGGATTACTCACACTCCTTCCAAAAGGGGTTAGTGCAGTCGCAGATGACGGTATTTGTTGAGCCAATGAAAGGCTCAAGTACAAAAAGAGCCGCAGAGCCCTTCCGAGGTTCCAACCACCAAGATAAACGAGTGAACTTCAGGAGCGGAAAAGGAAATGATCGTAGAGCAAAGAGGGAATCTTTCAGGGATCGAGTATTTACTAAGTTAAATACTAGCGCTACCCAGATTTTGAGAGCAACGGGGCATTTGTCAAATTTCACGTATCCCAACACCAAAGGAAAGCATCCTGGCGCAACAAAATATCACAAGGATTATTGTGAGTATCACGCATACATGGGGCATCCCACGGAAGATTGCAAACATCTCAGACACACGATTCAAGACCCCATTAACGCAGGGTATCTGCAGGAATTCGTGGACTTAACAAAATTCCCCGCGCCAACAAGTAATATTAACTGCATTCAACTATCAAAGAATGTGAAGAACATTCATATGATCACATGCTCAAAGCCCACAATAGCGGATACTGTGACTGAAACAATCCTAGAGCGCACCCGTAAAAGAGTAGAGCAACATGAGATCTTTAAAGTAGCAGAGGGAGAGCTGCTTACTGATTGGGAACCCTGGATGAATACACCACTCACCTTTTCAGGGAAGGACATGGATCAAGAGATCGAGGTTCACAACGACCCATTGGTGTTAACATTGCTTATCCATGGATGGAATATTACAAAGATACTGATTGACAGTGGAATCTCTCTCAACATCCTTTTTTATGAACCATTTAAGAAGATGGGATTGCTCGATGAACAAATGTTTGCAACCCCATGTACTTTGTATGGGTTTAATAGCTCTACATCTACCCCAAAAGGGGAGATTATCCTTCAAGTCAATACAGGACCACTAAAGATCAACACAAGATTCTCGGTTGTGGACGCACCCTCCCCTTATAATGTAATCACAAGGAGATTATGGATTCATAAGCTGCAAGTCACAGCATCGACATACCACCAATGCCTGCGCTTTCCATGACCCGATGGCGAGATGGAAATCAAAGGAGATCATCCTGAATCTAGGCGCTGCAACGCTGCAATGATAAGGCACAACGAAGAAAAGGCCAAAGCTAAGCGTGAACGAAGGAAAGAGCGCAAGACGAAAAAAATAATTCCAGGACTATTTGATCAACACAGCTTCTCTGTATTACAATACGAACTCCACAAAAAAACCTAACTCTGCTAACACGGAAGAAGAATCCTCGGAGCAAAAAAAATGTTGAACATACCAATAGCAATTAAAGAAAGCCACTCCCATCGGTGCACCAAAGGCTACCTTCTCTGCATTAGAACCAACCAAAGAAATCAACATCGGAACGGAAGAGGAGCCAAAAATGATCAAGGTAGGAACCTTAATGGGGGCAAGATAAGTTTGAGGCATTGCTTCCGCTGCTAAAGGAATACATATATGTATTCACATGGAAGCTAAAGGATATACCAGGCATTGATCCGAAGATCATATGCCATCATTTGAAGATCAACCCAGATATGAAACCTTTCGAGCAGCGCATCGAAAAGGTAGCGCCAATATATCACGGCGCAGTCGAAAAGGAGTTGCAGAAACTGGTAGACGCAGGCTTTATCAGAGAAGCGCACTACCCAACTTGGATCTCCAATATGGTTATCATACCCAAAAAGAATGGAGGAGTTCGCATTTGCATTGATTTCAACAATCTCAACAAAGTATGTCCAAAGTACAGTTATCCGCTACCAAACATCGACCAACTGGTAGATGCCATTTCAGGGTACAGAGCTCTGTAATTTATGGATGGATGATCAGGATACAATAAGATTGCGCTGGCAGAATACCCTTCGGACTAAAGAATGCAGGGGAAATATATCAAATATTAGTCACCAACGTCTTCAAACCTTGGATCGGACATTCATTGGAAGTCTACGTAGATGACATGCTAGTCAAAACCAAACACATTAGCAATCATCTATCAGATCTACGAGAACTTTTTGATGCAATGCGCAAGTATCAAATGAAGGTCAACCTAGAAAATGCACGTAGTAACGTCAGGTAAATTCTTAGGATATTTAGTAACTGAGAGAGGGATAGAGGTAGATCTAGCAAAGATATGCCAGGCATTGATCTGAAGATCATATGCCATCATTTGAAGATCAACCCAGATGTGAAACCCTTCGAGAAACGCATCAAAAAGGTAGCGCCAATATATCATGACCCAGTCGAAAAGAAGTTGCGGAAACTGGTGGACGCAGGCTTTATCAAAGAAGTGCACTACCCAACTTGGATCTCCAACATGGTTACCATACCCAAAAAAAATGGAGGAGTTCGCATTTGCATTGATTTCAGCAATCTCAACGTCCAAAGGACAGTTATCCACTACCAAACATCGACCAACTGGTATATGCCATTTCAGGGTACGAAGCTCTGTCATTTATGGATGGATGATCAGGATACAACCAGATTGCGCTGGAAGAGTACCCTCCGGACTAAAGAATGCAGGGGAAATATATCAAAGATTAGTCAACAACATCTTCAAGCCTTGGATCGGACATTCATTGGAAGTCTACGTAGATGACATGCTAGTCAAAACCAAACACATCAACAATCATCTATCAGATCTACGAAAAAAAATTGATGTAATGTGCAAGTATCAAATGAAGGTCAACCTAGAAAAATGCACGTTCGGAGTAACGTCAGGTAAATTCTTAGGATATTTGGTAACTGAGAAAGGGATAGAGGTAGATCCAGCAAAGATAAAAGCCATCACAGAACTTCCCTCACCAAAAAGTATAAAAGGGGTGCAGCAACTGAATAGAAGGTTAGTTATGCTGAGCAGATTCATCTCAAGGTCATCATATAGATGCAAGATTTTTTGACACGCTAAAAAAGGGAAGCAGATTCACTTGGACTGAGGAGTGCAAACACGCATTCAAAAAGATAAAGGAGTATTTGGCATCAATTCCAATTTTGCAAAAGCCAGAACGTGAAGAGGTTCTAACCCTCTACTTATCTGTAACCTACAATGCTATAAGTTGTGTCTTAGTGAGGACAAACATCAAGGTAGAAAAACCAGTCTACTACGTCAGCAAAACGCTTAGTTCAGCTGAAAAAAATTACACCAAAATGGAGCAGTTAATCTTAGCACTTGTTTAGGCTATGCAAAAGTTACGTACCTATTTCCTAGATCATCCTGTAGTAGTACTCTTAAAGTCTCCAATCGGGCAGGTCCTTGAGAGCGCTGAAAGGGTAGGAAGGGTGGATAAGTGGAATGCGCATATTAAGCAATTCCAACTCAGCTTTGAGCCAGGAACAACTGAAAAGTCACAAGTCTTAGTGGAATTTCTAGCAGACTTTCCTTTAGCGGATGATGCAAGCGTAGCGAATATACCAGGTCTAGAGGAGTAAGAACAAGAATCGGACTATGTAAACTCTCGAAGGTGTGAAATATTTGTGGATGGTTCTTCTAACAACAAAGGATCCAGAATCAGAATAGTTCTTACTACTCCAACAGGAGATCGTATAGTCCATGCGTACAGGCTGGAATTCGATACAACAAATAACATCGCAGAGTATGAGGCAGTAATACAAGCCTTGCGCTTGAGCATTGAACTTGGCCTAACAGATGTGTGTATAAGCAGTGATTCACAACTGGTGGTGCGCTAGATAGATGAAACTCTAATGACATACCTAAAAATGGTACATTATTACTCAGCCTAGATATGTAACGTTAAGTTCAAACATCTTAACCGTAGAGAAATCAGGCATGCAGATGCGCTATCCTACCTTGCGTTGATGTTAAAAGACGAGAATACGTGGGAAATTCCTATAGGACGCATCTACGAACCATCAACAAAGCAAATGAAATCTTGACAATATAACTCGTAACAGAAGAAGTTGGAAATGAAGCCGAAGAGGATTGGAGAATTCCAATTCACCAGTATCTTGATGGGATTTTAGATTACCCTATATAAATAATCTCTATCACACGGTGTCTAACTAGTAGACAACGGAAAGTACGGGTCGAACCCACAGGAAGCGGGGACAATACTGCAATTAATATCTCAATTAACTAATCAGAAACAATATTTTGGGATTTTTAGAATTATAAATAAAATACTAAAACAAACTAAACTAATAAAATAAAATAAATTAAATGGGAGAAACAGTAGTCAGGGTTTTCAGTATCCACCATTATTTCTATTTAATTAATAAAGTGAAACATAACTCCTGAATATTCATCTATTGTTCGTTCTATCGACATCACCTATTATATGTATTAGAGTCGCAAATGTCACTGGGACGCCCTAAGCATGGCGCATCAAAAGCCCTAAGTCTCATGCATACACCATCTAATTGAGTTAGCGAGAAAATAATACGAAACTAATTATAGGTTCACAAATAATATTTCGCTATTCTAAGCATACCCCATCTAAGGATTTAACCAAAGCATGAAATATAAAATAAGTAGACAAACATATTTGCTATCATATTAATTCTGCGAATAGGTTACTGTGTGGTACAGAACCGGTGAAGTAACAACTTTTCATTAAATCAATAAATCAAATCATGGAATTAATCTATTCAAATCAAAATAGTCTGTATCAAATAATTCAGTTTAATTGATCTAAAACTTTAAGTGGTGTCAACATTAAACCCTAGCTACAAATTAATTAGCAAGACATAGGTTGGATTTCTTAAAATCCATTAAAATAAATTAGAGAGGAAAAGATTAAACCAAATTAAGATCCGGCGCCTTCTTCTTTCTCTATACCAGAGTCGACCCCTACTCATGCGTCTTCTTCTTTCTCTGTTGTCAGGTCTGTCTCTTTCACACCTTCCTCCAATCACCAGCCTTCTTCCACTCTAGTACAGCCTCAATCAGCCGTGTACTATCCCTGTCACGTCTCTTCCCACCAACCCTAAAATAAAACCTAAAAACAGAACCTCAAAAGAGAGCCCCTACGTCAGCCTTTTTCTTTCTTCTTTTCCTCTCTTATTTATACGGTTGTCCAACTTTTAAAGCAAAGCTAAAAGCAAAGACCTAAAAAGCAAATCCCTAGCTTTTTCCTCTCTCATTCACGTGCTCCCCTCATCCATATCATTACTTCCATTGACCGTTCAGCTTCTCCTAGCCACACACCTCAACAAAACCTAACACACAAATATCAAAAGAAAAGTATCCTTCATGTGTTTCTCTTTTCTTTGAGAAGAGTCCGCCTCCCAAGAAGTCTCACCAACCACGTGCCTAGCTACTCTTTCAATGCCACGTCCAACTTCATACTTCTATCTCCATCTTTTTTACCAACCGTACTCACTCCAATAGACTCCTAGGTACATCAACATATAGCCACTCTCTTACTCAAAAGTGAAATCCTCCTGACGCCTCCCACTCTAGCTGACACACTCTTTCTCTTTAATTCTGTTTGTACAGACTCTGTACAGGAAAATGTGCTCAACCATCTCTACTACCAACCAACCACGGCTCCTCACAAGAAGCTGCCAACACTAGCACCATATTTGCATAGTATGGCCTGGTCCAACACGAGCTCCACTCTTAACCATTTCTTTTCTGTGCATATAAGCAATTGTAACCCGTTTAGCCATATTTTTTTGTAACTTCGGATTTTACGTTTACCACCTAATAAAACAATAAAAATATATTATTAGTACAAATTCAAGCACTAGTAAATTAAGCGGTAAATATGTATGAATTATGCCCGTATCAAATACCCCAAACCTATATTTTGCTAGTCCTCGAGCAAAACTAATCTAAAAATAAAATAAATTCCTAACTCACTTTCGCAGGAATCGCGACTACATTTAGCATATGTAATAAGCCTTTAAACCCCTAAGTGGCCTTAGCGGACGAGTTTTGTCTCATGAGGGTTTACAAGAGGTTTACCCACAAAACATGTACTCCGAATTTCTAGTTACGTGTGAACGATTTAGGATAGACACTAAACAAGCTATTTAGTTGGCATACTAAATTCTTCGGCTGTATGAATCATTACCCAGTATGAATCCAATTGTTGAACACGAGTTTTCACTCAGCATACTAAAATTCATATAAGAATGCAAACTCTACTCAAATATTCATTGAACATCCAAAATTGGATAAAAATACACATTGCTCGAAATAAATCAAATTCAAACACAGGGATAGATTAGAAGATGGATATAGAAATGATGAATGGTGCATATGTTGACTAAGGTGAACGGTGTTTCCCAAAATATTAGTATAAAATCAGGCTCGGATGCTCATATTTTTATTATTATTTATATACACAATTTTTTTTCTTTTTTTTTCTTCTTTTTTTTATATGACTACATGATTAGATCTTTTGAATCTAAGTACATGCTCCTTTTCAGCAGATTACATGATAGTTCCCATGGATCCTGCGTTCCACGCTTGCTTAGGCGACAGAAACAGGGAGAACACACACATATTGCTATCAAAGTGTCTATTTTTTTAATTTTTTTTGACAAAATTAAAATTCTAATACATCCGAGCTACGACCTTATGGAAATACTAGGGCCCTACCAAATCACTTAGAGAAACATAAAATTGTAAAAATAAAAATAGAATGTGATATGATTATGATGATTCTGAGATATGCTTGTTCAATGATTATCATGTTATTTCTAACACCTGAGTGCATTCAGATATGAATATACCATTTAGCTGGGTACACCAATTCCTATAGATAAGAGCTATGTTTCCATCTACCTAGAATGGTTAGTGTCATCCTGAATAATTCACAAGTTTCTAAATTTCGGAGTTTCTTTATTGGCATCAATTTTCGGAAACTCTACCCCCAAACCTAAATTTAACATTGTCCTCAATGTTTCAAACCGTGCAACCTAGAATGGTATGCAATAAATATAAATAAGAGAAACAATTATAAATCAAAGAGAAGGGATTGGAACGTCTCACCTGATTGACGTAAGAAAAGCAGTATTCTCTGTAACACACATCAAACGATAGTAATAACAAAGAACACCAAAAATAAATAAAAAGAAAAATCCTAGAAAGAAAATAAAAGCAAGAAAATAAAAATCTACCTACTGGATATGTACAGAAAGGATCCCCATACACTAACAACCTGAAAATTTGGGGATCAACCCAAAATACAATATTTGCAAATGACAGTTTCACACTTATGTTATGGCAACACGGAGACACTGAAACTATCAAAAACAAGGGATTACCCCCAAACCAAGTTTTTACTACACTCGGAAGTGCGTAAAGAACATAATATGGGGATAACATTGGGATTGGGGAAATATTAATCGGTTCGTACACGGTGTCAAGAACAGGCAAGTCCTATGGATATTTGGATGCAAAGTGATCCAACAAAACTTGAGAAGCACACAATTCTAACCCTAAATTAGGTAACTTTTGGAAGTCTAGGGGTCTAGAAACAACCTCTAAGTCGGGTGAATGATCTTGTGAGATAGATTCATCTATGAAATTAGGCAAATCATCTACATAATCATCCACAGGTTCATCTATATGTTTTGCTTGGAACTGAGAGTCACTACAAGACTGATCATCATCAGCAGCATATAATCTTTGCATTGCCAGAACTCTCAATCTTTGTTCCAAACTAAGCGGTCTGTGTTTACAATCATATATCATTAGAGGTGATTCTTCACTTACCTCAAGTGAAGCAAGAACTTCATTATGCCGTGACCGATTTATATATTCCCTAGTGTCATATTAGATGACGGCTCCTGCATAAGAGTTATCTCCGGCAAAAGATTAATCATCCTCGGAAAAGTACCTGAAAAGAGATACTAAAACGCAAAACAAGTCAAATAGAACTAAAAATCCTAAAAGAAAAATAAAAACATATACAAAATAAAAATAAATAAAATAAAAACCTAAACTATGATCAGAAAATTAAAAATATTAATTACAATATTCCACAACCGTTCCCCGCCAGCGGTGCCAAAAATTGATGGGATTTTAGATTACCCTATATAAATAACCGCAATCGCACGACATCTAACTAGTAGATAATGACAAGTACGGGTCGAACCCACAGGGAGCGGGGACAATACTGCAATTAATATCTCAATCAACTAATCAGAAACAATATTTTGGGATTTTTAGAATTATAAATAAAATACTAAAACAAACTAAACTAATAAAATAAAATAAATCAAATGGGAGAAACAGTAGTCAGGGTTTTCAGTATTCACCACTATTTCTATTTAATTACTTAAGTGAAACATAACTCCTGAATATTCATCTATTGTTCGTTCTATCGACATCACCTATTATATGTATTAGAGTCGCAAATGTCACTGGGACGCCCTAAGCATGGCGCATCAAAAGCCCTAAGTCTCATGCATACACCATCTAATTGCGTTAGCGAGAAAATAATACGAAACTAATTATAGGTTCACAAATAATATCTGGCTCTTCTAAGCATACCCCATCTAAGGACTTAACCAAAGCATGAAATATCAAATAAGTAGACAAACATATTTGCTATCCTATTAATTCTGCGAATAGGTTATTGTATTGTACAGAACCGGTGAAGCAACAACTAATTTGTCATTAAATCAATAAATCAAATCATGGAATCAATCTTTTCAAATCAAAATAGTCTGTATCAAATAATTCAATTTAATTGATCTAAAACTTTAAGTGGTTCCAACATTAAACCCTAGCTACAAATTAATTAACAAGACATATGGTTGGATTTCTTGAAACCCATTAAAATAAATTAGAGAGGAAAAGATTAAACCAAATTAAGATCCGGCGTCTTCTTCTTTCTCTGTACCAGAGTCGATCCCTACTCATGTGTCTTCTTCTTTCTATGTTGTCAGGTCTGTCTCTTTCACACCTTCCTCCAATCACCAGCCTTCTTCCACTCTAGTACATCCTCAATCAGCCGTGTACTATCCCTGTCACGTCTCTTCCCATCAACCCCAAAATAAAACCTAAAAACAGAACCTCAAAAGAGAGCCCCTGCGTCAGCCTCTTTCTTTCTTCTTTTCCTCTCTTATTTATACGTTTGTCCAAGTTTTAAAGCAAAGCTAAAAGCAAAGACCTAAAAAACAAATCCCTAGCTTTTTCCTCTCTCATTCACGTGCTCCCATCATCCATATCATTACTTCCATTGACCGTTCAACTTCTCCTAGCCACACACCTCAACAAAACCTAACACACAAATATCAAAAGAAAAGTATCCTTCATGTGTTTCTCTTTTCTTTGAGAAGAGTCCGCCTCCCAAGAAGTCTCACCAACCACGTGCCTAGCTACTCTTTCAATGCCACGTCCAACTTCATACTTCTATCTCCATCTTTTTTACCAACCGTACTCACTCCAATAGCCTCCTAGATACATCAACATCTAGCCACTCTCTTACTCAAAAGTAAAATCCTCCTGACGCCTCCCACTCTAGCTGACACACTCTTTCTCTTTAATTCTGTTTGTACGGACTCTGTACAGGAAAATATGCTCAACCATCTCTACTACCAACCAACCACGGCTCCTCACAAGAAGCTGCCAACACTAGCACCATATTTGCATAGTATGGCCTGGTCCAACACGAGCTCCACTCTTAACCATTTCTTTTCTGTGCATCTAAGCAATTGTAGCCCGTTTAGCCATATTTTCTTGTAACTTCGGATTTTACGTTTAGCACCTAATAAAACAATAAAAATATATTATTAGTACAAATTCAAGCACTAGTAAATATAAATTAAGCGGTAAATATGTATGAATTATGCCTGTATCATATCTCAAAGATGGAACCCTACCTTCCGACATCAAACAAGCGAGAAAGATTCAAGCTAGATCGGTTAATTACCAGCTCAGGAAAGGAAGCTTATATCGAATGTCCTTCTTGAGACCATTGCTACGCTGCTTGTCAAGAGCAGAAGGCCTAAAAAATCTTAACAGAGATTCACTACGGAGATGCAAGAAATCATAGTGGGATGCGCTTGCTAGCGTATAAGGAAAAGATGCAAGGCTATTATCCATTTATGAATCAAGATGCACTACATATGGCTAGAAGATGTGAGGAATGCCATAGATTTGCAAAAAAGATTAAAGCACCGGCAACGGCTTTAAACTCAGTATTAAGTTTGTGGCCCTTTGTAAAACGGGGTATGTAGATAGTAGGACCATTGTTCGAAGGAACGCAAAAGAGAAAATTCCTTATTGTCGCAACGGATTACTTCACCGAATGGGTGGAGGCAGCTGCTCTGGTCCGCATCAGAGATAAAGATGTTTTCAAATTTTTGTTTGAAAATATCATATGTAGATTCGGCATACCTACATCCATAGTCTCGGACAATGGCAAACAACTTTAAGGGAAAAACATTGATCTGCTATTCAATGCCTTCAACATACAAAAGAATAAGCCAACGCCTACTTACCCCCAGAGAAACGGACAAGCCGAGGCAACAAATAAAACAATCACACTCGACTTGAAAAATACTTTGGATGAGAACAAGGGTAGATGGTGCGAGCAGTTGAGAAACGTGTTGTGGGCGTAACGCACCACAAAAAGAGAGGTTATGGGGGAATCACCCTTCCTATTAACATATGGAACAGAGGCGTTCATCCCAATGGAAATCATCATCCCAACAACAAAGAAGATTCATGGGAAAATAACTTAACCTCATACTTGATCCTAGCCAAGCTCGATGACCTCAAGGAGCGCATGGAAGTTGCGCTACAAAGGATGGTAAACTACTAGTGCAGACTAGCGAAAGAATGCAGCAAAAGAGTCCACGGGTGTAATTTTACAGTAGGAGAATATGTGTTTTGCACAATTCCAAAGTATCAAATGGTAAAGGTTGGGAAAACCTAGGCCCAACTTGGGACGGTCCCTATACTATTCAGAGCATCGTAGGAAAAGGTTCATATTACCTAAAAAATATGAAGGGATAAATTTTGCAACGCCCTTGGAATGCACAATTCCTTAATAAATACCATCCATGAAAAGGATGAAAGCAATGCTACTTTTAGAAGAAAAAAGGGCGGATGCGCACTTGTTTCTGTCCCTACAAGAAAAGTTATCAATGAAAAAAATTACTTTTGCAAAAATTAAAAAGCGCAGAATCGTGTACATAGAAATAGATATGAGATACGCATGCAAGCAGGTGCCGCTCTGAGTATCACAAAAAGTAAAATAATAACCTTATGTAGGTCAAGGAAGACTCACGCGGAAACTCAAAGTAGAGCGCTCATATCGAATTAAATAGTTTGAGTGCTGCCAACTAGGATACATGTACTCCCATAAATAATGCCTCCATAATTGGGATCGACAACTCATTACCTGAACCCCTCTGATCAAGGGAAAAATCTATGTTGAGTACAGGTCGCTTATTCTTTATAAGAATAAGGTAAGGCCATGTGACATTGGTCGAGTCCAGCCAGACTCACGCATCTTAAACATAAGATTGGTTCAAACATGAACACAAAATTGAAACGAAAACTCAAAATTTAATTCCATCTTTTTAGGGTTACCAAATAAAAATAAAGATCTAAAGTAAGACAAAGTTCTTACAACCATACAGAAGAGAGAATAAAAGAGAAACTAAGCTCTTATAAACCATGCACGAAGTAAAAGAAAACATGAAATAACCCCAAGAGAATACCAACTGTTCAAAAAACAAAAGTATAACTTAGAGAAGTTATGCACAGTAAAGTTCTCTATCAAAAGCTCATTCACTTGAGCAGCAAAAGTAGCAACGAATCCAGATTAATCTTCAACGGTAACAACAGGAAGCTTGAGGTTGGGAATTCGACTTTCAGCATCCCGAAAATAGCGTTAACTTGTTCCACCATAGAAGGTTGATAAATATACTTCAACTCCGCCTCACAAGTAGATAAGGTCACAGCCATGGACATGCGCATCTCCTCAAGTTCCTTACTCAGCAACTGGTTCTGAGACTCAAATTCCTTAGCGCGGGAATCATGAGTCTCCGCCAAGTGAAGGTTACGTGCAGAGAGATCACTTTGCTTCTTATACTTTTCCTTTCACCTTCCAGATTGTTAATCCTCCCATTTAAACCCTGAATACGATCTTCAAGCTCTGTGCAAATAAAAAATAATAAGTAAGCAACAAAAAAGTAATAAAAAAAGAAAATGGTATGCAAAAATACATACCTCCCGCATAAGAAAGAGATTTCTCTAAAGCATGAGATAATACCTCTATCTCTCTCCGCATCAACATTATTGAAATCCTAAGACAAAGGACCGTATTGAAACTCAAGTTCATTCTTCTCTAAGCGAGGAGAGGAGTTTTTAGAAGATAAGCGACGGAAATCCTCTTCAAGGACCTCTATTTTATGGCTAAGAGTAGCATAAGAATATTTCTTAGAGACAAGTTCGCATATGGCTTCGTCCAAGCCCTTGCGAGTATGGTAAAGTTCATTCCTAAGGTTGATGATCCATTTGTAGATACGCCTTCTCCTCAGTAACCATGCTCAGGGCAGCTTTCGATTTATTTGAATCCTGGCAAAGCATAGAATGAGAAGGAGCACAAGCTAAACACTTTTCATAGTCATCTGTGACACTCTTCTCATTGGCAATGGTATCATTCTTCTAATGAACAATATATTCGTAATCTCAACATAAGTGAATCCACTTGTTCCGAAAATCATTTCTCTCGTCTGCGAGATCTAGGACTCGCAAGGTCAACAGTTATGCTTTTTCTATGGCTTGGTTCAGCTCGAGGGCCAGGGTTTCACTATCCTTTTGCGATTTCCAGAGATCTCGCTTAAGGAAAAAAATTATCTCTTTGGAGATTTAATATCTCCTCATGGTCAACAGTTCCTAGGATTAAGCAGGGACTTAGAACATAATGAGAATTGGTGGGGGATATTATAAAAAAATGGCAAAAGCTTCGACGGACCTGAAACTTTCGAGAGTTCGGCTGCATAATCTAAATTAGCAGGCTTACGCGCAATAACTGCATCTAAGCGTGCTTTCTCTGCTTGATCACGCTCACGCAAGACAGCATCACGAGCTTCCTCAGCGTTAACCAAAGCCTTCTTACTCTTTTCCAACTAAAGCAGAATTTCTTCAGAATTCTTCACAACACTAAGATCTTCAAGTTGCTTCTTCAGCCCATCTATTTGGATATTCACTAAGTCGCGATCAATCTGGGCTTGTTCAAGAAGAGTAGCATACTTGGAAGCTTTTACACGGTACAGACGATAACAATACTCTTGCTGTTGCGCCATCTGAAAAAGCAAATATGACCAATTCATTAAAATCAAGAAGAAATGAAGAAAAGTAAAAAAGAAAAGATGCACATACCAAAGAAATGCGTAAAATGGGGCAAGAAGTTGGCATGGCCGTCGATAAAAGACTCCATGACTTTCACTTCTGCATCAGCCATTTGAGCTTAAAAATTAGAACAGTGTAACGGGCTTGGTTAAAATACAACTCTTGGGTCCTTGTGAAGTTCGTACGTTGTTGATAGAAAGCAGCGTCAGCAACAGACTTCTGCCCTTGTAATGGAGAACCAGGGAAAGGAAGATTGGCTTCATTCAAAACCCATTCAAGAATGGAGTCGTCAGAATCATGAACGTCAAAGTCAAGATGGATGGAATGAGCTTTCCCCTTATCAACATTAATAGGAACCAACTTGTTCTTGAGCTACGTGAGGAACCGTCATAGTCTGAGTATCAGCATTTGCGTAGGGTTGCGCGGATGCAGAGACACTCACCGCATCAGTTATGATAGCGGAAGCTTGAGAAAGAGTACACACACTCAATTATAAAGATTCATCGCACACATTTATGTCTCCCATGGTCTCAGCAAAAGAAGCCATCGTAACTGAACCCAAATGCATCACAGCCTTGGATGAGGGGGTATTCAGTCATGCTTCATCCCCTGCGTTGTTCACAGGCGAAAATTTATTCTAGTTCACTTGTAGATTAGGAGGTGAAAGAGGAGTCATTTGAGTTCCTTTCGAAGCAATGGAACTTGGTTCTTTAGCAATACTAGACACTTTATCAAAAGAAAATGGTCTGAAACTTAACTTAAACTTGAGCCGAGAAAGATTACCGGACTCAACTGATGCACCACCTTGATCACCTGAAGTATCCTTAACCTCATGGGCTAACTGAAAAATAGCATATGAGGAAGTAATCAAATCCTTATTTAAAGGAAATGATTTTGTAATTTGCGAAGGGCTAACAAACCCCTCACTAATTCCTCCTGCGCCGGAAGTAACGCTAGCATTTACTCCAACAATAAATGTGACTTGCTCAGCAACAACATTCTCAACGATAATAACATCCTTCTCAACATTACTTTCTTCAAAAACAATCTCTTGGTCAAACAGATCACCACCAGCATCACCATCATTAGAGACATCACTAGATTCCTTACCATCAACAAGAACATCTTTACCTTTCTGATTGCTTTCAGCAATCTCAGGGACTAGACCCTGTGAGCTGAAAGTGGTGTCATCCACCTCTTTCTCAACTTTAGGAATAAAGGAGTTGGTAGGTTTGGAAGACACCTTGTATTTTTTTTGGAATCTACACCAATAAAATCTTGAATCAGTAAGTGTTAGGGGCAACCACAAATCATGCTAAAGCATAAGAAAAGGGAAAGAACAAACACTTACTTCATCAAGCGTAGCCCTAGAACCTCGCGTACGCCTAGATGACTGCGGCATAGCAGCACGGCTATCAAAATATTCTGCGGGACATTCATTATGTGCAAAGATAACAATGAGTAACGCACGAAAAATTCGACTAAGCAAGAAATAAAAGAAAAAGAGAGAAGAATGTACTTACATAAAAGTATCCAATAATGTTAAAACGCCATGGTACATAACCATCATACTTTGCAGGGAGAGAGGTGTGAGGCACGTTGGTAGCAGACCAGCCTCTAAACCAAGGACCTTTAATCTTCACAATAGTTCGATACCAGCGAAAGTCATGATCAATGTCAGTCAAGAGACGAACCCCACCTTTATTTTTCTCCACTGCGCCCAAAGGCATACGACGAGTACTGCAGCTCCAAGGTATGGTATTAGTCTTCTGTACGAAATCAACATATGTAGCATTAAAATTCTCGGGAGTATACTCCTTGGGATCAAACTAAGGAACAAAATGATGGGCATTGGTTCTACCAGTACTAAGGCGCCAACACTCATTTAAGATGCGCCACCAATTACCTGTATACTGCGCAATATGGTGCACTTGAGTCTTTTTATCCTTTGCGCACTTGGTTCGATTTGCGAGAACATCGAGAAAGAAAGGATTCTTTTCACTATAAAGTGGAAGAACGAACCCAGCTTCTAGCTAACCAACAGTAATAATAAGATTCATGTCATCAAAAGGAAATTGACGAACCATTTCCTATGTCAAAGTTTCACCTTGATACAACTCCACTTCAAACCCCTCCAAATGAAAAGAAGACTTGATATATGTAATGTCCCATTCGAAGGTAGTTGTAAGAAAGGCCCACCTGAACTCTATCCACGGGGAGTAGAGGAGAAGGAGGCAACTGCGCAATAGGAGGAGGCATGGCCTCATCCAAAATCACAACATCTGGTTCCGAAGGACTGCGATGTGGGGAAGGCGTAGCACTATCACTAATCTCAAGAGAAGGAGATTGATCTGGATATGGCCTACGTCTATGTCTATCAACTGCATATCGGATAGACTTTTTTTAGACCAAGACACGCGTATGGCATTATCTCTACGATGAAAACGTCATGGAGACCTCATTATAACTGCATATGCGCATAAAAAGTAATTAATAAAATAAATAAAAATTTGTCGGTGCACCATGTGTGCTACATGCAGATAGTCAAAGGTCAATCAGACCACTTTGATAGACAAAGTACGCAAACAGAGAAAATAGTTTCTCACTCGAGAATCAAAAATCAGAAAGAATGAGGATGATAAGTTCAAGAGAACTTCATCTCGTGATTATTATCAATCATGGCAAGAATAGATCCAAGAGGGATTGTCAATACTAAAAAACATGAAGAAAAAAATTTCAAACAAAGGAAGAGCAGGAAAGCATGAAAGCAAAAAGTCACATGAAGAAATAAACAGTGGAGCATCATCAACATCAAATCATGATTAAAGCAAGGGAAATCAATCAAAATGCGAGACAAAACCTAAACTTTTCAATTTAACATGCAAACCAAAAGAGGCATAATTAGAAAAAAGAGGAAAAGAAGTTTTGATAACCAGAGAGATTAGCTGATGAAAACCGAAGATGAAACAACTTCATCAAAAAGGGAGCGAAAAAGCTAAGAGTCTCAAAGAGGAAGAGGTCAAGGGAAAGAATAAAAATAAATGTTTTTTCTCTTTCCAAAGTCTTCCTTTTATAAAAGGGGGCATCCAAGGTCTAGTTAATCCTAGTTCCTAGGGAAAATTGATTGTACGTATGGAAGTTAAAGTGGATCGTGGGAAACATGTTAAATGGCGGCAGACGTGAGTACTTTTTCTTCCCATTCTACCCTTGGTAGTATGAGAAAGAAAAGGGGCAAACTGTGAATTCAAATATTCTGACGGACACGTGGTGCCATTTGGAGCCCAAGATCTATGTCAAAGATATGTTACATACGAGAAGTATGGAATCAAGGAGATATACCGGATCATCGCCTGATTCACTTTATCACATCTCGAGAAGAAGACGTTGAAGATCCGTATATCTTCTGATGTTACATATGAGTAGCATCTTTCAGAGATGTCAGGCGCGTGGCTGGATTCCACTCAGTATTAAATGATGAGTCAGGGACGCAGAGACAGGTGGGGACTTCTCAGCGGACCAGGATCCTTAGTGGGATCTCAACGGACACAGGAAAGGGGCACATCAATCAGCTATGCAACTAAGGATAGCTGGCAAAGAGAAAGTCTATAAATACTAGACTTGATCTCAAGAGAAGAGGTCAAACACTTGAGAGAGCCAATAGAGAGAAAAAAAGCTTTGATACTCAGTTAAATCACCTCATTGTAACCATAGTTTTTCTTGTACTCAGATCTAAGATACATAATAAACTATTAAGCTCATTACCCCGTGGACGTAGGCATATCCGAACCACGTAAAACCCCTTGTATGAAGTGTTAACTTAGTTGTTTGCTTTATTTACACTGTGTTTCTTTAGATAATGGTGGTATGATTGCTCAATGATATTATCTGAGTAACTCATTCGCCTTAACGCATTTCGGTACTTTACTCATAGCTACAACCATTGTACAACTTACGCCGAATAGTTATTACATTTGTTGTTTACGTAAACTATAAGAAAAATAGTAGTTACAACTAAGACTTGTAAAACTCTGACACTAATTTCATTTCATAACTAGGTGTATTTATCTTCTTCTTCTTAATCTTCTTCAGTAGCCATGTGTCTGCACTTTCACGCGTTGTTCCACGAAACAGACACAACCGCCCATCCAATGCCCCTATTATAACATGGAGAACCACGGGGTGGTATTCGAATCCGGTGGAACTCCTCTTTAAGTAAATCAAAGACAGCATTGTTGTGTCCAAAATCCACCATCCAGTGAAGAGCACCATTTACAAGGAAACTCTGGTGCGAATAGTAGTACCATAATCTGTGTGTGGTTTCGCCTCTATCTCTCCATCGATTGTCGTCTCCAAGTGTATATACTTGTATTTGTGCTTTCTCTATACTCTTTTGTGAGTTCAACTTGTAGATGATTCTCACAACCTTGTAATCATTAATAAGGGAGTGGTAACTGAATCCGTACAATACAAATACGGATTCCAGCATCTTTGTATTCGTCATTGTTCTTGATTAATCTCGGAAGTTCCACGTATTCACGTGTGATGGGATTATGGATGTAAACTGGACCACATATATATTTGCTGACTTTTATTGCTAAGCAGACCAAACCATTGGATGAACCAACGGCGGTGAAGGCCGCATCGTCAGACAGAAACCGGCACAAGTTGAATCTCACGCTAAATTTCTTGAAAGATTCTTCCTTATTCTTGTCATACTCTGTGTAGAGTAGGGATGAGTTTCCATCACTATTATCCATGAAAATAAAACTCAGCTTGGAATTCGAAATAACGTGATACTGATCAAGATCATGCACATCTTCATAGTCATCAACATCTCCTTGATTAGACAGTAGCAGTTGTAGTTCACGTTGAGGGCGGTGTTGTAGCTGCATATCCGCAAAGTAATTATTATGGACCTATGGTGATGGGATTGTTGGAGGAACTCCATCCATGTTTTACATAGTTGTTTGCATTCTAATACTGACTCAACTGGTAACCTTGAAAATACGTCTAACATGATATCTTCTCGAAGATGATCAACATTTGTTCCACTCGTCAGCTGAGGATCAACAAGTTTTGTTTTCTGCATTTGAGAAGAGAATATAATTTCTTTTCCAGCCAAGCTATAAAAAAGTAAAATAATAAAATAATAATAATGGCGATCGGGGATAATAGATATTTCTCCAGTAGAAAGCTTCAAAAAAAATGTATTTATGTATGCATGTAGATGTTTATGTAACTCAAGGATTATCTAATACTCTCTTGTAAATAAAAAAATAATCTATACCTAGTTATTTTAGGGCAGCATATGCATGAATGTGATGTAGAGTTAGGTTTACTGCGGCATCATACGTCAGTGGTTTCATGCTTTCTAACATGTCTAACCTAATTTTTATCTACAAAAAAGAAAAGAAAAATCTAATCTAATTCAATAATTCTATTCGTCCCACCGCCGAGGTGGCGTTAACATGGCTTAACTTTTAATTCAATAATTCTATTCGTCCCACCGCTGAGGTGGCGTTAACATGGCTTAACTTTTTTATTTTTGTGGTTTTTTTTTTCTAGATTCTGAGAACTGCTTCAGTGCAAGATCCTAAGCTACACTTAGTTGTAATCAGCCTTTTAAGTCATGTTATTTTGGTTTTGCTTTGTCAAAATAATCAGCAAGAGCACTTTTCTGGGTAATTTATTTTTACTTTTGAATGTTTCAACTTTCACTTGCAATATCCTCCTGGCCCTTGTGGGGAATTAAAGAAAGTCGTAAACAAAAGAATACATTGGATGTTTATGACCTTTTCCTCCATTTTTTCTTCTCAATGATTGTCGCTAAGCGTACACTTTGTACTATCAAGATAAATACAGAAATACAGAACTCAAACATTTTGAATTACTTATGGACCCATCTTACATAGCCAAAAAAATGGTGACCAGAAGGAACACTAAGACAGTTCTAATTCACAATTACTGATTTTTTTTTCTATGCATCATCAGCTGCAGGGATGTCGCTTAAATCTAGACCTTCAACAGGCAGGTCTGGCGTCAGAGGACCTAAAATTCCGTCCGAGCTTAGAGTCAATCCACTCTGCAACAAAGAGGAGAGAAACAAAATAATAAGCATTTAAAATTTTAAATTTTTGATTGAATATATGCAAGGAACTTGATTCAGCAGTTTGTGCCATAAAAGATTTATGGAAGCACAAAATGATGATCCTAATCCGTTCACTATTTGGCAGTAAAGAGGATCAGTAACTGTTTCCTTTAGTCCAACATCTTTCACAGACTCTCCTTATTAGGCAAAAAAGTGAAAGTTTACCAAAGATGTACAACTAGATGCTTAAGAAACTTTACCTTTATGAGTGTGTTAATTTACAGAATTCTAAGCTAGTGGTAACACCATTCAATGTGCTCAAAAGGAAAAGAAAATGAAACAAAGTACCTCGGGTTGGAATCTCAGCATGTCTGCACGGGCCATGGCTTCTGCTTGAGCTATTCTCTGCCTGAATGTCTGAGCCATTTCTTCAGCCTGTTAAAAGAAATCAAAATAAGAGTTAGCCCAACTTGACACAAATATGTATTCAGCAAGATAGTAGAAAGCAGTGACAAATAAAACTACAATACAAAGAAATTTATCTGTTCAGCATAATGTATGTTAGATAACTGTTTACTAAATAAAAGGGGAACATTATAAAAAAAAATATACATCAAAGGAGAAAGAAAGAAAAAGAGATGACAGTAAAGAAAGAAAAAGAGATGACAGTTACCTTCTCGAAAACAAGCTTTGGGTTACGAATCATATCTCCAGGAGTAGGCTCTAGCTTTTTGGTGGACAGACTAACTCGGCCTCTCTCACGGTCATGACTCAATATCATCACCTTTTAAATGAAATGAATTGAAGATAAGTAATCACAGCCCCATAAGTTATGCCTATGAATAGTAGGATGCTTAATTAAAATACCTTCAGAGTGTCACCGGGTTGAAGAACTGTTGCAATATCCGAGACACGATCATGACTAATTTGACTAACATGAAGAAGACCATTGATTCCACCAATGTCGATGAAGGCACCATATGGCTTAAGACTCTGTACTGTTCCAGTGACAACCGATCCAATACCAAGCTGTGCCTGGCTGTCTGCCATGGCCTTGCGATTACTGAGGACAAGTCTAGATTGTTCCTCATCAACTTCCACAAATTTCAGAGGAAGCTCCTTATCAATGAGATCTTCCGCGGTTGATTTCTGGTAGGGCACATGCACATTTTATTAAAGATACAAGAAATTTTACAAAAGAATGATTAACAAGGAATAAGTAGGGTTTAAGAACTAACTGAAGATATCTGTGAGAATGGAATGAAACCACGAAGGCCTTCGACAATTGCCACGACACCACCTTTGTTTCCACCGACAACCTGCGCATAAATTCAAGAAACAATACTATAAATTCAATGTTCTCTTTGCGGAACACTCTTACCCTGTTTGATAACAACATTCAAACTGAGAGAACAATGCTTGTATCTAATATTCCCACCTTACCCTTGAGGACGACATCCTCTGCCTGAAGTTGTCTACACCGTTCCCATGCGAGGTCAAATTGGATTGAACGTAAACTCAAGATCAAGCTATCATCAGCTTGGTTCTCGCCAATAATCACAAACTCTTCACGTAGGCCTGCAACTATTCCTGCTTCTTCTACATGCTTTATTTTGTGAATACATGCCTCTTGGATTGGTAAATAGGCTGAAGATTTCGCTGTGATGTCAACTAATGCTCCATTGTTGTCTGTACAGAATACAGTTCCTTTAACCTGAAACAGTATGCATAGAAGCAATTTAACAATGGCTCCTTAGCATGAAATTATTTTCATATTATGTACTGTTTAACATGAGATGGCATAGTCTACTAGATAAGATATGAGCAACAAGTACCGATTTGTGACCACACACCTCAACTCACTGAAAGATATCAACCAATAAAGTATAAGAACTCAAATTAAGAATAGACCAAATTAGAAACATAACGTCGTTCATTTGCAGTTTAATATCAACAACATCAAATTACAGTCACCAGTTTCAGTTCGCCACATCACTCAGGGATATCTTGAACGCTAACTTCAAGCTGAGGAACCATTTTTAACACAAGAACACCAACCCATAAAAATGAAACCAGTTCCTGACAAACCATATTCTTGGCTACGCATATCTGACTCTGAGATATGAGAATTAAAGAACATGGGTGTTCTAATTCACATGAAGTAACCTCATTTTTAACAAAAACCTAGCTCTAGAAATTAACTTAAATTCATATTTTCCAGCTAACCGGACGAGCATTTTATCAAACATATTATTTGCCCTTTAAAATGGTTATATAAAATGGTGAGAACTCAGTTTGTTTCTTACCCTGGTACCAATCTCAGAATTATAATCATACTTTTCAAGAGCAGCATGAAAATCATCAACAGTAAAACCAACACCTTGCATTGGAGTAGTTCTACATCTTTCAAAAGCATCTTCAAAGATTTCTTTAAGTCTATGTCTTTCTTTAGTCTGTGCATTAGAAATGACAGCAGCTGAAACTATAGGTGAAAAGGTGGTTTTCTGGGGTTTTGAAGAAAAGGGTTTTGTTAGATGAGAAAAAGAAAGTGGGGGGCATCTTAATCCTGAGAATTGTTGAGCTAAAGACGCCATTTTTAGACCTAATTGTACCAGAAACGACTCTGTTTTTCCTCTCTTTTCTTTTCTTTTCTGCTTCCCTTAAAAATCCTCTAAAAGGACTAAATCTTATTGGAGTTCAGATAAGATGAGAGAGACAGAAATGAGTCCCACTTTAATCATCCAACCTTTGAATATCAACGGTCTAGACTAATGGATTTTCCTGTGAAAATAAGTGTGATAAAACGGGTGACTATCTATAGTGCATGATATTACAACCATGCTGGATAGTTTTCTATTTACTATCGAGATGATTAGACCTGCGCATGGTACGAATAAAATTGAAAAACCGGATTGATTCGAACCGTTGAACATAGAGCTTGAACCAAACTATTAATCCAATGATAATCAATGATTTTAAATTATAGAAAACCGGTAGATCATAGTTTGATTTTGTTTATCCCTAAAATCGAACCGAAATCGTCATCTAAACTAATTAATAATTAATATAATATAAATATATTATTGAATTTTATTATGCATGAATATTTTTATGATCATATGCGAAAAAATTGAAAAATCATATTATAAATTTCGTATATATAAACAAAAATTTAAGCATATCACTTTTTTTAAAAAATTTAAAAATAATAAATTCATATAAATATTAATAAATTTAGATTTTTCGGATCCAAAATTAAAAATCGATCTTTGTTTTGTAAAATATGGGTAAAAAGAGTTTAATCTGTAAAAAGAAATTTAAAATTTGTATATAGGTAAACACATGTTCTTTAAATTTAATGTGTTTTTATTTTATGCATTTGTATTAATAAATTATAAAATGTGTCTTACGTGTTAATAATAAAATATCCCATAATAAGAATATTCTCCTTTATATGAATATTTACCAATTAACATCTTTTTATAAATTAATATGATTTTTTTTGTTTGCAAATGATTTTTTTTGTGTATATGATTTTTTTTATGAGTTTGGACATTTTGATAGGTTTTAAATTTTAAATAATTTATATTAAAATAAACACTAGTTTAAGTTGTTAAATACTTTTGTTATTAAGCAAGATACAAAAATTTTAAAATAATAATTTTTCTTTAATATCTATAAAAATAAAAGGGTTAATTGATGTTTGATACTTAGGTTTTGACCAGTTTTAGTCTTTGGTATAACATTTGTCTCATGTTAAGTCTTGGTACCTGGTCTGGACGTTGACTGTCATTGACCACGTTAAGTATAACTTTTAATTAATTTTACAGAATAAATAAATACTGAGTTTACAATTGTATTCTTTAGTAGGCCTAAGATCTAATAGCTTTGATGAAACCATTTAGCCAACTGTGAGAGATCAAAGATCATTAACCCTAACTCTCCAGCTAATCCTCTTCATTGTTTTCTTCCGCCTCCAATACAAACTGATAAAATTCCTATCGAGCTCAACCTGCCATGAATTGTCTCAAACCATCACTCTCATATTCTCTTCCCTAACAGCTCATACTAATCTCCTCGACTTCCAGCCATCTTCATCTCTGCCAACTATTCGACTGCCATAAATCAAACCCACCACCAACAGGTTTTCGTCGCTCAACCATATCACTGCCATGAACTTTAGATGCATTACAGTTCACTTAATCTTCACCATAACTACCATTAGTGGCAGTAGCCACAATCGAGATCAATCAGAGTAACCTAAAACCCATTAATGGCAGCAACAACATAAATCTCAAAACCTAATATCAATTCAATTTGGGGAAGAACATTGAAAAACCCTGATTTCTTGATTCTTCGACAAATCATCTTTTAAACTTAAATTAAATCACAACCCATGCTTCTTCATCTTTCAATAACTCAATTATCTTCTCAGTTTTATAAAATTTCAAATCAGTTTGAAATCCTAACTTCGATTCATCATTAATTCACGATTCTTCCTGCAATTGAATCTTCCAATTAGAACAACTATCTTATTTTACATCTCATGATCTTAAAACTCATCTTTAATTACTCAATTTCACCTCCAACATCAAACATAGAAAACCTTAAAGTCTCATCTTCTCTACTTTATAATTTCTTCTTTTCTTGTTTTATTAACATCACTATCACTACTAGCAACACATCCTTATTATTTCCATTCTATTTTCGTTCTCAAAATCTCTATTTTTGTTCCTAATTTTTTTAGCAGATGAGAAACAGAAGGAGGAGGAGAAGCCGCAGAAAAAAGAAGATTTTTTTTTTTAGAAATGAGATCGATTCTCGTTAGGTTTAGGTTTAGATGAGGGTTCTATTAAGTTACCCGTGAGTTATATATTGACAGGAAATATAATTTGAGTATCCTAGGCCCACTTTAGAGGTGTATTTGTAAACTCAGTAATTGTATTTTACAAAATTAGTTAAAATTTGGTCACAGACAGTCAGTGTAGGTCAACGTTTGTTTCAGATACCAAGCCCCAATATTGGACGAAAGTTAGACTAAAGACTAGAACTGGACAAAACCTGAGTACTAAATAGCAGTTAATCCCAAAATAAAATGGCAAAAGTGGAATGATATATGATTGAGAAACCTAAAAATCCTCACATCTGATGATAATTATCATTAATATTCACAAAATCCCATTGTCCCATGAATCCTTCTTTTAAAATCTACAACCAAACATACCAGAAGTAAAATTTCTAATCTAACTTAGAGTAATCCCACCATAACAACTTAAGTGAATTTCTTAAATCAAAATTATATTTCTTGGAGAAAAAACATAGTAAAATCAAAAGAAAAAAAAATCTAAAATAGATAATGATCATCCTCATCATCATGATAAAAATCAACAACAAGCTAATAATGATAATGACGAAAATGTTGGTGTGCCTGACGGTGAATGTAACAACGTGAATCTTGAACCTAATAATATTATGAAAAAAGATTGACAATGGTAGGAAGTCCCATAGAATTTGAATCTAATATTTTGGTTATGGATAAACGAAATTGTATCGATTATGTTCCCTTCAATACTCCAATCGTTGTTAACCGTTACTCGCTCATGACTTTTGAACAGTCTTGGAATGGTTTTATTCTTTGTAAAGTCCATGGTAGTTATGGCACAACTTATGTTATCAATAATCCGTCCATGAAGCATTGTAAATCCCTTCCTTCACCTCCATTCAGAAAAACTCGGGGTTATATTAGTAGTGTCACTATAGCTTTCGATCCTGCAAAGTCAGGTTACTATAAAGTTATGGGTGTCTATAATGTAGATACCATCAAAGATGTGCATCATATCAAAATCTAATCTTCCAAGACAGACTCTTGGAGAGTCATATGAGATCCTTTTCCTTTATCTCCACCTGATAACTTATTTGTGTCTAGTGTGTATTTAAATGGTTCGGTGTACTGGATCGACCAACGGACGACAACTACCATTATTTTGATACCGTAATTAATACTGGGTACTTAAATGGTGATAGTTATGTTCTTAATGAAGTTCTTGAATTTGGTAGCGGTTATGATGGGAAGTTTTTGGGTTATGTAATTTTTTTTGAAGATGAGCATGATAGACATCTTGATATTGATCAATTCGTCGATGAACAACATTATTACAATCAAAGTGTTATTGTTGGATGAAATGATAATTTTGGAGGCCATGTTGTTGGAACTCAGAGCCGGTCTTGAGAATCCCTTACCCCGGAGCAAAAAAAAATGTTGCCTCGTAATTTATTTTGTTTTGCACAAACTTTAACAATTATAGTATAAGAGAACATGTGTTTTACCCACATTTCAAAAACATAAACTAATTTTAATTTAGAATTCAAAAAATTCAAAAAATTCAAATTTAAATATTGAGACTTGCTTTAGTTACTCATGAAGACCTGAAGACTTATCGAAGACATCATCTTTCAGTTCAAGGTTAGTAACTACATACTTGACTTGTGTTATTTCTATATATTGTTCGTACAAGTCTTTATTCATTGAAAACATAACATAAAAACTTAAGAATATTAAAAACAATGATTTGTTTATTATATAGTGATAAAAATATAAAAAACAATATACATACATTAGTTGCTTCAACAACTAAAATTATATGGAGTTACGAAGTATGGTTATGTATGGATTTCATGTTTATGATATTGCACTAATTGGTTAGTGTGTTAAACTTCCAAGTGAATCCAAACCTTAATATATATGTTTGAAAGCAATTTCAGAAACATAGTTTAAGGAAAGAGGAACTCGGGACCAATCCAAGGATAGATCCGTGAAGCGTGACTGATCTAAGAACCGATCCTTGGAACATGACTGATACCAGAAACGATCCCATGATCAATCCATAGTGTAAAGAATAGATCCCAGGACCGATCCCAAGTTACTTTCACATTTTCGATTGGTCTGTTAATCTTCACGGGTTTTGCAAATATTAAGATATATATAAGTTAGACTAGAAAGTTCATAAATTGTCAACATAATTTTTTGAACATGTGCTAAACTCTAATTTCTTAATGTTCAAGCATACTCCTTTGATACTCAATCCAAGATCCTAAGATATTGATATTTCTATTTCGTATTTGGTATCTAATTATATGCTTTATATTCTCAGAGATCTGCGTATCTCTAGTAAGATATTAGTAAAGTACATGGGTGTGTGCTAGCTAATCTTAGTTGTCATACTATGAGAGAAATCAATTATGAGTTGGAAATTACTTGGTATTTGCTAATTTCGGAAATATATTATTATTGCATATCTTTAGAATTTTTGAAATTGGTAAATAGATATATCCAAACAAGCCTTTGTCATAACACTATAAATAGTGATGAGACTTGTATTCTAACAAATCATCCCAGAACACACCTTCTGTAAATTGTGAAAAAGCCAACTTGTTAAAGAGATTATAGTAATCTAATTAGGTGAAACATCTTGTGTTGCCTTTTGTTAAAGTCTTCTTTGGGATCAAGAAACCTCTAGTTTTACAGTTGGTGGAAGGATAGATTGTTATTTTATTTTCATTGATTACTTATGTTGAACTAACAATATAGTCATCTTCAATAGATCAAACTTGTTTATTTTAATGCTCTTCTCTTCTGATATAAGACCACTCATGTTTCTTTGAAGATTTGATTGTTACAGATCTAAGTGATGGATCTGTAGGATATAACTATTAATCAGTCAATATTAAAAGACTCTTTTTTATGTGGTTGATCAATAATGGAATGAATTTTTTTTGCAGCGGTTACTTCGAAGATTGAAGACTTAAGACTTTTCTTTTTGGTTCTCATCTTTTTTTGTGACTTTATGCAAACTTGATTCTCTGGATTAACAATCATTTTATTCGTAACTATCATACTTGTAGAAGATCGAACAAACTGTCTAATTGCATTAAGTTCTTAGGATAGAGCTTGTTCATCAAGATTGATTATTTCGATAATCATCTTCATGGTTTGATCTTTTAACCAAAGGAGTTTATGATTAAACAGAAGATCATTTGACTCTACTTTATCACTGATCTAAAGATTGATTATGGGTGATTAATAAGTTAGTTGGTTACTGAAGAAGGTTAGTCTTTTACGTCTCGAGTTACAATCCAAATGAGTCAAGTGCAGAAGTCTTCACAATGGTGAAGCGACTCAAGATAGTGGACTCTGTCTTGGGATTCACGTGTGTTGTCCAGATTGGTTGTAGCTACAGGGATATTGAGGGAACTGAGTAACTTATGGTAGTTTACTTGGTATCAACTATACGGAGTTGCGGTAGTCAATTTGTATAGCAGCTTAATTCTGAGAGTATTCAAAAGTAGACTAGGTTCCGGGTTTTCTGCCAAGCAGTTTTCCTCGTCAACAAAATCTTGTGCGTTGTGTGATTGCTTTACTTCCCGCGTTATAATTGTTACTATAATTAAGTAATCGTACTTGTACGTTAACCACTTCTTGGTAACGATCTCATAGTTAGTTCGATTCGGACTTTGACTATTACAAAGAATCACCTTGTTTAAATAATCTTTTGGTCGTTATAATTTCGATAAGATTATACAAGGTGAGTCTATATAGGTTGATATCGAAAATATTATGTTGTACTTGGTACCTTCGTCATTTCACCTAACCTTAGCTTTTTGCAACAAAATTCTGGCCTGACTAAGCTTAAGGGTTCTTGTGAGCAAACTTAACTTCAGTCATTGGATGATTTGTTATTGTGAAAAAACTTGATCCTCTTTTTTCAAATTTTGAATCTTTAGTTACCCGTCTAACCCCTCCAATTGTTGATTTAAGGCACTAGGTGTTAGCAAATTCTAGCTCATCAATAAAAAATTCATAATCAATTTATTTTATTTTTTTAACAAAAACAAAGTTAGGTTTTCCTTGAAATAACAAATTGATTCGCCATAATTGAATATTACTCAAAAAAACCTTACGATGAGCTAGTGAGAAACAAATTTGTATTAAAAAATATATCTTAGCATGATAGAGAGTTATGGTCAAACTCTAGACGCTTGTACGTCTTTAAATCACTGATATTTTAACTAAACAATCGCTGTATTTTTTTTTTTTTAAAACCATGAATTTAGTTTTTATAAAAAAGAATATATTATTTAGGCATTACTAATACATTTTTATATTAAATTGTTTTAAATGGAATACTAAAAATGGTATATGATATTACTAATATATCCATGTTTGTTGGAGGTGCATCGAGCACAAATATGTGGTTATTTTTGAATCATCTAGATTTCCAGGTTGACCAGTATACATACTCTAATATTAGAAAGTAGTAGTTTATGTAAAAGCACTTCATGATAATTTGGTAATCATTATTATAATATTTTTAACAGAATTAAATCATATTTTTTTATCTTATTTTCTCTAAACTATTAAAAAAAATAAAAAAAATATAATAATAGTATAAAGAAAAATCCTAGGTCATCGTTATTTTCTATCCTCTTTTAATTCATCTTTTTAAGTTAGTTATTTTAAAAAAATGATTCTTAAAATTTATTATAAAAATGACTACAGTATGATTCAAAACTATTTATCAATGTATGATTATCCAAAATCATAAACAAGGCCCGTTTCATAAGAAAAAAAAAATCTTTAAGATGCCACATTTTTCGGTGCATGTCATGATCCAACGGTTGTTAGGATGGCAAGTCTAGATAAGCGAGTAACTGGCGAGCCCCCAATGTCAACTGTTAATGGTCAGGAATTCTAACTTTCTTCGTTATTCAATTTTCAATGTAGCTTCAAAAAAAAAAAAGAAATTATTTTTATCCTGGAATTTTAATGAGAGGCTGTGGATAGAACCAAAGTGATGATGGTTGGGTTTGTCTTATCCTCAACTAGAAGGAGAGAAGGAAATGAGTTTGATCATCAAATAACAGTACTCAAAATTCAAAACAGAAACCACATTTGTAATAAGAAGTGGAGAGACAGATAGAGGGAGATGATGGCAATGGCAACAAGTAGGTTGGTGGTGGTGCAACAAAAACAACCATCCTCATGTCTTATACCACCGTCATCTCTTTCTGACTTCAATGGTATTAAATTGAAACACCCTATTCAGGTAACTACATTTTCAATCATATTACTTCGAGTTCAATTTTTAAAGTTTCAATATTTGTTATTTCGAGAAATTGAATTTTCAAGATGAGTCATGCAGTAGTCATACTGATACATTACACCTCACAATTGACCATCTTAGCATAATGACTTTCTTTCAGTAGCACCTATTTATTACTTTGTTTCGTTACACTTCAATTGTTTTTATCACTGAATTGAAAGAAAAATTAATCTTGTGGCGCAGTACAAAAGAAAGGAATGGCAGACAAGAGGAGCATTGCAGGTGAAAGCATCATCTGCAAAGAAAATCCTGATAATGGGAGGAACCAGATTTATTGGTATCTTTTTGTCTAGGCTCCTTGTGAAGGAAGGCCATCAAGTAAGTCATCTCCTTTTCGACTTAAGTGGCAGGTGCCTAGCAAGTTTGATTTCACTATGACATATTTTAAAGAGTGACATGTCGAATAATATGTTTTGAATATTTTGTCAGGTAACTTTGTTCACAAGAGGGAAAGCACCAATCAGCCAACCATTACCTGGGGAATCAGAACAAGATTACCTAGATTTCTCTTCCAAGGTAAACTTCACTCTAAAAAAAGAATCACATTTGAGATTTCCCGCCAAGAAATTAAGGAACCCAATATGAACTATGACCTATGATATGAACTCTGACTTTGACATGGCTAAACTTTAGATCTCGCACTTGAAAGGAGACAGAAAGGACTATGATTTTGTTAAGACTAGCCTAGCAGCTGAAGGCTTTGACGTTGTCTATGATATCAATGGTATTTCTAGGCTACCATAATAACTCTGATTATCTTCATCAATATCATTTTCATTACCTTCACTAAAGTATTCTTGGGGTGGTTACGTTACACAGGACGAGAGGCAGAAGAAGTAGAACCCATATTGGACGCGCTTCCAAAGCTTGAGCAGTATGTTCATCTCATACTTGTCAATTTTGATATGCATTTTTTGCACCTTAATTCACATTTTCTTAGCTTTTATATGACTGGGGGATGCTGCTAATCTAGGTACATATACTGTTCATCAGCTGGTGTATATCTCAAGTCTGATTTACTGCCTCATTTTGAGGTGAGAGTTTATAAACTATTGAACACTTAATGGTCATTTCTTTCTCTTTAATTTGTGGTTCTTACATATGCTTGCTGATAGGTTGATGCAGTGGATCCTAAGAGCAGGCACAAGGGAAAACTTGAAACAGAGAGTTTACTTGTATCAAAGGGTGTAAACTGGACTTCCTTAAGACCAGTTTATATCTATGGTCCTTTGAATTACAACCCTGTTGAGGAATGGTTTTTCCACAGATTGAAGGCCGGTCGACCAATCCCCATACCAAATTCTGGCAACCAGATAACACAATTGGGACATGTTAAGGTTGGCTCGAATCCTTAATGCCATATTACCAATCCCAACTATGAATTTTGATGGTATGATGCTTCTATTTCCTTTTTTTTCTACTAATGGTATTCAATTATGCTGCACAAATTTCAGGATTTGGCGACCGCATTTATTAACGTTCTTGGTAATGATAAAGCGAGCCAGCAAGTGTTTAACATATCTGGAGATAAATATGTAACATTCGATGGATTGGCAAGGGCTTGCGCTAAGGTAATATCAAACCCAGAATAATGAAAATGTATTAGAATTTTTATCATTATAACCAAAAATAATCAAGCATTTTTTGGATTTTATTTTTGTTGTAAACTATGTACATTATCAGGCTGGTGGATTTCCTGAGCCAGAACTAGTTCACTACAATCCTAAAGACTTCGATTTTGGCAAAAAGAAGGCATTCCCCTTCCGAGACCAGGTATGATCGGTTATTCCCACCTAATATTTCACGTTTTCATTCTGGTCGTTTTCTTGTATACACTGTTTTTCCTCTTCCATTGTTGAAATAACATTTTTGTTTTTGATGATTTGGTAAATGTAGCATTTCTTTGCATCAATTGAGAAAGCGAAGAGTGAATTGGGGTGGAAACCAGAATATGATTTAGTGGAAGGTCTAACAGACTCGTACAATCTTGATTTCGGTAGGGGAACTTTTCGAAAAGCGGCTGACTTCTCAACTGACGACATGATTCTTGAAAAATCTCTTGTTCCACAATAATTTAAGATTTCGATTCTTTTGGAATTTATGTTTTACACTTGTTTTTGTCTATTCGACTAAAATTGGGATAGCTAAATTTAAATTCAAGCAAGCATTGACGACTGTTTGTGAGTCTACGAAATAATAAATATCGTTTTTGCTTCTTGGCTTTTGAGCATGAAAAAACAAACATCTTGTTTCCATAGTGTTTGTTTCTTGGCAGATAAATAAAACACACAGCTTTTTAGATATGAACTTCTTACATTTAAGGAGGTTTGAAATACATCACTTGTAGTAAAAGACGCACTACAACCTAACATCCATGCTCGGTACCACGAGATATAATCTCATAAAAATTGTTATAAGAGCCAGTAGTTGTGAACTGAAAACAAGAAATGTACACAACTAAAATTTAATATCCTTCCGTCTGTTAATCACATTACAGAACATTTCCACACACTGAACCAAATCAATCGCTTCTAAGAAAAAAAGATGCCCACAGTTTGCTACTCGAAATTTTTCTGCCACTCCTTTTCAACTGCATTCATTCCTTTTCTGTCTCAAACAACACCGAATGCTGATTGTGTAGTTGATGTCATACGAGCAAATGTTTCTGATGCAACAGCTTAAATCTGCTTCTTGGCATCTGAAGAGAGTTGTGACCCAATATGAAGTTAGGAATGGTGTGGGGAAAAGATTTGTCCTCAAGAAGATCCAAAACAAGAATGTTCATGGAAAGACCTAAAGTACTGGTAATATATGTTTGAGAGGTTGTATTGAAATATGAAAATGAATCATGTCTAGCTGAATAACACATTTGCTGATAATAAATACCAGAAATTAATTTCTAAAATGAAATAGCATACAGACCTTTGTTGCATTCACGGAAGCCAGTGATATTAGCAGTGCTGAGACTCAAACTCCTACATCAGGTAGATAATCTTCTTGAAATCTTACAAGTGAGAATATTCCAAGGATGACCCAAGCAACTGCCTGCAGTTTAGAAACCCAAGTCAGTACAATAGAACCCATATGTGAACGCATTAAAACGTCACAATGAATCATTGTATCATGTGGGTTCCCTTCTCATTCAGGTCGAACCTTTTGGTCAACAAAATGACACATTTTCTAAGCTATGAATTCTAAGACCAAAGAAGATCTGAGGTAATTACAACTTCCAAGTCTTCAAGACCAGTTTTAGTGATGTACCTCTCGGGCTGAGGCTTCTCCAAGGAAGATGCGGTTGTGAAATATAATCTTGTAGCAGCTTCTGTAGGGTTAACTTTGAATGATTAGCATGCTCAATCTTCTCATCCCAATAGTAATGGACTCAATTCAATTGGGAAAATCCATAGAGCATTCAGCTCAACAATAATAGTTCAATGGTCATTCCAAAGTTTCATGTGCCTCCATAATCTACACTTTACTTCACAGGTCATACTCCAACAGTTTTGAAACGGAACCGGTACTGAGGCTGAGACTCTTCCTCATCATCATCTTCATCTGAATCATCATCATCATTTGAATCATCTTCGACATTGTCCCATCGTGAGTAGTCCAAATTAGAGTGCCCCTTCGGTTTTGCAATTGCCTGCCATCCTTGGGAATGTGGAGTATTTAAGTCCTTGGAAACTTGTGTGGCAGGACCTCTAAAACTAGGAACAATTTCTGGGCTATTTCATCTGTTGTCGTTCCTTCACCCACAAGTTTTTCCTTTTCTTCTGTGGGTACTTCTACTTCTACTCCTTTTTCTTTCTTTTCTGCTTCTTCTTTTTCGTATTCTACTTGATCTTCTTTTTCTCCCCCTTCTTCTAGTTCGTCAGGATCTTCCATCTCCGCCATAATTATTTCTTCTTCGGATTCAGGAATTGGCGCCAGCGACTTTCAAATACCACAAAACCATTAGCAGTTAAAATCTCCAGGAGATTAATTAATTACTAAAATCACAAATTAGGCTTCAATTTGGTAATGCAAATAAGAGATAAATCGCGTGGAAGTATAAGGTTCCACGAAGAAAAGCATGTCAATTGTACTCATAATGGTTTGGGCACATTATGCACGAAACTGCAAGGGTGCAAGAGGGTTCCCGCCCGACAGGAGGAGAAGGGAGGAACTAGTTCAGGAACGGGCAGGATCTGCTTTCTAATGGGCGACCAAGATGACTCACAACACAGAGACAACTCTGATCCAACTCTAAGGCTGATGACATGAATGTATGCTCAAGATGCATGAGAAAGATTCTCTAACCCTAATAATAGATAAGAGACAACCACCATAGTATTATGTAAACACATTCAGTTTTTTAGTAGACATGACAACCTTGGTGCTGCTAATCTACCCTTAATATGAAAAAATCTAATGTCATCGGGATCAGTACAGACAGAGCCCCGCATGTTCTTACCAGAACCTAAACTAACCCCTCTGCTATAACTTGTTTGTTTCCTTAAGACCATAGCAGGTCCTGTGCAGTAACGATGGCATGGTTAAGATCATCCCATTGTTTAACTTTAATGTACATACTAAGTTCAACATGAAAACAAATGAAAGAATGTTTTATCCAATCACTGTATGCCACCTATAGTGTTATATCTATAAGTAGTGTTTTCAGAAGCTAGATCATCCCATCGATAATGAGGTTAGGCTAGCAAAGGCTATAATATACCTCCTCGAAATATAGTATTTAATTAAACAAATATGTAAACCAAACAAGGTGGAAGATGTTTTTCGTACCAATTGGGTCTTGAGCCGTGAGTGTAGATTGTGATAAACATCAGACGATGGGTTTAGCTCCATAAGTCTATTGACATCAAAGAGAGCCGAATGATATTCTCTAAGAGTAACCAGTGTCTGTGCCCGTAGCATCAAAGCCCCAGTGTGTCTTTGATCCAACTCTAGAACCAATGTGCATTCGTCTGCTGCCTAAGAAAAAAATGTCAAAATGTCAGTTTAGCTCAACTCACCAATTCCCAAGTTTCAAAACTCCGCCTAACAAACAATCCCCTAATCTACTGATTCAAATACAATTGTGATTGAACAGAATTGGATTATTAAGAGGAAATAAATCTGAAAAATGAAAAGAAAATATACAAACCTTTTTAAAATCGTTTAAGAAACAAGCAGCGCGATTGCTGTGTAGAGCGATCTTTTGGGATTTTGTTTTAGCCATATAAAGTGCTTCAGTATAAAACTCTAATGCTTCCTCGTGTTGTCCATCTCGATACATCTGATGAGCTCTTTCTATTTTGTTTAGAGATGATGATGGCGGCCACGCCATAAAATATAACAATCAGCAAAATTTCTAAATCCAAATCTAAATCCTGTGCGATGATACAATAGATCTGATCAATTTCGTCGAGGCTGAATTAACCCGTGTAGTGAAACTCTACGTTAGAGAAAGACATTGCAGGTTCAATTTAGACCCCCCGATGCGGAGGGTGTAGGAGGATATTTAGTTGATTTAAGAGCGTTCACAATGGGTGGAGTATATTATGCACCAAAGACTAGAAGTAGTCGATGGTCCAGTTTTTCCGGCCAGGACGACTATTTTCAGCCGATGGTCCGAAATTTTAACTGTAGCGGAGTAAATCTGGAAAATTTTCTGGATTAAACTGCGCTTAGTCGAGCGGTGGTGTAGGCGTCCGCTTAGAATCAGACGGGTGTGTAGTGAAGCGCTTGATGTCAGGCGTTATTCCAACGCAACGCTTGAAAACACGGGTATTATTCTAGCGCAACGTCTGATCAAGTGCTCACCTAAGATTACGCCTGATGGAGCGTGCGTCTAGGATCACACTTACTAACAGGCGGTAACCAAATCTCCGCCCTATTGAAGCGCAACGCTAGTGTCTAACCGTAACGCTAGAATAACGCCTGAGCTTAAGCGTAACGCTAGAATACCGTCCACAGTGGAGCGTGCGTCTGATGCTCCGCCTAGTTCTAGGCGCGCTGCTAGGCGTCCGCCTGGCTAATTTGACCTGATTTTGTTACCGTTCTGATTTGTTACCGTTGATCAACGAATATAATTTGTATTCTGATACACCTATAAATAAATGAATTTATATCTCTCATTCCCATTTCAAATCCACACCTTTTACATTTCATAGAAGATTTATAATCTCTCGTTTTCATAATTATGGTTTACGAAAATTTTAGGCTTAATGCAGAGAATTTTACCGTAGAGTAAGATTTATCCCTATGTCGAAACATAGTATTACATTATCCAGCAAGTGATAGGATTTCAGATTACCCTATATAAATAACCGCAATCGCACGGCGTCTAACTAGTAGACAACGTCAAGTACGGGTCGAACCCACAGGGAGCGGAAAAATACTGCAATCACTATTCTTAATAACTAACCAGAAACAATATTTTGGGATTTTTAAATTAATAAATAAAATAATAAAACTAACAAAACTAATAAAATAAATCAAAGGAGAGAGTCGGTAACCAGGGTTTTCAGTATCCACCATTATTTCTATTTAATTACTGAAATGAAACATAACTCATGAATATTCATCTATTGTTCGTTCTATCGACATCACCTATTATATGTATTAGAATCGCAAATGTCACTGGGACGCCCTAAGGATGGCGCATCAAAAGCCCTAGTCTGAAGCATACACCATCTAATTGCGTTAGCGAGAAAATAATACGAAGCTAATTATAGGTTCACAAATAATATCTGGCTCTTCTAAGCATACCCCATCTAAGGATTTAATCCAAGCATGGAATATCAAATAAGTAGGCAAACATATTTGCTATCCTATTGATTCTGCGCATAGGTTACTGTATTGTACAGAACCGGTGAAGCAACAACTAATTTAGATTTATATCAATAAACAAAATCATGGAATTAATTCAAATCATAATAGTTTGTATCAAATAAATCGATTCAATTGATTTAAATTTTAAGTGGTTTCAACATTAAACCCTAATTACAAATTAATTAACAAGAAATGGAGTTGGGTTTCTTAAAACCCATAAAAATAATTAAGAAGAATAGAGAGGATTAAACCAGTATTCTGTAAAGATGTCTCTTTATTCTCTATATACGCAGTCGTCCTCCTCTTTCTCCGTCTGGTGATGTCTCCTGTACTGTCTTCTCTCTGTCCACAGGAAACTCATGTATGCCTCCCAAAACAGAACTAAAAACCTAGCGAAAGAGACCTCCTGCGTCAGACTTTCCTTCTTCTTTTTATACTTACTCTCTAAGTATAGCTTTCCTTTATTCTCTCACCGTCACATGGGCTTGTCCCTCTTCTTCTTACCGTAATTCTTTTACTTTTAGCCTTTTATTCACCTCTTCCCACGTGTGATCATGTCTAGCCTTTATTCTTATCTCCCTAGGTTTCCTCTCTTCACGCACAGCCTACTTCGAGAAGCTACCACCAAAGCCAACACCTGCTAACAAGTCACCAGACCTAACAAACAAACATAAAGTCTCTTACTCTCTCCGTTTTTGTCTTAGTCAACGTCCCACTCACTGCATATCCCTTCCAATCACTTATTTTTTCTTCACGTGACAGGGTAAGCCTACACTTTCAAGCCTACCATCAAAGCTTCCTACTCAACTTATTCTTCTTTTTATTTCTCTCATATGACAAGACGTACTTCTCAAATCAATGAGAGACAATGTCTCCTTTCCCACATCACTTCATATCATCTGTCATACAACCAACCTCATACATCCAACTCTCTTTAATCAGCCAATGTCTTTGACTGTACCTAAAAGCCTGCGTCTCTTTCTTTCCTTTTACATTCTTCTACTCTTTCTGGATCATCATTAGCCTTGCTTAACCTCCTACTTTATCTTCTACCACCAGACTACACCCCAAGCCAACGTCCAACAGACTCCTAGGCTACTGTCTACTTTTCCTGACTAGGCCGTTTTCTCTCTACCTAATTATTTTGCGCCTGCCACAACTTCACACCACAAGCCATCAGACCCCATCACGCCTGTATCAGCCGTCCCTATCCAACATCCACATGAAAAGAAGAGATAGCCATCCCATTACCAATTTCAGACCAATTTAGTCTATTTAGCCATATTTTATATGTAAAGTCGGGTTTTATGTTTATTACCTAAAAATCATAGAAGCAATAAAATTAATACAATTATAAGTACTAACAAATAAAGATTAAAAGGTATATATGTATAAATTATGCATGTATCAGCAAGGGATCATGAACGTCGGATGAATGGTTCAATGAGCATGGAATGGTTAAAACATATTCATGCGAACTTTTATAATGAAACCGGTAACCCCAATAACCGGAACAGAGCAGACCTTTTTTGTCGATATATGGAAATAACAAGGGCAGTACTAGAATTTTCTTTTTTAACCGCTAAGTTGAGCGAAAGAAGAATTATGAATGAAACTGATGATGAAGTTGTTGGCAGATCTCTGGAGGAATGGAGAAGATGGAAAGGTTCATATTTCAGATACCAACCTCATTTCGAGATCCTAAGGGTGATGGAAGAATACAATCCTTTTTTGTTGATTATTCTCCGAAGATGTGAAGAACGTCGTCCCAGGCGTCATACGACCAGTTGAAGGTTTGATAATAGGTTTGCTTAAGTGTTTAAGTGTAACCTACTAATTTATTATATTTCGTGTCCTTTAATGTTACGCGATGTATGCCTTTTCGATTCAATAAAATGATTTTACGTTCAACTATTTTACAAAAGCAATTAACTAATGAAATGTGGCCATAAAATATTTTGATAATACATGAGATAATAAGTAGACCTAAACTCACTTTCGCAGGCATCGCGGCTGCACTTAGCATGTGCAACAAGCCTTTAAACCCCTAGGTGCCCCTAGCGGCCGAGTTGTGTCTCGGGAAGGTTTACAAGAGATTTACCCACAAAACCTATCCAGAGGAATTACAAATTTTTATTCGTCACTAAAATATGACCATAAGTGTTCGATCAAGTCATTTCACAAACGAATATGAGTATCTTTGTTGTGTATTGCACGTCGGCGTTGGTCCATTCTCATTCTCGAAAGTTCAGCAGTGTTGTGTCTAGAAATATTTACCGTGCACCGTGGCTGCGTTGATCATACCCATGCGGACAATCACCGGGGTAACGCTCATCCTCCATTGTCATATTATGTAGAATGATTACAATTTTCATTATATATGCTAGTACGTCAGGATTCCATATTCGTGTTGGTTTCTTGATGATTGAAAATTGATTTTGCAGTATGCCGAAGACTCGTTCTACATCTTTTCGGCAACCCTCTTGCATAACAGAATTTTTTTTTCTTCTGGGAATCTGGATGTTTAATCGACACCACAATAATAGCTATCTCCGGGTATATTCCATCACCAAGATAATACCCCATATCATACTGATGTTCGTTAACAAGAAAGTTCACAGGCGGTGCTTTCCCGTTGATAAGCTTTTTGAAAATATAAGAACGGTTCATCACATTTATATCATTGTTTGAACCAGACATACCAAAAAATGCATGCCAAAACCACATATCATATGACACCACTGCCTCCAGGATAATACTTTCACTACCTTTGTACGCAGTGTAAGCACCTGATTCAGGCGATGGGCGTTTATCCCATTTCCAGAGCGTGCAATCAACACTACCCAGCATCCCCGGAAATCCCCTTTCCTTTTTCTCAGCAAGAAGCAGTTCAACATCACGCTCAGTTGGTGTGCGCAAATATTCTTTCTCTTACAGATGCACTATCGTCTTACAAAACCTACGAGTTGCTTCCAAAACTGTGGTTTCTCCGATCCGTAAATACTCATCTATTGCATCTGCAGTACACCCGTAAGCTAACATTCGTATTGCTGCAGTAATTTTTTACTGAGGGGTTAATACAAGAACACCACAAACATCTCTTTTTTGAACAAAATAATTATTTACAGCTACGACATCTCCCAATATACAGTTGAATAATTCTCGCCGCATTCTGAATCTTTTACGAAATACATGAGGAGGAAACGTCGGGTTTCTGCAAAAGTAATCTTTCCATAGAAGTTTGCACTGTCCTCACGCTTACGTCGGGTTTCTGCAAAAGTAATCTTTCCATAGAAGTTTGCACCGTCCTCACGCTCTCTTGGTATTATCATACGAGTATGTGGCCAGTTTATACTTGAAACAATGAATCCCGCAGTGACTGTTTGGTTATTTTGGCTCAATGCAAGTAGACCTTCGTCTGATGAGTGCAAACTATTGTTATCATCATTACCAGATGAAGAAGAAGAAGAACAAGAAGAAGAAGAAGAATGAGGAGGAGGAATAGAAGAACAAGAACCATAGTACTGATTGTTATTTTGATAGTATGCCATTTTCTTTTTGATGTTTGTATTTTTGGTTTGTATAATTGGAGAATCGAGTGTTCAATTCATAGGAAAATTAAGATAATATTTTGAGTTTTGATATGATCAAACACGGTTGGTATTTTAATGCAAAACCGGAGTTGAGGCAAATGGGGTAAACAGACGTATCATAGATATGAAATGTCGGTTGACAAGACAATACCAAATGACCAAAACAACAAAGGAAAAAAAATACAGAGTTCACGCAAGTGGGGTGAACAGATGCATCAGAGATATGAAACAATGAATCGGTTGACAAGAAAATACCAAATGACCAAAACGAGAAAGAAAAAAAAAACAAAGTTCAGGCTAGTGGGGTGAACAGACGCATCAGAGATATGAGATGTCGGTTGACAAAACAATACCAAATGACCTAAACGACAAAGGACAAAATAAACAGAGTTTTGAATTGACAATACAAAACAGATATAAAGGACAAAAGAAAAGATTATATATATTAGGAGATGACAACAGAAAGCAGGTAAAAGACAACGATAATGTAAGAAAAGTAATTTGAAAGAGAATTCAAATCTGACAAAAGAAAAAGTTTTATGTTCAACTAACAATTCAATGCTAATGAATTACTACTCTTCCGTATCTTGATTCTCGGACGCCGAGCGCGGGGGCATAAACGGAGGCAAAGATGATTTGGAATTATAGTTACTTGATTGTATTGTTGATGACGATCCCTGACCCATGGTGTTCCACATCGGTGGTGGCATAGTTTGAGCATACGTGCCAAACCCAATGGGTGGTTGTTGATGACGAAAATGGGCAAGCTGTGAGTTCAACATGTTGTTTTCATTTTGTAGGCCCCGTATTTGTGCATCTTTGGCCATGAAAAAGTCCATCCTCTCCTTAGTTTCATTTAACGTAAAGTTATGAAACTCTTGCGTAAAATCAACATAATCTTGAACTAAATCATAAGCCTCGACCTGTTATGAAAAAATTAAAATCAAATTGTCAACCGTTACTATATACTAAAATCAAATTTACAGTGGTTTGTTGTATACTTACGTATGACAATTGTTGTTGAGGCGGAACGGGTACATGTTCACGAGGACGTTAGATGTTGTGTTTAATACGGTCACCATCATAATCGTACGTTTCAACCTCCCAATCGACTTTGGTGGCATATTTCTGCAGGTTAGTTACATGTCACCAATACTCCATATACAGATCATAGTTAACGACACGTACTAATTCATTGCAGGGAGCAGACAGTTTCCGCTTATCTCCTCAGCATTGTCGTTGTTCAAGTTGGAAATACGACTAGGCGGGTTGCTAGGAACGCCCCATGTTTGACGGTACTGACTCCAACACCGATCTCCGAGATACATGTTATTCTTTGAAAAGAATATTACAATAAACAAATAAACCAATCAATTAACCGAAATTCAAAGAAAATAAATAACATTCCAATAGAAATAAATTATAAACTCACAATGCCTAGACAAGAGAATATAACCCTTTTCTCTGAGAGCTTTATTGCTTTCCGTCCAATTTCAGAATCCAGGACCATGATCGCAGATTCCCACGGTTTCCAGGTCACATCGTCTACAGAAAACTGATTCAGAGAAGTCCTTGAACGAACAATATCAATACTCTTTCTCCGTGTTCCCGTCTACCGAGAACATCTAGGCCACATTGATTCACTTTCAGGCGTTGGGTTCTTTGGCCGACAAATGCCGAGATATCCGTACCCCCAAAACTAGAATGTCATGACAACCAATGGAATAAATAACTGAGCAACAATTTTTTTTTTTAAAGAACTATAAATAAGACTAAGAAATTTACCTCCAATATTTGGAAGGGTCCGGCCAATGAATTTTGTCCCCTGCCAAATACGGCGAGACCGGACTACAATTTCGAAAATGCAGCACTACCCCAGTCATAATCGTTAACTGCATTTAGATCCTCAAAAGCAGCTAACCATCCAGCATCAATATAGGTTTTTGCATTTGAAAAGAAGAATTGACCCAAAACATACATATAGAAGGCTCTGGCCACTCTATCAGCAAGTATGCTATCATCGTTAGCCGCAACCAACGTTTGTGGATCAAAATATGTGCTCAAAAATGCAATCGTAATTGCATCTGAAACCCACTGGGTGGGAATATGTTCTCTTCTACAAACCTCACTATCTTTAATTTCAGGAAAAATATGGGCCCGGACATATTCAAATTGATACTTCCCCGAGTCATACAGAATAAGACTACCAATACCAATACTAAGTCATGTCAACATTACCCAATCAAGGGGTGTGAACCCAAGCTCACCGAATGAGAAGTGAAAAGTGTTTGTGGTATCCCAAAAACGCTCAACAATGTAGTTAATAAGTGCATGCGATGAATCTACTACATTCATGGTAAGTAATCGGTCCCATCCTCCCTTTTCAATAATATATTTGACCCTAGGGCTGTGTTTAACAATACTTACATAGGTGATAGACACATTTTTGTGTCTAAATTACGCTCGCCTATCTACTTTGATAGTATTCGATTTTGTTCTTATTATGATTTTTTATGTCTTTGTAGATATTTTTGGAGAAATAAACACTTGGGAAAAATGTGGTTCAAAAGTGATAAAGGCACCCAAGTTAAAGGCACCCAACATTTTGAATGACAAATTTGGGCGGGAAGAGAATTTTTTCTTCACGTACAAAAACAGGAAACCTTGTACGGGATTTGGAAACAAGTTTTTTTTGGAGATCTTCTCAAGCTCTATTAGGAAAGAGTTTATTATAAGTATCATTCTCATAATAGAATCGATAAAGAGAGGAAGAAGAGAAATCAGGAAGGAAGAAAAATCTGTTTTTGAAATGTTTCTCATCGGTGATCTGCCAAGAATTAGAAGAAGATTTTAAAGAAGATTTGGGGTTGTTTTGGAAGAGTAGTATATATACAAGGGATTAGAAGAGGTTGGAGAAGGGGAGAATCATTGGTGAATCTTAGAGAGAGATCAGAGCTCGGGAAGAAGTGTACAAACAGAAAAATTTCTGCTGGTGCAAGACGAACACGAAGAACAAACTACAAACCAGAACTGTCGTTCATAGTGTGGTGAAACTGTACTTTTTCTGCCGCACCATCAGTCCGTCCTTCTTTTCCATACTCTTTTAATACCATTTGTAACGCACATAACTACTCACTGTAACGCTTATAAGCGTGTCAAAAGTTTTGTGTGCTATTCTATTATCATTGTAAGCACTTTTTGAGCAATGAAAGATTATCTTGAGTGTGTTTCCAATACAATGAGCTAATCACCATCACCGGGACGACGGAGGAAGCTTTTTCTCCAATAATTAAGTGGTAACTTCTATTTTATCTATTTATCACAATTCTTTTATTATTATTTGCCTTGAATTAAATGGAAAAAATGGTTTTTCTCAAGTAGTTGTGTTTTCTTTTGATGATTCATGCTTGGTTTTAAACTCTTGATGTCTCATGCTTACGATTTACAACTATTTTCTCAAAAACCTAACTTTGGCAATGATTTGATTTAACTGAATATAAGAATTGCACAATTCTATCACTTGAGTTATTGGTTAAAAGTGGAATCCTTAGTCCTGGTTCCTCCCATCACTTTTAAATCGACTTTACTTTAATCTTTTTTATTTTTAGTTATTAAAAATTAGGTCTAGAAATCAATCTTCACAAGTCTGAGTATCAAACCCTTTTTACCACTATTTAAAACTACATCAATAGGTCTGAATGATCGATTTGAGGGAACCACGATGTGAAAACTTGAATTTGGCGTCGTTTGAATACGTAATATTGGTGGAGGCGTGACCCTCAGTATCTTCCACAACAGTATAGTTATTCAACCCGGGAACGTCTACCCTTTCTTCAGTAATACGTTCTTCATCTGAATCCTGGACAATTTTAGACTTCTTGTCCCTCTTCTTTCGACCAATGAATCTGGACGTCACACTGCTAGACATCTGGGCAAACAGTTCATACAAGATTGAAAATCATGAGTAATCCTCACAATGCACAAATATAAAAATCTACATTAATCAATAAATCAAGGAAAAACATAATAATTTCATAATTACAAAAGTAATTATCTAGTTAGATAATCTATGTACCAACATACAAAAATCAAACATTTTTGAACAAAATTCATGATTCACAAAATAGTCCAATATCAAAGCCTCAATTGTACCAAAAATCATCAAAATTCCCCAATTATATAATTCCATACACATAGGTTTTAAAACATAAACATTCCTAATTCATAAATTTTCAAGACAATCTAGTCAATTCAACATAAAATTAACCACAACCCAACTCAAATTAAACAACAACTTAATCAATTCTATATTCAATTCAGAAAATTATCATCAATTTTTTATACCCAATTTACAACATCCATAAACCCTAAAAATTATCCCAATTCCATAATTACAATTTCTAAAACCTGAATATCACTATTTCATAATCACATGTTAATCATTCAACATATATAAACCAATTTAATTAACAAAACATAATAATAAAACATACTCTAAATTTAATTTACAAAACAAATATAATTTACAAAAATTAAAAGAAATTACCTTGACTGCTAATACCGCTTGGATGTTTAAAAAAATTGAGCGGATCCTCAAAAACGTAGGCGGGTCTTTGGGGGATCGTTAGTGAAGAATAAGGTTCACAATAGGAGGAGGCGGAAGAGGGTTACACGAGAAGATTAGGGTTCAGGAGAAAAAAGAGAAGTTGCGGCTGAAGAAGAAGGCAGAGAAGATGGGGCGGGACATTAAAACCTCGCTTGAAATTATAGGCGGGGCACTAGGACACCGCCCGTCCTTTTCAGCTCACACACTTCTCTCACACACAGATAACTCGTTCAGGCGTAGCGCTGGCGCACCGCTCCATCAGGCGTAGTGCTGACACACCGTCCGTCTCTTGGGCATGGTCATAAGCTCGTCTTGTCCAAGTTATTGTATTACAAAAGGAAATGGTCTCAACGCTATCTAGCCTTCCATAATCTCTTATTTTCAGTGATCTATGGATATCATCTCTCGTTTTGTGCCATATATAAATGGTGGCCGAGAATACTCCCCAATTTTACGCCCTGATCAGACGGCGCAGATACAGTTTGGGGTAATAAAGTTCGGTCATTATTTCCTCGATAAAAGTTGGGAAGAAAAAAACCGCAGATGGAAACATAAAGTCTTACACGTTTCATTTCGTTTTCATTCAATGGAATTGAACTCGACCTTAAATTCTTTCGTCTAATGGCTGATTCACTTCTTCTTCACTCACCTTCCCAGGTATCATCAAATTATTTATTCCAGTATCTCTCTAATCCTGTCAGTATAACTTTATTCCCCCATTTTTTTTTAATTCGCTGCTTTTTCTTCGTCAGAAGTCACTCTTCATCATCCACTGTAATTGTTGGCTAACATCCATGGAAATGTAAGTCCAACTATTACTAATTACTCTTTTAATTATTGGATTAGGATCTCGAACCATGGTATTAATGGTGCTGCTATTTAGAGGAAAATGAGAAGAGTTGTCTTTTCAAAATGAATTGATGATGAACTTTCTTATCAGAACATTTACAGAAG
>JAJJMC010013841.1:6695814-6724032 GCA_023531435.1 Papaver californicum
AGGATGAAACCTCATAGGGTTCCATCAACACATTCAGTTTCTAAAAATCATCATCATTTGTTGTTTACAACTCATACATAGAACAAGCTGAAACCTATGAAAATACAAATCGTTACAAAAAACATGCACAGAATAAGCTGAAACCTATTGGGGTTTCAGCACCAAATTCATGTTCTAAAAACACAAATATTGTTTGCTGTAAATCTGTAAAGAATGGTATGAAACATGTTGGTGTTCCATCGAAATACACAGTGAACAATTCATCTAAATAAACATTTTCTAAACATGTTTGCACAAACATGTTTGAAACAGATCTACGCAGAATTGGCTGAAACCTACGAAACCTAGATGAAAATCCATGAAACCTTATGATTAAACAAGTTTTCTCAATAAAACAGTAGAATATGATTATAATCACAAAATATGATGAAAATTTCAATTTACCTTTCTTTGTTTCTTGTTTTTTAACTAGTGTATTGTTTGTTTTCTTCATCTGCTTCTCCTGTTTCTTCACCATTTTTAACGAGTTTTCTCTGTTTTGTTTTTGTTTTTAAACTCTCACAGAATCAATTGCTACTTCACACTCGAATACTAATTCACAGAATGTTGATTATGAACAATCGTATTAGAATTAGTTGCTACTTCACAGAATGTTGATGATGATTTTATGAAGGGATGATGGAGTTTTTATGAACTTTTCAGCCTTCTTTCTTATCGTTTTCTTTAGCTAAACGGTCTGATTTTGATTAAAGAGAGATTTAATGAGGTAATAGTTGCAACTTCATTAACTACAACAGATTTAATGGTGGAGACAGTGGAGAAATGGTGAAGAAGAAGATGGGTTTCAATCGTGAGTTCGTGGGTTCGTGAGAACAGATTTTGTAAAATGGGTTTCGTGAGTTAATGGGCGGGTGGTTGTGTGTGGTTTGTTTTTGGGTTGATTTAAAGAAGGGTAACTTGGACAGATTTTGTAAAATGGGTTTTTTGTGTGAATTTTGTTTTGTTGGGCTTAATCCACTTGGATAGTGACACCCTTGGGGTTCTAACTCGTGGGCTTTATAATTAATTGAAATTGGCCTTAATTCTTGGGGTTAACTGAAAATATATCCCGGATTTGAATTATCAGTTAGGGTTTGTCCCATAATATTAGAAATTAAGGGATATGTCCCAGACGTCCATTTTATCCGTTAAATTTATATTTTCGGCCAGTTATGTCCTTGTCATTTTAATTGGGTTTGTCTCCAACATTTCTCGAACATATGAAATGTGAAATAGAATAGGAAAAATATACAGTAATAGTTAACGGATAAAAATACCATATCTCCAACATTTTTGGACAAGGGCATAACTGTCAATTTAACGGATAAAATAGACGTCTGAGATATATTTCTTAATTTCTAACATTATGGGACATATCCCTTAATTGCTAGTTCAAATCCGGAATATATTTCCAATTTCATCTAATTCTTACCTAATATGGAAAGAGTAATTCTTGCCTAATGAGCGAGAGAAAAACATTATCATACTCGGTTTCAACCCCATCAGCTACTGATACCGATAATAATATCTCTGAGGTGAACGTTTGTTAATTTATGGATTCCATAGATGTAGTATTTCATTGACTCATCCGATATGAGTTTGAAAGATTAAAGGGGTGTTTACTGGCCAAAAAGATCATTCAAATCCTAAAATTGCTTCACAATCTTTCTTTCTATACTTTTTTTAAGTCCCTGTTTTTATATTTAGCTTTCGAAAGTGATCCTTCCATTAATTTCTTTTTTCTTTTTTCCTTTGTATTTTAGGATGTCCTTATCAGTTAATGACTACAAGAAAACAAGAAAATGTCTGAAATTCATAATCGGGAGAAGTTGGGAAGCGACATTTGTACCTAGATAACGCGTTAAAGGGACTGGGGTGGTCGTCTCTGGTGACACTGTATAGATACTCTGCCATTTTATTTTGATGCTCCTTGGATGATGACGAAACATAGCTAGCAGCACCCAGGAGTGGTACCCATCCGAAATTGTTGCACATCTGCGTCAACTGAGGATTTAACTTTCACAATGGCCTTGGCAGCTTCGACGATCCCAGAAATTTCAGCAGGGTTCGCCATCCTTGGTCTCCTTAAACTCCAGTGCTTCCAGTGGAAATATTTTCAGGAGCTCCTCCACAAACTCCGAATGTCCAGCAGTTGCAGCAACATGTATTGCCGTCTCAGAGAAGTTGTGATCTTTGCTGTCACTGCATTTGGATCAACAACTTTCTAGCAAATTGCCAATCACCTTTCTGGGCTGCTTTGTACAGTGACATGTGCTTCTTGGGATCCCAGCTGCCGCTTTCAATACGTGTATCGTGGTATTCCGAGATTTCCTACAACAAGGGATTGAGTATCTTCTGCTCCATTTCAAGATTGCTACTCTCTCTAATTTTGAGATTGACATTTTTTGGAAATTGAGGGCCTTCCAATTCATGTGGTGACAGTGAGGAAGCCATGTTTTTGTGTTGGATAATAATCTTCCTGTAACAGAGAAACACAAACAACAGAGAACTTGAAGATGATTAAGGGAGGGTTAGAAATAAACAGCACACACACTCAAGCACAGAGAGGTGAAGTCGCCTGTTCAAAAGACTGCCCTTAACTCAATATTTGCCAGGTACACCTTCAGGAAGATGCTGCTATACCTTGTAAGTGACAAATTTGAATTCAGGATAAAATCACCTGATACCAACCCAGCTAGCAAAGCTCGTTTGCCCGTTGTGAACTTAACAGAATATGAATAAAAGAATGTAAATCTATTGCGCAAAACAAAGCAGGAAGATGGTGAAAAGTCGTCAGGACAGTGGCTGCGACTGGGGTAAACGAAAACCTTAGTATTGTTGTTCTTTTATATGAGAAGTAATCCTTTGAGTTTTAAAACGGTGAAAAAAAATTATTTTGAAATATTAAATCCCCATTAAAACAACACGTTAAGATTTTTAATTAAAAATACTTATGATTTTATTTTTCATTTAATTCAAAACGGTAAAACATTTATTTTTAAAAATAAACCCGTTGAATATTTGATGGGTACACGTGTGCACTCGCAAGGCACACGCCAAGGCTCACGCCAATGGTCACACCAATGGTCACACCAATGGTCACGCCAAGGGTCACACCAATGGTCACACCAATGGTCACACCAAGGCTCGCACCAATGGTCACACCAAAGGCTCGCACCAATTGTCACACCAATGGTCACACCAAGGCTCGCACCAAGGCTCGCACCAATGGTCACACCAAGGGTCGCACCAAGGGTCGCACCAAGGGTCGCGCCAAGGGCCGCGCCAAGGGTCGCGCCAAGGCTCCCGCCTAGGCTCGCGCCAAAACACACGCAAGCACCGCAAGCCCGCAAGCCCACGGCCTGCGGTGCTTCGGTGCGAAGCACCGCACATGTATGCATTTGCCCACTAGTCCATTTCCCAAGTCCATATCCAATCCACTAGTTCTTTTCCTTATATATAACGTTTGTGGTAAAATGCATGAACTTCCTCCTTGGTTTGCCCAATGTGGGACAACCAAAGGTTTCTCATTCACTAAGAAGTGAAAATGGATGGCTATAATTCCACCCAAGTTTGGACTAGTGATCCTAACACCCATCAAGTTAATTATAGTAACAAAATTATTTTAAGTAATAAAATCTTAATTTTAGCTTAAACCATCTTTATTTCCAACAATCCCCCACATGAATGACGAAACCGAAAAGTCGGAAAAACGAAAAATCGAGAAATACCTCTTAAGCAATAGGTGACCATTTGGAATTGAACCTTTGCTCAGTGAGAAGAACCGGAACTACTTGATGGTCAGTGAACGTGATGTCTTGAACTTCCATCGTTTAGTGTAATTCTTCAATAACTCCTTACACGAGATATCTCTTAAAATGCTGTTAAGTTCACGCCGTTGTGTCCGTTTTGGCCCTGGACGTATCCCGTTTCTCCGAATGCTCAAGAGAATCAGCTCAGTTCTCATAGGAAGCGACCCACTTCCTCATTCAGATAGGTGAGTTCTATCAAGAGTGTTAACTGCTACACCCCATTTCAATCTTAAATTGAAACTATAGAACTCATTAAGACTTTACTCAAAGTCATCCTCACTTGCAGTCACACTATCACGTCTACACCATAGGGAAGGGACAGATAAAATAATTCTCTGATAGTGTTTAATTTTTACCCGCCATAAATTAGTTGTCTCATTCAAAACCTTGATCTTGGGATCTCCAGTCAGCAAGGTTGAGTATCCTTCATGGCAAGTTTTAATTGATGAGCTTAAGTCCCATCCCCCTCGATGCATTACTAACTATCTCCTTGGACAAGCCTTTCGTCAAAGGGTCCGCGATATTCTCCTTAGACCTCACAAAGTCAACAGAAATAACGCCAGTTGAGATTAATTATTTTAGAGAATTGTGTCTTCTCCTTATATGAATAGATTTTCCATTATAGTTGATGTTTTTAGCATTAGCTATTGCAGCTTGATTATCACAATGTATAGATACAGCTGGCACAGGCCTATGCCAGAGAGGAATGTCTTCTAAAAAGCATCTTAGCCAAGCGGCTTCCTCTCCTGCTTTATCTAACGCTATAAACTCGGATTCCATAGTGGATTGAGCGATACATGTCTGTTTGGAACTCTTCCAAGACACTGCTCCACAGCCTAGATTGAAAACGTATGCACTCGTAGACTTAGACTCCTCTGAGTCTGCTATCCAGTTTGCATCACAGTATCCTTCCAGCACAGCAGGGTATCTCTCATAACTCAACCGAAAGTTTAAAGTGTATTTAAGATACCTCAGCACTCTGAAAAGTGCATCCCAATGCTCTTGTCCTGGATTACAGGTATACCTACTTAGTTTACTCACTGCATAGGCAATGTCTGGTCTCGTGCAGTTCATTAAGTACATCAGACTTCCTATGACACGAGAATATTCAAGTTGCGAGACTCCATTGCCTTTATTTTTCTTGAGTCTACAAGAAGGGTCAAAAGGAGTACTTGCAGGTTTACTATCAAACTGGTTAAATTTCTTCAGAACTGAATCAACATAATGAGATTGACTGAGACTGAATCCATTAGACTCCTTTCTAATTTTCATCCCTAGGATTACATCAGCAGGACCTAAGTCTTTCATGTCAAAGTTCTCATTCAACATGTTCTTAGTGCAATTAATGATTTCTGAGGTTGTACCTAGTATAAGCATATCATCAACATACAGGCATATCATCACACAAGCATCGTTGACAGATTTAGTGTAAACACATTTGTCAGCTTCATTTATTTTAAAACCACTAGAGAACATTACATGATCAAATTTTTCATGCCATTGTTTAGGTGCTTGTTTCAAGCCATATAAAGACTTTTTAAGTCTACACACCTTATTTTCATAACCCTTCACCACAAAGCCCTCGGGTTGATCCATATAAATTTCTTCATCTAATTCACCATTTAGAAACGCAGTTTTTACATCCATTTGATGTATCTCTAGATTATGGATTGCAGCAATTGCAATTAGCAACCTAATTGAAGTAATTCTAGTGACAGGTGAATAAGTGTCGAAGAAATCTACACCATCTATTTGTTTATAGCCTTTAGCTATAAGTCTAGCTTTATATTTTTCCACGGTTCCATCAACCTTACGTTTTCTCTTAAAAATCCATTTACAACCTATGGTTTTGCACCCTGGAGGTAAATCTACTATTTCCCAGGTTTCATTCTGAACAATAGAATCCATCTCACTAATAGTGGATTCTTTCCACCATGGAGCTTCAGACGAAGTCATGGCCTCTTTATAGGTTTGTGGATCAGTTTCAACTAAACAGGTAATGAAGTCTGGCCCAAAAGATTTTTCTAATCTAGGTCTTTTGCTTCTTCTTGGCTCATAAACAGGTTCATCTTCTTCTACCGGTAATGAATGGCTAGAAGAAGGGACATCTAGAGGATCTACACGTATCACGCGAGATTCAGTTTTCATCGGAAAAACATTTTCAAAAAACGAAGCATCTCTAGATTCCAAAATGGTGTTCACACCAATTTCCGAGTTATCGGAACTCACAACCATAAATCTATAGGCAGTGGTGTGCTCGGGATATCCTAGAAAGACACAATCAACGGTTTTAGGTCCTATTTTAGTCATCTTAGGTGGAGGAATAGAGACCTTGGCTAAACACCCCCACACTTTGAGGTATCCATAAGAGGGTTGTTTGCTTTTCCATAATTCATACGGTGATTTTTCTGTTCCTTTAAGGGGCACTCTGTTCAGGATATAGCAAGCTGAGAGAACGGCCTCCCCCCACAAGTTTGCCTGTAGTCCTGAACTGATTAACATGGCATTCATCATCTCCTTAAGGGTTCGGTTTTTCCGTTCAGCCACACCATTAGATTGTGGTGAATAAGGAGGAGTTACCTCATGAATAATGCCATGTTGAGCACAAAAGTCTCCTATAGGGGTTACGTATTCACCCCCACGATCAGACCTAACAGTTTTAATGGTGGTATCAAGGCTGTTACATATCGGATTTCGGTTCGTACCGGTCGAGGGCGATACACTGGTACGCCGGTATATCGGGGAAATTTCGGTTCAAATATCGGTGAAATATCGGTCCATATATTTTATACCTATAATTTTATGAAAAAAATACTAGTTCATATTTTATAATTATAAATATATTTTAACACGTTATAAGAAACGTTTTTTCACAAAGTTTAGAAAGAAAAACTAGTAATCATCTAAAATATATAGATCCATAGATTTCATACAAATTTCAAACTGGAAACATAAGAAAAACAAGAACAACTTCAAAGTTTATCGTCTAAAATGCTAATTAAACAAGGTTATTACAATTCTAATCGAAATCGTTAGATTAATTATAGATATTATCATATCCATATATAATTCTAAAATATGAGTAAAAATTGAAACCCTAAAACAAGGATTTTTTTAAAAAAAAAAATTAATTTTTTTTTTTAATTTTTAATTTTTTTTTTTTTAAATTTGATTTTTCAAAAATAAAAATAAAAATCGTCCATATCGGCCGTATCGGTCCATATCGGCCGATATTTCGGTCCATACCGGCCGATATTTCGGTCCATATCGGTTGATATTTCGGCCAAATATCGTTGGCCGAAATTTCGGATTTCGTCTTCGTTTCACCCCGAAATCCGAAATTTCGGCGAAATTTCGGCCATTTCGGCCGAAATTAACTACATAGGGTGGTATTCATCTGGTTTTCTACTTCTAATTTAAATAATTTAAATGCTTCAAGAGCATCATCTTTTCCTTTAAGCAGGTAGATATGACAGTATCTAGTACAGTCATCTATGAAGGTAACAAACCATTTTTTTCCACCTCTGGTTTGGATTGATTTCATATCAACTAAGTCAGTGTGAATTAACTCTAAGGGATTAGAAACTCTGTGGACATTTTTCTGAAAAGGCTTCTTAGCATATTTTGATTCTACACAAACTTCACATTTATGTTCATATTCCAAATTTAATTTTGGAATGCAGCCAGATTTTGCCAATTTGTTCATTGAATTATAATTTACATGACCAAGTCTACCATGCCAGATATTCAATGAGACAACAACATAAGAAGAATCAACTTTATTAATTTCAGTAGAGATTACAGATAATTTGTAAAGGCCCTCAGCCTTATAGCCCTTTCCCACAAAGTCCCTACCCCTAGTGATAATCACTTTTCCAGACTCAAAAACAATTTTAAAGCCCTTGTCATCTAGCACACCACTTGAAACGAGATTCTTTCAGATGTCTGGTACATGTAACACTTCATTCAATGTGAGGATTTTCCCAGAAGAAAGCTTCAGCGAAACCTTTCCTTTTCCTGCAACTTGTGCTGCAGAAGAATTACCCATATAGAGTTTTTCTCCCTCTCCTACTGTCTGGTAGGAGGTGAACATATCCTTGCTTCCGCAGACATGTTTGGTAGCTCCAGAGTCTACCCACCAGTCCCTCACATTGGTAACTAAATTCACCTCAGACACCGTGCCAGAAAATTCATTTTTACTACTTTCAGCTAGGTTTACATTTTGTTTCTTAAAATTCGTATCTTTGCGTTTTCTACAATGCATTGCCATATGGCCAGACACACCACAGACATAACAAGCTCCCTTAATCTTACGAATAACAGACTTTAGTTTTTGAAATTTACCTTTTCCTTGAGGGCCAGGCTTGCGCTTGTTGTGGTCCAGACTGAGTGAAGCAAACTTGTGTTCGATCACATGATCTTTGTTTGACATGTCTCTTGCAGAAGAGACATTCTTTTCCTTTGAGCACAGCAACTCTTCAACTTGTATTTTCTTGCCCAGTTCTATCATAGTAATATCACCAGTTTCATGCCTTAGTCTTCTCTTGTACTCGGCCCATGAACTTGGTAATTTTTCAATCACATCAGAAACTTGAAAGGTCTCAGAGATTTCTATTCCTTCAGCAATGATTTCATTTATTATTTTTTGCAACTCCAGAAACTGATCAACTACAGACTTGTCATTCATCATCTTGTATTGCATAAATCGTGCAACCAGGAATTTTTTACTTCCTGCAGTTTCTGCTACATATTTTTCTTGCAGTGCAGTCCATAAATTTAAAGCAGTAAAATTCTCTTTAGCATTATAAAAATCATACAGAGAGTCTTCAAGGCAATTTAAAATATGATTTTTTGCTAAATAATTATTTCTCGTCCAAGTATCTTTTTCCTTGGATGATTCAGGAGTATCCACAGCTTTGTCATACGGTTTCAATACTACTTCATCAAGCATGTGGAAATTCAGGAAAAAGAGCATCTTCGATTGCCATCTCTTAAAATCCTTACCAGAAAAATTCTGAGGTCTCTCAACATCAGTCTTTTCCATTGTTACAGAAGATTTGTTGATTGCACAGATATTGAGTTAAGATTGTTGGATAATAATCTTCCTGTAACAGAGAAACACAAACAACAGAGAACTTGAAGATGATTAAGGGAGGGTTAGAAATAAACTGCACACACACTCAAGCACAGAGAGGTGAAGTCGCATGTTCAACAGACTGCCCTTAACTCAATATTTGCCAGGTACACCTTCAGGAAGATGCTGTTATACCTTGTAAGTGACAAATTTGAATTCAGGATAAAATCACTTGATACCAACCCAGCTAGCAAAGCTCGTTGGCCCGCTGTGAACTTAACATAAGATGAATAAAAGAATGTAAATCTATTGCGCAAAACAAAGCAGGAAGATGGTGAAAAGTCGTCAGGACAGTGGCTGCGACTGGGGTAAACGAAAACCTTAGTATTGTTGTTCTTTTATAGGAGAAGTAATCCTTTGAGTTTTAAAACGGTGAAAAAAAATTATTTTGAAATATTAAATCCCCATTAAAACAAAACGTTAAGATTTTTAATTAAAAATATTTATGATTTTATTTTTCATTTAATTCAAAACGGTAAAATATTTATTTTTAAAAATAAACCCGTTGAATATTTGATGGGTACACGTGTGCACTCGCAAGGCACACACAAGGCACACGCAAAGGCACACGCCAATGGTCACGCCAAGGCTCACACCAAGGCTCACACCAAGGCTCGCACCAATGGTCACACCAAGGCTAACACCAAGGGTCGCACCACGGCTCGCACCAAGGCTCGCGCCAAGGCTCGCGCCTAGGATCACGCCAAAACACACGCCAAAACACACGCAAAAGCACACGCAAGCTCCGCAAGCCCGCGGCCTGCGATGCTTCGGTGCGAAGCACCGCACATGTATGCATTTTCCCACTAGTCCATTTCCCAAGTCCATATCCAATCCACTAGTTTTTTTCCTTATATAAAACGTTTGTGGTAAAATGCATGAACTTCCTCCTTGGTTTGCCCAATGTGGGACAACCAAAGGTTTCTCATTCACTAAGAAGTGAAAATGGATGGCTATAATTCCACCCAAGTTTGGACTAGTGATCCTAACACCCATCAAGTTAATTATAGTAACAAAATTATTTTAAGTAATAAAATCTTAATTTTAGCTTAAACCATCTTTATTTCCAACATTTTGTTCTTGCTCTTTTTTTGTTCGATTTGGAATTTTAGAGGGACTGACAATTTCGTGATAGTAGTAGGTATAAGGGAACCGTATATAGCTCATACTCCATCCAGCTCATGCTCCATCCAAGGATAAGCATATCTAGCCTATAATCAAGGGAGAATCTCCTAATATCAATCCCACAATTATAGCATATCCTATTGCCATAAGTTAAGCCATAAGGTAAGCATATCAAATATGCATGTTACCCAATTTAGGTTCCTGTTTCTTTGTATATAAATACAAAGTATATCAATGAAAACGTGGGGGTTGAATCTAGTCTTTCTCATGTGTAGTGTATTCTTTACATGGTATCAGAGCCAAAGTCTTCAACGAGCAACTGATCTTACAAACATGTCTTCCGCCTCTTCTGATCAAACCTCCAACTTCACCATCAATACCCAACCCCCCACTGCTTCTGAAAAACCCTTAATATCTCTCAATATCACCGCCCAGATTAATGAAAGACTAACCCCCTCCACCTTCCCTCAATGGCGTGCCCAGTTTGAGGCACTACTTATTGGCTATGATCTTCTTGATTATGTTGGAGGCATCTTCCAGTGTCCCTCCTCAGATGGTACTCCTACTGAAGAACTACGCAAAACTCACTGGGTTCGACAGGACAAACTCATTCTGAATGCAATCCTAGCCTCAACTTCACCCTCAATCACATCTCTCATAGCTACAGCAAAAGCTTCCCATGATGCTTGGAAAAAACTTACCAATCTCTATGCTAGTCGATCAAGAACTCGTGCAATGCATTTAAAGGAAGAGCTCACCTTGATCCAGCGTGGGAACATGACCATCTCATAGTACCTTCACGCAGTGAAAAATCTAGTTGATGAACTAGTTATTATAGACCACTCTATCTTATATGATGATTTAACTCTCTATGTGTTGAATGGCCTAGGTTTAGACTTCAGGGAGATTGCAGCACCAATTTGTGCCCGAGAGTCATCTCTAACATTTGAAAAACTACATGACTTATTGGTTGGTCATGAAACTTACCTCAGACGTCTGGAAAATGCAACACACAACTTGGTTGCGTCTGCCAACTATACCAAAAAAAAGCTATCAGGATCTGAAACAGGCTATCAGCGCTACAGACAACCTGATTACTCCAGACGCTCTCCAGGAAGATACCCAAAGCAAGCTATCAGCACAACAGGTCCTTCTCCAGGCAGATACCCAAACAGTGTCCAACGTGATGGATGTCGCTACACTTCAAACTCTGGCAAACCCAACACCTCCAACAGGCGCTACCAGCCCAAATGCCAACTCTGTGACCAGATTGGTCACACTGCCAAGACATGTTCCCAGTTTCACTCCCAAAACGCCTCCATAAATTATGCCATAACCTCTATAGGAAAAGAAAAAAACTGGCTACTTGATTCAGCCGCTTTTCATAACATCACGGGTGACCTCTCCAACCTATCTATGCACTTCGAATATGATGGAACTGACGAAGTGATTCTCGGCGATGGTTCAGGTTTGGCTGTCACACACATTGGTTCTTTGGATTTAAACACTCCACATCGAACATTTACACTAAGTGACACTCTTTATGTTCCAAATCTTTGCAAAATCTCATCTATGTGCATCATCTCACTGAGCAAAACAATGTCTTTGTTGAATTTCATCCTCTTCATTTCTTTGTGAAGGACAAGATCACAAGGGCGATATTACTAAAAGGAGGATGTAACAACGGCATCTACACCTTTCCGGAGTCGTTGGCAGCATCACCAAAGGTTGCTAATGTGCATGAAAGAACGTCAATTGATGGATGGCACAAGCGTTTTGGACATCCTTCCCTTAAAATTGTCAATCATCTTATTAAGCAATTCTCACTTCCTATTTCTTCCCAGAAAAAATTGTCTTCCTTATGTCATTCATGTTCTCTTAATAAAGCACATCAACAATATTTTCGTATCACAAGTCTTCGAAGCCGTGAGCCTCTTGAACTTATTTACACGGATGTGTGGGGACCTGCCAGCTACACTGGGATTGAAGGTTCACGATATTATTCTTATTTTTGTTGATCATTATACAAAATATATATAGTTTTATCCCATGATCACTAAATCTGGTGTTTCCTTAATTTTTCCATAATTTAAAAAAATTGTTGAAAATCGTTTTCAAAAATCCATAAAAACACTATAATCTGACAATGGAGGTGAATTTCTCGCTTTAAAATCATATCTTTCACTTTATGGCATAACTCATTTCACTACTGTCTCTCACACACCACAACAAAATGGTGTCTCTGAACGGCGTCACCGTCATTTAGTTGAAACAGGTCTTACACTTCTCCATGATGCCAATCTAGATTTTCCATATTGGCCACATGCCTTTCAAACAGCTTCATATCTCATAAATCGTCAACCAACACCTATTATACACAACAAATCTCCTTTCGAAGCTCTTTTTGGTCAATCACCAAACTACTCTAAGCTAAAAAAAATTAGGTGCATCTGTTATCTTCTCACCAAGGCCTACAATTCAAACAAAATGCAACCCAAATCCAAAATATGTATTTTTCTTGGCTATTCACCAACTCAAAATGGCTACAAATGTTTCGAACCTCAAACCAAAAAAATCTTTATCTTTCGTCATGTGTTATTTGATGAAAACATGTCTTTCGTCCAGCCCTCATTTGTGCCCTGTGAGCTACCTAGCCATCTCCCGGCAGACAGTCATCAGCATCTTCCTCTGCATTTTGGTAGCCAACCTACAGTGCCATCCACTCAGGGTCTAACTGCATCAGCACCTGTACAGTCTCCGGAAGGGCTACCTGTTGTTGCTGCACTCTCCCAGGTAACACTGCCCTCCCTGATTCTTTAATCTCTAACCATGTACAAGCTGCAGACTCCTACTCGAGTCATCTTCCTAGCTCTCCAGAAGTAACCGGGAATGAGTTCTCATCAGCATCATCCATGGCTGCTGGTCCTGACACAACAGTATGCACAGCCAATGCTTCTCCGACTCAAGACACACAACAAGACATGGAGAATGCTCATCGTACATACAATATAACCACAAGATCAATGAATCAAATCTTTAAACCCAATCAAATTCATACAGTTTCCAAGCACCCACTACCTCAATCTATTGAACCAACAAGTGTGAGTCAAGCCATAGCTCAACCTCACGGGCGTGAGGCCATGTCTGCAGAACTCACTGCCCTGCTGAAACACGGTACTTGGGAACTTATTCTACCTCCAGATGACTGTAAACCAATGGGGTGTAGGTGGATTTTTTGGGTTAAAAGAAAAACTGATGGTTCAATTGATAAATTCAAAGCCATAAGTGTGGAAAAAGGTTAAAACCAACGTCCTGGCATCGATTATACAGAGACATTCAGTCCAGTGGTTAAACCAGCCACACTAAGAGTTGTATTGTCCATTGCAGTAACGAATGGATGGGAGTTGCGGCCAATGGATGTAAACAATGCCTTTCTGAATGGTGCTTTAACAGAAACAGTCTTCATGGCACAACCCCCTGGCTTCAAAGACTTTTCAAGACCACAACATGTGTGCCGACTAAAAAAAGCCATCTATGGACTAAAACAAGCACCACGAGCCTGGTACACAACACTCAAGAATGTTATTCTTCAGCTAGGATTTCGAAACTCCAAGGCAGATTACTCATTGTTTGTCTACAACCGAGATACTACTCATTGCTACCTGCTGGTCTATGTGGACGACCTTATCATTACAGGCAACAACTCATCCTTTGTAACGTCTACTATCAAACAATTGGGTGACATGTTCTCGCTCAAAGATATGGGTTCTCTCCACTTCTTCTTAGGCATTGAAGTTATACCTACCAAGGCAGGGATATTCCTATCTCAACACAAGTACATCAGAGAGCTTTGGACAATACCAGTATGAGTGAAGCAAAGGATGCCTCAACACCTATAGCCACATCACAATCTCTCCAGTTGATTGACGGCACAACTGATGTGGACTGTGCACAGTTTCGTCAAATAATTGGCAGTCTCCAATATCTTACACTGACCCGTCCGGACATCGCTTTTCCTGTGAGCAAGCTGTGCCAATTCATGCACAAGCCAACCACAAATCACTGGTCAGCAAGCAAAAGGTTACTTTGTTACTTAAAACAAACTATCTTTTATGGTATTCAGATTCACAAAGGAGGAACCCCTATACTCCGGACATATACAGACGCAGATTGGGATGGCAATATAGATGATCGAATATCTACCTCTGCCTACATTAGTTTCCTGGGTTCAAACCCAATTTCCTGGAGCTCCAAGAAGCAACGAGCCGTTGCAAGATCATCCACGGAAGCTGAATACAGAGCACTTGCCAATGCAGTGTCTGAGACAATGTGGCTGTCAATACTGTTCGAAGAGCTTGGAGTTCCACTTACAGACTCTCCCCAACTGTTATGTGACAATATTGGAGCCACACACCTCAGCCTCAACCATGTCCATCATTCACTCATGAAACACATTTAAATTGATATACATTTTTTGCGTGATTTAGTCCAAAAAGGAAGCCTTTAAGTCAGACATGTTCACACTCAAGATCAGCTAGCTGACCTTCTGACAAAGTCATTATCCAAGCAGCGAACTGCACTGCTAAGAAACAAGATTGGTCTTGCCGATGGAACACCAATCTTACGGGGGCGTATAAGGGAACCGTATACTGCTCATACTCCATGCAAGGATAAGCATATCTAGCCTATAATCAAGGGAGAATCTCCTAATCAATCCCACAATTATAGCATATCATATAGCCATAAGTCAAGCCATAAGTTAAGCATATCAAATATACTTGTTACCCAATCTAGGTTCCTGTTTCTTTTTATATAAACACAAAGTATATCAATGAAAACGTGGGGGTTGAATCTTGTCTTTCTTCTGTGTAGTGTATTCTTTACAGTAGGTAACATTTGTTTTGAAAATAAGATTATATTAAAAAAAAGAATGGTTAGTAGCAGGTAACAATAATGTAAAAAGATGCATATTGGACGCCTCAAACATTACTGTTTTTTATTTATCGATACTACTTAGGCCGCCACTACTTCAGCTAACAGCGTGCTTCAGGGATCTGACATGTATCGCGAGGTCAACCAAGTATTTATATGATAAGATTGAATAACAGTAACAAAAGTTCCTTAACAAACAAAGAACACCCTAAAACGGCCCCTCTTACAAAAGGTGGGAACCAACCCACCCTGATCTTGGAGATTTATTTAAATAATGATGGCATCACAACTCGGAGTATTTTCACACCTCAATGGATGTTAGTCCTGAAAAACCATTCGGGATAATAACTGATTCCTACGACCCCGACTGATATGATCCAACTACTGATATGATCCTACTAACTAAACAATAAGTAATATGATTAAATAACATGGCGAAACTAAATAACATGATTAAACAACATGATGAAATTAAAATAATACAATGCTCATTGCTGAACTTAGAAATAACACACCATTTGACCACGATAGCCGACCAGTTAAGCTACCCAAACTTAGAAATAACACACAATTTGACCACGATATCCGACCGGTTAAGCTACCCAAGCTTAGATTGTTGGAAGTTTGCTAACTTTAATAGATTCTTAATGGCCCGGTCATTAGGAATCGTTCGTAACATGATTAAAAAACATCATAGGCTTCAAAGGATATGAACTGATTAACTAAATACTAAGCAACATGATTAAACAACCTAATGGAATCAAAAAAAAAAACCAAAAAAAACAATACTCATTGCCGAAATTCATAAATAATATGCACCGAGTTGACCACGATAGTCAACCAGTTAAGCTAGCTAAGCTTGAATTATTGGGAGTTTTCTAACTTTAACAGGTTTCTAATGGTCGGGGATGACCTGACTAACCAAACATCAAGACGTGGACCCCAGTTAATCTGTAGGCTCAACCTCAGACCAAATAACATTAACCGAATCATTAAGTCTAATCATGGCTAATTTTAACGAGGGATCTATATTTCCTGACAACAGACTCCTACATTTCCCAATAACCTTAACGAGGGATCTATATTTTTTAGTTTATGTTATGGAGGTTAGCCTTCAATAAAGACTTCAAGTATAATTTAGAGGTCTAGTCTTTTCTTTGAATTCAATTTAGAACTGTTCAACATATGTCTGGAATTTGTCAAGTTTTATTCTTGGAAAATACAATAGTTCACTCTTTCTATTAACAATTGGATTTATAATCTCTTATATTATTGTTATTATCAGATTCAATTTATCTTACCGTCATTCCATGGATTGATTGATGTGTAAGAAGTCTATATTTTTGTATATTTGTAGAATTGAATTTATAATCTCTTATATTATTATCATATTAAATAAATTTTACCGTCATTCCATGAGTTGATTGATGTGTAAGAAGTCTATATATTTATATATTAGTATACTATAATTTAGCTTAAAAAATGTTATCTATGAGTTACCTTTTGCGTTGGTTGTAATAACGTGGTAAATCGAGAATTAGAAGGCATGAAGGTTTCAACAAAACTCCTCATTGGCAAAGAAATTCCAATTTCGAAACTCAAATTAGATGATAATAAATTTATAGTCAAGATGATGTGTATACATGCTTAATAATTTACTTTGTGTCGAACACAAGTCAGACTGGAATTGTGTAATAAACTCAAGATTAAATCCATTCGAATAATCCGCATCTATTTTCATTTACAGTCCATTTTGTGATTTCATTATTGATTCAATCATTAAAGATTAAGAGTATTTCTTCAAAAACCTAATCCATGCAGTCGAGGTGATCAAGGCTTTTTATGGGAGTGTGTTTGCGCTATGTTATTATTCCACATTTGTTATCATCGAAGGTATTTGCCTTTCTGGGGTGTTTTTGGCGAGTAATTTTGGGATGCTAATCAAGATTGTTACATGAGGTTTTGAAAAATAAATTAGATTCATTGGGACGAGGAATTAGAAAATATTTCTTCCAATTCAATCGAAAATATACCTCCTAACATTATGATTTTTTCTCTCACTTTAAGTTTTGGAATTTAAAATTTTATACTTTACTTAAATAAAAGGATATTAGGAACATCAAGTTACTTCCGACCAGATTTTACGCGATGACATTGAACTTATTCATTAGTTTTTAATGCATTTTATTCAAATATATGATGTTGTAATTATGGAGTAGATAAAGGTGAATTCTAAATAAAAATTGGTGTAAAATCAAAATATATCATTTATAAAATCCGTAAGATGTGTATCTTGAACTAAATATAGGAAGGGAAATTTCCATAACCACAATTACCAAAAATAATGCCATATCACGAAAAAATAGAAAATTATAGGAAAAACATCGAATGAGTTACTAATAATCATTAAGCATCAACAACATCAACTCAAATCCGTGCCGTTACGGCACGGGTTATTCCCTAGTAAACTATATAAATACATGGGATCTAGACCCTAGAAAGATAGGCTTTCGGAGGTTAGCTAACCTAGAGAAGAATTATTGTAATATGTATGTCAATAAAATATTACACCCCAAGGGGATTCATCGTGGATGTAGGCATTACTCGCCGGACCATGTTAAATTCTTGTCTTCTCTATTTATCTTTAGTTCGTTCTCTAACTCTATTTTACATCATCATCATCAAACCAATCATGATTTGTGCCTAAAAGTAATTTTTGGTACAAACATTGGCGCCGATTAAGGGGATCCGTGTAAAACAATCATGTTTTCCCATTGAGAAAAGTGCAGCAAAAATCATACACGAGATTCCATCAAAAATTAGAAAAAAAGAGTTAGGGTTTGAAGCAAGCGTTGCGAAAACAGTTGAAGAAAGCGTTACGAAAACAGTAGCAGAAAGTGTTGCAAAATTCAGAAAAACAGTAACAAAAATAGATGTTGCAGAAGGCGTTATGAAAGCTTTTTATCCAGCAAATCAGATCCGTCCGATCCATGAAATTTGGCTCGTCCAATCATATCCAACCGTTCGTCCGACAGGGATCTAGTGGTCCGCCACGCGCTAGATAATCAGCGGACATGTCAACGTCACGTGCGTGCCATATCAGCAGTATATGTCTAGTCATTGGTACACGTCAGCAACACATAACTAGTCTAGCCACGTTAGTAACATTGGCTAGTTAGTACTACCATATCAGCATTTTTGTCCAGTCAGCAGTCCGGTCAGCCTCGCCCGATTAGATTCGCTATTTTGTTTCTTTGATATCTTCTTCGTTTTAAGTCTGAATTGAGTGATTTTTGGCTCGTTGCGACTGTCTTACATTTCCCTACAACATATATATACTTGGATCAGCAACATGATCGAGTTCAAAGTTTGTGGATAGCAACGTTCGCAAAAATTGTCCAGAGGATGATCGAGTTCAAAGTTCGTTGGAGTTGTTGCCTCGGAAACATAATCCATTGTAGATATTGCATAAGAAGGGTTTCTTAGACCCTTCAAAGTTTAGCCTTGCATCACATCGCAAGCACCTAAATTCTCACCTAACACGTGAGCACTTAAGTCTTGCTTTTATCGCAAGCATAAAATCTTGGCTTGCAGGCGAGTATAAAGACTTGCATCTATGCAAGTACAAAGTCTCGTCTCAACCACGAGCTCAGCACCCATTGTTGGTTCAAAGACTCGTACACGACACAAGCAACATGCTAGCCTGCCCTAGCATCGAGCGCTACAACCTTTTTACTTTACGAGTAAAAAGCCTTGCCACAACCACAAGCACATTACATTCAAATCAAGTCTCGACTAGATCCCGAGCATCACAAGTCCAATACAAAGTCTCGCCTAGCACGTGAGCAAATTTTTTTCAGATTACCACAGTTGGGGGCATCTTTGTAACATTTATGTATACAATGGGGAGAGCTACGATTTACTACAAGAATAATAAGTCACGCTTGGGTGGGAGTTACGTCATTGGAAGTCGATGTAGAAGGAAAAACAAACTTCTTAACCCCCAACAAGTTGGAGGTTAAGAGGGGGAGATGTTCGTACCAGCTATAAAATACCGTAAAGCCCGCTATACAAGCCCGCCTAGTCCAAAAGAAGGTTCCAGAATATTCTAGATGTCTTGTTGCCTAAGTTAATTGCATATGAAGTTTATCCCATAATTATGGTTAAATAAACTATACAAATACATGGAATCTAGACCCTAAAAAGATAGGCTTTCGGAGTTTAGCTAACCTAGAGAAGAATTATTGTAATACATATATCAATAAAACATTACACCCCAAGGGGATTCATCCGTGGATGTAGGCATAACTCACTGAACCACGATAAATTCGTGTCTTCTCTATTTATCTTTTATTCGTCCTCTAACCCTATTTCACCTCATCATCATCAAATCAATCGTGATTTGTACCTAAAAGTAATTTTTGGTACAAACACTCTCTTTCTTTTTCGAAAGTAATATAATTTTTGATGTAGACACGTAGAATGGAGGTCACCAGTTCGATTTTTGATGCTACAATTAAAGTTGGTTATGCTTATTTTTAACCTTGTGAAGAGGATACATAGTGTTTTAGGTGCATTAAAAGACTAAGTTGAGTTTTGTAATGTTTTTTTTTTTTGGAAAATCATTTTCAAAACGTATTTATAATAATAGTTTTTGATATTGGTGTTTGGTAAAAAAATTATAAAGTGCTTTTTAACAAAGCATTTCTAAAATTCTCTAATTTTTAAAAGTTGGGGAAGAGGAGCTTTTAAAAGTTTTAAAAACAAAAGTGTGGCCCCATCCTAATTTTCATACATGATTTTTCTTTTCTATCCCCACTTATTTTTTTTATAAATGACAAAAATTACCTTTAAATCTTTTACAAACAATTTTTACATATCTTATATAATACATTCTTTAAATAGACATGTAATGATATCTATACAAAAAATATCAACAATAAAAATAAGAACAAATATTAAATAATTATCTAATTATAGTTTGATTTCTCTCAAAATTATGTCAATAATAAAAATATGGTTATTTAAAATAATATTTTTTAACAATAACAAAAGTATATATATATATATATGTGTCAATAATAAAAATAATACTTTCCAGTAAATAATATATATTAAGAACCAAATCTATGTGTAATATATTAATATTTTATTATTTTTAAAATTCTATAAATTAAAATTATACTATTTTGAAAGATATGTCTGTTTTTTTCATTTGTTACAACAATAATTGTTGAAGCTGATATTTTACCAAACAAAATTTGACCACTTTTTTGTCCAGTTCTAGCTTTTAGTTTATAGTTTATCAAACTCTCAACTGTTTTTTTTTATACTGCACAACACAACAACGTATAACAGAAAACCGCTTTTATAAATCTCATAGCAATACCAAACTAAGCCTAAGTTAACCTCACCCGAAAGACTAAGCCCGTTTGGATTTCAAAATTCAACTTTCAACTTCAAAACACATCAGCTTGAATCAAGTCCTTACATCACTATGTAATTTAAACCTGTCCGCCTAATGATTTTGTGCAAATAGCTAAACCGTTAGATTTTTACTCGTTAAGTTAAATATGATGGTTCATGATTGATGCGCTCAATGGTTTGGCGCAAATAGATGAGTTGTTAGATTTTAACTCATAAAATTAATAACGCGCGGGTTGTAGCTTTGAATATTCTTACCTAGTACTGTAAAAAACCCACCTATTAAAAAATTAAACAAAAACCTCATTTATCAATAACTGTCTAAACTACCCTCCATATTTTTCACCCCAACAAAAACAAAAAACAATCTCACCCTCAATCTCTATTCTCTTCTCACCCCCAACTCATCACCACCAACTAGTACCAACAACCACCATCCAACAACACCACCACCAACCAACGCCACCATCATCAGCACCACCACCCCATCACCATCACCACCAACCGGAACCACCACTACCAACCAGCACCACCACACCACCAATACCAGCACCACCCCATCCCAACCGACTAACAACACCACCACCAATAACCACCAACACCATCATCGCTACCACCAATAACCACCATCGGCGCTACCACCACCACCATCGTCGTTGCTAACCGCCACATCAACACTATCATCACCAACAATACCAGCACCATCAACACCAAAACCACCATTTCCCACCACCAACCAGCACCACCAACAACTAACACCACAACCACCACCGATACCACTACCACCAACACCATCGCCACTACTGATACCAGCACTACCCCATCTCCACCAACTACCGATACCACCACCAACCAGGTCTACCATCAATATCAACAAAACCACCACCAACCAGCAAACATCATTACCCAAAACTTACCATATCACCAATATTGGTTTCAACCACAAAAATTAGGCAAAAACAAGTTGAAACCAAATTTGGTTTCAACATAAATTTACTGTTTTCACCGAAAAAAATATTGGTTTCAACGTTGTTTTAATTTTGTCAAAAGTTGAAACCAAACCTGGTTTCAACATAAAATTACAACCTTACGTACCCAATCACCAACAACATTGGTTTTCAACGATAAAAACTAGGAGAAAATCAGTTGAAACCAAATTTGGTTTTAACATAAACTTATTGTTTCACCAGTAAAACATAGGTTACACGATAAAAAAAGAGGCAAAAATTAGTTGAAGCCAAATTTAGCTTCAATATATAAACTTACTGTTTTAACCAACAAAAACATCGGATTCAATATTGTTTAAATTTGTTAAAAAAAATGAACCAAATTTGGTTTCAATATAAACCTGTGATTTCACCACACAACATTAATTTCAATGATGATGATTTATCATTATTTTCTGGTGATAATACATCAGAAGGAAGTGATGGTGGTGGTTTTTGAGGATAGGAGGAGGAGAAGAATGTGTTGTTGGTGATAGATCTGGAGGTGCTGGTTGTAGAGGATAGAAGGAGGAGGCGAAGGTGATGTTGGTGGAGGATCTGAGGTGCTGGTGGTGGTTATAGAGGATAAAAGGAGGAGGCATAGGTGTTGTTGGTGACGGATCTATACATGGTAGTAGGTTTGGTGGTGGTGGTGAGATAAAGAGAATGAGATGTTGGTGATGTTAGTGGGGAAGGTGGAGACTAAAGTGTTATTGATGGTGGGGGAAGAAGAGAAGGAGACGGTGTTGGTGGTAGATCAGGATATCTTCGTGTTTTTGCTGGTGGTGCGGGAGTAGAAGGAGGAGGTGTTGTTGGCAGTGGTGGTGTGAGAGAGATAGAAAGAGACGATAGATCTCATATGGTAAATAAAAAGATGAATATGAGGGTAGGGTGGGTATTTAAAAAAAATGAAATTGATGTGATTTACATATTCTAAAAGAATTGGGGGTTTTACCACTTGGGGAGAATATGGTGTTTTATGGGTCTTGATTTACGGGTGGGTTTTTTGTCCATAAAGTTTGGACACTTTGGTATTTTACACCATTTTATGTAAAATTAAATCTGATGGCTCATATTTGAAGTGAGATTCATCTCCGCCAACCACAGACCGCAAAAACTTGATTCAAGCTCAAGTTCAAACAATCCCTTGAATGCCAGCTTGATTCAGGGGATATGGCAACGCTTTTCTGAAGTTGAAAATTGAATTTGATGTTCACTAGGGTTAGCGTAATACTTCAAATTTGTTATGGTTTTCATTCAAAAATTTTGAACATAACACATTGATTAAAAAAATAAAAATCTAAAATATTTATAGACCATTTAAAATTATCATAAATATTATTTGTGTTTTCAGTTATCATGAAAAATCGATAGTCGTAGGTATGAATGACCAATCGATTTTTTTATGTCCTTCGTAAAGAAAAAACATTAAACATAAAGAATGTGACAATAGCCAAATTGTTTTTAATGTTTTTTGTGGATAAAGAATAACATGCAATTGGAAAGACTTTAGGTGAATATGTGTCGACTGTGTGCAATTTCTTTTCCTTCGAAAATCGGTAGGTACGAAAATTACGTTATTGTCGATTGTGGATGGAACTAATTCCCAAGTTTTCTGTAGTTTTTTGTTGTTGCAAAACTCGGATTGATCCAAAAAAATCGGTAGACATACAAGTCCATACTAGCCGATTGTTCTGACATGCTAACATTGCACTGTACTTGGCTAGCATTCTTCATTTTCGACCCAATTGTGGTAATATGTATAATCAGCTGTTTATTGTCTCTGTGTTGTCGAATTTTTAACTATGTGTAGTAAAATCATCATTGTTGGGTATTTAATTAACAAAATTATATTTATATTGGGTAATTAACTCCAAATCCCAACTAAACTAACAATAATTATATTCTGCAACTTAATCTAACAACTAATTAAGTGGGAGTGTTTTTATCATTAATAAAAAATATGGATATAGGGTTTTTAGATTTACTATAAAACAATCCTATTTTATCTTATTATGTATGTCCTGATTTAGCCAGGCATAAAATTTCATACGTCAAACAGAAGCATAATGGTGTTCATTATACTTAGGACTGTTTTCATACTTAATCTAGACTTTTTAGGATATTTAAATATATTGATAGGGAACTCAGAATCCGGCTAACTATTGAGTATCCGACTAAACATAGCTAAGACCTATAATACCATTTTTTTTAGCCAACGCTAAGTCAAATGTGGCCCATCCTTAGCTATCTTTCCTAAAAGGTTGTTTGGATACCATTTTAAATTTTATTTTTTGACATAATTAAGTCAAACAGCCGGAAGTAAATTTGAATACATAATTTCAGAATGATTTCAATAAGTAAAATTTTTTACTTTTTGTGAAATAAATTTATTTTTCTGCTTCTGATTTATGAGATTGATTTTTATTTTTGGTATCCAAGTACCTTATAAGAACAAGTCTAATGGCGAAATTCAAGCTTGAAAAAACTATGAAATGTCAAGTATGGTTTCTAAGTTAGGGTCCTCTATCCTACGCACTTTTTCTAGACCATGTTCCAAGGTTTTTTGGAAGAAAGTTTGGAATCGAAACTTTTTTTTTTTTATGAAAGTTGGATTATATTGAAAAAAGAAAGAAAGTTGTACCAAGAACAAAAAGTACAAAAGATTCTCAAAAGAACAAAGATCGGATGAGCAAAATGATATACAAAGCTCTAGCCACAGAGCCATCAGAACAAAGACTATGAAAATTTAGGTGGTTGACAAGGAATAATTTAGGGATAGTTATAGAAATGCCCCAATTTTGGGGGTCATTATATACTTTTGCTCCAGGTTTTCAGAATTAATAGAAATGTCCCATTCCGTTAATTTTGCGTTAACTTTGAGCGTGCGAGTTCGCATGTGCGAAAAATGACCAAAATACCCCTCTATAATTAGTAATTATAATATTTTTAACATTATTTTTTTTATACTTTTATAATATTTTTTTATGCATTTATAATATATTTTTTTTATAAAAGTACAATATATTTTTTTTATAAATGTACAAAAAAAATATTATAAATGTATAAAAAAAATATTATAATTATAAAAAAATATTATAAAAGTATAAAAAAAAAGATATTTTTAAAAAATATTATAAGTACTAATTATAGAGGGGTATTTTGGTCATTTTTCGCACATGCGAACTCGCACGCTCAAAGTTAACGCAAAAATTAACGGAATGGGACATTTCTATTAATTCTAAAAACTCGGGCAAAAGTATATAATGACCCTCCAAAATTAGGACATTTCTATAATTATCCCAATAATTTATCCCAGTTGAAGATCCAATCAGTAGACCATAGCTTTAATGCTGCAAACCAGTTGATGTGACATATGGGATTTAGACGAGAAAACTCTGTCATTTCGTTATTTCCAGATTTTCCGAAGAATAGCATGTAAAGGAACTCGAAATGACGACACCGAAGCCTTTTAACTTAACCTTTGCCAAGACCTCCACTAATTATCTGAAAGTAGCGAGCTTCACCCATTGACAACCTGTTATCGAAGGATTTAAATCATCCTAAACTGCAGTCGAGAAACTACACTGTAAAAAAGTCCATATGTTTCGATCCCCCTCAATGTGATGTTATCTCTACTACATATTTTGTTTAAGATAGTCTGCTATATAAAGAAGGTAATTCTTGTACGGATGGGCGAACCACAAAAATCTACTCGCGAAAGAGGGAGTTGCTTCAATCATACTCCTACCTTTTTACAACCATATATAACAATTATTCGTTGTAAACCTAACTGTTGGATGACTTCCGAAGAACAACAGTTTGAGTAGAGAGAAAATAAGTTTGGTAATTACCTAGTAACTACAGCGGACTACATAGCTCGATGACTTCAGTTCGCAGAATTCTTTGAAGTTGATGTTCCGGTTGTGCTTGACATCCACAATTATATGCTCATGGATTGATTCGTCTCTGCTTGCTGCAATTTTAACAAAGTAAGGATATAAGCTAGCTAAACAAGAATCACCACATAACGCATCATACAGAAAGAAAAAACCTATACCATTCCAAGCATTGAAACACAATTTTTATAGCACTCTTGAGAGTTTGGAGATCACTATCCAACAACTTGAGCCACAAGGCACGCCTATTGGCTAAACCATATGGTTGATCACCAATCTTTTTGTTTTTGAGCGTTATTCCTTTTAACGTTATAGTTTAGATTTCATAACTTTAAAGGAATGACGTTCGACGTCAAAGGGATTGATGTTTAATCTTGTGATTCATTTTGTTTTTAAATATGATTAACCTTTTCTAACCATTGATCTTGTGTGCCAAAGATGAACCGCAATATTTCTGATGTGTTGGAACCTATTTTATATTGTGTTAGTGAATGCTCAGTTTAACCTACATATATTGAATGTTAAGTATGTTGTTATATTTTAGTTACCAAAAATACTTCCTGATTTAACCTACTAAAGTCATCTTCGGTTTGGAATAAATTAAGTAGCAGAGTCTTAGAATTTTCCGAGTTACTCAAGAAAGATGGAGAATTAAAGATCACACAAGGACATCAATTTGAAGAAATTTATCGAGGTAAGTAACGTAGATTGGTCTTTCCTTTTAAACTCGTTTCCACCTATCTATCTATCTATCTATCTATCTATCACAGTAAAAGTTAAGAGCTTTAGTAAATTATCATATTCAAAAAAGATTATACCATGGATAGGTTCTTGCCAAGTCTAGTGATGGTTCGACTTCCAAGCAATTGCTTGTCTATAACTTGAAACTAAGCTAGAAAGAAAAGCACAAGTGTTTATTATGAAAATCTTAAGGCTTGTAAATTCATTATTGAGTTTGTAAGGTTTTGTTTTGGTGTTTATTACTAATGATATCCAATCACTTGAGTTCACAAACCCAAAAATTGAGTTTGTGAAACTATAAGCTTATAGAACTCAGAATACAAGGATAATTAAGTCTCTGAGTTCGCAAACCTATTGTAGAGAATTTTTCTGAGAACTTCTGTCTTTTGAGTTCGCGAACGTATAGAAAAAAACTTCTCATGATCTTTAATATTCTTTGAGTTTGAGAACCTATACAGGTGAGTTCGCGAACCAATTATAAGAGAATTTTCCCGAGACTTTTTGAGTATATGAGTTCGCAAAACTAACAAGAATAATGTTCTCTATAGCCTTTTTGCATTTGAGTTTGCGAACCTACAAAAAAAAGTTATGTATTTTCTCTCTTTTGGTTTATAGACTTAATTCTTGTTGGTCATGAATCTAAAAGCTTAATGAGCCGGTCCATAGTTTTTATATCTTTGGGCTAATTTACTCTTCTTTGGATTTCAAGTCTAAATTTTCTTAAACTTACAAATGGCAATTTATTAGCAAATTTCTTTGGTTGGAAAGTCTAGTTCTTTTCTTGAAAGTTTGAAGTTATCTTTGGTAGTAGTTCTCTTTATAGGTTTCACTTGAGCTAACAATTGTCTATAACTTCAAACCATGGAAAAAATCTCCTTGTAAGTCAAGTTCTTTCCAAAGAAACAATTATTTGTATCTTAAGAAATGACTTTGATTTAACAATTGACACTACACCATTTTTTTATATTAGTAACAGAAATTCGTACCGGCTTATCAGCCATTTCAAAATTTACATTACGAATCCCCTTTACGAAAAAGTTGTAACAGGCTGGAGCCGTCACGAATTTTTTTATTAGTCGTAACAGAGGCGAGTTGTTACAAATCGTAACGGGCTTATTTTTAGCGTGTGCCATTCACATGCTTTGTCACACTAGGGTGGTAATAGGTATATTTTTACACGTGTGTCATTCACATGTTTGCCTTATTTTTTCCACCCAAGAATTGTTGAACTAGAGGACATTTCCTTCACTGACTTAGATCTTTTCTCCCACTTCTCTCGACAATTCCTTTCATTTCTCCTCCCGCCTCTCTTCTGTTCCTCTCAACTGAAGATTCAATCTGTTAATGGAAGTCACAAATCGTTAGATCAGATTTTATCGTGTTTATTTTAGGGTTTCGATTTCAGTTTCTATATGTGTAAGTCGTTCATCATCATCATTTTTTTCAATTTTAGGGTTTTATCATCTGTTAAATCATATTTTAGGGTTTCATCTAATGTGATTTATTTTTTGATTTTATTTTAGGGTTCGTCAGAGTTGGAACTTTGAAGAACTGATCTTGAATCTCAACTTAGAAGGTCTATGTTTCTACTTTTTCTGTTAGATTTAAGAATAAGTTTTAGGGTTTCAGTATTTCATTATCTAATACGATTTATTTGTTCTGATTTCATTTTAGGGTTCGTCAGAGTTGGAACTTTGAAAAACTGATTTGCAATCTAAGCTTATAAGGTATATGTTTCTACTTTGTCTGTTAGATTTAGGAATAAGTTTTAGGGTTTCAGTATTTCATTATCTAATAAGATTTATTTGTTCTGATTTCATGTTAGGGTTCGTCAGAGTTGGAACTTTGAAGAATTGATTTGCAATCTCAGCTTAGAAGGTATGTGTTTCTACTTTGTCTGTTAGATTTAGGAATAAGTTTTAGGGGTTTTATTTTGATTTATTGTTTTATGTTAAGATGTTATGATTTATCATGTTGAGATTTGGGTGTTTGTTTAGTATTCATTATCTATACTTGGGGGCATGATGGTTTATAACATGATGATATTAGTCTTTGTTAGTGGTTAAGTATGGTTTTGATCTTGATTGATTCTTAGTGAGCATGATGGTTTATAACATAACATGATA
>JAJJMC010013841.1:6738379-6759757 GCA_023531435.1 Papaver californicum
GGCATAAACAAATTTTACTGCACATCCAAAGTTGTATCAGTCAAGAAATTACAACTGAATTGGCCTTCCGATAGTGTCAATTTCTCAGCTTTAGCAACAGCATCCAAAGGGAGAGGAATGTAAGTACGGGAAGGGCCATAGAAATGGGGGAAGTAGTTGGTACCGTCAACGGATTCATAAACCAGTCCATCCCCTAGCTGCATCAAAATACACAAAGGAGCATAAACAACTCAGGATAAAACTATGCATTCACACGTATGACAAAACTAAAGATGGAAACAAAGAAAAGTTAATCGAAGTCACAGAATTATGATTTCAAACATTGATATTTATTACACTCATTCATGCTCATCACATATGAAGCAAGAAGCTTCACAAACAAGACTTGATAATACTAAAACCCTAGTTGTGAAGCAAGAAGCTTCACAAAACAAGACTTGATAGTAAAACCCAATTCTGTAAATGATAAAAAGTCAAAGGAAGTGGGCTGTCAAATTTTTTTAATTTACCGATGATTAAAGACATTACTTTATTTGGTGAATAAGTAGTTCTCATCTCCTAGACCTCAGTCTGTTGTTCTTACTATGTTTCTAAAGCTAATTACAAAGGATTAGAACTACCACTCAGTTACATTCTATTCAAAATGAAATTTGTTCTATCCTTGTGAGTAGATTCTCTTCTCTTCCATGTGTTACTCTCTTCTCCACTAAAAGTGTGGAATTACAACTGTAGTACAAGTCTTGTTAACAAGACATATTCCACTTCTTCTTCAACATGGCAGCTTCAACCCATCAACAACTTCATATTAATCATCTCATCAATGTCAAACTTAATGACACAAACTATCTTCTGCGGACAACACAGTTCAAACCCCTCATAAAAGGATATAAACGCCAAGGATACATTGATAGAACCTTACCTAAGCCACCACATACCTTGCCAAATTCTAATAATGGTAATCCAAAGTTCACCAAATGGGAAGAACAACACCCGATGCAAATAGGCTCTTGTTCACCAAATCGAGACATGACACTCTTTGAGGGAGGAAAACAACCAGCCTAGGAGGATCTGGTCTTGTTCTTCTCATTTGGTGAACTCACGATTAATATCATCAGAATTTGACAAGGTACGTGGGAACTTGGGTAGGGTTCCATCAATGTAACCTTGGAGCTATATATCTTTTTAGAGGGGGTTTGAATAACAAAAGATAGTCTGTGTCATTGAATTCGACATTGATTAGGTGATTAATATGAAGTTGTTGAAGGGTTGAAGTTGAATCTGTCATATTGAAGAAGAACCAGAAAGATCCGTGTTTAAACGATCGTTTGGCTGGTACCAAAACAAGATTTGCATTGCAGCCATAAGTATAGTTATGAAATTTTTATTCTATAACAATCTGTAAAATAAGATGGAGAGTAAATGGGGAGAATATCTCAGATGGATTAAGACTCTTTCTGATCTTCAGATTTAGTCTTCTGAGTAGTTGTAGTTGTGTTGACAGCGATATCCAGCAATACAAGTCTTGTTTTACTTTTCCATATTTAAGTATCAAGCCCAAATGCCTGAACCATTTTCTTCCAAGCTTAAAAACTACAAAATCCATGTACCACTGAATATTTGACTGGTTGAATGCGTACAGTGGAAATCTAAAATCATATAAGCAAGCTAGAGTGTTTGTTCGACAAACCTAGTGATTTCCTCGGTATAATTTATATCCACTAGGAAGTAAAGTCGACACAGATGAAAGATGTAAGTTAGAAACATAGGATTCCTAGTTGATCAAATTGAACCTAATCTAGCGCTGCATTAGAATAGATTATTATGAGGCCATAAGGCCCATAGCTCGAGACTAGATAAGAATCATGCCTGTAATTCTAAAACTTGAAGTGCATTTTCTCACTGGCAGCAAAGGAATAACCTTCAAGAGAAAAATCTGGTTTACTCCAAAAGATCTAGTTAAACTACTACTAGACACTAGTCGTAGTTGAAGTACTTTAACCATATTTGATAATAAGTTTGTCTATTGGATTGAGAATTAATCTTTTAATCCTACAAATACTAATCAAATGACCCAATAAAGTTTTTGATATGTAAAAGTTTTCCAGATAAACAGCAATTTAGTGGATCTTCAATACAATTAAGAGTGCAGTTAGAAATTTGACCTTGTTAGAATCAATTTGTAGCAAGTAGAGATCTTCCCTTCCTTTGAAAAAATTGTCTAAAGTTGACTTCACCTATGCGAACATTTGATATATTCCTTTATCAGTATACATCAATTGAATCAAATTAGGGACCCAAGACCATGAATCCACTAGTTTCAAAGTTATCAAGAGAGAGAGGGGGAGGAAACCTGATTGAGTTTGCTGAGGTGAAAACAAGCAGTAGACTTATCAATGTCTCCACCAAAGGTAGACCCATTCTTTTGCAGTTCATCCCATTCTTCTTTGGTGCTGATTCTGTAAACTGGGGTTTCATCCATTTCTCCAATCTTCACCGGCCACTGCATGATAACAAGAAAAAGCTGGAACTGGTGATGATAATAATAGGGGTGAGCATGGGCAGGTGGACCTGTTTTCACCTCATCCGCTTCCAATCCAATTCATTACAGATTTTAAATTCACGGATCTACATCCAATAGATATACGAATGGAACGGATTGGACGCGGATAATCCAATAAATTTATTTTATAATTAAAATTTATAATAGAGAAATAAAGGTAACAAGTTTACTAAACGTTTTAGAAATAAGAGTACATTATTTAAAGGTTTAAAATTAAATTTAAATGTACTTTGAAGTTATTTAAAATTTTAGGTTTTCATCTATGTTTGTTACCTGTCTACGGAAAAGAAATGGGCGAAAAGATGGAAATTCTTTTGAGTTTCTTAATCTAATGGGTCCGGATGTCCAACGGATTTTCAAAGTTGGTTCAATCCATAATCTGTTGGATTTCAAAAATCTCATCTGCATCCAACCATTAGCGAACGATCCGAATACCCACCCGCAAATATACGGTTGTTTCAGGCCAAATGCTCACCCCTAGGTGATATGATATAAAGGGAACTACTAGATGGGCAACAGCTAAAAGCCCGGTGGCTATGTGGTGATCATGGTTTGTCGTAGAAACATGTGTTTGCAGGATTGCTAAAGGTTGGTACCAGCATTAACGGGGTTGGTACCATTTGAATGATCCAACAGTCAGGATCGCTTATAATTCTTTGTCTTATATGAAATGGTGCCAGGCCTGCTAATGCTGGTACCAACCCTTAGCAATCATGTGTTTTCGGGGCTTTTTTTTTTCTTATTTTTCATAGAGGGCTCATAGAAAGATAAAAAGAGTAATTGGGTAGTCAATCGAATAACTCATCTATATATTTTATATAATAGCTAAATTGTCCTCGAAGAATTTGTGTTAGTGATGTAGGTGAATCCTTATCTCCTAAATCAGACAAGGTATGCGTACCCCTTAACAATGATCACGTTAAGGCTGATTTCTAAAATAATCAAGAATCTTTAACTCAAACTCAACTTTCTTATGAACCTTATTATGATTTTAAAGAATCACACCAAGAAATGAAGAAAAAAAATGCTCCAAACATTCAGATATACCTCTAACTTAAATCCAATTACAATTTTGTTGTTTTTAATCGCTTAAAGTATTTCAAAATTTTGTGTTTTTTTTTTTTTTGTATTTTTTGTACCCAAATTTCTAGTCATAACCCATTTTACGGTTGAGAACTCATGAATTCTTAGGCATGACCTTCTTATACACTGGGAACACATAAACTCTCAGTCGCAAACTAGATCTTACGGTTAAGAAAACACAAACTTTTAGACATATATGTTAGTTACGACTAGGTCCGCAAGTGGATTTTTTAGTCGTAGGTGCATGAAAATATTAAATGTTATTTTATGAAGTATTTCTATGTCTAGGTTCCCTGGTCGTAAATATGGTGTTATTCTTTTACGTCTGGGTATCTAGTCGTATGTTGATTTCAGAATCACATACAATTTGTTTTCAAAAGTATCGACCTCGCCTTAGTTAACCTTTTACTAGTTTACGGCTGTGTAAGATAGTCATATGTATATTCCATAGTTACATACGGCTGGCTATAGAGTAGTCTATCTAGCCGCATGTGGGTTTTAGAGTCTTCTATGACTGGATATAAAGTAATGGAACTAGCCGTAGGTATGCTTTTTATATGTAATTTTCGGCTAATGTTGTACTATATTTTCAATTTTTATAGATCGAGCCTATACATGAACCAATGGATGATCAACCAACAACTATTGACATCTTGTCCGAGAATACATGTGATCACTGTGCCAACAACTTTGAATGGGAAGATATAAATAATGCAAAAAAGTGGGTTTGAGAACAAGGGTTGAAAAAAATGTGCATTATAGTCCAGAATAATCAAGTAAAACCCATTAACTTCAAATGGTTTGTGAATCTAGTGGGACGTACAAGAGTCATAAAAGAAACGAATATGAATATATAAAAAAAAACACAATAAAGAAGAATACTTTCCATGCAAAGAAGATCAACTGCTTTTTTAAGCTTAAATTTAAATACAACAAGATAAGAAAGTGCGGTTTATAAATGACGTTGTCTCTGGTCATCTAACCATCCAATTTCTGAGAGTTTAATCAACCATACCCTTATGCTGCAAGGCTTACACCCAAATAAATTGATTTAGTAGATATGTTGAGTCAAAAACGCACAAGACCTATTGATATCCTTAGCACAGTCAAGGCACTAAACCCAACAAATGTATTTTTCTTGGTTATTATCTATGACGCAAGAGAAAAATTGAGAAGAGAGACATGAAAAATGGAAAACTTATACAACAATTATTGTATTTGGGGGGAAAGGAAACCATATGGTAGTCTATTGGATCATTGAATGGAAGTTGCTTAAAAAAAGATCTACATACAAAAGTATATTTCATACATACACAGAACTTAGATGTACATTCCATCGAACACCAAATAGTGGTGTTATATATATGTACTAATATTGTTAGAGAGTCTAACAAAGGACATCATAAATTTGAAAAAAATATGGACTCAAACTTATGGCTACACTACGTCCGGTCTTACTTTAGAACTCCACTAACACGCTCTTAAGTATGATAAACAATTCTTGAATCCCAACAAGTGTATCACATATATGGATTGATAAGAGCCAATGTTTAATCTCAACACTACTGACATGTAAAGTAATAATCCATATAATAATCAACTTCCAATACAAATCCCATGAACTTGTTAATGTTATTGTATGTATAGACATACAAATATACATATACCAATGAAACCACAACATACAAGAATCTTAAAATCATAAATCTGCTAGATCGATGTATTAGATTATTATCCAATGCAACTACAATATTAAGCCTATGAATAAAAGTATACCCGCATATAAACATACACAATACTTATTTCAGGAGTTATTAATTTCATAAAAACCAAACAATATATAATTCATATAACCTTTTCTTTCTAACTCATAAACATACACAATACTTATTTCAGGAGTTATTAATTTGATAAAAACCAAACAATATATAGTTCATATAACCTTTTCTTTTTAGCTTAATCATACTAACTATAAAGTTTTTTTTTTTTTGCAGAGTATTAAAATAACTAGAACTTCCCAATTCTTAGGCTAGACATCCATCAAAATTTTCCGTCTAAACGGTGGTAACAAGCTCCGTAGCATTACGATATCTAATATAAATAACTAAGATTTTAAGAATAGAAAGGTTATAAAACCTACTTGATTCGCAAAAACGATGACCTTCCTACCAATATTAAATTTTAACTTTTAATCAATCGCCGATGTCACTGTAGTACGGTGGTAAAATCATTGGGTGATGATACTAGTGATCTGAGTTTAAAACTCGTCAGCATCAAATTCTTTACCGATAAAAAAAGAAAAACTTTTAATCAATCGTTCTAGTCAATTCTTCTTCTTCTTCCAAATTCCCTCTCACACAGTCCTCAAATTTTTTTAACATGACTAATAATTTTCTTTTAAGTTTAGAAGAAAAAAGTTCAAACACTAGGATTAATGAGTATATATATGCACCAGTAAATTTAATAGGTTTCCAAAAATAACCTTGCAACTACTTTAGCACCTAGTTTAGGATATGGGACTTTACAATCTTCCCTCTAAAAGAGGATTTCGTCCAAGGAATCAAGCCATATTTACCGATAAGATTCACATAAAGTGCTATAATATGGTCCAATTAGTAGCCAAACGTGCATTAGCATGTTAAATGTTTGCATCGATATTTCCAGAGTATATAACAAGCTAAGCAATACAAATACAACCCATCGGTCATTACATCTTTCCCATGCAAAGCAACACATATGCGAACCCTCGATCATTGCATTAATAACTTATGTAAATCGAGCCAACCACACAAACACAAAACAATCAACACTCATCAATATAACAATAACAAGTGAAATATAAAAATAGGTAGGTTAAAAAAATACCTTCCATCACGACTACATGTTCATCACCACTTTGAGGCGGTATAGCGTTTATTCGAGGTTTTTCTTGGCCTGGTGGAATTTCACGACGTTTCCTATTATTCTCAACTCGGGGTCTAATTTTATTTGGACAATCCAGAGATTTATGTCCTTGTTCTCCAGCAAGTGTAAAAATGTTGTCTAAAAACGCAAGGTTTCTCCATTTCTTCGATTCTTAGTGGCTGAGGTGCTTGAGTTATTTCTCCATGGTTAGGGATATGCTCGTCTTCTCGTGGCTTCTTCCAGTTATTCCTTCCAACATCATTAGATTTCTCATTTCTCTTAGGTTCTACTTTCTTTTTCCTAGCCTCTTGGATCCTCAAGCAATGTTCCCTAGCACAATTCACGACCTACGCAAAGGTATCGAAACTAGGTTGTCCAATGATATGACGAGCAATCATACCATTAAACCCAATCAAAAATCTCGAAATCCCATTTGTCTCTGTACGAATAAGATGAGCAGCAAACAACGTCAGACGATCAAATTCACACTCATACTCTACAATTGTCTGATCCCCCTGTGTTCAAATTGTCTAATCATTTATTGGCATTTGACGGGATACAAATAGTGCTTAAGGAACAGTTCCTTGAATATCACCCAATGACACTTTATGGTATCAATCGTTCTGGACATAGACTCCCGTCAGGTTGCAGCATTCTCCTCCAGTTAGAATGCGGCCATAATATGCTTAAATACCCCTGAACAATCAAACTGAGTTAATATCTTATCTACTCGGCTGCACTACTGTGGTGCTTCAGTTAGACCTTTATTTTCTGAAAATGTATAGGGCTTCATCTTAAAAAATCTAGCTAATACTGAACCCAGGATTTCCTATTTTGTTGTCTATCTTCATGCAATGGTTCATTCCTAGTCGGACGTATTATATTCTCCTCACCTATACGAGGCCCAATTATCTGATCTACCGCTGTCGTGATCGCAACATTCATCATTATCTTAAGAGCCTCTAAAGGTATAACCTGAGGTCCATCTCCACCTCCTTCTACACGAATGGATCTAGAGCTACCTGTGTTCCTAGTCCTACTAGCCGACCTAGCCTCATTCCTAGTGTTACGAGTTCCATTACCAAAATTACTTTCTTCCACAAATGTACATGTCAAATTATCTCACCTACCACGACCTCGACCATTAGTACCTCTAGGTCTACAGCGACCTCAGATTCTATTGTACCCATATCCGGTCATACTCTAAGAATAGTAAACAAGAAACAATCAACACACAATTTCAAAAAAGGTAAAACAATTGATGTGCTCCTAAAATTGTGCCTACGTGATCAAACAAGACCCTACACTCGCTCTCAAGGATTTTTGTTATCAAGGATCTGATACCACTTTGTAACGTCCCACTTCGAATTCTAGATCGTCCGCCCTAAAATCCCAAGTGTGGCTTACTCATGGACCACTTTCACACTCAAACCGTCAGACCAACTCATGGAGATCGGGTTATCGCATGGATCACATTCACATTAATCCAAAATAAATAAATAAGTTTTATTTAATAAAAGTGATAAAGTAGTTATTAAGTTTTTATATAAATAATAAGTTACTCCTTGATCGACATGCAGTTCGGACCAAAAATTAATCATTAAGACTGGGTCGAGAGAAAAAAGAATCTGAACTTAAGGGAATAAAAAATACTGTAACTATCCACCTTATAAAAATACGAAGAAAACAACTTTTGAAACGAAAATACGGTCTAAAAATCAAGCTGCTCCACTATCATGGTTTCCTGAAAAATAGTAAGTTGGATCAGATCCCAACTAACAGTTGGCTCTCACACCCTTCTAATATTTATAGACGATCTAACAAATCCAAAGCATTTCATAAAAGTTATGCGAAGGAAAACAACTTATAAGAGGAACAATACTTTTTTTTTTAGTTTCACAATAATGACAATAATTACCAGCGTAAAATGGACTAACAAGGAAATGACTTAATAATGGAAAACACAGGTTGTTAAATGGTAAAACCAATCACTATAATTTACCCATCCGCTGATTCGAATATATATTACCGAGTGCTCCTCTCTAGATCCTTACTCTAACCGCAAGACATACAGTATTATCCCTTGTGTAGTCCACGTAATTCTTTTACGGTGCACCGGAGAAAATTAAGTATTGTCGATCCATTTCAATAGAGTCGTATCTTTTAAGCGATCCCTCATTCATCACTTAATAACGAATGAAAATCGATCCAACTACGGACGACAATAACTATTAACAGTACAATTCATCAATAAAATTGTTCTCATTGTACCCCCACTAATACGGCTAACAATACTGAATGATGGCAGGAAACAGATATGCCAAAAAAATATATTTTTAAGCCATCCATATAAACAAATGTACTACCAGTAGCCTAATGTCAATTCTACGTACAAAAGTATATTTCATACATATGCATAACTTAAATGCACATTCCATCAAACTCCAAATAGTGGTGTTATATGTATACATATACTAAAATTGTTAGAGAGTCTAACAAAGGACATCATACATTTGGGAAGAATATGGACTCAAACTTACAACTACATTTTGTACGGTCTTACTTCAAAACTCCACTGATTCGATCTTAAATATGATGAATATTTCTTGAATCCCAACATGTAGCATCACATATATGGATTGACAAGAGTCAATCTTTAATCCCAACACTACTAATATGTAAAACAAAAATCCATATCATAATCAACTGCCAATACAAATCTCATGAACTTGTTAATGTTATTGTATGTATAGACATACAAATATACATACACCAATGAAACCATAACATACAAGACTCTTAAAATTCATAAATCTGCTAGATCGATGCACTAGATTACTACTAACGTAACTACAATATTAAGCCTATGAATCAAAGAATACTCGCACATAAACATACAAAATACTTATTTTAGGAGTTATATTAATTTGATGGTTGATACAGAGGCGGAGCCAAAAATTCTCCTATGGGGAGAATTTTTTTTTTAGGGTAGGTAAAAAGGCAATAAAAGACTTAGAATAGGAAAAAAAAAGTTTTAGATAGGCATAATTGGGATTGGGAGCCAGCTTAGCAGGGTAGACAACTTTTGATACAAACCAAACCAAACAATATAGAATTCATATAACATTTTCTTTTTAGCTTAATCAGACGACTATAAAGAATGAAAAGGTTAGAAAACCTACTTGATACGCAAAAACGATGGTCCTTCTACCAATATCAAATTTTAGCTTTTACTCAATCATCCTAGTCCATTCTTCTTCTTTTTCCAAACTCCTTCTCACACGATCCTCAAATTTTTTAACACGACTATTAATTTTCTTTTAGGTTTAGAGGAAAAAGGTTCAAACCCTAAGATTAATAAGTATATGCACGCACTAGTTAATTTTATACATTTCCAAGAAATAACCTTGCTACTACTTTAGCACCTTTTCTAGGATATGGGTCTTTACAAGTTATGACCATTGGACTAGAGATATGCTCAATCATATTTAATGTAATAATTTATTTCAAGTACGATATTTTTCGAATTCAATGGTTCTATCAACTTTATTTATTTTATCTATTACACTTGAATGTGTATTTAAATATCTAATATATGCAAATCGATACGATGAAGGACGACAATACCTAAATTAGACATAAATCCATAGTTTCGATCATTATCACGGTTACCACCGTATCTGTATCATAAAGACCAATACGATACAGATTTTCGGTATAACGAACTATGATTTAATACTGATCCAATATTTATAGTTTATATGTATCCCCACATATCTATTTTGTATTGGCTGATACAGATCGTATCAGTGTCGTACCGGCCTGTATCGTCTGATACGTACAAATACAACCTGATACTAATAGATTTATAGTAGAGAACACATTTGAACATCAGACCTTGTGCATTTTTCAACCATAAAATTGGATTGTTATTTATTCCAACATTTACATTTAATTATTTCCATTAATGAAATATCTTAATTAAATATATAGTAATAATTTATTTGAATTTTAATATATCTCCAACATAGTTTTTATTTAACTTACATATAAATGTAAAGTGTTCTCATTTCCCAATCCTAATTGAACTATTGGTGAGTTATTAATAAAAAACAATTATTGTTGGAATTCTGAGCTAATTAATGTCTTTTCCCCCCCGTAAAATGTTCAATAAATACTACCTTACATGATTCCTATTAGTGGACATGATAGGTTGATTTGGCCATTCAATAAAAATGAGAAGTATACGGTAAGTCATCATATACATATATAAACTCATATCAGGTCAGTATATCATATGCTCAATCCCTTGAATGTTAATCCTACTTACAAGGTTTTGTGGAAACTTTCTATCATTCCAAAGGTATAACTTTTTATTACCTTTTCTATAAAAAGGAGGGTAGCAATGAATGCGAAATCGCTCAACCAATGGGAAGCGATTCAGAAGAAGGAAGAAATGGCAACTTTGTCTTTTGTAACTCCTCTATCGGAGTCTAACCTTGAATGCTATTAATGAATTCCACGAAAAAAGATACTTATTCTACGATATTAGTTGTGATATCTACTTATTAAAGGCTGTTGTCTCTTTTTGAACAAAGAATGACCCTTATTTATTCATCTCAGATGCACAGTGAATCACGAGACAGGAGCGAAGACCTTTGATATTGGTCTACAAATCGCTGCAACCAATGTCCCGAAAGTAGCCTCCGTCCTTTAGTAGAATGATGGATCATGAAAGAATTCTACCCTCTAAATTCTTATTAAGTAGGTATATTGGTAATCAAGATATATATTGTGGTATATGTGATATGAATTCTTGTGAAGCTCCTGAATATATATTATTTGATTGTACTTTTGCAAAGTCTGTTTGGTCTCATACTCCATATATATAGTGATATAATATTTCAAAGTACAAGCACTGATCTACAAAGTTGGATTGCCAGTCTAAAAGAGTCCACTTGAACTATTTTCACGGTTGCATGAAGCATTTGGAGAGATAGGTACTTTAACATATTTTAGGGGAAAAACCTAAATTAAAATGTTACTACTTGACTAACCCTTAAACTTGTCCAAGATATTAAGATATATTTATAAAAAAATTCTCCATACATCAGAACAATCAATTGCATGTTATGAATGAAAGGAACCTGCATGATGTGACTCGTGAATCCGTGATCTCCCTCATGATTGTGTTATCATGTTCTGTGATGCCTCTCTAGATAAGGATTCGAATCTTTCGGGATTGGGGCTAATAGTGAATGATATTACAAATAACTTCCTCGGATGTAAGATTGTCCCAGGATAACGATGAATGCTGAAGTGGCAGAGAGCATGACTATAATTGAAGCTGGACTTTGGGGCGAATGAACGAAGTATACAAAAAATTTGCTTTATTAGAGATGCTAAATTAATTGTTGAAACATTTAACTTAAAGAATAACCAATTGTTTTGGTATAATAATTTTATTTTGGAAGACTGTAAGGTTATTTTTAATTCTTTTAGTTTTGTAAAGTAGAATTCTTAAAGAAAAATTATACAACTTTGGCTAGTAAGGTAGTAAAGTTTTATAGAAGACCTAGGAATATTGAGATATGACTGGATTCAATTCTTAGCTTTCCCAATGTAGCTTTCCCAAGGTATGACTGAGTCTAATTTTAAAAAAAGAATTCTTATAAAAAAAAACAACTATATTTAAATATCTAATACTGTATATAAATTTAATACGATGAAAAGATATCTTAATTAAATAAAAAAACCTTAATTTTAGTCAATAACAATTAGTGGTGGTCGATTTTAGTTAGTATATACCACCATACATTATTTGTATCGATAAGGATCGATATGATATCGGTACATCGAACCACGGTGGTGATCCTTAATTCCCTATGATAAAATATTACTGCAAAATTCGGTGATAATGCGCGATTATTATGTAATTTCTTTTCAAGCACATAAAATTTGCGCGTCAGTGTTTACTTCTACGTCGTTGAATCGTGGGGGCGAAGGAAACAAAAATAAAGAAAGGGGTAATTTTAGGTAATTAAAAAGGGATTTATGGGTATTTAAAGTAATAATTGCGGAATATACAACGCTCTTTTGATATTTGGAATCTCTTTTTATTTTCTTCTCTCTATTCTTCTTCTTATTTGTTCTACAAATTTCTAGGGTTAGGGTTTTTCCTTCTTCAAGACAAAAATGTTGCATATATTTGATTCGTTTCATAGGGAATTTTCCTTATTGTTCTAATTCTCATACCATAGAACATGCATATGTCCTGAATTCAGGTCTACTTTATTGGTACTCTTCTTAAAACTTTCTCCACTTCTTGTTTCATGTTAATTTGGGGTTTTTCTTATTCAAATTCCCCGTTTATTGGTAAAGGTATTATTTGGGGGAATATTTTTTTTTTCTTAAATTAGTTGTTTAAATAGGTCGTATGATTGTTGGTGGTTTTAACTTTGGGTATTGGGTTTTTTTAGAATGAGATACATGGTTGAGTTTTTTCTATGTAAGCTCTAAGAAGGATTTATGTTCGGGATATGAGTTTTTTTTTATTTGATTGGTTATGACTATGGCTAGTGTTCTAGTATCAATCTTTATAATTAGCTTTTTTTTATGGGTTGAAAAATTTCTTCCGTCGATTTTTCCTGTGTTGAGGAGTTCCGTTTGGGAACACGCTAAGCTTTCTTATTTCTTAGCGTTTGCTTAATGGTAAGATGTATCAGTGGCATGTTCTTTTCCAGTAGTAATCGGTGTATTTGAGCTGTTTGATTCGATGCTCGATGCTTCTATTGATCAGTCAACTGTTGGCCGAGGCTGCTTTTGTCTTGAAGTTTAAAAGATTTCTCCCTAGAACCTTTTGGCTTGGATATGTTATGGATGTCTGTAGTTCTACCTGATTCCAAAGTGTTGGCAACAACCACCACCTCACAGACACACACCGCTATCATGACCACACACACAGTGTAAAATTCTGTGAAGGTTCTTGCTTTTACTGGAGAGCCTTACACCAATTCATCTGTGTTGAAATGTGGTGTTGTGTTGTTGTGCATGTAAATTTGTAAGGTGGAAGCTTGAATCATATATGATTGATTATGTATCTTATATTGTTTCCTGCAGGGTGGTAATCCCGTTATGGAAAGAGTTGATGGTTCTGACTGTGGAACTGTAGAAACACATCTGGTACTTTTCTTAATATCCACTTGCCAATGGCCATTCGTGATATTACTCCAAATAAGTTGATGTGACCTTGCAACTAGACTTGAAAATTTTCAGTTATAATATGGGCACTCACAGTTTTTGCAAACAAATTAACTCATAGAAATTGTGTATAGAATAAACAGTTCTAAGCACGTTACAACCAGTCAAACTACATTCCAGCTTAAGCTTTATTTAGTCTTCAGTTTTTACTTAACTCCTTTTAAGTGCTTTAATTTTCATTTGTTGTGGATCATATTGAATTATGTCAAGGTGGAATTCTTAATATATTTACATCTTATCCTTGAATTTCAGATACAAGCTAGTGAGGCTAGTCCATTTGTAGTTGCAACTCAACCTCTCGTACAAGCTGAAGCCATGGACAACGATGGCACCCCAAAATTCATACTTGATCAGGGCCTATACTATTCTCCTACTAATTACTATGGATATTACTGTACAGGTAAATTTCTGTTATCATTTTTAATCTGTAAAATCTGGTACTCCTTGCTGGCTATACTGAGTCCATATAATTGTGTATTGTCAGGATTTGATTCACCTAGCGAATGGAACGACCACCCTAGGTTTTTTGGAATAGATGGTCAAGATCTCCATTATGCAGTGAGTGAAATATTCAATTTTAGTCTTGAAAAGAAAATATACTCTTTTCTCTTGAAACAGTCAGCTTGTTTTGCTAATGTTTCCTTTTCTCTCGCTGGTATCCCAATGCAGGGTTTACAAACTGAAAATTTGCCTTTTGTATACTATACTCCTACTTCGCCTACTTATGAATTTGCACAATCACCGTATAATCCATACAATCCTTACATTCCTGGTGCTTACATGGGAGTTGACGGTTCATATGTAGGCTCACAAACTTATTACCCCGGATCTGCTTATCAGTACCCCACCTCGTCACCTGCCTATTACCCTCTTGTTCTTCAACCAGGTCCTGATGGTGTTCCAAATAGTTCCCTGGATCCCCATCCTTTAAATGGTGGTACATCAATTATTAATGGGCCATATGGAATAGGGTTGAAAGAGAACACTTCATTCACGTCTGTCAGTACGACTAGAGCACCATCGAAGCCAGCTGCAGCAGATGTAAGAGCCGAAGCCATGAATAATGGTGTCAATATGTCACAGCCCTACACTAAAAGGTCAGAGGGGTCTAAATCTGATGCCACTCTGGCTAAGCTCCCTACAGCCATCCAAACTGTTGCTTCTGGTATTGTTTCTCGTTCAGCTTTACCGCACATTGCTCAGGTATGCCTTCTGTCTGGTTCAACATAATGCATATTTCCTTCCTGCTTCTGCCCTGACCGAAATTCGTATAAACTAGTGCCTAAATTAACAGAATATACCTTGATATACATTATACATATGCTTCCTCAATTCCAATGGAGCATTCTTTTTTTTTTCTTTTTTTTTTAATAGCTTTAATGGAAGATCCCGAGTGGGTATTCCCGTGGACTTGAAAAACTTCAAGAATTTCCTTTATTGATTTTCTTGATTTATAATAGAAGTCCACCTTATCCCATCAGCCAGGGGAGCCAGATGAGGAGAATGTGTCCTGTCAGTTTTATTTAGAAAAATGTAGGCTGCATTAGAAAAAAATCTCATAAGGTTGTCCTTAATGTAAATAAAGGGATCACTAAAATGTAGGCTCACATTTTGAACTGCTTAGTTTCTGATTGGATCCTCGATTCTCAACTCCCCTTTCTTTGTTTCTCATGCTTTCAGAGCCCAAGTGCTTCATCCTCGACCCAGGTGGCTGATCATTTCCCACATGGTGTTTCATCTTCTACTTCTAACTCAACAAAAGCTGTTGTATCTGTGAATGGATTACCAGACTTCGGATCAAGTGCACGCGGATGGAGTGTAGTGGATAAGTTCAAACCAAGGTTTCATTATGGTGGGGATTTGAAATATGGAAATGGAAACACTGATCTCTTGGGTGAACAGAATAGGGGGCCTAGGACAAACAGGTCAAAAAACCAAGGAGTGTCATCCATTTCACAGGGTGACATCATTATCAGTGCAGACAATTATAACCGAGAAGATTTCTCTGTTAACTACGTCGATGCCAAGTTCTTTGTTATTAAATCTTATAGTGAAGATGATGTGCATAAGAGTATAAAATATAACGTGTGGTCAAGCACTCCGAATGGAAACAAGAGGCTGGAGAATGCTTATGAAGATGCACAGAAAATATCAGCTGGAAAGCCAAGTGGATGCCCAATATTCCTATTTTTCTCTGTGAGTTTTCTGTTATAGTGTTAATCATTTGGGATATTGCATTTACCATCTTTTGGTTTGTTTCTATTTCTGCATTTGGCGAACAAACAAACAGCACCATCTTCACATTTTCTGTTCTACTTTGTAGTTGTTTTCTGCAACAATAGCATGACTGTTTATGTTTTTAGCTTTGCTGAGGAAAGACTTATGATGCAGGTCAACGCAAGCGGGCAGTTTTGTGGTGTTGCTGAGATGACAGGTCCTGTTGATTTTAACAAAGACATGAATTTCTGGCAGCAAGACAAATGGAGCGGTAGTTTCCCTGTGAAGTGGCACTTCATAAAGGATGTTCCAAACACTAATTTTCGACATATTATATTAGAGAATAACGAAAATAAGCCAGTCACAAATAGCAGAGATACTCAAGAGGTAATTTTTCGCCTTCCTTTTTGGTTTGCTATTTAATATTTTCGATCATCTTGTAATTGTTGGTAACATACTAACATGCTTAGTGCACAAGCAGATTAATCACAAGCCAGGAATTGACATGCTGAATATCTTCAAGAACTATTTGTCAAAGACATCTCTACTTGATGACTTCATGTACTACGAAGAGCGACAGAAAATCATGCAGGAAGAGAAAAAGAGGCATCTTGGTAAAACCTATGACAATTCATACTTCATACCGGCAGTGGTACCTCCCACTCAACTAAATGGTGTGGTCGATCAACAACCTAATTTGAGTGATTTGTCTAAATCTGATGTTGGGCTATCGAACAGTGAGAAGGATGAAGTTGAAAATAATTTGATTGGCGATGAAAACGAAGTTGTCTTAAAGTTTGGTTCTCTGAATATTGATCTGAAACAAGGGGAAGCTAAACCGTGAATGACATGGCAGTTATAAGTGCGCATGAATATTATGGTTCTTTTGGGTATGGGGAGATACTTTAGTGTAGCAGCTGGTTGTAAGATTACCCCATTGTTTTTCCCTTTCTTTGTTTTCGGTCCTTTGAACCCTTTCTTTCAAGTTTCATCATTAGACTTGAAAATACAGAAATTTCTTGTGTACTCTGTCCTGGCTTTTAATTGTTATCTTTTAAGAAGCAAGCAAGGTCTGGGGTTGTGAATTTTTGTTGCACATAATGTTTAAATAAACCTTACTGAGAAGAGTTTCACCACCGTCAATAAAAGCCGATGCCAAAGATGGTCTACTTGCAGTTTATCTTTTTATCCCAAAGATAAACCAGTAGAGGAGTAACATCTTTTTCTTTTCTTTTTCTCCCATTTTCTGGTAGTTCTTTCTTCTTCATTTTTTTCCTTCGGAGGTTTAGGTTTTGTTCCATTCAGGATTTTGGTCCAATGAAAGAAATCTACTGCAATTAATTCCTTACAACACTGAATAAATGCACTGTCCCGAGAGGATAGAAAGAGAGAGAGATGAAAAAAACAATCCACTGACTTAATGAGTGTTGTCTCTGCTAGAAATATGCCACCACTTTCTTCCATGTGGATATGATATGGAGAAGTTTTGTCTTTATTTTTGAAAAAGAGAAATAAAAGATGCAAGCTAATTACATTTGGACCAAAAAAAAAAAATTAAAGGGAAATGAAGAAAGCTGATCCTTTATCTGTTGATCCCTTCCGCAGTGGTAGTTTTCTTGTGCTGATCATCATAATTGGTCTCAATGTGGACCTTGTTAAGTCACAGCAGTGCATCAATCACCCTGTCATTTTCAGCTTCGGTGACTCCAATTCTGACACGGGCGGAATCTCAGCCGGGCTTGGTTTCACCTTTGGTCCGCCTCATGGTCGTGCATTCTTTCACACACCGATTGGTGGTCGATTATCTGATGGACGTCTAGTTATCGATTTTCTCTGTAAGTTTATAAATTTCTATTATACCTTTCACCTTTAGTGTCTTCCTATCTCTTAAGCTTTATCTAATTCGATGGACTCATGGATTCATCTTCCGGGCATGTTGAGGTTCATTTTGTTCAGTGATGGGGAATTTTAATTCATTAGATCTGTCCGACTAGGGCATGTAACTACATATGTAAAAATAATGTCGGTCATGACGTTACAGGTCTATTATGGTCTTGGATACATCTGTGGTGGTACCCAGTCAGTCTTTTCAATTGAAGTACCATAAGGCCGCTAAGAGCCTAAAACCGTAGTCTATATTGTTAACTTGTTATAACGCTGGTGTTGATACGGCCAAAGAAATGAACCATCCATCAGTCCATAATGCTAATAAGAGGAATTTTTTTTTCCAAATCTTTAAAGTGAATTTTTACTGTATCAACAGGTTTCACCATAACACTGTTATAATGTAGTACAGACAGGTTGTATTCACCCGTGTGAACTTAATCAACTGGCACCACAATAGGCTGTAGCTGTACTGCCCCATGTTTTATGCAGACCAATTGTCCCCATCTGAATTTACTGCACCTGTATACTGCTGCATACCACTTGGTCCTATTAATGCATGTGTCTCTTATACCAATTCTGCCTTCTTATTTTTGGTTTAAGGTACCACGAATGTGACCATCCAAGAACCTCTCTCTCTCTTTCTTACAGAAGAACAGGAACTAGTATCTCACATTTACTAGTACTATAATGAAGATCTTTGTTATTCTTCTTCTTCTTTCTCCTCTTTTTCTTTTGGGTGTTATGGTTGTCGAGTCCCAGTGCACAAAAAACCCAGTTATTTTCAACTTTGGGGACTCTAATTCGGACACTGGTGGCTTATCTGCTGGAACTGGATCCATTTTTGGCCCACCTAATGGCCGGACATTCTTTCACTCGTCAACTGGTGGTCGATTATCCGACGGTCGCCTAGTTATCGATCTTCTCTGTAAGTATATTTAGTATAAAGACACACAGATAGCCGGTTGGTTCTCCCTCGATCCGATACTTGCCCATCCCCTTGCTTTCTTTTAGATCTAACACACTGTTCTCTACTTGGGCTATATGCATGTATAACCAGGCTTTCAGTAGTCTGTCTGTTTGATTCAATTGGAGCATATAAAATTGCAAATAATACTCTTCACTTCGACAAAAACCTGCATGGGTTGAGCTAGCCTTATCTCATCGCATTAAGGATGATGGCCTTATGCCCGTTTCATGACGACCAGACTTTCGTTGTGATAGCTTAGTTGGTGCACTAGTGGTTAAGTATTATGCATCAAACTATTGAGGCTAGACTGCTTCACAACCGTAACAATCAAATCCACTGATGGGCTATTGAAATCGAACTAACGAGGTATCATTTTCATATTTGGCAGGCGAACACATTAAGACAAGTTATTTGACACCATACTTGCAATCCTTGGATCCAAATTTTAGTAATGGAGCAAATTTTGCAATTAGCGGTGCATCCACTCTACCTGAATACGTTCCCTTCTCTTTAGATGTTCAAATCCTCCAGTTCCGAAGATTTCGGTCTCTCTCTATTGAACTTGTATCCCGAGGTGTGATATCTACCAATGTTTTTATTGGTTTCCGTAGGTGCATTTCTGTCGGATATTTAGAATGGTCTATCAGGCACAATTTCTTCTAATCTAACCTAAAAGAAACATTTGATCCAGGTAAGAAAGGTTTTGTGAACGAACGAGGGTTTGAAAACGCCCTATACACATTCGATATAGGGCAAAATGATCTTTCTGGTGCATTCGGATACTTACCGTACAACCAAGTAGTCCAGAGAATTCCATTATTCATTGCTGAAATCAAATCTGCTGTTTGGGTTAGTAATTGTGGAATTATACTTGGACTTGGTACTCTGATTTGGATGATAGTTACCATTAGTTTTTCGATGTATGACTCTGTTTATTCTAATATTCATAGGTGACATTGATATTCTTCTCTCTGTAGTCTATATATAAAAATGGTGGAAAGAATTTCTGGATACATAATACTGGTCCATTGGGATGTTTGCCTCAAAGACTCTCTTCAACAAGCCATAGTTCAGGAGATCTTGACCAACATGGATGCCTCCGAACACTTAATGACGCTGCGAGAGTCTTTAATGAAAAATTGCGTGCCCTTTGCGAAGAGTTAAGATCTGCAATGAAGAATGTGACTATTGTCTACACGGATATCTTTGCCATTAAGTATGATCTTATAGCTAACTCTGCTAAATATGGTACGTATGTGTTACAAGTTTATGCCTATTCTTAGCTGTGTGCTGAATTTTTCTCTTTTCTAATAATAATATACAGTATACTGATCATGATGACCGTATTAGGTTTCAAGAGTCCATTAATGGCATGCTGTGGATATGGAGGGCCACCTTACAACGTGAACAATAGGGTTGGATGTGGTCAAACTGGTTACAACGTTTGCGCACCAGGAACAAAATGCATCAGCTGGGATGGTGTTCATTACACCGAAGCTGCCAATTCATTTATTGCAACCAAAATATTATCTACAAATTACTCTACACCGCAACTCAAATGGGGTTATTTCTGTAATACCTGATCATCACTATATATAATTCATTTCCAGCACTGGTACTACTACAACTACTAGTTAATAAGTGATTAAAACTACAGTGTATGTATTTTATATATTCCATCCTAATCCACAAAACTATGGGCTAGTTGTGTATTTATATATTCCATCCTAATCTAGAAAACTACGGGCTAATTTAAACAGAGTAAAGTCGACCAAATTAGATGATACTTTTATGCGTGCATACGCCTAAGATTTCAACTTGAATGAATGAAATTTTTTAAAAACAACAACATGAACTCCAATACCGAATATTTAAGTATTCAACTGATAATCAATATCTAGTTAGCATAAAGAAATCGTTGGAAATTGCCGCGAACATGGTTCACTCATTGTTATCATTGAGCTTATAAAGAAAACTTTGTTTGTGAATGTAAAACCCCTTAACCTATAGTGTGACTTAATATAGTTGATAGACTTATAACTCCCACAAACGGTTAAGAATATGGATATAGTTAGGAATTCGTGGGAAAGTCCCAGTAAAATTAGGAAAGTGGACCAAGTATGTATATTAGAAGATTAGGGTTATTTGTTTTTCAGGGTTACTCTCAAAAATAAAATATCCTCCTAAAGTGTTCTTCCTCTATCTTCTTAGAGGCCGCAAGAAAAGTTTTGAAGAGGTAGGAAGACGGAGTTATAGAGAAGCATAATTGAAGATTATAGAGAGATTGTAGTAAAAGCGAAACAGGTAGGTTCTCTAACTTTTATACCTTTTAAGCATGATCTAGTGAGATTACAGGGTACAAAATTACAGTAGTATATATATAGGAAGTTGTTTAATTCGTTTTTCTTATAATAAGCACTTTAATATAATCTTATCAGTTTTTAATCATTTTTCTGTTAGCTTTTGTTAGGTTGATTTGTTCGAGTTAGTTATTCAAGCT
>JAJJMC010013841.1:6759767-6798130 GCA_023531435.1 Papaver californicum
TTCTATTTTAGGGCGGCCGACCTAGAATGATGAGGTGGGGCGTTACAGTGAATAATATCATTGACAAGGTAGTAAGACATGATGAGGTCTTCTTCTACTCTGCTGTATGTATCTCTCTGTATTTTCTTTCTTCTATTTCCCAACCATTCCCAATCAAAACCATTCTACAAAAAGAAATCATCACCAATTCTGATTAATTTTGGAGATTCCAACTCGGATACCGGAGGGGTGCCTGCTGGCACCGGTCTCCCAATAGGTTTGCCCCATGGTATTACATTTTTCCACAGGGGTACCGGCCGGTTAGGAAATGGACGCCTAATTATCGATTTCCTCTGTGAGTATGGATTCATGTTTTTTTCTCATTTTCTTTTTCCAGGACCAATTTACCATCGAGAAAATGTAGTTCTTGTCCATCCGCTTCTTCTTGATTTGAGATCTCACTCTTATTCTGTGTTGACCATTATTCTGTCCTGTGTGTATTGTACATTTTTATTTTATGTGTAGGTGAAAGCTTAAAGCTGAGGCTTCTGAGCCCATATTTGGACTCCCTGGAACCAAATTTCAAAAGTGGCGTCAATTTCGCAGTTACCGGTGCCATGACTTTACCTCAATTTGTTCCTTTTGCGTTGGATGTACAAGTTCGGCAGTTCGTTCGTTTCAAAAATCGTTCACTCGAACTCATTGCACAAGGTACATTGCTCAATTCTTGATGATATTATAAATCAGTTTTATTCTGGCATTGTTTGTATCAGAGTTTTAATCAATGGTTTTTTCCATATAGGTTCAAAAGTTCTGATAGATGAACATGGGTATCGTAATGCGCTTTACATGATTGACATTGGACAAAATGATCTCTTAGTTACCCTATACGCATCAAACTTAACCTCGAAACCGGTACTCGAAAAAATTCCATTATTTCTTACAGAAATCAAATTAGCAATTCAGGTAATTATCAGGAACAACACCCTAGCTATGATATTAGTCAGCCCAGAAATATCTTATTTCATTATGCTTATCCAATTTTGAGGTTGAACTGCATAATCTTTATCAATATGGTGCCAGGAAATTTTGGATACACAACACTGGACCATTAGGTTGTGCTCCGAAAGAGCTTGCTCTACATCCTCATAATGACGCCGATCTTGATCGAATTGGGTGTTTTAAGGTTCACAACGATTTGGCAAAAGCTTTTAATAAGGGATTGAAGGCTATATGTGAGGAATTAAGATCAACTTATAAGGATGCAACCATTGTCTATGTTGATATATATACGATCAAATACGAACTTTTTGCCAAATATAAAAGTTATGGTAAGTACATAACTACATACACTACATATATGTCAAACAACTTCATTCTCTAAATACTCAACCTAAATGATACCGCCATCCATATTTTCTAATTTTTTTTTTTTTTTCATTTAGGTTTTACAAAACCACACAAGGCTTGTTGTGGGTATGGTGGAGACCCAAATAACTACAATGTGAAAGCAACATGTGGGCAACCTGGCTACACAATCTGCGAGAATGTATCACAATCTATAGTGTGGGATGGAGTTCACTACACTGAAGCTGCTAATCAAGTAGTCGCCTCACAGATTCTTTCCACTAAATTTTCCATACCACAAATAGCTCTGGAATCTTTTTGGGACGCTTGACTCTTTTTATTTTGAATCTTCTATTTAGTTCGGTTTTGCTTTCAAGTTCCTAGTTTTTCTAAGTGTCACTGATAAAATTCAGTCAAACATTGTAGTGCCAACTTTCATCGGAAAGTACTGCTTGTCAAATTTGTAAGCACAGTATCACCTAATCACAAGTATTTCTCTTCTCTTTTCTTTGGACCGGAAGACACATTAAAGAATATATCCCCAAACTCAGCCTTTGCCGCCATCCCCACAACAAGCCACTTAATACTGTTCGTCCGAATATTGTAGCCAGTAGAATTTCTGCTGAATCAGTTTTTTGCCTCTTGTGTGTCACACGGCCAGTAAGACCATTCCGCACTTAGTAATGGATTGTTCCTTTTCCAGAGCAGTTTGGTTGGGCTAAGCCGAGCCAACCAAAAAATAGAATGACCAAGCGTCCAAGACCTTCACCAATGAATTCAAAGCTGGTTCTCTAATCCTCCCGGCTCGGATGATAACACAAACGACTGGATAGTGGTGTGTGGTAATTACATGAAACATATGGATGGCTAGATGCAATTTGGTATTCGGAACCCAAAACAATGACCAGAGGATTTAGTTAGGATAGTTGAAGAAGTTGCAAGTGATACATCCGTCTTCTTGGGGATTGATGCCAGAAGAGTTACTCTCAGTAACACAGCAGTGACTCTTGAGATATGGTATCCACCTGGCCAAGGCCATTTACATGCCCTTCTAGTCTCTAATCCTTTAATGCAAGTTGAGTTTTTCAAACTTCCAACTTGCCGCAAAACTCCAATACCAAATAAATAAGAGTAGAAGTTAAAGTGATAGTCAGACGATTCTTTCTTTTTTGGGTACGGTATTTCTGTTAATGTCATTTTTATAATTGCAGCTCTAAGTAATCTCCACCATTAAGACTCTCTTATCTAATCCGCACCGTATATATCTAAGTCAAATGAAGTCCAGGGAACCAGTATTATGTGATTTAATGAATATATATCATAAATAAAAGTATAAACAAATTAACTAAAAGTCATCTATAAGGTCTAATTATACAAAAGATACTTGTCAGCTGGCTTCAATTTGACACAAAGTTTCCAAGAAATTAACACCAAAACCCAATAAATTAGGCCATTAATTAATTAAGAATGTGATTAATAATTCAATTAACAATTATGAAATCTGTTAATGAACTGTGATATATTGAATAGAAGTCACTGATTAGTTCAGAAGTAGCAAGACATTAGAAATGAGTTCTTTCAATATCTTTTATGTTTTTCTCTGTGTGTTCTCGGTTCAGTTTCATTACACTTTGCAAGCAACATCGCCCATTTTATTCAGTTTTGGAGGTACGGGAGCAGATACAGGTGGATGTGTCCCTGCATCTGGTGTCTATATCGGTTTGCCCCATGGTAGTACGTTCTTCAACAAGGGTACTGGCCGCTTTGGTGATGGACGCCTAATTGTCGATTTCCTTTGTAAGTATCCGTTCTGATTATACTCATCACATTTCCTTTTCAAGATCTCGATCTTACTGATTATATTTTGACCACTATTTAGTATTTGTATAGTGTATCATAATGTCCATATTGTGTTGTACCTTGTACATATAGGTGAAAGTTATTGGCACCAGATTTCCGAAGTGGTGCAAATTTCGCTATCTCGGGTTCAAAAACCACCATGGATATATGGGCCCCCTTTTCACTAGACGTGCAAGTTAAACAGTTCTTTCACTTCCAAGTCCGTTCACTCCAACTCCTCTCAGAAGGCAGAATTCACAACCAATTTTGGATAAACAGCAGTTCATTTTATTTTAGTCAACATACTTAGAATTATGAGAATGCTTCTTTGTCCCATGTAGGTCACAAATATATGACAACCGAAAAAGGGTTCAGAAATGCGCTTTACATGATTGACATCGGACAAAATGATCTTTTAGATGCCTTATATCTAGGGGCAATTGGAAATATGTCCCATTTGAATTATCAATTGAGGATATGTCCTGTAACGGTCGAAATTAAGAGATATATCTCAGCCGTCTATTTTTTCCGTTAAATACATATGTTTAGGCAGTTATGCCCTTGAGCAGCTTCATATTTTTTCCGTTAAATCAACTCCCGTTTCCGTCAATCAACCACCATCATGATCAATTTTATGAATCCGGATATATTTCCAATTTTTCCTCTTTTTAACCATTAAATATTTTATGTGGAGGGCATAACTGTCGGAAAATATGTATTTAACGGAAAAAATAGACGGTTGGGACATATCCTTTAATTTCGACCGTTACAGAACATATCCCTTAATTGCTAGTTCAAATCCAGAATATATTTCTAATTTTCCCTTATATCTATCAAACTCAACTGCAACACCCGTACTCAAAAAGATTCCAGCAATGCTTGCAGAAATCAAATTAGCCGTTCAGGTACTTGTCATGATCCAGAGGGTAATGCATAAATTGTTCGAATCATTTTGGCTTATCTGACTTTTGATTTTAAAATGTAGAATCTTTATATATTTGGTGGCAAGAAATTTTGGATACACAACACCGGACCACTGGGTTGTGTCCCGAGAGAGCTTGCTCGTCACCCTCATAACAACACGGATCTTGAACCAATTGGATGTTATAAGGTTCACAGTGGTGTGTCCATAGCTTTTGATAAAGGATTGAAGGCTATTTGTGAAGAATTGAGGTCAACATTTATAGATGCAACCATTGTCTATGTTGATATATATGAAATCAAATACGACCGTTTTGCCAGATACAAAAGCTATGGTAAGCAGCTGCAACACACACTGTTTTTCTCAATAAGACAATATATGAGGAACATTTTGCTTCTTTTTGAAAACTTGAATGTGCTAATAATGTCATGGATTATATTTTTAATGGCCTGTCTTTTTTGTTCGTTTAGGTTTTATCAAACCACATAAGGCTTGTTGTGGGTATGGGGGTGAGCCAAACAATTACAACGTGAAGGCAACATGTGGTCAACCTGGCTACACAATTTGTGACAATGTAACACAATCTATAAGTTGGGATGGATTTCACTACACCGATGCCACTAACCGTATAGTTGCCTCACAAATCCTTTCTAAAAAAATTTCCACACCACCTGTAACCTTGGATTCATTTTGGAGTTCTTGATTTTCTTTTGTTCTATCAGCAAAAAAAGATGAACGGGTCTTAAGAGATTGATAACTTCAGTACTAATAAAATTTGGATTGAGGGTTTAAACATGCATGTGAAGGACACGTTTGTAGTGGCATTAGCTTCACATTCAGTCTTTGTAAAGCTAATTCAAACTTTATTTTCTTCCTTCAAGTGTGTAATATTGAAGTTTCTCTAAACAAATTTAATCGTTCAAATTTCTCCTTGAAATGATACGTCAGTGTAACACGACTGTAAGGGTATATGTGTATTTTTTCCTTTTTTCTTATTTATTTTTGTTTGCTATTGTTTCTACTACTATTTTCAATTTCTTCAACGTTCTTTTCTAATGAAGAACTTGGATATCCTACATTACTTCCTTGGAATTGAGGCTACTTTTCAAGACTCTAATATCTTGTTTGGATAATACTTAAGAAATTGCTTTTTGATTTTTAGAAAAAAAAAAGTCAGAAGTTATAGTTTGGGTTGTTGGGTCTGTCAGTTAAGAGTTTGAGTTTGGTAAAACTCAAACTTAGTCGATAATTTTGGATAGTTAGAGTTTGGGATAAACTTTAATTAGTTTAGTTATTCCTAAAGTCTAGGAACTTAAGAACCAAGTTAGGAAAAACTTGTTTCTTAAGTTTGTGGCCAAGATAGAGTTGGGCTCATGGTATGAAGTAAGTTCAAAGGGGCAGACAAGGTTCAAAGGGCGCGTAATGATTGTAACTAAGTTCTGTAACTGAGCTGATCATATATGGTCTGATTGAGTTGGCATGTAATATACATTGAATGATATCAATTAACATGGAGTTGTGAACATAAAGGAGCTTGGTGCATCTCAAGATGTTGCATAACGGTGATCATATGATAATGGTTGGTGAGATGGTTTTGGACTCACCAAGATGGAAATTTGTTGGCTTAAGGGATTTTTCACTGAGGTGGAGATACGTACAATCACATGTAGGTTGGATTGTTGAGTCGTGAGTTGGTGACGTTCAAGTTTGATTTGCTCTCTTCTGGTAGAGGTTCTATGGAACAATTATGGTGAACTACATTCGGTTTGATTCCTTGCGGTTAGGATACTTATGCAGTATTTGGTGCAATCGGTTTTCAGAAGATAGAGGGGATATCATAATGATCGTCTCATGCATAATCCGAGGTGGGGAATTATGGGGTTAGTCGGTTAAGAGTTTGAGTTTGGTAAAACTCAAACTTAGACGGTAATTTTGGATAATGATATGTTATGAAATAACATTTGGTAGATTTACACCGCACTTACACCATCATCTTTTCATGTCCTCTTCACCTCTTTATTTTTCCTACTACTTTGTAACCACCACCACCACTAGTAGTAACGGGTGCATGCCCCTTAATTCTATGGTAAATGCTCATCTTCTCCCCCCTATAAATAGAGAGCATTTCCTTTGTAATGTGATATCCCAATAAGAATTCTTCTTCTTCTTCTTCTTCTTCTTCTTCTTCTTCTTCTTCTTCTTCTTCTTCTTCTTCTTCTATATTTTCTTTAGTTTACAAAACGTCATCAACACGCTCTAATCACCGGGCAGTTTAGAGTTTTTTCTTTTGAGATCGATCAACTTTTTCTTCTTATTTCAAAATATAATATAATCGTTTTTTTCTTGTTTTTTTTTATTAAAAAAACCCTAATTTTTCTAATTAGGTTTATTTATTTTTTGTTTTTCAGCTAATTTATATGATCTAACTTTTTAGTTTCTCATAAATCATATGATGTACATGTAAATATTTTTGTTTAATCATATCTTTATTCACTGATTATCATACTTTAATGAATAGTATTGATAAATGGATTGGGATAACCAGCACGTTATATACTGAGTTGTCTAAAATTATTAAGAGTTTCAATGTGATTGTTGTATTCACCGTTTTAGATATCGCATCTGTGGCTCTGCCTCTTTGCCGTTGAAAAAAAAAAAGAAACTCCCCAACAGTATACTAATATTTGGTTGTTGTGTATTTATATGTACTCTCGCTTTGGATTAAAACAAGTTTAATAATGAGCCTTGATACTCATTCACTCGCGGCACTCTCATTGGTAAAATAAAACTTTCTATGATGCTTATTTAATATTATTTTTGAGTATTATTAGTTGATTTGCTAACTGTTTCCCTTATGCCAAATATTTTTCATGGTATACCATGTATATTGTAACAATTCCATATTATCAACTATCTTTGAATCAATTTAATTCAATGTACATGCATACGTATATATCTGATGTCATTTTTCTGCCTTGAAGATAAAAAAAAAAACTATATGTATATGCTCCATAAAAATGGTTGTATATTACAAATTATTCTTCTAAGATGGTTCATATCTCTCTAATGCACCAACCAACATAGTATAGTTGTTTTCAAAGTTCCTTTTAATTAGTGCACTTGGAATCTCTTAGTTATTTTTAAAAAGACATATTCTATACTTATATGAAATTTGGGTGATTAACTTTGTTAATTAAATTAATTTTCCCTTTTCTTTAATTTTCTTTATTATATAGAGAAAAATCCATTAAAAAGGTTTACACTTACCGTTTCTATTCCTTCAATGAAACCGTAATTACCAAAAAATTGGTGTTATTTTCGATTTAATTATCTTTACGGTAATTAATCACGTGTATGGTTCATGTGATTTATCATACTGTTTCTATTTATTTGAAAGAAATCATGTGTCACTAATAAGAATACCCACAAAATGGATTTTTCATATGCGATGATTAAAATGATATTTTTTTATCTTGTCGATACAATTTCGATAAATCGTTCTCTCCATCAATTCTATGAGATGAGATGTAAATAAATTGACATTCTAAATTATTTTTAAGTCAATATGATTATATTCCTTACAAGGAACCATTCATAACGAATATCAATTGGTTTTTTATTCTCTACAAGAAACCATCCATTAACCACACAATTTGGATTTTCTCTAAAAGAAAGTATCGATAATGATTTCTTTATATTCCTAAAAGAAACATACAAACCAATTGATATTGTTTTGTTCCATCATTTCTCTAAGATGAAAAATTAAGTTTGGTGTTTCTTAAAATAGCCAATATGGTTTGATCTTTTTTCGCCGATTTAAAAAAATACACGAATTATAGGTTTACGAAAAACCTAAACCATCAAATATGATTTTATCTAATAATAAACCACTAGTTTTTATTCCTTCAAATAAACTGTTCATCAACCACTAAGTGGATATTTTTCTACAAAAAATAACGATGATGATTTCTTTATTTTTCTTAAAAATAAACATATAAGCCAACTAGATTTGGTTTTTCCCTATCGATCCTAAAGGGATAAAATATCGTTATTATGGTATTCTCAATTGCAAACACCGATGAAACAAGGAATTGTTGCATTATTGAGGGATATTTAGCAAAAAATATATATTTTCTTCCTAGTGCTAATCTCCAAAATTGAGACCGTTCAACTTTATGTTGGAATACGGTAGGACATAAAAGATCTATGGGTGTGCACCCGTGTTTTTTAACCAATATCATTAGTCCTTGTAGTGACTATATTGATCTTGATTTTCTTTTGATAAAGAAAATATCCATAATTTTATTCTAAATCATTATCTCGTTGGTCTTTGAGGTCATGCAATTGTTCGAGATTTGTTTGCATATTTTCAATGTTTTTGGTTTTAACATAATTTATTTTTATTTTTTTGTTCCAAAAGTAGTCCATGGTTGATGGTAAACATGTATGTCCATTAAGATTGCATTTTTTTTCACGTCGAAAGACATACTTTATAATGAGTATATGTCTCTAATTATCGGATAATATTTTATGAAACTTGAAGTTTTTGTATATGAGATGATAAAAAATCCACCATGATCAGGGGGAGAGTATACACTACTAGAATATATTGGGGTTAATAACTTATAAATTATATCAATCTCTCTCCCAGCATGATCAAATTGATAAAGTTTGTCACTAATAATAGGTGTGAAATATTTCATTTTTCTTTTATATAAGCTTTTTCCTCTTGAAAGGCATATCCAATTACATATAGCAACAAGTAGCGTTTTATAATAAGCTAAAAATAGTGATTCAACAAAGTCGATCAAAACAAAATCCATATTCTCATATTTTATGTCTTCTCACTGGAATATGGGGAGATTACAATTCCCACGGGCGCTGGTACCAATAATTGTTTGAATTTTTCCATATATGCGTACACTTGAGAATTATATGGGATTGTGGTAAGGTAAAATAATTGTTGAGTATTCGTTTACAGTAGCTACTGAAATAATAAATGATGGTGGTTGTTAACCCCTCTGCAGAGTGATATTGACATATGTGATTGGTAGGCACAAAAAATCCAAATTATATTGGATTGAAATCTCTTGAATAATGCAATATTTGGATCCAAGACTTAGCACCTTAAACGTGCAAGCATGAATTCTAAATATTATAGGTTGGTGTAGTCTTCATGCGTTATATGAGAAATATGATCGTCTAAAAAACGATTTCAGGGTTTTATTTTTTTCTAAAACCCTATGATTGGTTCAATAATATTTTGTTCACCTTATATGATGCATATGGTGTGGTAGTCCTTGAAGGACTTGTTTTTCATTTACACAAGAATGTGATCGGAGAACATATTCAAATTTGTAATCCATGGAGGATTCAAATTATGCCCAGGAAGCCACCTGACTCGATTATGTCAGGTTTGACAATCCTTTATGTATTTTTAGAAATTTGGTACAAAGCCAAAAATCCAAAATAGTTGATGATATCAACTTTGTAGGTATCATGAAGAGTCCTTAAGAACACAAAAATTCACGCTTAGCAGCATAAATTCTATAACTTCTTGATTTGTGTAATTAAAAGTTATGCTAGCATAAAGCTTGTCTATTAACTAGACAATAAATTTTGTTTTGATGCTTATTTTCTAAGCTCATATAATTGAGTTAGCATCCACAAAGACGTCAAAAGTTGTACTCTTTTTCCTTCGTTTTAGGTTTTGTCCAATGTGGTTTTCCTTACAAGGTTTTAACGAGGCAACATCTCGCCGACGTTGAATTTTCATTCAAAATGTTGATATTGCATTATTTTTCCTTCGTCCAAATTTTATCCCATCGGGTTTTATTGACAAGGTTTTAGTGAGGCAATTTAATTCGACATCATGGTCATCCAAGGGGGAGTTGTATATTTTTGTCTATTTAGTGGATGCCCATATTTGATTAGACCAAATCAACATAACCACCTCCTAGGATTTTAGATTCCTTTTGAACCACAGAAGGTTTAATCAAAAATACTGTTTTTGTTTGTTTATGTATGGTAACATATTCGTATCTTGGCACTTTGATGAAGAAACTACATCAACTACTTGTGCAAATCATCTCTGAGAAGCTAACAATCCAAGACACAAGTCCTTATTGTACTTAAAGAAGCATGAAGACTCGAGAACACTACTACTAGAAGACTAACACAAAAGAAGACTTCATCAACTAGCAATTTTCTGCATTCAAGAAACTCGATCATCGAAATTGAGAAGTCGATATCGACTCAAACATTTGCGAACCAAGATTTAACTGAAGTACTTATTAGGGGGGGCATCATGGTAAAAGGTATTTCACTAGACAATCATGTTGTCCTTTTTTCCCTTCGTCAAGGTTTTGTTCCATTAAGTTTTCCTTGTCAAGGTTTTAACGAGGCATCATACCGTGTCCAACACTACTCTATATGTTTTGTACTCTTTTTTCCTTCGCCTAGGTTTTTCCCTACGGGTTTTCCTTGTAAGATTTTACTAAGGCAATGTTAGTACTGTGGTGTCATCCAAGAGGGAGTGTTATAAAATAACATTTGGTGGATTTACACCACCATCTTTTCATGCCCTCTTCACCTCTTCATTTCCCCCACTACTTTGTAAATACCACCACTAGTAGTAATGGGTGCATGCCCCTTAATTCTATGATAAATGCTCATCTTCTTCTCCCTACAAATAGAGCACATTTCCTTTTTAAAGTGATATCCCAATAATAATTCTCTTTCTTCTTTATTTCTATGTTTTCTTTAGTTTACAACAAGATAAACTTTAATTAGTTTACTTATTCCTAAAATCTAGGAACTTAAGAACCAAGTTAGGGAAAACTTTTTCCTTAAGTTTGGGTTCTTAGAGTGCAAGTTAGGAAACCCTAATCTTGTAGGATAATTAATATGACTCTTATAAAAAGATGTCTAGGCTATGAGTTCTCAATGGATTTCTCAGTAGAGATGTGAGGAGTTCATCCCACCTCTTGGGGTGGATGTCAGAGATCATTATGGTGTAATGAGTACATCATTATGGGTTTATGGAGTTCTTATTGATGTTGGAAGATATGTCGTTATGGAGTATTCGTATGGAGATGTTGGTAAGACATCGTGTTTAAGGAGAAGATCATCTTGGTGGTGCTTGAGTAAATTATTGGTGTTGAACAAAAGGCGTTCATGAATAATTTATGTCAGGATGTACAGAGAGCATCATCTCGTTGTAGAGACAATGTGGTAAACATTATCTTGTTTGGGTGAAAACGATACTTTAGAGTTATAGAGTGTTTGTGAGAGTTTCTTGTGTTCGGTCACATTGTGGCGAGTCGATGGATTGATTAGTCAATCATATCTGTAATTCTTAGTTGGTGGTTCTATAATAAAGAAAGATGTCATAGCCGCTTGTTGGATGTAGACAATATACACACATTGTATATATTGTTGAACCACGTTAATTAAAATTTGTGAGTACTTTACTTATCGCTTTTGTTTATGATTTGCATATGTGTGGTTCTCTTTCTATTTTTCTCATCCTAGATCATAGTAAAGAGGTTCATAGAGCAATCCGAGATATCTAGGATTTCTTGTTGGCTAGTTTGTTTCCGCAATATTAATTAGCATGTTTAGATGGCTCTGAACCCCAACATGGGTACACAATTCCAAAATGACTCGTGGAAGGAAAAATCAGAAGTTATAGTTTGGGTACACAATTCTAAAATGACTTGTGGAAGCAAAAAAGTTAAATTTTTATGAAGCATAATGTTTTTGCTTCTGACTTGTGTTTATAAAAAAATAAAAATACTTTTACCTTCTGCTTCTCATATACCCTAAAAGTATATTATTCTTTCTCAGAATACATTTGATCTTCTCAAGAAAACCAATATGCTTCTTTGTAAACCAGTTAAGACTTAGAATATAATTTTCTGTTGGTAAAAATACTCACATATGTTAGCTTCATATATAAGCATAGGGGGTGATCTACAATACCTCACTACGATTAGACCTGACATATGCTTTGGGGTCAATTAAATATGTCTGCAAATTTATGCACTAAACCACTTTTGAACATCCATTTCTTGTCAAGAAGAAAATACACGTACATAAACATACACCCTTACACTCGTGTGACACACAGTAATGTACTCTTATACTCCCCTCAAGCTGATATTGATATTGGTAACAAGAGAGACAAAGACTAGATGAAGCAATCCCTTGGTAAAAAAGGCTAGCTACCTGCTCAAGGAAGAGAACAAGTTGGATAGAAGAAATCCAGAAGTTACACGCATACCCATCTATTCATACACTCCATACATTATATTTGTGTCTCGAAGGACTTGTTTGGAATCTGAAGGCATCTTTCACTTAATTAATGTAAAAAGGAACCCTTTATTTCATTGCAATTGTATCTAAAAATTAATAAACAGCACCAAAATTTGTTGAGTCAAATTGTTTTATCTTGTCGAATTCTCAGATGGTCTTACCGGATTTCAGTTACAAAGGCGAAAAATGAATCTTAAATCTCGAAGTACCGCATACCACCCCCGTGTTCTGTCTTATGTACAACCGCTTACGCATTTTGATGGGATTGATATGGTGAACTTCAACATCTCCATCTTGTTCGTCTTAGTTGCCGCTCTCCATAGCTACCAGTATAGATACCTTCTCCTTTTTAGAACAATGCCCCAAGAAATTAAATGATTTACGGATAAAGCAAAATTGTGTCTTGCTCCTTGAGTTGGGAATTATCATTCCCTGGTAAATTCCACATATCCCTTGAGTTCGAGACAGTCAGACTGTTACAGCAGACAATATTATAAGCTACTGTAATATCAATTGGCATGACCCTCGCATCCTTCCTTTTCAAATCGACTTGAATCTATGTTTGCAAATCAAAAATGAAGTTGAACTTGGCTTGTTCAAACATATTGGTTATTCCCGGTATTGACGAATAAAACTCGTTTGTATATTCTCATAATGATCCAGTATACTTGAGTTGACATAAGTTTTGAAGGATCAGTTCCTTTTTTCGCACTTCCCATGCTATTATTTTAGGGCGACCAACACTTTCCTCATCAATTTAGCAGGACCTTTTGATTCGAAAAATTCCCGGAGGGAGTGATGACATGGCGACGATTTCAAATGAGTTTTCTAAATCTAGCTTTTCTTGAGCTTACTCATCACGGCGTCTACTTCTTAGCCTTTTCCTATCGATCTTTCATAAAAATAATGTGCAAAGATCGTTGATTAGTTAAGAAACAATCTTGGGGTCAGTTGATTTCCCCTCTCTAGATGAATCATATGGTGCTAATGGAGGTTTTACTGTAAACCCTAGAAATAATTCAAAATTGAGTTTTGATGGTACTGCTTACGGATGACAAAATATAGCATTTACTAGATGATAAGTGTTCAAAAGCTAAGAGCTAATAGTGAACAAAAAAACCTAACAACTTGTAAGTTGAAAGCTAACCGCAAGATGGAACCTAACAACTTGTAATTTGAAAGTTGCCGAAGACTAAGGGTGATAATCAGTTTTTAGCTATTGACGGGAAACTGAGCACGGTTTGGAGGGTCCATCTCTGACAGAGTTTCCATGAGAATTCAACAGGATCACACCACTAGACGTGAGGGAACAACACCTGAAATATGTACATGTATAAATAGACGGAAATACATTGTATATAATGAAACTAAGATTTAATACAATAAGAATTTACATTTTACTGTATTCTCTCTCCTCAATTATTATTACTCATTTTCTTATCATTTATTCTTAATTTCTCTAAGTTTCCTTTATAAGTATATGAAATTTAGATGAATATTAGGTTGATTTTGTGAATTCTAGTAGCTAATCAAGTAACCAAAGATCTCTGTGATGCAATCTTGTGAAGGCATGTAACATGAAACTTATTTGTATCTTCATTGGCGCCTAGTGTGGGGTATAAATCTAGATTTCAGGGTTTTTAAAACTTATTTTACTTTGGATTTTCTGTTAAAACCGGAGATGTTGTGAATCGATGTTAATTTTCCAGCTATCTTTAAGTTGATTTTCATCAATTTGATAAAGTTTTTTTATGATGAAACTAGCTTATCATGCTTGATTTACTAGTAAAACGATAACTAAAATGAATAGTCGTCGGATTCCAGCAAATTTTCTGTTCGCGGTAACTAATCTTGTTTCGGATGTTGATTTTCTTGATAATTCTTTTATTAAATTAGCTTTTAATGCTTTGTTCACTTTGAAAATCATAATTAATATGAAAGTTCAGGTAGATATAAACAACTTGAACAATCTAACCGTGCTTTTAATTGTTTTTTTTTAATGTTTTTCAACTTAAATCAAAGCATCAACAACGTTTTTCGTGCACCAATGATGAAGAACCATCTTACTAACGCCCGTGAAGATCATTTTAAGTGTTTTTTCTTCCAAATTCCATACTCAGAACTCAGAGAAGTTTCTCGAATGATTTCCCGTTGTTTACATCGATAATTTCAATTTTATCTGAAATTACATCGTCAGATCTTAATTAATTTCTAATCTGATAATTTTTTTAGTATAATCTTTCTCGATAACAATCACATGGTTGTTTGCATGATAAATCTAGATTCATTGGGTTTTTTATGATATTACATATTCTAAGCGGTAGATCTAATGACTAGTGTTATCTTTTTAAATATTTTTGAATATTTGATCCTAATTTTGTTATATTGAATCTTAATCGTTGAATATCTTTATTATATTATTATGTCGGTTTAAACTAAAAACCTATTAAAAGTTAGTTTTGAAAATAACTTCATGTTTTGAACCGTAGATCTAATTCGTCGATCGATTTTTGATTTAATTTCACTGTAATTATCCTCGGCGGCGAGGTTCTCACCTAATAAATGACAGAGGTTTATCTATACCTCTACTTTTGCCAGTGAATCATGTTATTCAGGTACCTCATGAGACATTTCAAGAACTGATTAATTTAACCAACAGTTTAACTGATAGGGTTAACCGAATGGAAACACGACCTCAAGCTCATCAAATAACTCCAGTTTAACCCGGTCCATCATCAACTAAAATTGGTCTCAACTCAATACCAACCCTACCTACCAATCTTCAATACCAGCAGGTCAGAAGCACGAACAATTGACATTTTACTCCACCGAGACACATTGAGTCAGAGCTGAGACAAGTTATAACTACATGTTCTGAAACTGAATCTTTAGAAGTAATGCTGACAAGGATGATGAAAGAACATGAGGATAAAATCAAACAAATGATTTCAAATCCTAAGGGATTTCCGACATCTAGGTTTCAAGCTAGACCACTATCAAGGGAATTTCAGGAGTGTAAACTACCTGGAAAGTTCCATCTACCAAACTTCACCCAGTACAAGGAAAATATTGACCAAAATGAAATTTTCTTCTACTATGAACAGATGATGGATATCTATCTTGAGAGTACTCACATCTTAGCCAGGTTCTTTGTAAGTATCTTATAAGATGAGGCTTTAAATTGGTTTAGCTGTTTGCCAGCAAACTCAGTTCATAGCTATCAAAGCAATAAAGAACTGTTCATTCATAATTTTTCTTGTAACATAAAACAAGCTGACGCATTTGATTAAACCTTTGGAGTAACTCAAAGAGCTGGTGAGATCTTGACAGATTTTCTAAGAAGCTTCAAAGGTGCAACTTTTCTAATCGACAAGATACATGAGAGAATGTTGTGTGTCTTATTCAAAACAACCCTATTACCTGGTGATATCAGAAATTCTTTTACATGTTATATTCAAAACTCTTTTGAGGAAGTTTACAACAATGCTGGCAAGTTCGTGAAAAGAGAGCAAGATAATCCAGTTACCGCCTCTGATCAACAAAGTATATGACGATGTTGTATTCAACAAAATTATTTCACGTTCTCATACTTTTTAAAATATAGATTAAGTATAAGGGTAAGAACGAGTTCGCTCCATGAGAGGTATTGGTTGTTATTTGAATTTAGTAACTTACGTAAAAGGGGGATTTTATGATTAACTGAAAGTAAACTAAACTAATAAGAAAACAAGAACTTGTAAAAAGTTATCAATGAGTTGAGAATATTGGCTAAGGATAAGTCTTCATTCAAAAACATGTTCTTGTATCAATAGTTAGAATTGAAATTTAATTTGTCATTATTAAAAATCCTAGAATATCTCAATCGCGAAAATATTTTGTTAATTTCCTTGTATCATCACATCAGCATAAGACGAGAACATGAATTCTACTGAGTGAATAACCCAACGCATTGCACAATTAAGTTTTACCCACTAAGAGCATTAAAATTGGTGAAAGAGACTAATCAATGAAATTGACATGCCCGAGCAATTAATTTATTATTCTGGAACTTTTTGTGGTATTCCATAACTACCTACGGCTAAGAATCAAGACTACAACCTAGGCGTAATACAACAACTTGGAAATTTCTGAAATTTCTAATCCACCTACGGCAAGGAACCAAGCCTCCGAACTAGATGTAACACTTCATACGACTAGAAAAATATTATCTACGGTTAAGTACTGTATGGCAAATTTTTTATATTTTTCAGACTTGCTTACGACTAATAATTCATCTTTTCCCAGCCATAAAAACATAATGTTACTAGCCTATATGGCTGGAAAATGATGAATCCCTATCCATAAATTGGCTATTTATAGATAGGAAAAGAAGAATTCCTAGTCGTAGACAGTGTTTACGGCTAGAAGTTCATCTTTTCCTAGCAGTAGGTATTTTCTAAAACTGAAATTGAATTCTAATTTGATCAAATCTAACACATTTAAGCAATAAAAAAAATATTGGGTTTGTTGATTCTTATCTAATAAAATTCATGTTTGGAATGTTAACAGGTTGGGAACTTCTTGATTTATCAATTCATCATTTTCTTCTTGGAGTTCATCATCTTCGTCATTCGGTGGTGACTTAACTATATGTAATCCTTCACGCGGATTTGGATTTTTATATCTATTGAAAGTATTCGACCGCATCTTCTTTTATAGATGGAGTTTAGTCTACGATGAATAATTTCAAGAATCGGCAAATTGATCATTCAATTTAGTTTGAAGATGAAAATAGAGGAAAAATAAAAAGAACGACTAGGTTTTGGAGCATAGTAAATAAATTTAGGATTTGATTTTGTTGAAGATACTAAATAGGTTTAGTTATGGAGAAAGGGTAATCAGACAGTTGTTGAAAATATGTCACTCTCTGTCCACATTCTAGGAAATCGAATCCTGAAAGAGCCTTCTATGAAAAAAGCCTAAAAACAGGTTTCTTAACTTGGATTTATTTGAATAGTTATCCCTCAAAAGATAACATCCTCTTTCCCTTTCTTCTCTCTTCTTAACCGTTTTTCCCAAAAAAATACTCAAAAACTTTCTCCTTGAATATCGTCAACTTCTTATACCTAGATTTGCTCGGTTTAGTTTAATTTTGATCTATCGAGTAGATCTAGGTGAAGTTATTAATATTTTGTTAATTAAATTGTATGTAATTATTATATATTAAATAAATAGTAATTTCACTTTGGGTGATTGTCAGGGTATGTTAGGTTTTTTATTTTATATTTTAATTACAATTTCATATAGCCTCTAGGGCGATTCTATTGATTGCTACAATCGTTTCAATTATATTTACAAGGGAAATCTACACCGGCTTGATGTAGATCTAACTACTTATGAAGATCTGTGACTACTGGACATGATTGCGGTTTAGATATATGATAGGTGTCTAAAACACCTTAATTAGTATCAATTGTTTATATTTTCTTTGCTATTTTTTTTGTAAATTATGTATTTTACCTTTGTTTTTGAGTTTTTAGATATTTTGGAGTCATTTGGATCAAAAAAAAAGAAAAAATCAGCTAAAAAAGGGCAGAACTGTCTTCATATCCAAGTGAGGGGTGTATTAATCTAGCTCTAGGGTATAACCTAAAAAGAATCATTTCCCCTCTTTCTCTTCTCTTAGTTCTTTAGGTCACTCCTACACCACTCACGCCAGCCGTGAGAAATAAAGATGGAGGCGCTGTTAGGTTAAAGATCGAGCAGTGAAATAGAATCATATCGAGAATGAATGAAAGGTGATGATGTTGTGAATGGCAGTGAACTGAAATGGGTGTTAATGGATTTCGTTGATGGTCGATGCTGCTGAAATTGAAAAAAAAAATATTTATTCTGTGATTTGCAATGGCATAGCAATGGCAGATGGGTGTTGTGTTGTTGGTACTGGTTGAGAAGAGAAAAGAAAATACATCTGTTCGAGTGAAGGAACAAGGAAGTAAATGAGATTTCGATTTGAGATGAGAACAAAGAGAGTGGGTTCAATTGTGAATCTGAGAAGAAAAGTGAGATGGGTCTGTAGTCGAGGAGCTAGTGTGGGATGCTTTCTTGAAGTGAAAAGATACAGGAAAATTGAGGAAAGGATCGAGGTGGAGCAGTGAGATGGGTCTTGATTATTGTCTTGAATAAAGCTGAAATACAAGAAATAAAGAATGGGGATCACAACCAAAAGTATATAAACTCCAAAAGAATACATTTTCTTCTCCTGAATCGCTTCACCATAGCATTTTGAAAATAAAATCGAGAAGACACAAGATTTCATGTGATTCAATCAGCGAAACTATTTCAAAATAAATAGTTTGGATCCATTGGAAAGATCAAATTTATATTTATATAGAAGAAAAAGAAAAGAGAAAATAATCTATATTAATAAGATGACTTCGTGTTTATCATAATCATGCTAATCCTGAATCAAATGAACTAAAATTTACATAATTTCATACCTAAGCCCTTTTCTATTACTCCAATGACTTCAGTCTAATTTTCCTCTTCCGATATTTTTCTCTCCTTATTTTCCAACCCCTTTCCCTGTTAATGAGCTTGGTATTTATAGCTTAGTTGATGGAGCTCACGAATCTACCTTTCCACATATTTATTCTTATCCATTCTTGGACAATGTGTAATTCCGCAAAGCCTTTTTGCAATTCCCGCACAGTCTGATTGTTCCTTCCGTAAATATTAGCCTGTGTACTGCCTGTTTCCCATAGTTTCTTACGGATTATCCCGCACTTCTTTTGCGGTCTTGTAGTTAAGTTATTATTTTAGACTGGAATGACTGTTGCGATCTTATTTGAATCATGGCATGTTGGACACGTAGCTATTTAAAGTGATTAGTCATACTTTAATTCTTTGCATTCCACTGCTTAGAGAGTTGATACGTGTCAGTCATGCATCAATACTCATTATTACTCTTTTGTTGTGTCAGGATTTCCCGCAACCTGTTGTCAGTCGAGCAATTAAAGCTGTCTGTCTTGATCAGTGTACCTTACTTTCCCGCAACCCACGTGTAAGTCAAGCAGCGAGGCTATCTGTTTTGTGCAGTGTGCCTTACTTTCCCGCAACCCACGTGTAAGTCAAGCAGCGAGGCTATCTGTTTTGTGCAGTGTGCCTTACTTTACCGCAACCCATGTGTAAGTCAAGCAGCGAGGCTATCTGTTTTGTGCAGTGTGCCTTACTTTCCCGCAACCCACGTGTAAGTCAAGCATCGAGGCTATCTGTTTTGTGCAGTATGCCTTACTTTCCCGCAACCCACGTGTCGGTTATGCATTAATGCTGTCAAGATCACTTTAAAGATTTTATAGCTGTCAATTTAACGCTTTCAAAAGACTTTGTTCCAGTGTTTCTCGTCTCATCATAGCTCGTTATTTCTCCAATAGTTTTCAAACACGTGTTCCTCAGATTTTATTCTCTCACAATTTGCCCTCTTTTCCTTTTTTTTTCAAATTTTGACAGTTGTTAAAAATTTTGAAAAAAGAAAAATAATGATTACTTTTCTATTTCCCACGCCTGCATTAACTCCTTGTTACGATTTTCCCTATTTTTCGCTAGCATTAACTCACTTTTGCACGTTTTCTTCAGTTGGCGCTTTTCGAGGAAATCAAATCTCTGAACTTTATTTCTTTTCAGTTTTCGACGGTTCGTCAGTTTCAACTTTTCCCTATTTAATACCAATTATTTTCTTCATTCCATTCTTTACACCTTTTGTCTTTTCCTTCTTAAAGTTGCAACCCTTTTTATTCCTCTTAGCTTTTCAAAGATTCTTCAATATCTTTTCATTCTCAACTTCTTCAATTCGAAATTCTTTCATCGGGATCCAGTCTTGCTATTATCAAAGTATTCTTCTTAGATTCTTCTATTCCCATGTAAGTTATTCCTTTGTTTTTACTCTTTTCCGTGTTTGCTTGATTATTATTCACTGTCATGTAGATTATTTTGAGTTTAATAGTGAAGATGATGTTGATGCTCCTACCTGTTTATTACTTATTGGAACGAACGATGATTGTGAAGTTGTTGAATTTTCTTTTGATGATTGGTTGTTCTGACACGATTTCTGATTTCTCTTGATTATAGAATAATTGTTATCTTATTGTTCTTTTATTTTGTTACCTTTTATTCTGCTCTGGCTTTTTGATCTTTATTAATCTTTATTTTTTCCTTCTTCCCTGTAGATAAAAATCTATCATGGCTGGAAAAGGTAAAGCTCGAGTTTCTAATGATGCTTGTCGTCAAGATGATCAACATTTACATAAGATGCCATCCTGATATCCTATATCGAGGAGTCATCCTTCGGAACCTGCAAGGCCCGCAAATGTCCAAGCAATGTATAATCTTGTTCCTAAAGACAAGCAGGCTCATAAAAGTTGTAGCTTCAGGTCTATAGATCTCGAAGAGTTTAAAAGGATCCATGGTCTCGAAGGATTCAAAGTCTCCTTTTTCGATTGCGCTTCCGATGAAATTTCTCTGGAAATGATAGAGGGTTTTCAATATACCAATGTTAGATTATTAATTCCCACAGGAGCTATAGATGCGGGCTTACAGCTTCCCTTGTATCAAAAAAAGAATCATTTTCAATTTGAAGTCTTTGCGAGTCGTAATCAGTCTCACCAAGGCTTAGTGCGATCAGTTGCGCAATACAATGGAAATTGGTGAAGAATACTTGATGAATGCAGCTTACGTAGCCAAGGAATGACCGGGTTTACATGCTACGTTCCGGACATTAGGTTAAGCAAGTATTATACAGTGGAAAATTTCCATGCCACGTATGAGGATAATGTTTCCGCAAAGAACTACAAGAATTGGAGTGTTGGCCCAAACCGCAGAGGTGGGAAGGGGTTCCGTTTACTATCGGAGGTTAACAGCGCGAAACTGAAGTATATTCAGGGAACAATGATTCCTCTTAGAAAAAGAGTTCGGGAAGATCACGATTATAAATGGTATCACACCCCTCTTCTTATTGAAGGTCCCTGGGTCTTCGGGTCTGCTTCCAATACTGTAGTGTACGACCTTCTCACTCGTTTCAATGGATATTGCCCTTACAGATTAAATTTTTCTGATTTCAAATTCGCTCTTTTCAGCGAGGTACGTATTTTTACTTGAGTATAAATGTATTGCTTAAGAGTATGGTTTTCGCTTGATAGTATTTTTTTTTCTTCTTTTACTTTTTATAGTCGCAAATTGAGTCGGAGCCTGAGACGTTGGATGATGAAGGCACCCAGTATGAAACAAGGTTAAAACGCAAGGCCGCACCTCTTCCAAAAAAGGTATTACTTTATCCGTTAACCTTTGGTGAAGTATTGCGGTATATTGCGGTATGTTTACAGGGTGAAGTATTACGGTATATTTACAGGGTCAAAAGAAATCGAAAGGCGCGCCCCGTGCTTCTACAGATAGAGAAGAGGGTGAAATTCATGATTCTCCTTTCCATCATCCGCGTTCTAGGGGTGAAGGAAGTTCTGCTGTAAAAAGGCAGGAAGGAGGTCAACGTATTCCCCCTCTACTAACGAACTCCGAATCTTCGGGACAACATGATATCGCGGAAGAAACCTCGCAGATTCCGAAGGATTCCTCGGATCAAGTTATTGTCCCTGATCCTTCTTTCTATCTTCAATTCTCTCCTCTTCCTGGGGATGAGCCGCTTGAAACTGCTTTTAATGAAGATCAGGCGACTGATGAAGAGGATCGCAACCCTCAGGCATCTGTTGTAGAGGCAGCAGTGGCGCCGCAAGCACATGTTGCGGAAACAAAAGTGGCCCCGCAAGCGCATGTTGAGGAAACAGAGGTGGCCCCGCAATCACATGTCGCGGAAAGAGAGGTAGCCCCGCAAGCACAAGTTGCGGAAATAGAAGAGCCGGCAAGCACCAGTATAGCGAATGATGTGCCCTCAAGCATCATGACCAAAGCTATTCCTGTTAGGCCTGCTGGTGCGAGCGGAATTGATGCTGATGAAACTCAACCGAATCCAGAGTTTCCTCAATCAAACAGAAGAAAGGAAGTCGCGGAGGCTTCTATTCTCTTAAATAAAGAAGAAAAAGCTTTCAGATGGTTCATGTCAAAGAATCTTCTCTTTGTTCCATTCAATTCTCTTTCGGTCAAATCCGATAGTTTTTCGGTTTCTCGATAACGCAAATCTATGGAAGTTGTTCCACACGATGTGGTTAGAGATGCCTGGTTAAAAGATCAAGGAGAAGAAGTTGATCCTTCGTTCTGCATCATCGAGCCCTCTTCGCTTGCGGATACACTTGCACTTGCTGATGGGAAAGTGTATTCCTTCCCTCAACAGACTCTTGTACAGGTATTTTAACTGTCAATTTACTTATTAATTTCTTCTTATTCCTTATTCTAATTATAGTTTTAATTTCATAGCTTGGTCGGGGTCAAAGCGCCTTACACACTGCGTATCAGTTCTACAAGGCGCGGTCCTCCATGATGGAGTCCCAATACAGAGCTGTGGAAAATGACGCCTTGGACCTGCAGCGGGAGAATGATAAACTCCGCCAACAAGTGCAGAATCTTCAGAACCAAGGTTTTGTTCTTTCTTTTAGTTACTTTTTCCTTTATTTTATTTCTCGTCTTCTGAACTACTTTATGGGATCAGCGGGGGATTCAGAACTTGTATCTAGGATGCAACATAAGATTGCACAGTTGAGAGATCATGTTTTGAAAGTTAATAATGAGAATGTGGAGGTGAAGACAAAATTCAATGATCTTATAGATAGTCATGGTTCGATTATTTCAGAAATATAATAAATTAGGGTCTCAACATCGACTTTTATATATGGAAAAAGTTCGCAAGAAAGTTGAATTTGACGCCACTTTGTCGTGGACTAAAAGTTGCGTTTCTGAAGAACGGGAAATATCCGAAAAATTGGAAGAAGAGAACCGCAAGCTTTGCAGAAAGCGGCAGAATATCCTTTCAGGATTTTCCCAATCTGGTTCGTATCATCATTCAAGACTTTCTACGTACATCGCTCAGTTTATTAAAGATAGAGACAATTCTACTGCAGAGGCTTATGCCAAGGGAAAAGCTCTTTCGGACGCTCAAGCTACAATTCTAAACTTGTATGATTTTATTCTTCATCGCGAGAGTGATATTCTCTGGTTGCACAAAGAAGTGGCCAAATGCACATGTAAGTTAAACCATTTGCGGGATAATGAAACAGAATTATCTCAGTGTCAACAGCATCTTGAACAACTCAAAGCCAATTACAGCAAGCTTTCAGAAGAATATGATTTCCTTAATATTACGAAAGATGCAATGGGTCGTGAGCTAGTAGAGTTTGAATCCCTCGCAATAGGTATCTTATTTGATCGCAAACTTTCAAATTTCATATTATTCGCTTATTAATTAATTTGTTACTTTAATTTCAGGTTTCGAAGAAAAGTTTAAGGACGCAATAGCAAGAGCTGCTAAGGCTGAGGGAGAGCTTGGTGCCGTAAAAACTAGGATTGAATAACTCAATAAAAAACTTAAGTTATCTTCTGCTATGGTAAAGGAAGCACAAGCTCATATTGAGCTTGCCTCCACGAAAACCAATAAAGCGCAAGCTCAACTTGAGCTTTCTTCTTCCAGAGTTAAGAATGTTGAAGAGACTCTAAAGCATGAGGCTATGAAGAACGAAAGCCTTGTTCGGGGTTTAGCTAACGAGAGAGGGAAAATAAACTTTTTGAAAAATAGAATCCAGGCATGTGAAACTGCAATAACTCAATTTAAGGTGGAGATTGCAAATAGAAAAGCTTACATTGAATGTTAAGAGTCGAGGCTAAAGCTAAAATTGCAAAAGCAGTTAATAACACTCTTGATAGAGTAGAAGCTGATGGATTTACAACAGTTTATAAGCGCCGAGATGTTCCAAACAATCCTCCCTTCAAAGGCACTACTCCTACTTCTTAGCTTTCTCTTTGTTGTTTTTTTCTTCATACCGTTATTGCAGTTGCTTTTTCATTCTTCCTTGTAACTTTGTTCCTACAAAACAGATTTTGAATATACATTAATTATTAATTTATTGTATGAGTGTAATTTACTTTGGTCGCAAGGATATTTTTATACCTTGTGTTATATTATGGGTGTAACACATGTCTAACTCCACTCGGGCCAGGAGAAAGTTAGGATGCGGTCCCGAAAGTCTCCTAAAATGGAGAAAGATACAACAATTAGATTCACATTAGGCACCTCTGTAGGCGAAAGACCCAAGAGTCACACTCATAGATATTCATATGCATTTTCTTAGAGAGGTTACATTTGTAGCTTTACCTAATATGAACTCGGATTGTCGTATAATCGTATTGCTACCTGTGAGCAATTCTCGAAGTGGAGAGTACCTGATATAAAAACCAATATGATGTTAGACATCTCTGTTGTGATAAATCTCAGTCACAAATACTTATCTGGATCTTTTAGGAAGATTACATTTAATATGCATTACCTTTAGTCAATTGCATTATGGATCAAGTATAGTAGGGTTTGAGATATTGGGCGTTCCAAGGATGTTGCAAAATTCCTCCATTCATATTTCGCAAGTAGTACGATTTTTTCCCTACAATGCCTTGTATAATATAAGGTCCTCCCCATGTAGGTGCAAATTTTCCCGCTGCTTTATCTCTTTGGTATTCCGGGATTTGCCGCAAAACATATTGTCCTACTACTAAATTCCGCATCTTTACTTTTTTATTGTATTCTCCTGCCAGTCTCCTTTGAGAATTCTCTATTTTTTGAAGTGTAACTTCTCTTCTTTCTTCTAGATCATCCAACTTTTCCAACAGTAAATCTGAATTTAAATTTTTCTCCCATGCCTCTGTTCTTGTAGTGGGTAGAATGACTTCCGTTGGAATAACTGCTTATGTCCCGTAAGTAAGAAGAAATAGTGATTCTCCAGTGGATTATCTTCTAGTTGTACGGTATTGCCCATAATGTATTATGAATCTTTTCACACCACTGTTTATGATGACCATCAAGAGTTTTCCTTAGATTCATGGCAATTGTCTTATTTGTTGCTTCAGCTTGCCCATTGCTTTTCGGATAAAGCGGAGTAGACTTATTCTTTTGAATATTAAATGCTTCAAAAAACATATCAATATTTTTCCTTGTAATTGTTGTCCATTATCCGAGACATTGCCACCGGAATTCCAAATCTACAAATAATATTCTCAAATATAAATTTAAAAACATCGGTATCTCTAATATGTGCAAGAGATTTGGCCTCAACCCATTTAGTGAAATAATCTGTGGCTATAATCAAATATTTTCTCTTTTTAGTTCCTTCTACCAATGGTCCAACAATGTCTATCCCCCATTTGACAAATGGCCAAGGGCTAAGTACCGAATTAAGTTCTGTTGCGGGAGCTTTTATCTTTTTTGCATATCGCTGCATTCTTCACACCTTTTTACCATGTTTTCCGCATCTTTATGCATAAATGGCCAATAATAACCTTGCATCTTTGCCTTTAAAGCCAGTGATCGTCTTCCACTATGATTTCCAGCATCACCATAATGTATATCTTTGAGAATTCGCATCCCTTCCTCTCGAGATAAACATCGAAGTATCGGTCCTAAAAAAGACTTTCGGTAAAAAATTATATCCCGTAACTGATAATTTACAGATCTTGATTGCACCTTTCATGCTTCTTTAGAATTTGCGGGTAATTTTCCATTTTGCAAATATTGATGGACTGAAACTCTCCAAACTTCTTCGGTTTGGTGATCTTCTACCTTGTGTGGGAAATTTCCTTTATTTTGGATAGCTGCATCTTCAACATCTTTCTCCATTTGTTCTTGCATATTTTCAATTGTCCACAACTTGATTGATGGTTCATAAATACGCCCAATTTTTACCACTGTTGTATTTCGATCCTTTATCATTAAAGAAATATATGCTAATGCATCAGCATGTCGATTTTTATATCTTGATAGATGTCGAAAGGTTATATTTGGAATCTGAAGCGCCAGTTTTTGCACAAGATTTTTATATTCTATCAAGTATTCATCATGGGGATCACAACCAAAAGTATATAAACTCCAACAAAATACATTTTCTTCTCATGAATCACTCCACCATAACATTTTGAAAGTAAAATCAAGAAGACACAAGATTTCATGTGATTCAATCAACGAAACTATTTCAAAATAAATAGTTTGGATCCATTGGAAAGATCAAATTTACATTTATATAGAAGAAAAGAAAAGAGAAAATAATTTATATTAATAAGATGACTTCGTGTTATCATAATCATGCTAATCCTGAATCAAATGAACTAAAATAATTACATAATTTCATACCTAAGCCCTTTGCTATTACTCCAATGACTTCAGTCTAATTTTCCTCTTCCGATCTTTTTCTCTCCTTTTTTCCAACCCCTTTCCTTGTTAATGAGCTTGGTATTTATAGCTTAGTTGATGGTGCCCACGAATCTACCTTTCCACATATTTATTCTTATCCATTCTTGGACAATGTGTAATTCCACAAAGCCTTTTTACAATTCCCGCACGGTCTGATTGTTCCTTCTGTAAATCTTAGCCTGTGTACTGCCTGTTTCCCGTAGTTTCTTATGGATTATCCCGCACTTCTTCTGCGGTATTGTAGTTAAGTTATTATTTTAGACTGGAATGACTATTACGATCTTATTTGAATCATGGCATGTTGGACACGTAGCTATTTAAAGTGATTAGTCATGCTTTAATTCTTTGCATTCCGCTGCTTAGAAAGTTGATACGTGTCAGTCATGCATCGATACTCATTATTACTCTTTTTTTGTGTCAGTCTTTCCCGCAACCTGTTGTTAGTCGAGAAATTAAAGTTGTCTGTCTTGATCAGTGCAACTTACTTTCCCGCAACCCACGTGTAAGTCAAGCAGCGAGGTTATCTGTTCTGTGCAGTGTGCCTTACTTTCCCGCAACCCACGTGTAAGTCAAGCAGCGAGGCTATCTGTTTTGTGCAGTGTGTCTTACTTTCCCGCAACCCACGTGTCATTTATACATTAATGATGTCAAGATCACTTTAAAGATTTTATAGCTGTCAATTTAGCGCTTTCAAAAGACTTTGTTCCAGTGTTTCTCGTCTCATATCTTTACCATGTTCTAATGAAAATCTTGTACCCTTTATCTATCAGGTACCTAAACTAGAATTGAAACCTCTCACGGATCACTTAAAGTACTTGTACTTTGGTGAAAAGTAAGAGTTACCGATTATAGTTTCTAATGAGCTTATGGAAGTGCAGAAACAAAGACTTCTTATGGTGCTAAGAAAGGACAAGACAACCATAAGATGGACAATTGAAGATATCAAGGGAATAAACCTTGATGTTGTATGCATAGAATAATCCTTGAGGAGGGTGCAAAGCTAACTAGAGAAATGATAAGTGCTTAATTCACATGTTTCTAGTGTCAAATCCATACTTGTTTTAGCTATAATTCTTTGATATTACTTTTTATTACTCTTGTTTTCTATCTTATGTGTTATATTGGGTGAATCATCCAAAAAGGAGTGACAAAGTGCTAGAATGAGCAAGGAAGTAAAGCATTACAAGTGAAGATAGACCAAAGACCAATTTAAACTCATCCAAAATCAGGATTTTTTAATACCAAATTGAAGAGGACGAAGAAACAAAGAGAACGCAAAAAGAATAAGGTCATTCCGACGTCAGACGAAGAAGTTATGAGCAAAACAACATAACATTGAAGATTTAGCTCACAGAGGTTTGCAAACCGGACCATTCTGAATTTTGTAAATTGGGCATGCGTTTTGGACTTCTAAACAAGGAAAACACGGTCCCAAAAGAATTCTAAACTCTAGAAAGAGAGGATACTTGATATGCAAACATTGAAGGCTATAAAATAAGACTTCTAATACTCAAGACATTTTTGAAGTAATCTCATATACTCTACATCTCATACTACAATTCTACATCAAAAACCTAGGGTTTAACCCTTTTAGGGGGAAACCGCCATTATTCTTCTTCTTAATCTTCTTTGTAGTATGAGTAGCTAATTATTTTTTTGATTAAGGATGAATTCAATATTCTAAGTGTGAAGCTTTATTAGTTAATACAAGTTTGTTTGAAGTTATTCCTTTATCGTTTGTTTTCACCATATCTAGGGTTTACGATTGACTTCTATATTGTTTGGGTGCGCAACCAAGTTATTCTACTGTCATTCTAATGCTAGTAGAGAGTTGAGCGATTCGTAATTATCGTGCATCTCATATACAAGTAGAGAACGTGAGAACTTGCAGAGGGATTCGGTGGAACAATCATGTGTGAAGACAACACTAGTAAACATGATCTTGCTAAGAGTTATGATTTTAGGATCAACCTAAATTCACAAACCCTAAAAAATTCGATTGGGTTATACCTTGAGTGCGCTACTACTTGGTGGCTCAGTTGGATAAAATCTGATGTTCGAGCGCTTCGGCATTCATTGATCCAAGAAGTTTTTGGGATAACATTGTGCTAGCTGCTATTCTACGTTTGGTGATGAATGGTTCTAACGAAAGATAGATAAGTATACGAATTCAGTTAACGTTTGGTAATGACGAAGAACTCCCTAATCATATTTTCTTATTATTATTCTTTTTTATTTATTTTAATCAAACCAACCCCCCTTAGTTATTTTACTTTTATTCTTAGTTGCTAATATAAACAACATCTCAATTACATATCTCCCTATGGGAACGATCCTTACTACCACTATTCTACTAGTTAATTAGTGGGAAATATCTTGAGTAATTTGTTGCACTTACGACACGCATCAGGAAGCTCAATGCCATTTGAACCCTTCGATGATGGAAGTAGTGAAGAAAGAGATTCTCAAACTATTAGATGTGGGCGTTATATACCCCATATCTGATAATAAGTGGGTGATCCCGGAACAAGTGGTACCAAAGAAGTCGGGCGTCACAGTGGTGCAAAATGATAAGAATGAACCTGTACCAACTCATGTGCAAAACCGATTGGAAAGTTTGGATAGATTACCGAAAATTGAATGCAACCACTAGAAAATATCACTTTTCCTTACCTTTTATGGATCAAATGTTAGAGCGTTTATCCGGACAGTCTTACTGTTGTTTTCTTGATGGTATTCAGGGTATAATCAGATTGTGATAGTACCAGAAGATCAAGAGAAAACCACTTTTACATGCCCGTTCGACACTTTTTCCTATAGACGGATGCCATTTGGTTTGTGTAACGCTCCCGCTACTTTTCGAAGGTGTATGGTAAGTATCTTTTCAGATTATGTTGAAAATATTATCTAAGTATTCATGGATGATTTTAGTGTCTTAGGTGATTCCTTTGACCTTTTCTTAAACAACCTTTTATTAATCCTTGAACGATGTGTTGAGACAAACCTTGTACTTAATTGGGAGAAGTGCCATTTCATGGTAACTCATAGCATTGTTTTAGGTCATATTATATTTTTATAAAAGCTCAGAAGTAGATAAATCTAAGGTTGATCTTATTCGTGCTCTAAAACCTCCCACTACGGTGAGACAGATTCGTGCTTTTCTTGGTCGCGCAGGATTCTATTGCAGGTTTATCAAGGATTTTTCCAAGATTTCATCATCTGTTGTAAAAAGATGTGGTCTTTAACTTTGACGAGAAGTGTTTGGCGGCATTCAATCGTTTGAAAAAACTTTTGATAACGGCCCCTATCATTAGACACCGATTGGAGCAAAACTTTTGAACTAATGTGTGATGCTAGTGATTATGCGATTGGTGTTGGTTTGGGACAATGTATTGGGAAGCTACCTCATGCCATTTCTTATGCTTCTATAACGCTTAGTGAGGCCCAACAGAATTATACCACCACCGAGAAGGAGTTATTAGCCATTGTTTTTGCATTGGAAAAATTTTGATCTTATTTGATTGGTATGAAAGTTGTTGTTTTTTTTTATCATGCAGCACTTAGGTACTTACTTACAAAGAAGGAGGCGGAACCAAGGCTCATTCGATGGATACTACTCTTACAAGAGTTTGACAACGAAATCAAAGACAAGAAAGGAATTGAGAACACCGTTGAAGAACACTTGAGACATGTTACTGTAGACGAGGAAGTTGTCCCGTTGTGTTAAAGTTTTCCAGATGAGAACCTTTTCTCAATCATCTACGTGGAACCATGGAATGTTGATATTGTTAATTATTTGTTTTCTAAACAAATCCCTAGTAACTTGTCTCCTGTTGAGAGAGACAAACTTAAGAGAATAGCAAACCAATACATATGGGATAATCCATACTTATGGAAACATGGTAGTGACCAAGTACTACGAAGGTGCGTTCCCGAATTTGAATTCCATTCTATCTTGTCTTTTTGTCATTCTTATGCTTATGGAGGACACTTTGGACATAAGATAACCGCAATCAAGGTTCTTGAGAGTGGTTTCTATTGGCCCTCTTTGTTCAGAGATGCGTATGAGTTTTGTACTACTTGTGATAGGTGCCAGAATAGGGAATCTAGGTGCTCGAAATCAAATGCCAAAAACTTATATTCAATTTGTTGAAATTTTTGATGTGTGGGGCATTAATTTTATGGGTCCTTTTGTTAACTCTTTTGTTAATTTTTATATTCTTGTCGTTGTTGATTATGTTTTTAAAGGGTGGAGGGAATAGCCACCCATACTAATGGTTCTAAAGTGGTTACAGATTTTGTTAAAGATTATATTTTCACAAGGTTTGGGACTCCAAGAGCCATAATTAGCGATGGAGGATCACACTTTCGAAACAGGTTCTTTCTGCACTTGTTGAAGAAGTACAATGTTTCGCATAGGATTGCAATACCTTACCATCCTTAAACTAACGGACAAGCTGAAATTTCCAACCGAGAAGTGAAATCCATCCTAGAGAAGACGGTGAACCCTACAAGGAAGAATTGGAGTTTACATCTCAATGATGTATTATAGGCATATAAACCGCATATAAGACTCCTTTCGGGATGTCTCCCTTAGACTTATGTATGGTAAAACTTGTCATCTTCTCGTAGAACTTGAACATAAAGCTTTTTGGGCTACTAAACAATGTAATATGGAGATGGATGGTACGGGAAAGCAAAGAAAGTTACAACTACATGAGCTAGAAGAGATTCGTAATGATGCATTTCAAAGCTCGCGTAATTACAAGGAAAGGACGAACGCATTTCATGATAATATGATTTCTAGAAAACAATTTTGTGTTGGATAAAAAGTGCTCTTGTTTAAATCTCGCTTACAATTATTTCCCAATAAATTACATTCTCGTTGGATCAGTCCTTTTATTGTGCTTAATGTTTTTTCCCATGGTGCAGTAGAAATCTGTAGTTTGGCTACAGGCAAGCAAAAGTGAATGGGCATCGGTTGAGCCGTATTATGATAATTTCACTTTAAAAGTTATGGAAGCCTGCAAATTTTTGGAAGCACTCCCACTGGAGGAGTAGAGGAGAACAAGTAAAGAGTCGGGCTAACGACTTTAAACCAAGCACTCCATGGGAGGCAACCTATTGGTTTAGTATTTCTTGTACTTTTTCTTATTATTTTTCTGAATTTTAATATCAATATAGGATTCCCACCTTGATTTTACATTGGATGAGTCAATTACATTGAGGACAATGTAAAGTTTAAGTGTGGGGAAGTGTTAAGCATATAGAGTTCTTAAGTATTCACTTTTAGGTAGAAAGTTTTCAACTTTTTTGTAACTATTTGCATGAAACCTCCAACTTTTAGATATTTTAGATTCACTTAGTATAAGTCTAGCTATGTTTACATATGGAGTTCTTACCGAAATAACTGAAATTAGAAGTATTAGAGAACTTTATTCGGGTTTCTTAGTTGTTGATAGGCTAGAGATGACAAAAAGGGACTTAAACCGCCGGTGGCGAATACAATATTAGAGAAGCTGATCATTCATTACCCATATATGAGTGAGGCATCAAACCTTCAATACTTTATACCTATCTAAATTGTCCGTTTAGAGTGTTTCATCCGTGTAAACTCCAAGTAGAATGATGAGATACTCAACCTTGCACCATTTCGGCACTACTTTTTGAGCTCCTGAGTGCTAATTCTATAAATCATGAGGGTGATATCAGAATTAAGAAAAAACCTTACTTTGTAATTTGATTTGCAGTTGGCACCATTCTCTCTTTCTCTCGACAACAACAGGTCCATAGAAATATCATCATCATCAACAAACCGAACATTACAAATTTGAAGAAAGTTGAAGACGTTCAAGGTTTACAAGCAACACTACATGAAAAAGCAAAATTCAGATTTAAAGTGAAGTAATAATACAATGAGCAAAATTCTATATCCTAGTTAAAGACTAAGTATAAGAGTTGAAATATAAAAAGAAGTGAATTTTTGTGAAGTTTATTATACCGAGAGAATACAAGTTGTGAAGAATCAAGTTGTAAAGTCCTTTTCCCACAACCATATTAGTTTATCATATGTTTTTTTTTTCAGTTTGTATTTAATATTTTATTGTCTCAAAAAAATTATTTTTATTGCTTTAGTGTATATTTTTTTTTGTATTAATTTTTTAAGGCCATGAGAAAAAAAAATCTATAACGAAGTTTTAAGTAACAAGAGTTTGAGAAGAAAAAGTTAAAATTGTCGAAGTTCTGCGAAGTTCAAAAGTTCATTATCTACAGTTGAAGCAGAAGTCAAAGACGTTTCTACGGGATGCTGTGAAAGTGGTGCTGATTGTAGATTGGGTAAGAAGGTGAGTGAGCATTCCCATCCTTACATAATGGTTGATTTCCTTTTGTAGAGATCATCAGAAAAAGGTTTTTTTCTTCCCACGTTATATTCAGATATAATTCATAAGGATTTTCCTTCCCACCATTCGACGTGTGCAGGATTTCTATCTTCATTCCTCCCTGCACACATGGGAACCATAAAGTGCGTTTTTTGAGTGCAAATTCATAAAACCCTATTGGTGAGGCAGAAGTCGAAAAATTTGATCGCTCTCGAACCTGAATTCTTTCATATGGTGGTTTTATCTTAACTCAAGAGTTAAGCATGGGAATCATGTTCATTGATATATCTAAATTCTCATTATTAGTGTGGAGAAATTTTATGTCCTCTTAGCTCTTTGGATGCATGTGCTTTGGAATATTTGAAAGTTGGAGTAGATTTTGTGGGTAAATCTCTTGTAAACCCTCACGAGACTATAACTCGTCCACTAGGGACACTAGGGGTTTAAAGGTTTGTTACACATGATAAGTGTAACCGTACCCTCTACGAAACGGAGTTGTTGTACTTTTAAGTTAGTTTAGCTTAGAATTAGTTTAATTTAGTTTGCTCGAGGACTAGCAAAGTCTAAGTGTGGAAGAATTTGATAGGTGTCTCAAACACCTTAATTAGTATCAATTAGTTATGCTTTCTTTGCTATTTTTCTTATAAATTATGTATTTTACCTTTATCTTTGAGTTTTTAGGTACTTTGGAGTTATTTGTAGCAAAAGAAAAAGAAATTAGTTAAAAAAGAGCAGAACTGTCATTTCACATATAATTTACACCCATATCCAAGTGAGGGGTGTACCGTATACCCATCTATGTTCACTCCTACACCACTCACGCCGGATGTGAGAAATATGGATGGAGGCGTTGTTAGGTTTGAAATCGAGCAGTGAAATAGAATCATATCGAGAATGAATGAAAGATGATGATGATGTGAATGGCAATGAACTAAATTGGGTGTTAATTGATTTCGTTGGTAGTCGCTGCTGCTGAAGCTAAAAAATAGAAGATTGAATATGTGATTTGTAATGGTAGAGCTGAGAATGATGGGTGTTGTGTTGTTGGTGATGGTTGAGAAGAGAAAAGAAGATAGATCTGTTTGAGTGAAGGAACAAGGAAGTAAATGAGATTTCGATTTGAGGTGAGAACAAATAGAGTATGTTCAATTGTGAATCTGAGAAGAGAAGTGAGATGGGTCTTTGGTCGAGGAGATAGTGTTAGCTGATTTATTGAACTAAAAAGATACAAGAAAATGGAGGAATGGATCGAGATGGAGCAGTGAGATGGGTTTTGATTATTGTCTTGAATAAAGCTGAAATTACAAGAAATAAAGAATGGGTTCTCGAATTTGATTTTAGGGTTTGGTTTAATGTAGAAGAATGAATCAGATAGAGACAATGATGATGGTTGGTTATGTTGGAATCTTACAACAATGAACAACAACGTTAGATGTATCAGATTAATATATATAAAGAATTGAATTTAAAACAACTTTACCACGGACAACTACGAGGGCAGAATCACAGGTTCAATAAGTTGTCCTTAACACATTAGTTCGCGGGTATACTCATGAAGAGAAATGCTAAACCCCAACGTGCGAAGATGTGTCCAGGATAAGACTTCCCGATATAGCTTGTATTAGCACAATACAAACTATCCACTCTTGAACTTAGCAACAAGGAAGAAAAGGAATTAATCAATCAAAAACGTTTTTGGATCCCCTTTAAATCTAAAAACCGTTTTATATTTATAGAGAAAAGATTAGGGTTTTGGAAACCTTTAGGGTTTAGGATTTCTTGTAAAATAATGGATCATGGATGATGTCTAATTCGTAGGCCCAATACATAGATAGCCCATTATATAAGTTAGCCCATGTATTATTTGCCCACCCCATTCCACCCATAGTGGAATCCTTCTCTAGAATACCCAATTATGGGATTAAACTAAAGAGTTTCATTCACTCAAGGAAATGAGTGAGCATCCAAGACCAAAATTAATTTAGTTTAAAACTCATTTTCTCCAACAGGTTAGCATAAAAGAAAAGAAGGGGGTTGTGAATCTGTTAGCTGAGAAGAACAAAAATCAGTGAATGGGTGAAGAAGAAATTGCAGAGATGGGTTTGTATGTGATTGAATGAATGAACGATTGTGTAAATTGAAGGTGTGAATGGACTGCAGGTATGGAACAAATAAAATGACCGACGATTGGCCGGGAATCCACTAGAAGATAGACAAAACTCGTCCAGATTTTGCTCTGGCGAGTCGACCCACTGACCGATCTACCCCAATTGATTAAGACCCAATCAGCCGAGTCAGACCAGCTAACTCGGTAACTGACTCTCTCCCATGACACATTTACTGACAGTTGACTGTTATAATTAACCGTGACCGTTAGTTTTACTCAGATGGTCGGTGCCAATCTCAGGTGGCCGGTGATACTATTCAGGTGACCAGATTCCAGCATCGATGACAATTTTCCGGCGACCAATTTTTACAGAATTTTGCAAGAATTATATCTGACTCATGGGTTTAATGGGCTAGTAGGTGGACTTATTGGACTTGGATTTTGATTTGGAGAAGAAGAGTTTAACCTAATTTTGGAAACAAGAAGAGCTTTAAAAAGGAGAGTTTCCGACAACTCTCTATACACTTTTACATCTGATTTTTGGGAGCAAGGAGCAAGTAGCCGCTATTCTTTTTCACGCATCTAGGGTTTGCCTTGTTTTTCATATTCTTTAATTCAATTGTATTTTGTGAACTCCATAGCTATGAGTAGCTAAATACATATTATTAGTTAAGGATTAAAGTTGATTTATCAAACATGGTATTTGATTAATATGTTAGTTTTGTCTCAATATTTGTCGTTTGTGATTCATTGTTTATAACTTTTGCATGATTTGAACACTTTGTTGGTTAAGTCCGGAATAAATTTAACTTTTTTTCATATCTAAAGCTAAATTAGGGTTTTCAGTACGAAAAAGTTGACGAATTCCGATTTCAAGTAGTATAAGTGTGATTGTTGCTTGTAGTGATACATCCTAGCAATCACATATGAATTATAACCTTTGTTAAATTGAATTAGTGCGTTTTTCACGTTCAATTACATTGATTAACCTTATTTCACAAAACGTAATGCTCATGGGGAATTAAACTTGATTAGTGCTTTTTACACGTTGGGTTGTTTTCTAGGTAGAATTCATACTTGAATGTTTTTAATGTGTTTGTGATGATTTTTGAAAATAAATTGGGTATTCTTGCGATCAAGGTATTCTACGTTTTTTGACAATGAGAGATTAAATACCAATTCTAGTTATTGATACAAATACATGTTTGTGAATGATATAATTCCTTAACCAATTTCTTCATCATATTGATTACTTTCAACTATTTGCTTTCTTCTTACTTAGTTTGACTTACTTTGAACAATTCTGAAACCAAAACCCCTCTTTTTGTTGCTTAAGATATTGAAACAAATAACAACAATAGCCTCCCGAGGAACGAGTCTTTCTTACCATATACTCAATCTCAATCTTTTATAAATGAGAAAGTGAATATAACTTTGACATGCTACGACACACATCAATGTACTATGCAAATTAATCCTTTCGTATGGGAGCATTTAATCTTCATGAAGATACTAAAAGAAGAAGAATTCAAACGGTGGAGTGTGAAAATTCACACCATCCCTCAAATATTGTCGATCTCCTCAATGAATTACATGTACTTAATACTTTGGTTTTATTTTGTTTATTCATGTATTTCAACTTTGATATTTTTGATCGATGTATGTACTCATTTATATAATACTAGATTTGCGCCCGTTGATGCGTGTCGTAAGTGCAACAAATTACTCAAGATATTTCCCACCAATTAACTAGTAATATAGCGGTAGTAAGGATTGTTCCCACAGACAATTGTGTAATTGAGATGTTATTTATATTAGCAAAACTATAATAAAAGTAAATACTAAGAGGATTGGTTAATTAACTAAATAAAAAGATAATAAACAAAAATAGATGATTATGGAGCTCTTCGCCGTTACCAAACATTGACTGAAGTATAATTATCTATCTTTCTTCAAAATCATTCATCACCAACCGTAGAATAGCAACAAGCTCTGCTATCCCCAGAACTCCTTTTATCACTGGATACGGGAGCGCTCGACTACCAAATTCTAGCCATCTGAGCCACCAAAAATAAGCTCTCAAGGCGTAACCCAGTCGAATGCATTAGGGTTTGTGAATTTAGGTTGATCCTAGCATCGAATGCATAAGCTCGATCTGCTTACTAGTGTTGTCTTCACACACGATTACGCCACAGAATCCCTCTGCAAGTTCTCGCGTTCCGTATTTATGTAGGAGGTGTTCGATTATTACACGTATCTCACAGTTCTCTACTAGCAATAGAGTAATCAATAGATTAATTTAGCGTGCACTCCAAATAATTTAAGAATCACTCATAAACCTTCGATATAATAAAGACAAACGACAATGATTAAAACTCCAAATAAACTTGTATAACTAATAAAGCTTCAGGTATAGAACATTGAATTCATCCTTAATAAACAAAAGAATTAACTGCTCATACTACTAAGAAGAAGAAGATGAAGAAGAATGGTGGTTTCCCCTAAAGGGGTAAACCCTAGGTTTTTGATGTAGAATTGTAGTATGAAAGGTATAACATTGTATAAAGATTCTCTTATGTCTTCTTTTATAGCCTTTGATGCTTGGCCATCAAGTTTCCTCTTTCTAGAGTTTAGAATCCTTCCGGGACCGTGTTTCCTTGAGTTAGAAGTTAATTTCGTGTCTAAATAAGTCTCAAGTTCGGCTAATTTGGTTGGCACACTTACTATCCGAACATCTTTCTATAAACTCTTCGAAATATTAATTTTTATACTTCAGGTTTGGCTGATTCGAGTTGAAAAATTAGTAGTCGAACTTCTCTTTGTACACTCAAGTCTTTTAAACTCGTTTTGCCCATAATTTATTCGTCCAATGTCGGAATGACCTCATTCTTTTTGTGTTATCTTTATTTTTCCATTCTCTACAAGATAATGATAAGAAATTGGATTTGAATAAGTAGAATTGGGTCTTGGATCCTACTTCACTTGTAGTGCTTCAATTTTTATAAAAATTTGGGCTTGACCAAAGCTGTTAGTCCTGGCTAGAATTTCTTTTCCAGCCCTCCTTGTCACGGGGTCGGTCCTTCGCCTTGACTTTACTCCGTGCGG
>JAJJMC010013841.1:6803130-6896120 GCA_023531435.1 Papaver californicum
CTAGAATGAGGCTAGCCACTTAGCCAAAAGGGCTAGCCAAGGTGGTGGATAAGGGTGAATTAGTCATGTGTTGAGCCATTTGGTGCACCCCTGTAACATGGGTCTGTGCCTGATCCATGCCGATATCTTCTTCGGTCTAGTCTAGTTCCGAGCAAACCACCGGTAAAAAAAACATGGCCAACTAGAATCTCCATTCTAATCGGCGTTGATTCCCATGGATGCAAGTGGAGTACCAAATTGTCAACCTGCCACAATACTCCAAAATCTAATAAACGAGACGATTTATCCACTTGACTTTGTTTTATATTTTTGTAAATCTCATGTTGATAAATGCATCTTTAAGTCTAACTTCAGTAATCTCATTCTAAATCATCAAGTCATTCTCTTCAGATCCGAACCGTATATAGTATTTAAGAGCAAAAAAAGTCCAAGAAACCAGTACCATGTGATGATCAGACTAAAATGTATTAACAAATGTAACTAGAAGTCATCTACAAGGTCTAATTATATAAAGGATACATGTCAGGCTTCAACTTGACTCAAAGTTTCCAAGAAACTAACAGCCAAACCTAATTAATTGGGCCATTAATAAAGAAAGTAATTAATAATTAAATTAACCATTTGATCTTATAAGGAAATTTGTTGTTCAATCTTTTTGATATGATGAATAGAATCACTGCAACTAGTGCTGAACTAGGAAGATATTAGATATGAGTTCTTTTACTCTCTTTTATGTTTTTCTTTGTATTTTCTTTGTTCAGTTTCATCACACTTTGCAATCAACATCACCCATTTTGTTTAATTTTGGAGATTCGAACTCGGATACCGGTGGATATGTCCCCGCTTCCGGTGTCTATATCGGTCTGCCCCATGGTAATACATTCTTCCACAAGGGTACCGGGCGATTCGGTGACGGACGCCTAATTATCGACTTCCTATGTAAGCACCCAATTAATTATCACCATATTTTCCTTTCAAGATCTCAATCTCATTGATTAGATTTGACCAATACTAATAATGCTAATATCATTTTTTTGTGTAAACTATACCAATACTATAGGTGAAAGTCTGAAGCTGAAGTTTCTAAGCCCATTTTTGGAGTCATTGGCACCGGACTTCAGAGGTGGCGCCAATTTCGCCATCTCAGGTGCAAAAACCATCATTGAACTGTACTCCCCTTTTTCACTAGACGTACAAGTTAAACAGTTCTCGCACTTCCAACTCCGTTCACTCCAACTCATCTCAGAAGGTAAAGTTCACAACTAATTATGCTTAGTTCTGAATTAATATTTTGGATAAAGATCAGTTCGTTCTATTCTAATCAACAATCCCGAATACTTATTTTACCCATACAGGTCGCAAAGATATGATCAACGAAAGTGGGTTCAGCAGAGCGCTTTACATGATTGACATTGGACAAAACGATCTTTTAGGTGCTCTATATCTATCAAACTTAACTGCACCACCAGTAATCAAAAAGATTCCATCAATGCTTGCAGAAATCAAATTAGCCGTTCAGGTACTTACCGTTTTCAAGAGTAGTGTATGAATTGTTGAAGTCATTTCCGCTTATCTGACTTTTTGATTTAAAAATGTAGAATCTTTATAAAACTGGTGCCAAGAAATTTTGGATACACAATACCGGACCACTAGGTTGTGTCCCGAGAGAGCTCGCTCGTCACCCTCATAACAACACGGATCTTGATCGAATTGGATGTTATAAGGTTCATAATGTTGTGTGCATAGCTTTTAATAAAGGATTAAAGGCTCTATGTGAAGAATTGAGGGCAACATTTATAGATGCAACCATTGTCTATGTTGACATATACACCATCAAATACGACCTTTTTGCCAACTACAAAAGATATGGTAAGTAGGTGCAAATACAAATTCTTTTTCGAATCTCAATAGGCCAATAAACGTCCTTGATTATATTTTTAATGGTCTATCGTTTTTGTTCGTTTAGGTTTTAAAAAACCACACAAGGCATGTTGTGGGTATGGAGGTGAACCAAACAATTACAACGTGAAGGCAACATGTGGTCAACCTGGCTACTCACTTTGTGACAATGTGACACAATCTATAATTTGGGATGGACTTCACTACAGCGACGCCGCTAACCATGTAGTTGCCTCACAAATCCTTTCTACAAAATACTCCACACCATCTGTAACCTTGGATTCTTTTTGGAAATCTTGATCTTCTTTCGTTTTTTATCGGTGCTTATGGGATCGATAACTTCAGTATTAATAGGGGGGAATAAACATGCATATCAAAGACCATTATGTATTGACATCATTTTGGCACTTGGTCTTTTTAAAGTTAATTTAAACTTTTTTTTTTTTTGTAAGTGCATTATTAAAGTTTGGTTTCATCTATTTACCATCCATATTTTTTTATTTATCATCCATTTTTAAAATTTTAAAATATTTATATTTTTTCATATTTATCACCTATAAAAAATTCAAATTTAATGGAATCATAACTTAAATATATTTTTCTTCACTAATCTTCTTTTTTATAAAAAATTCAAATTTAATGGAATCATAACTTAAATATATTTTTCTTCACTAATCTTCTTTTTTATTAAAAAATTATTAATAAACTATTAAATTCTATATTAGAATTCTATTTGATACACTTTATTAGTTAGAACTTTTTTTTGTAAGTTTTTGGCAAAGATGGAGAACAACATCACTTGACGGGGAAATTTTTTATCACTAGTAGGAACTAGTTTTAACTTTGAAGAACCATTAGATGGGGATTCATGCAAGAACCCTCTATAGACGACTTGAGTATCGTTCTTGGTCCATGACGAAGAATTTGGTAATGTAGATGTTACCGTACCTAGCCTAGGAAACCACACAGGCCAAGCATTATGGTGAGGGAAATCGTTTGGCTATAGTTTAATCTAGCTCAAAGGTAAGTACTATGGGGAGAGAAATCATTTGACTTGGCTATAATCTGGCCCAAAGATCTGATCCCTCTTTTAGCCAAGTTATAGAGAAGGATACCAAATATCCGTCAAAAAATAAAAAATTTGGATCATGTTATAAACCTAGTTTATTTACTAAGATGCTTTTTGTGTCTAAGATTTGGGTTTACATATCTTGGGCACCAAGTCTTCTATCTATATAAATAGAGGCTTAAACTTTGTATTCTACATATACATTAATAAGAATTTTTTTTATTTTTCTCCCTCTACTTTGTGTCTTTTTCTTTCTTTTTTTTAGTTTCATGACACGTTCTATATGGAGCTTTAAAATTTCTAAGAAACAATGACCAAAGTCAAGACAGAGTTATGAGAAATTTTACACTAGCGGTGATACAAATCTTATGCTACATCTTGCAAGGGAAGATACGGATACAGTTTCCACTTTAACTATTCTTTCCTGTTTTTAAATCTTAAATTAAATTAAATTATTTCATACATGAAAATAATCCACTAACTTTCTTTTTCCCTTTTTGTGTTTGTATGCAAGTAATTCACCACAGTTCTATATTGCGTTTTTCATCAAAGCTACTCAGATATTTATACACTGAAATTCTAACCATTTTTGTTTACATATACCATATACGTATACAATATATTAACTGTTTTATTTTTTTATTGTATATGTAATGTGGATGATCAATTTTTTCCAATAAGTTGATTTTCATTTTTCTCTAATTTCTTATAGAGAAAAAAAAATCCATTGAAAGATGGTTTATAGTTTCTATTTCTTTAATGAAACTGTAATCATCAAAAATTAGTATCATCGTGATTTAGTTACCTTTACGGTAATGATCACGTGCATGGTTCAACAACCTGCGACCAACTAAGTTTGGTATCTTTGCTAATTAAACATTTATCATGTGATTTAGATATATGGTTTTCTATTTATTTACAAGAAATCATCCGTCAACAAAAAAAATGGATTTTCCATATGCGATATTTTTCTTAGTCGATACGATTTTGGTAATCGTACAATTTAACTAGTATTGGTTTTCTTTATCAATTTTATGAGATTTGGCATTACAAGAAATTACATCCAATACAGTTTGATATTCCGTCGATTTTGAGAGAATGACGAGGTCGTTCAAACAAACCTCTACCATCCGATATGGTTTTCTTTTAAAATAAACCATTGGTTTCTATTCTTTCAAAGAAACCATTCATTAACCAGTGTATTTTTTTTTCTAAAGTAAATAACGACAGTGATTTCTTTATTTTCTTTAAAATAATCATATAAACCTATTGAGAATGGTTTTCACCATCGATCCTAATAGGATGAAATATCGTTATTGTGGCATAAGCCAAATGTAAATACCAGAAAATAATGAATTATTGCATTCTTGTGGGATATTAACAATTTTATTTTTCCTCCTGGCACTAATCTCCAACATTGGAACCGTTCCACTTGTAGTTGGAATTTGGTAGGACACTGAAGATCAATGGGTGCGCACCCGACTTGTTAGGCTATATCATTAGTCCTTGTAGTGACTATATTGATGTTGATATAATTTTCCTTTGATAAAGAATGCGTCAATAATTTCATTCTAACTCATTATCTCTTTGACCCTTGAGGTCATGAAATTATTGGAGATTTATTTGCATTTTATATGATTTTGGTTGTGACCAATCAAATCCCTGATTGATGGTAAAGATGTATATCTAATAACATTGTATTTTTTTTATGTCGAAAGACATATTTCATAATGAGTATATGACTCGAATTAATCGGATAATACTTTACGAAACTTGAAGTTTTCGTGTATGAGATGAAAATTTTTCGCCATGATTAAGGGGAGAGTACAGAAGATATTGGGGTCAATTAACTTATAAGTTATATCAGTTTCTCTCCCATCAAGATCAAATTTAAAAGGATGCCATTGAACAGGCGCGAGTCTCATTTTTGCTTTTGTATAAGCTTTTGCCTCTTGACGAGGAAAAACCAATCACATCTAGATAAAGTTAGCTCTCTATAAGAGGCTACATGTAATACTCCTATAGAGTCTATCAAATCAAGATCCATATTCTATAGTTCATATCTCCTCACTGGAAGATGGGGAGATTATAATACCCGTGGGCGCTGGTATCAGTAATTCTGTGAACTTTTCAAGATATGCATATACTTGAGAATTATGTGAGATCGTGGTAAGCTAATATAATTGTAGAATATTCTTTTACAATAGCTATTGAAATAATAAATGATGGTGGTTGTTAACCCCTCTGCAAAGTGATATCGACATATGTTATTGGTAAGCACAATATCCAAATTATGCTGGATTGGAATCTCTTGAATAATGCAATATTTGGATCTAATACTTAACACCTTAAACGTGCAAGCCTGAATTCTGAAAATTACAGGATGGTGTAGTATTCATGCGTTATATGAGAAATATGATAGTTTGAGGATTCAAATTGTATTCAGGCAGCCACCTGACTCGATTATATCAGATTTAACAATTATTTAAGTGTTTTTACAAATATTTGCGAAGTACCAAAATCCGGATTAGTTGATGATATCAACTTTACAGGTTTCTTGAAGAGTCCTTAAGAACATCAAAATCCATGCTTTAGTAGCATAAATCTTTTTTTTTCTTGATCTGCAGTTTCATAATTATGCTTGTATAAAACTTGTTTATTAAATAGATTATACATCATGTATTGATGCTTGTTTTTTTTGTAATATTCATATAGTTGAGTTAGCATCCATAAATCGTCAAAAGTTGCATTCTTTTTTCCTTCGTTTCAGGTTTTGCCTCATGTGGTTTTCCTGAAAAGGTTTTAATGAAACAACATCTTGCTGACTTTAAATTTTTTATTCAAAATGTTGATATTGTTCTTTTTTTCCTTCGTCTAGATTTTTTTTCTCATTGGGTTTTACTGGCAAGGTTCTAGTGAAGCAATTTAATTCAACATAGTGGTCATCCAAGGGAGAGTTGTATCAATTTTGGTTATTTGGTGGATTCCCACCATTAACTAGCAGGTTATTTTGTTCGATCAAATCAACATAACTATCTCCAAGAAATTTGGATGTCTTTCTTGACCATATAAGGTTTAATCACAAATACGGTTTTTGTTACGCATGGTAATGTATTCGTATCTTGACACTTTATTGAAGGAACTACATCAACTACTTCTGCAAATCATCTCCGAGAAGCTACCGATCCATGACACAAGTCCTCAATATGTTGAAGAAGAATATATATAGGCGCAACAAGAGTATTTAATCGAAGATAATACGGATTGTGTAACACAATATAAGACTTCATCAAATAGAAAATTCTTCACGAAAGAACAACAATCTTATACAAGCAAGAAATTCGTTCATTGAAATTGGAAATTCTTGTCTCAAAGATTTGCAAGCCAAGATTTAATCGAAGTACTTATTAGGGGGAGCGCCATCATGAAAGGTGCATTTACTGGACTTATTGCGTTGTACTCTTTTTCCTTCGTCAAGGTTTTGTCCCACTAGGTTTCCCTTGTCAAGATTTTAACGAGGCAACATATGCGTGTCCAACATTGTCTGAGTCTTTACTTGCTTATGCAATTTCAGGTTTTTCTTTTTTGTGTTTTCCTGGTATTTTGTAATGACTTAGTCACAGTGGTCATCAGGGGGAGTGTTATAAACCTAGTTTATTTACTAAGATACCCTTTGTATCTAAGATTAGGGTTTACATATCTTGGGCACCAAGTCTTTTATCTATATAAATAGAGGCTTAAACTTTGTATTCTACACACACATGAATAGAATTTTCTCTTTTCCCTCATCTCTATTTGGTGTTTCTTCTTTTATATTTTCTAGTTTCATAACAGGTCCTACTATTTTCTTTTATGTTTCTGCTTTATTAGTGTGGACCCAAAAATTATATTGACGGATACTAGGCATCCGTCATCATAGTGCGAGACGGATACCAAGTATCCGTCTCAACAAGCCAAGCCATAGCTTTGTCCCATAGTGATATTTTTTGGAGCTCTCTATTGCTTAGATATAATTAAGCTATAGCCAAGTGATATGCCTCATCATAGTGCTTGGCCTCAGTGGATATGTTAATTAGTTTGTAAAGGAATTTATAAGTGAATACCATGGATTTATGATACTAGTACTTTTTTTAATTTCTAATTGTTTCTGCATCATATAAGATAGTTTATTTATGTTTCCTAGGCTTGTATTGGTTAAAAAATTAATAATCTTTAATAAATAAAATTTGGATAATTACAACATGCTCATGAAACAGTTGCAATCTGTAAAGTTAAAACCGATTTGAAATGTTATTTTCAGCCAGATAAAAACTTGCCTATTGATGTGTGTCGTACCACGTCAAAATCATATTCACTTTCTCACTTATAAAATATTTATTATGAATCTAGAGTAAGTAAGTTTTCGTTCTATGAGAGGCTATTATTTTTATTCGTTTCAATATCTTAAGTAACAAAGGGGGGGTGTTTCTGATTTTTAGAAAGCAAAAATAAACTGAATTGAAAGTAGAAAGAATATATGAAAATAATCAAGAGTCAGGAATATTGGTCAAGGGATTGTATCATTCACAAGAATATATTTATACCAATAACTAGAATTGGTAATTTAATCTCTCTTTTATCAAAAACCCTAGGATATCTTGATCGCAAGAATATCCCGTTAATTTCCAAGTTCATCATACAGGCATTAAAAATGCAAGAATGAATTCTACCTAGAGAACAACTCAACGTGTAAAAGCACTAATCAAGTTTAATTCCCCATGCGCATTATATTTCGTCAAATAAGGTTTATCAACGTAATTGAACGTGGAAAACACACTAATTTAATTTAACAAAGGTTATGATTCATATGTTCTTGCTAGGATGTATCACTACAAGTAACAATCACATTATGCTACTTGAAATCAGTATTTGTCAAATTTTACGTATTGAAAACCCTAATTTAGCTTTAGATGTGAATGCAAACTCAATTGATTCCGGACTCAACTAAACAAGCATTGAAATCATATGACAATGTTAACGATGAATCATAAACGATAAGGTGGAGAAAAACTAATTCATTGAACAAATATCACGTTTGAGAAATCAATTTAAAACCCTTAACCAATAATATGTATTTATCTATTCATAGCTATGGAGTTAACAAAATATAATTGAGTTAAAGAAGATGAAAATCAAGGAAAACCCTAGATGCGTGAAAGAGAATGATGGCCCTTGCTCCTTGCTCCCCAAAAGTCAGTTGTAAAAGTGTGTAGAGGATCCCATATGTGTAGAAGACTTTCCCTTTGATAACTCTCTTTGTTTCCAACAATAGGTCAAGTCTTTAAAAGTCCAAATCTAAGTAGTCCACCAAGCCCATATGTGAAAAATAACCCACTAAAGTTTTTGTTCAAAATTGGTCGTCGAAGTCCAGAAAAGTGGCTAGAATTCGGCCGAAAAGTCATCGAAAAAACATCTCAGGTGAATGAAACTATCACCGGCTATCGGAGTCAAGTAACGGTCAACTTTAACCGAATGGTCAACTTAACGCTCAAGGGTTTAAGGAGTCAGTTACCGAGTCAGTTGGTCTTGCTCGACTGACTAGTATTATTCATTGAGTCGGATCGGGAGTCGCTGAGTCAACTTGTTTAAAGGAAAATCAAGCAGAGTTTCCTCTGCTTCTGGTCTATTTCCGGCCATATTTCAGGACATTTAGAGCTCCTTCCATGCAATTCCTAACATTTATCTACACATTCATCTTGTTCTCAGCTCAAACAACTGATGCAATTCCGTCTAATTAGCAACCAACAAGACTGCATCTGCAACTCATTCTACAGCAAACACCATTTGTCCCCTGCAACTCAACAACTTCAATTCTTGCCTGAATACCAACCAAAACATCAACTCACATCTATAATCTTCTAACATATCTAATTGAGTTCAACCTGAAACCAAACTCAGACCCATTCTTCCACCTCAATCACATCATATTCGAACCCTATCTCACAAATTGTCTTCTCCAGCAGCACCATCACCTTATCCTATCTGATTTGCATCCATGTTCAAATCAAAGACAAGCTTGATGCCGTGAACAACTCATATCAGCATCACAAACTCTCTGAACCACAACCATTACCCATCCCCAATTTCATTTAGAGCTCCATCACAGATCCACCATTTTTGAAATCTACCATTTCAAATTCATTCGAATTTGACTGCACAACACCATTAACCTTTTTCTCAATTTCCTTACTCGTTGAATACTCCTTCTTATCTAGCTACAACATCATATCAAAACCCTAACTCCATTTTCTATCTTCTTCTCTTTGGAAAATCGAGCCACCATTCGTCACTGATTGCTACTGAGTTTATATGTATAAAAGAGAAGGAGGGGAAATCAACTCCCAATTTGACCTAGCTCTTTAAGTTATACCCTAGAACCAGATTAAGGAAACCAATGACCATATATGGGCTGCCATTTGCTTCACTTCTTCGAATAATGATTCTAAATTCTTTTGGCTGCAAATAACACTTATCTATGAAGAGAAAAATTTGCCCTTTCCAGTGATTTCTTCTTCTTTTGCTCCACATGACTCCAAAGTACCTAAAAACTCGAAAACAAATGTAAAATACATAATTTACAAAAAAAATAACAAAGAAAACATAAATAATAGATAGTAAATCAAGTTGTTTAAGATACCTATCACCTATACAGTAATGTCTGCTAGAAAAATGAATCAGGCCACATATAGTAACCTAATCTTGTTCTTCAATTGCTCTTAATTAATACTTTTGGTAAAAATTATTAAAGCAAGTTCTAATCAATAAAGTGTACTAAGCTGACTTAAACGGAGGATATGAGAGATGTAGAAAAAGGTGACGATGGGAGAGATTGTGGAGAAATGAGATAGTTGATTTGTAATTTAGGGTTAATTTTTTATTATTTAATATTTGGGTGGTTTTATTGTTGGGTATAAATTAAATGTTAACAAGTAGTATTTAGGATATATGAAAAAATATATGAGTGGTAAATAGGATAAATAGAGGTGAAAATTAAAGTGAGTGGTAAATATGAAAAGTGTGGGTGGCAAATAGGTGGAACCTTAAAGTTTCTCGTGCACTACTGAAGTTCCGCCCAAAGTTTTTTTTTTTTTTTTTGGCAACTATAAAATTTTATAAGTGTAAAGACTATGGGTAGAGTGTTAGGTTAACTACTATGGTACCTGGCGTAAGACTGTATCAACTACTATCTACTATGGTGATTCAACACGTGCGCCTAATGATTGGGTACAATAGATGAGTTGTTAGATTTTAACTAAAATTAAATCTGATGGTTCAGGATTGATGCGTCCAACCATTAGGCGCAACAGATAAACTGTTAGATTTTAACTAATTAAATTGAATCTGATGGTTCATATATCTGATGCGCCCAATGAATGATTTTTCCTTACGTCAAACCATTGGGCGTAACAAACTTGATTCAACTTCTCTTTCTAACAAAGTCTTGGACCGCAACTTAAATTACCACTTATGACCATGGTTATGTAATTTGAATCTTGAGTCAAGGTACCATAACGGTTAGCCTTACAACACTCTATCCTTTTTAAGAAGAAGATAACATAAATGAGGTTGGTCCCTTTTGGTACCTCTGATGTGTTTCTTTAGTTAATGTTCTAAGTTTTTAAGACATTTTAGACTATTTATACAGTAGGTGATGAACCGATTATTTTCAGGATTTTTAGCTTATGCTAACTATTTTAAAATTTACTTCACTTACTAACTTTTCAGTTAGATTTGCATAAATTCCTATTAGACTGTTTGTACGATGTAACATCAACGAACATGTCAAATCTACATAAATCGTCATGGTTCAACACTTGAGACATGACAACTGTAAAGAAATTTAAACCAACTCTAACTTAAAATCTATTATGGTCCTAAGATATCGATCACGACGACTATTATGTATAAAGAATTTAAGCATACGTATAAAATACAATAATTTAAGTAGAAAGTACACCGATTGCAATACTCAACGGATAATATTATCAAAATCTATTTGTTAGCTTTTTTATCGGTATAAAAGCAGCTTCACATTCACCTTCAAATTCCTCATAAACAATCTTACAAAATGAAAGATTCAAGTGCACCATTACAATTATCTGTAGTCATTGTACATTATTTTTTTATATTGCTCGTGATTGTCTCTATGAGGCAAAAAATGCACCATTAACAATTATAAGGGGTTCTTATTTCTCATGAAAGCTACAGAAGGAGATGCATATCAATTGTATGCTTTAAAATGCAATAGTTTTGTGTTTTCTCTTGGATAGATGATTATGTATCTCCGAATGAAGATGAAGCTGCTGATATCAACCTTGTACAGTGCACAGACCCAAGTTGTGATGGTAAGAAGAAGTTACTTACCTCACCAAAAAATAATATATACAATATAAAGCAAGTAAAATTACATTATATGGGAGTCTAGATCTTTATCTAGCGCACCTATGGTTAGAAGTTCGATTGACTTGTCTTAGGGTTATGTATAAGGTCAAATGTGTATAATTTGACCATTTAACGCTATTTGGATGGAAAATATAACGATATGACATTTTCTCATAACTTTTTTTTACGGGGTATTTTTCCGACGGGGTATGGATTTTTTGAATATTTTCTCAATTATCCCTTATTGTATAAGAACCTTAAGATAGTGCAGTTAAAAAACCTTAGGCAATCATATCCTTACAATCTCGTTTTCAAGGTTAATTACACCCGTCAACTTTTAAGTGGTATCAGAGAATGTAATCATGATAAAATTAATATAATAACACCTATTCCAAACTTTTCTGGTTAAATATCCATGTGTTAGACATAACGAGAATATACATGAGGGCAGCTATAAAACCGAGATTATGTGTTTGGGGGTTAAAATTCTTCACTAATTTTCAATTCCATTCATTTCAATTCCGATAAGCTTCCTGTAGTGAGCAAGATGCAGTATGCTATGTTTTCTCTTTAACAAATAAGAAACACTGTATAAGACATCACACTTTCGATGCATTTCACTATATATATACAAATTTCTTTAGTTTGATAATGTGATGGCCGATGAAAAGGATCCTAACGAAACACGTGGGACCCAAATGTAGGAACCAGAGGAGGAGACGATACCCACCTGTGTTCCTCATGCATTTGCATCCTATCTCCATTCTCTCTAGAATTAGATACTAGTGTAAAGAAACCAAATGAAAACCCAACATGCGGTTGGTTTTCCACTTTTCCGCTGAAAATGTGTACCCATAAGGAACCCCTACTTCTGTCGCTACGTGAAATGGTACGTTGAGGATAGTCTCACGTTGTATGGACAATTCAAGATCATTTAATTCATAAATTTTGGACTTAACTTATCTTTACGGATCTCCAAGATTAATTAGGCTCATAAATTTGGATAGATATTTATCTGTAGATAGTACGAGTTGTTTTGGTAATTCACCTAAAAAAATATAGAGTATTATCCAAAACAGTTATACTTTCTTAATCCAGTTTATAAAAAAATCACACTATTAGAGCAAAACCAGTAGGATGGGTATATTGATTAATTTGCTAATTATCATCTCACAATTGGATAGACAAACCTAAAAAATGGACTGATAAATTGATATTTGAGGGGATTTTCCCATCGAGACTCAAGTTAAGTCGATCGTCTAAGTTTGAGACGATCGTCTCATATTGAGCAGCTCGGCCCAGGCTAGACCGACGTTCGAGCAGCTCAATATGATTCGACAACAGTCGAATCTCAACGGATCTCATCCAACGTCTATGATTCTCTCCCTATAAATTCAAACATTTTCAACTCCAAAATCACACCTACTCCACTTAAAATTTCTTCTACTTTCACTTAAATCCTGATCTTTCTATTTCAAACTCTTGATCTCAACTTATGGATCCTGAAGCGGAAAATGAAGAAGCATAAATGATAGGGAAGTATGGCTTCAAGAAGCTGAAAAAATTATGCTACATATTGATCAAATGGATGAAGATTCAGACGATGAGAGAATGATGACTAACCATATGATACAATTATACTCAAGGAAAATACCGCGAGATCCAGAACCAAAAGCTGTATTGATAAGAAGATGGACATGGAGATATCAAGAGGAAGGACATCAACAAATGATACATGATTATTTTATTAATAAAAGTGTGTACCCTGATGAAGATTTTCAACATCGTTTCTGCATGCCGCAACACTTGGTCATGCAGGTTATTGGAGAACTTTGTCGGGTAAACCCTAAATTCAACTATCAATTTGATGCACTAAACATACGAGGATATAGTCTTGAACAAAAGGTCACTGCAGCCCTAAGGATTTTAGGTTATGGTGTGCCGGATGATGCCTGTGATGAGCATTATCGTATGGAAAAAACAACAACATACGAAAATCTCAAAATGTTTTGTAAAATTGTAGTCAACCATTTTGGTCCACGTTTTTTACGACAACCAACGCAAGATGTTGTCGAACGACTACTAGCTGAAAACACCAAAAGAGGATTTCCGGAATGTTAGGTAGCCTTGATTGCATGCATTAGGTGTGGCATGGATGTCCTTATGCTTAAAAACATCAGTATAAGGCTGTAGATAGTAGATTTTTAACGAATGATAAAATAGTAAAAGCATTTCTACCCAGTAGTAGAATCAAAGAAATATTTTATATATACTACTGACCTGACATAAAAAGCATAAAATTCATATTTTATATTCTGAAAGAGAATTAAAATATCGAATTCTTACTATAGGAATCTCACGTTGATCCTGCACTCTCTCTAAAGATATACGTATGGTATTAGAGCCGCACCTGGCTGAGCTCTCAATATTGTATATACAACATTGGTACTGTACAACTCAATTCTTACTCCTCTACAATGATAGGGCAGTTCCTAAATGTATTGCACACTTGTATAGATCAATATTGTCCTCATAATATCATTGGTGTTGATAGTAGTTCATCCCCAGATGATTTCTGACTATTCAAAATAAACATCCTGAACACCTTTTTTGTTCCTAGGTGGATGTCAATGCTCCTGGATAGATTTTCTACTAGCATAGAGCAACTTAATTCCTATTTATATTTCATGGTTGAATATTTAGAGTGATCTTAGATCAATATTCAAACTATAATTGAATAATATTGATTTATCATAACGCATAACAAATTGCACACAAATGCATTAAGTCGAAACATCGCATCTTCGTGTAAGCACTGAGTCTCCATCGCTCCAAACACAAAGATAAAGAGTTAATAATGAGTGGTTGAGCTTGAATAGCATATTCCCAATGTTGGTTGCATTAAAAATATAAACATTGGTCGAAGTACAACAAAACCCTAATTTTGGTTAATAACCAATTTCTGACACATCATCATAATCACCTTATAAAAACGTGAAAATGGGTGTGGAACAGAGCAAAATTTTCTAAATAAAATATATTCCCCTACACGTCTAATACGACATACTAAAAGGGAATCTCATTCCGAATAACGGTCTAGGAGATATGATTCAAACCATAGATGAACTACAATCTGAAAACTGTCAGAATTTCAGCTAAAAGTTCATGGAAGGTTACTATTTTCTCCGTTTGACGACCGAAACGAGCTCAAAAACTAAATCCTTTAGCGTACAGACATAGCCAGTGATTTCAGGATTCCGAATTAGGGCTGATCATCAAAAACAAACATCGCATGAAGAATCTACAGTGTTTTTACTAAAGGACGTCATATCTGAAATTTTCAGGCATAAGGGCTAGCACCCATGGATGTAAATAACAATAATGCTTCGAAGATTAAAGCTTTAAGGAGAAATAGCTTTTAAAAGCAAATAAGAGAAGGAAATAAAAATAATAATAAAATAGGGAGACTATGGACCGGTGCCAACCGGCCGGCCTCCCTTGGCCGGTCCCTACTCCCATATTTTCTCCAAACTTTTATTTTATTTTTATTTTAGGGTTTCCTCTTTCCGTTAAAACTCTTTTGCTCTTTTTACCAAAGCCTAGACTCTCTTACTTCAAAGATCATATCTCTCAGAGATATATAAAATGGTCCCACTACCATTTAATTAAAAGATTATTATTTTAATATTCCATAAATTTTGGTATTCACGTCAATTGGCTTTTACACCAAATTCTCTCTTTTATATATTATCAAAAATATTGCTAGAGATACGACATGATACGCGAAGCATAACCTCACTGACTATCAAATTCGTGCTTAGTCCATAGTTAGACCTACCCTTGACCGGTCCCACCTTGTTCGGTCTTCCTTCTCTGGGATTTTCCCTCTTCTCTAGTTAGTCCCTCTACTAGTCCCTCATCTACTATTGGTATGCCTGCCATTTGGTTTATCTGCCATTGGTTCATCTCCATATTAGGGTTTACTATTTCGATTGGTCCCGCTACCAATATTTAAAATAACAGTAATTTGTTTTACTATAATGAAGCTAAATATTATTACAATCTTTAGCACTCACACGAGTTGATGCTCCCACGACTTGGTGCACGCACGACCTATCGCTCACGCGAATTGAAGCTTCCATGACTTGAGGCTCGAACGACTTGATGTTCGAATGACTTAGTGCTCATACGAATTCGTTCATGTTAATACACACGTCTTTGATCGATCGGGTAATATCATTAGACCTGTGTTTACTAATTCAACAAGATCGTTCGAGTATCATTGTTCCTTAGCTGACACAATGATACACCACAACTACCAACGTCGATATCGATCAGACTCTCTACGTCTACGATCTATTAAGCATCACTGCTTGTTTCAGCACACAACTGGTGCTTCATCCATCAATGATACAACATGCTATACTCATTTACATGCTAAAACCGACAGTCTAGTTAGGTCAACAACTGACCAATTAATAGATATTTATAAAATATACTTAACCATGCTCGAGACATCAATTATGTCAGATGGGGGGATATTCACTAGGGTTTTAGTCTGGTGGCTTACAGTACGTGCGGTGTAATAACACACCCACGATGAGAAAGTATAAAAGCCGTGTCGGCAGTTGAAATAGTGAATGGAATAGTGGTCGCATAACTGTCAAGTACCACTAGCACGATAGAGTTGGTTATAAAAGACAAGAGTTTCTCACAAGCACTTGAATGATCATATAACTATCATCTTTGAGACTCTCATAAAACTCACTTTCATCTTTACAGCAGTTTAACACATCTCATCATCATTGACATTCAATTCCATTGATCTCAATACTCTCTCTGCTTCCCTCCTTACAAATCAATCCTTCTCCTTCCTTTGTGACTGAAACGAAATCGGAACGGTCATTTCTTGATTTAGGCCAATTTCGTACAGATTGATCTCTCGAATTTTAAAAGTACATATATATGATAAATATTTGACATTTAAGCCATTTGGTATTTGATCGACTTGCCCTTCAAGCGACTTGCCTCGACTGGCATAACTTGATCTCTCATTTGCTCTGACTAGCATTAGTCTTCTTCATTATTTCCTTATTTACCCTCAAATCGTTTTTACCCACAAACAAAGGGACACTTCACAAAACCAATTGTTGTTTTGGAAGCGTAGGCTTCTTATGATTGATGGATATTACATGCTTTTTTTGGACTACCGGGTTCAAACAACGACATCAATATTTTGCATAAATCGCCTTTGTTTGAAGAGCTGGAGTGTGAAACTGCTACAACTTCAAATTTTACGCTCAGGTAGCCCAAGGCAACCGTGCAAAACAACATTTTAACACCAAGCAGATGGCGGTTAGGAAGGCTGTATAAGGAACATTTGGAGTTTTGAACCGGAAGAGTCATATAATTTGTGGGTCATATCGTTTGTTTAAACCAATAGAAATGAATAGGGTTATGCTCTCTTGCATAATATGGTAATCAAGGAGACCTGATGGGATCCCTCTTGGACAAGTTATACACATCAGGATTTGAGGAAAGATGTTCAACCCCTTCACGGTGTGCCAGCAAGAGAGTACAGAATGGTAGAAGCGGGAATTGAACACATAGGATAATATGTTAGGCTAAGGGAGGATCTAACTGTACACTTGTGGGCTGATTTTGAAAGAAGAAACCCTCACAGAATTTAGTTTTTTTTTTTTTTGAATATTTTAGTTACTATTTCAATCATTTTTATTTCTTTTCTTTTAATTTGATTTGTGTAATTTAAGGATCAAACATTGAAAGTTGAAATTAAAGATCAAATTGGTGAAAAAAAAATATTGAAACTGAAATTGAAACTAAAGGATTACATTGAAATTGAAATATTGAAACAAAGGATTACATCCAAAATATAAAACTAGCACTTATCCAGTAGATTAATGGCATTATTGATATCCTCATTCTCTTCCTCATCAGAATCAATGTCAACTGAGTATGGGTATTGCATTGTCTTTTATGCTTCAATTTTATTTATTTCTTCTTGCCAGATTTGCAATTGTGTCTGATTCATCTTTGACATGTCCATTCCCAAGATTCCTATAATGTGAGTATTAAAAAGATTTTGTTCAAGAGCCTTGCGAGCTTTTTTAATTTTTGTAACCATTTTCTTGCGTCTACCATTTTACCAATATCAGTCAAAAAATTCTTGAAAGTTGACATCTGAAGTTGAAGATTCAGTGGCTTCTTGAGTCGCCTTTCTGATCCTTTTAGATTTCTTGTTACCTGGTCCATCATATCTTTCTGTATTTCCATTAATATTAAGATTATTATTTGCATGCTGGAATACGCATGCGTTGGGTTGTGGGGTTGAGGTTGTTTCTTGTGAAGAATAAGTAGACGAATACCCTTGAGAAATATTTGTCGTCTCGTAAAGGAATTGCTTTGGTACTTGATATCCATTCAACAGTTCGGGGTTAAATCGGTTCAGGACTTGAGAATATGGAAACTCATATTTGAAACTCGAACCTTCTTTGAATTTCCATGCCTCTCCAGTTTTTCGCATCTGTAGTTTCAACATTTAAAAATTAGTCATACAACAACTTGATAAATTTTTTAAAAATCAATAATACAATTCGAAATGCAACTAACTTACTATATCAGCTTCAGTATCACTGCTTCCTTTTTGGCATCATCACACCTACCCAGGCGCTCATGTCTTTGTTGATTATATGAAAACGACCCGACAACCCGTTGTAGTCATGTTTATTTGGATTCCCAGTTTCATTTTCAAATGATTGAAAAAATTTCTTCCAAAGCGTTGCATGTTGTTGGCTAACACCATTGACAGCATCAAGCGTACATGATATATATCGTCTTCAGATAGCTTTATCTTCTATGAGATTAAACCTTGGACCGCGAGGGTTTTGTGACCCATTTCCTTATTCAGTACTCAGTGTTTGCGATGAGCTGGCCATTGTTTTTTCTGATTTTTTTTAGCAGAAGTTGAGATCAAGAGTTTGAGATGGAAAGATAAAGATTTAAGTGAAAGTATAAAATTTTTGAGTGGAAAATGTGTGATTTTGGAGTTGAAATTTGTTGGATTTATAGAGAGAGAAGTGAGAGCCGTTGGATTAGACCGTTGATCCGACCGTTATCGATCCAAGTTGAACCAATCTCGGGGCAACCTAGGACGAGCGGCTCAAGTTACCTTGGTCGATTCAGATTGCCTAGTTTTTCTTTTTCCCCCACTGCCCAAAAAAAAGTTTGCCCATCCACCTGGCTTGGCATTTTGGAAAATTTGTCAATGCCCACTGGAATTGCTCTTATAAACTATTTGTAAAATGGTCACTTGTCCATTAACTGGAGAGTTATGTCACTATTCACACTTAACTTTGACACTGCAATTACCTAATTATCCCTAAACATTAGATTCAAGATCGTTACATGGCATTCACCCTCAAGGGTCCACTGCTTCCTCTCTAGTGTTTAACGAACTCCATCCCGATTCAGGATCATTACATGGCATTCACTCAAAGGGTTCACCATTTTCCCTCCGCAGTTTAGCGAAGCTTCCACCGCCACCACCACTACATCACCACCACCTCAACCACTTAAATTAAACGAGGGAAAGTATTTTAAAAAACATAACACTTTTATTTTCAAAAATGTTAACTTGATTGAAAAAATATTATTTTAAAAACACTAATTAAAGATGTAACCATTTTATAAAACTAATTATGGGAATATACACATTCCATAGAAATACCCAAAAATATACCACGAACAAGTGCAACTTCGCAAAAAAAAACAACTAATAGAGAAACCTTTTCGGGACTTTTATGAAGTACCACAACTTTATAAAACTTTTAAAACTTTTAAAACCACTAAGCTAAAATACCATCACTTTATAAAACTTTTATGAAGTACCACAACTTTTACTTTTTCCGTTAAGTTTAAGGTTAACGGCCGTTAAGTGACATATGTCAATATTAATCATATGTAAAAGACTGAAACACCCTTTAACTGAGTCAGAACCGAGTCAGGATTCCATCTTAACACGTGTATCTCACACGGTCAACTCCATCTTAACACATGCATCTCACACGGTCATCTTCGTCCTCTTCAAATCAAAAACCCTAAATAAAACCGAAATTAAGGAAGTATATACTTGAGAAGAAATCATAGCATATACTTCTCGAATTTGATCCGGGGTCACCGGCTCTAATAAAAAAACATGGAGATTGGACCCTTGAGAAAAATCTGCTGCGTAGACAACCAGGGAAAAAATTGAAAAATCAATCGGATTAATGAATAAATTTGAGGTTGCATTGTCCACAGAGAGAAAAGAAAGTAAGAGTAAGGGAAAGAATTAGAACACGGGGATTCAAATAAAAACATAATGAACACAGTAACAAACGGGTATCACAGATCTAAAGGTGTGAAATCCCTCAATCGATTACTACCTCTAAAACCAAACTCCTTGAAATTTGAAATAATTACATAATACTAGATCGAATTAAAGAAAGTTAGGCAAAGAGTAAGACTTACCTTTCAATTACGAGACATAATTTTTTCTCTTCTATTTTCTCTATGCGATACTCTCTAACAGGATTGATCTCAATTGTATTTAATCAATCATGACAGTTGCTAACATCACAGATGTACAATCACAGATTGAACTACATTGTTTTTATTGAAATAATTCTGTACATTGATCAGTTTCATAGATGTGCGGTTGTAAACGAGTAAACATTTTCGTACGTTGATTAATAGATGAGGTCAGTTAGGTAATTACGTAAAGGTTTTCTGACTGAAATCAGTGGGATATGACTTTATTAGTGGGTCCGGAGGAGATGTTAACGGTGATGGTATTTAGGATTGTTTTTTAAAATGATGGTATTTTAGTAACATATATATATATATAAGTAATGGTATTTTAGATTAATTCGCTTACACGTGTAAAGTGGCCACTAATATCCCAAAAGGAACCAATAATGCCACTCTAGTTCACAATACCCATCATTGTTTTTCCGCTTTGGCCTGAGCCATCACGTGCCTCATACTGGATCTTCCAAAGTATCCCACTTGCATCAATATTTATTTTTGTGGGGAGAATAAGCGAATCATCAATTTTTCAGCCAAACACAATGACAACTATTGAATAACGGTTAAACGAGTACACTGAACATTTTTGCACAAACTGATATGGCTGAAGTATGAAGTTTAAACATGCATTGCGAGTCGAGCATGGATGGGAAATCCATCAACGTTTTCTGCGATTTCTCAAGTTTTGTGCTACAAAACTACTGCTATCTGAGTACATCTGTAACGGCTGGTCAAAATTAATCAAGTCAAGAAGAGAAGATTGACCAAACAAATACTCCGAGGAATGTGGTTAAAATGTCTTAAAAATGGGTGATACTGCAGACATTTGAAATAAAACGATGGCCCTACTTCTACTACCATCCTAACATTATTCCACGTGTACAAGATAAAAGTTTTGATGGACCCCTATTTGCATCTTAACAACTTTATTGTTGTCATCTTCTGTCCTTCCCATTTGCAAAAAAACACTAAAGAGAGGAAGATAGAGAGAATGAGAAAGAAAAAGTAAAGAAGAGAAAATCTAGAGAATCAGAGAAATGGGTTTTCTATATCAGCATTCGGGTTTTGTCACTGGAATGCTAATACTAGTAATATTCTCAGTCCTAATATCTTCTTCTTCATCATCAAAATTGCAACAGAAGATTAATGTTTGTAGGAAGAGAAATCCAGTAATATTTAGTTTTGGAGATTCAAATACGGACACGGGTGGACTTGTTGCTGGGCTCGGGTACAACGTTAATTTACCAAATGGTCGTTCTTTTTTTCGTTCATCGACTGGTCGTTTATCTGATGGACGTTTGATTATTGATTTTCTCTGTAAGTTCATATTTTATTTTTTATACTGTATACTTTAATTAGATTTTCTTACATTCCAGAAGAAATCTTTGTAGGAAGAATGAACGGCAAAGCCCTACATTGCTTAAGATTATATTTTGTTTTCCTGCGTTTCGTATACGATGATTTCCGATTGATTTTGTTAAATAATTGTTAAGGCGACTTTCTATGTTCTTATTACTAAAAAATACTAATAAAAAAGTAACTGTTTGGGAACAAAAAATTAAGTTTTTTTTTTTGTTTTTGATGTTAAAATTTGAAGTTTTACAGCAACTCATTATTACAAATTCTGGGTCTAGAATCTAAAGGATTATGATATAGATTTGAATTTTGAATTTGAAATCTGATCTCAGAATAGGTACTTGATGGGACCTTTTCATGAATAATGTTGTCCTAGGAAATTCAATTGATGATGTTGTATTCCATTTAAAAAAGAAGAAGTAATGCATGTAGTAATTGTATGGGTACCACATCCCCAGCACAGAAATATTGTGCAGGGCCCTTACTTTATATGTTGCCTGGTAGACTTGCGAAGCATCATTTATGAGTCTATAATCCGGTCATACACAATCCTGGAAGTGTCTGTCCTGAATCTGGTGAAATCATGGTCAGTTGGTCACGGACTTAACAGGCTACCTCTAAGACCTGTGTTGTATATAAGTTCAAGAAAATTATCATTTTGTTACTCACTTGTATATACGGTTGGTGAAACTACTGAACAGTCATGAAAATTTGATCTTCTTATAGGTTTTTAATCCTGTGACACATTGTTACACAACATAATTACTGGGTGGTGTCAACTATATTTGTAGGTGAAAGTTTGAATACCGAATATTTGAGTCCATATCTGGATTCAATGAAAGGATCGGATTTTTCAAATGGTGCTAATTTTGCTGTTGTAGGATCATCAACTCTACCGAAATCTGTTCCGTTTGCCTTGAACATCCAAATCATGCAATTCCAACACTTCAAGAATCACTCTTTTCAATTAGCCACTACCAAAGGTACATTGCAAGTGTTCATTTTAATATTCCCTTTCTGGCTTTCTCTATATAAATGGACAACTATATAAATGTTAGCGTTCTCTCATTTTAGGTTCACGAAAAGTTATCGATGATGAAGGATTCAAAAACGCACTTTATTATATTGACATTGGTCAGAATGATCTTGCCGATACCTTCCGTAAAAATGTTTCTTATGCTCGAGTTGTTAAAAGAATCCCCGAGATTCTCGCAGAGATCAAGGACGCTGTTAAAGTGAGTTCAAAATGTATGTTCTCGTTTCTAGTTTCCAATCTGTCAGAAGGTATATCATGATGGTCTTTTGTTTTGATTGCTGTAGACTATATATGATGAAGGTGGGAAGAATTTTTGGATCCACAACACCGGACCTTTGGGATGTCTACCTCAGATGCTTACATCAGTTCGCGAGAAAATCAAAGTTTTAGATCGGCATGGATGTATTCGAACATACAACGATGCTGCTAAAGTTTTTAATGATGGACTACGTGCACTTTGTGCAGAATTAAGAACGGAACTGAAGGGAACAACGATCGTGTATGTTGATATATACAACCTTAAGTATGATCTCATTGTCAATTCTAACAAATATGGTAAGTTTTCCGAAATCTTGCAAAAAATATGAATCATTGCGGTTGTAATTTGTGTGTTTTTACATATTATCTGTACTTCTTTTATCCAACTAGGTTTCTTATGAACTTTCAGGTTTCAAGAGTCCGTTAATGGCATGCTGTGGACATGGTGGGAGCCCTTATAACTACAATGCTAGCTACATATGCGGTCATCCAAAATGCGGTGTTTGTGAAGAGGGAGCCAAGTTTATAAGTTGGGATGGAACTCATTATACCGAAGCTGCTAATACAATCGTTGCTTCGAATATACTTTCCAAGACGTATACTACACCAAATGTAAAGTACGACTACTTTTGTAACGCGTAATCAATTAACCTTTCAAATTCGGCCGATTTTTTTAATATTGTGTGTGCATGTATGGAAGTTCTTGGTAAGTCTGCGCAGCGATGTTTTTATCCAAATGATATATGCCAGCAATGTTTTTTTTACTAATTTTCCATTTCCCTCTTGTAACATTCCACATTTGAGACTAGCTAGTTACTAGTACATTAGATGTGTAAAGGTCGGAATGACAGACTAATATTGTCAGTCCTGGGTGCATCTACTCCAAATCATATTCATATGATCTGCAAAGTATTCTTGGGATTCTTTTTCCCCAGTGAAACAATTCTCTTTTCAGAGCAAAGGTCAGTAGTAGAGGCAAGTAATGTTTTCCTGTGCTCATGAGATGCCTTACGTTACATTCACCTGCCCAGGGGATCTTCAAGTCAGAGGAAAGAGCTGGTTCCGCATCACATAACAGGCGTCGTCTGGGAATAAAGCTTTTTAAAATTTGTAAATTAAACTTTTTCCTGATTGCTATCTGAGAACAAAACGTTTGTTTGTCGATACCCATTAGGCATTAGCATAAGCTATTATTTTTGTTAACCATTCTAAAGCCCAGAGTCTCCTTTACACAACATTTAGTACTCTAAGGCCAAGCACTGTGGCAATGCTTTTTTTTTTAGCTTTGGCCACATTATAGCCAAAAATAGGGGTGAGCATGGGCCGGTATGGACCGGTTTTTACCTCATCCGTGTCCAATCCAATTTATTACGGATTTTGAATTTGTCATACGCATCCAATGGATGCACGGATGAAAGGATTGGATGCGGGTAATCCAATGGATTTGTTTTATAATTAAAATTTATAATAGAGAAATAAAGCTTGATGTGTGATAGTTTTTTTTTTCCTTGTATTTTTTGAGGGCGCTCAAAAAGAATTTGGGGCGACTTATTTATACCCATCCAATAGATGTAGCTATGGGATAGCCTAATGGTAGGTAAAAGTACCTATATACCCTTTCACTAAAAAAAGTAGAAAACCTAAACTAATTTCAGTTCATTTCTAACTACCGATTGTGAGAAAAAGTTTCTCTTCTTCTTGACTACCGATTGTGCGGAAAAAAAATTCTCGTGAAATTTTCAAAACCAATTCATCGTTTCGTCGTTAATCGTCGTACCAAATCATCGTCGATATTTCAATCTAAAGATGGCCCGACAGAAACAAACAAGTCGTCAATCTGATAATAGTAATTGGCCAAATTTTGTGGAGAGAATAAGAAACAGAGAGAATGTTGAAGAACATAGTGAAGACGATGAAGAACAAGAAGATGATGATCTAGATATAGAGACTGATTCTGATAATCAGCTTCTCTAGAACTATCTAATGGCTCCAATAAGGTAAGGGTTTACCATTATTTGTGTTTATTTTGCTTCAATTGATTAAAATCGTCAATAGAATTTCTAGGGTTTTCGTTGAATTTTCATAATCAGAGGTTTAGTGATGTGTTTTATCTACCGATTATGGTCGTGTTCTGCATTCCTCAAGCACATCGACTATAATCGGTAGTTAGATTTAGTCGATGTGCTTGAGGAATGAAGAACACGACCATAATCGGTAGATAAAACACATCACTAAACCTCCGATTATGTCATTAACTACCGATTGTCTTTCTGTACCAAAATTTATGCTTAATGGACAAATAATTTTCTTATCTAACTACCGATTATATTAGATGGTTTCATGTGGAGGATAGTTTTGAATCAATCGGTAGTTTCATATAGGTTTAAACTCCCGATTATGAAAGTTCGAGATTCCTCAAGCACATCGACTATAATCGGTAGTTAGAATTAGTCATTAACTACCGATTGTCTTTCTGTACCAAAATTTAGGCTTAATAGGTAGTTAATTTTTTTTATCTAACTACCAATTATATTAGATGGTTTCAATTGGTAGATATATAGTAGTTGTTAACTTCCGATTATATTAGATGGTTTCAATCGGTAGATAGGTTTTGTATTTGACTTCCGATTGTTTTGTAATCGTTTGTTATTGTGTTTATTTGACTACCGATTATATGTGTGTCCATATCTTAGAGTTTTTTGTTCTAATTTTTATGCATAATCGGTAGATAATCTAGGTCCCGAGCTACCGATTATGAACAATCAGTTATTAGTTTGTTTATTTGACTATCGATTATATGTGTGTCCGTAGCTTAGACTTTTATGACCGAAAATTGTTGCATAATCGGGAGATAATCTAGGACCCGATCTACCGATTGTGAACAATCGGTTGATTTTTATGTACTTTTTCTACCGATTATGTAGTGATTAAACGGTGTCTTACGAGCTAATTGTTCTTTATTTTGTTTTTTTAGGGAAAGCGAGTTAAGCAAGTCCAAGATACAATTGTTTCGAGGCCTCGTCGTGAAGGGGGTAAGAAAGTAACAACTAGTGTAAGAAGATAAAAGAGCGCTAGCGGAATCTCTATCACCGAAGGAACTCAACCAAGTGTTCCACAAATATTTTACCAAGAAGAAGGAGAACCAAGTACTCCACAAGTTAGAAACCAAGAAGAAAGATACCAAGTGCTACACAAGGAGAAGGACAAGGTACAAAGAAGGTAATTAATAAGAAAGGAGGAAACCAAGTCCCCGCCTCTTTGAAGATGAAGGGTATTGAAGCAGGCCAAATCCCTGGGTTACCAAGAGATGGAGGAGATCTGTTATTTGGATACAAAGACTCTTGGGCGAAAGAAATTTATTCAACTGAGGTAATAATTATAAAACACCATTCTTAAGCTATTGTCTTTTTATTCGTAGAAGTGTTAACCGCTATACTAATTATTTTATGATTCGTCGTGTATATTAGGATCATTCTCATGTGGTTCGTCTACTCAAACCTACAGCTGCACCAAGAAAAATGAAAGACTGGCCGTTATATGGTGAGTGTGAAAGGTTCAAGCAAATTATTTATCACTCGGGGTTATCCACTGCTATAAATACTATATAGAATAAAGATTAATAGACAAGCTCGTGATATGATAGAGTAGGGTCTTGGGAATGGATTAAATTAATTTTGTAGATTATGTATCACATATATCCCTTAACTTTATAATAAAAAAAATAACGAGCATGTTGATTATATTAAAACTCGGAGCCGAGAATTCAATGTTAGAGCATGATCGGGTGTCGATATCAGCCTTCCTGGAGAGAATGTATCCTGAGACCGATACCTTCCACATGCCGTTTGGAGAGATAATGATCACCCCAGATGATGTGGTGCAGATTCTTAGTCTCGTTGACCATGGCACAACCGTCAAGTTTGATTACGTAAAGAAGTAAAGCTGGGAACAGCTTTATTTTTACACTCAGAAGTGCCTTGGTTGGGATCAAGCGATATCCAACATTGAGTCCAACCAGTGATTTTGTTATAAAACTAGACAGTCAGCATGGTCCACGTGATGAATATGTTCAAAGGCACCAAGGATAAAGAAGAAATGAATCTAGAGTTTAGCGACGACGAAGTGAATACTGCAGCCACTGCATATCTCCTCTGTGTTTTGGGATTTGTCATTTTCCCCAATTGTAGTGGAAAACGGGTCGACGCTAACCTTCTACAACTATTGCATCCTCTCAATAAAGTTCTTGACTCGTGGGGCACCGCATGTCATGCATTCTTGATGGAAGAGTTAAGAAAGGCATCGAGGGAATCAAGTAGCCAAATTGTCGGGAATGTGAGCCTACTACAAGTATTTTGGTAACTCTATTGATGTGATTGTTATTTATTTTTTTCTCTTTTAAGAATCAATTTTCTCATGCTTGGTTTGATATGTACACTAGACATGGATCTATGACCACTTCCTGTTCCTCGATGTGGCCAAAGAGAACCCGATATGGGAGAAAGGAACACCCAGAGGAAAAAAAATACATCTTCGACAACAACCGTTCAAGGTCTAAGGAGAAGAATTGATTTCTTTGAGGAGGAAATTAGACTTGATGACGTCCAAAGATGTATGCTTTGATCCATACAAGGAAGACCGAGCTAGTGGACATATAGCGGGAAGGTCTGAGTTGTCGTTTTATTATGGGAACTTGTGGCATCCCACAGGATATATTATGTACAATGCCTTTAGGGTGATGCATCAACTCGGTTACGTACAAGAAGAACCTTGGAGTCGCATGCGTGGCAAGTTCAAATTGGACGTGGAGAATTGTGTATGTGGTAAGGATTCTATCACAGTAGTTTACTCTGGTAACCCATCTGTTGAAGATTGAAATAATATGATGCAATATTTGATCAACGATGGGAGACCTGTCAACCGAGGTGATGAAGTAGATCCAGGCTATATGGAATGGTATCGGGAGCATTCTCATCTTCATGTGATCCGTGAAGATAAAGGAAAGACCACCAAGGTTTCCGATTATACTTGTATCATCAAAGACCAACCTCCTAGTTATGAAAGGCTGGTACATAATGTTCTTTCCTTTTGATTTTAATATTAAGGCTCAATATTTTAGATAATAATCGTTTGATTGTTATTGCATAAAAATAGAAAAATAGGTTTGCGGTTTTCTCCAAGAAGATTGCTGGGTGTATAAAGGCGGGAGTGCCTTTATCAATTGAGAAGCTGAAAGAGCATAAATACCTAATGGATAACATTTATAATGAAGCTTATGCAAGTAAGTTTGGGAAGAAAGCTTCGAATAAGCCTAAGAGGCCAGAAGAAAAGCCCAGAAAAAGATTTCGTGGTTCATTGAGTGTTGATGGTGAAGCCAATGTCCTTGATGTTGAAAGATATGTCCCTGGTGCTCGTCGTCCTCGTACTAAAACCAAAAAATCTAGAAATTAGATTGTGGTTGTCTTGTTAGAGAACATCATTTTCAATAAATTTGCAAGAAACTTGTTTAATGTTCTAACATTATGTTTACTTTATGGATGATGAATGAATTACTTTACGGATGGTGAATGAATTTTAGTTTTTTTTTGTGAATTATCGATTGATTTGCAAGAGACTCATTTTTAATAAGTAACTTTGTTGAAATTTTACATTACAATCGGTAGATAAGTGGTTTGCATCACCTACCGATTAAGCTTGTTGATCCACAATCGGTTGATAATTATTTACAGATTACACCTGCTGATGGAACTGCCTGGTTTCTGGACACATTTTACATTATAATTCGGTAGTTCATAAAGTTTCATAGACTACCGATTATGGAGTATGCAAATGTTAGAAATTTGATAATTTTTTCAATTTTGAATTTGGGGCAACATATACAATCGGTAGTAAATACATTTTCTTAGACTACCGATTATGGAGTATGAATATTTTTGAAATTTGATAAATTTTTTAATTTCGAATTTGGGGCAACATCTATAATCGGTAGTAAATAAAGTTTCATAGACTACCGATTATGGAGTATGCAAATGTTGGAAATTTAATAAAATTTTCAATTTTGAATTTGGGGCAACATCTACAATAGGTAGTAAATACACTTTCTTAGACTACCGATTATGGAGTATGAATATTTTTGAAATTTGATAAATTTTTGAATTTCGAATTTGGGGCAACATCTATAATCGGTAGTAAATAAAGTTTCATAGACTACCGATTATGGAGTATGCAAATGTTGAAAATTTGAATTTGAGGCAACATATACAATCGGTAGTAAATAAATTTTCTTAGACTACCAATTATACTTGTTGAGTACAATCGGATATTAATTATGTACCGATTAGGATGATGGAACTGATTGATTTCTGGACACATTTTACATTACAATCGGTAGTAAATACATTTTCTTAGACTGCCGGTTATGGATTATGAAAAAATTTCAATTTCAAATTTGGGGCAACATCTATAATTGGTATTAAATAAAGTTTCATAGACTATCGATTGTATAAATCGAAGGTAATGGTGATCCCAATACTCCCGATTGTTTATATTCGTATGAACTTAGTGTACATATTTTCTGTACACTCTTGTTACACCAAGGCTCAACAACTCTTTTCAAATAAAAAAAAAATCGTTGGGACTCTAATCTATATAAGGAGGGTGACCTCTTCTCATTTATGCACCTCCAATACATTTTAACTCTCCACATCGAAGTAATCATCTTCAAGATTAATGGCTCAACCGTTCACGGTAGAAGAAGATTTGTCACTATGTAGGCGCTATGTGCAATTCTATCCGAGGCGAGGAGAAGAACGTAGGAAAAATGGTGTAATGAGTATGAGTTATTTGGAGAGCATTCACGAACATTTTTGTGTTGACACCGGTAACCCCAATAACCGTAATAGAGCTGATCTTTTTTGTCGATTTAATTGCATAAGAAGAGAAGTTGATCCATTTGTGAATTTAACTTATCTTGTCAATCAATATCGTTTGAGGGGTGAAACTAATGATGAAGTTATAGCGAGATCTCTCGAGGAATGTCGATGATATAAACGATCAAATTACCTTTACGAAGCTCATTTCAATATCCTTAAGGTGATGGACAGATTCAACCCGTTTTAGGTTCGTCCACACCGCTTAAGGTGAAGGGCATTCTCCAAGATAGAATATGAATCACTGAATAATTACCATGGATTTATCTTAGATAGGATTGCACTCGCTTTCATTAAGTTCCTCATAGACTTCACCGTCTCCATTTTCTTTGGTTTTAACTTGGCAACCATTACGTGCACAACAAGACTTTCCGGATCTTCGTGGTTGTGACGACCATTAGCAACTCTAAACATTTTCCATACTTTACCTTCCTTACCGTCGGGCTTTCTGAAGATAATCTTAAATGGGCATCCAATATTCTTTGAATTACCTCGGTATTTCCTGTCCGTCTTCTTTACCTATTTACGACCCTTTCCCACGTGACTCTTTTGCTCGCCACCTCTCTCATAAATCATTTCAAATCGATCAACTCTCACGCAATTGTTCTGAACTACAACGTACATCTTCTTTTTTTCCTTGTTGATAAGCCATTCCTTTGCCGCCGTCTTACTTTCAAATGTTTTAATACGCATATAACAAAACAAATATCATAAGCCTAACCTTGTAACATACATTCTTAGAACAAGACAAGAGTGGGTAGGTAGCATATAAAATCATTTGCATAATGTAGGGAAGTATCAGACCCTCACATGAAACATGATTAACCGATTTAACAATCTACATAAAATAGCAATGAGTTAGACAACAACAATCCGTAGATAATTATGTTCACGTACTACAGATTAACGACAATCGGGAGTTAATTATATCCCCGTACTACCGATTAACAACAATCGGTAGTTAATTATATTCTCGTACTACCGATTATAGCAAGACAAGTTTTGTACACAAAAACAAGATCGGGAGATTAATTTGTTAAAAAACAACCGATTACAATGGAAACGGTAGATAAATTTGATCTTTAAATTATCGATTACAAAGTGCAGAATTTTTAAGTTTAATTCAATTCTGGATACAATCACAATCTGTAGATGTGTGATTTTACAAACTACCGATTCTAAATCAATAGATAGAAAATTTCACCCACTACCAATTGTGAAAGATGAAGAGTTAGAAATTTTGTAAGTTTAAGAGAAATTACTTTTTGGGGCGACAACTACAATCGGTAAATAATAATTATTCCTAAACTACCGATTATGAAATCAAAATTCAATTTCGGGAATTTGTTTAATCGGTAATAATCATTCTTCACGAGACTACCGATTATACCATAATTTTTGCACAAGCGTGTGTAATCGGTAGATATGGTACTCCATTATCTACCGATTCTTGGACGTCCATGGCATTAAATGCATGCAAATTTTTTTTTTTTTTGTTAACGATCACATATAAACGCATATAAAGTGAGGTTTTGAGCTTCTTAACACAATACCTGATTGTTTGATGCATTATTATCTTCATTTTGATGTGAATCATCGTTTTCTCTCGCTAAATCGTCGTCTAGGTTTTCTTCCACACTAAAATTTGGATCATCCAACAAATATCTCATATCGTCATCTGTAAACGTTATTGAACCTTCAATAATATGTTCTTCATATGTTTCTCACCTTCTTCCTCATACTCATCCATGTTTGTTATTGATTTTAGGTAAAACCTAGTTTTTCCAAACTTCTTCTTCTTCTTCTCTAACACACTCTCTATTTCTTTTCTAAAACTATAACTCAAATAATTTTCTAACACTAACTATAACCAAAATTAACTAACTAATTAATCAACATTAATACTAATAAAACAAGGAAAAATTAGTCACTAAAGAAAATATATGGATAAGGGGTGTGCTGATATTACTTCTTAGTGACCTTATTTTGTTTTATTAGTTGCCCCAAATTCTTTTTGGGTCGTCCTCAAAAACGTTTTTTTTTTTTGCTTTGTTTCTTTGTTGCTCGCAAAAGACAACAGTACAATGCAATATGTTGAATTATGGGTAACTTGGGACCTAACTAGAAAGGGCATAGCGATGTATAACTCTTTCATGTTAGCAGCTAATATCTAATGAAATTACAAGATATACTGGAATCAAGCCCACCAGAAAACAAACTAATGAAAAAGGTTTCTACCATTGGAGTTGCGATTAAAACTAGGGGTGAACATTTGGGATCAAAAAGAAACTATCACATCTCAAATTCGACTCTTTATCAATCTAATGGGTCTGGATGTCCAACGGATTTTTATGGTTACACCCAGGCCCAATCCGTAATCAGTTTGATTTCAAAAACCTCATCTGCATCCAGCCCATTAGCGAACGGTATAGATACTCATCCGTAAAAATACGGTTGGGCTAGGTAAAATCCACGGATTCTGGGCCAAATGCTTACCCCTAGCTTAAGACAATCATTATGGGCCATGCAATAAGTGACTCAAAGCTAAGGCCGACATTGGACCAAAGTTGGCGAAGCCCAACTTTGGGAAGCAAGGCCAAGGAGGGCATCAAAAAATAAATTTCCTCGATATACACTGTTAAGGTGATGATCCAGTATAACAAGGTTAGATGTGTTTGCAATAAGGGTGAGCATATGAACCCAAATCCGCCAACCCGAACCGATCCACTCGTATTTTGACGGGTGGATACCCAACCCGTTCATGAACGGGTTGGACATGAATATTTTTTTAAAATCCTAAATAATAGGTGCGGGTGCGGGACAAGTCTAGAAATCCATTGGATATCCACACCCGTCATGTTTAAGAGTAAATAGAAAATTTATAAAATACAAAGGGATATATGTGTATTTTGGAGGTACTGTATAACTTTTAATGTGTTCATTCTAATCTAGTTGTGCCGATGAATTAAACTTGCAAGCAAGTAGTACTGAATATACTCTTTAAATTTAACTTTTGATTGTTAGGATGACATTCTTATAATTTTAGCATTGTTATGTTGTAATAATTTAATATATTCTTTAAATTTCAGTAATTTAATGTTTAAATTAGTTTTTTTTGTTAACATGTTAACTATTTTCATTTTTCTTAATAAAAAATATGAAATCTGTAGATTTACCCGTATCCAATCCGCCCACCTGCCTATCCATAGGTGTAAAATCCATGAGTGATGGGTTGGACGCGGATGTAAATCTAACACCCGCTATTTCAATGGATTGGATTTGGGTCCACGGGTGAAACCGGTTGCTCACCCTTAGTTTGTGATTAGGGATGTCAATCCCAATCCGAAATCCGATAGCCGTTTCCGAAAATCCGGGATCCTATAGGATATTATCCGGTATAGCGGATATCGGATGTCGGAACCGGATATTGTATCGGATATTTTTGTGTTATCGAAACGGAATCGGCTGAACCAGTATCCGTCCGATAACATCCGATACCGATAACATATATATCTTCAGCCGAATTATCGAAAATTATCGGAAAATTATCAGATAATTATCGGAAATTTAAAGTGAAAAAACAGGTTATAAGATTTCTATCATCTATCGGATATTTATCAGATAATATCTGATATCCGATAAGCTTATCGAAACGGAATCAGATTTGAAGTTTAAGATTCCGTTGGAACTTATCGGATATCGGATATCCGATAAGACTTATCGAAAACGGAACCGACTAAGTCAGTATCCGTTTCGTCAGCATCCGTTAACAACCCTATTTGTGATTCTTGTTTTAATTAATACGTGTTTGCTTTTTGTTTTAAATCACGTTAGACCTAAGCTAACCGTGTGAATTGGCGAGAAAAATTCTCTTTCCTGTTCACTTAGTGCTGACCGGTGATTATGAGTATATATTTGATCCTGCTTTTTTCAAATCGTACAGTAGTTGTATATTATGACTACACATGTACGATACACTCTACATACACAGGAAGATTTGTTATTAGTCAAGTCCGTTGATGTTTATCTTAATCGATTTTACCAATTAATGGTACATCAATAAATAGTGAAAAAATTTAAAAGGATTTTTCTAATTATAGTCAAAATATGTTGATATGGTCAAATATCTATAGGGTTTATGTTTACTTTGGGCATCTTTAAAGTCAGGGATGACCCTGTTCAAAGCTTTGGCTTCGCTACTTAAACACGCATATCTGATCCAGCTATAGCCAAGCAATGTAGAGATATCCGATATCCATCAAAAAAGGTATCATCTGATTTTTAACGAATATTGAGCCTCCCTTTTCAATTTCAATTAAAACCAAATTATTTGGACGGAATCTCAGTATTCGTCTTTATAAGTTAAAAATTAGGATCCTTCCATAGTGGTAGTTTTTGAACCCCTCTTTTACTTGGCTATAGTTAGACTATGGCCAGAGAAAAGCCACGTCATAGTGTTTGGCAAATTTGAAAAGCTAGGCTGCTAGGCTACACGCCTGTACAGTGTACACTGTATGCCATAAGCTGGCCGTTGACTGTTGTTCCATCATTTGCTCATTCATATCCAAATCTAATTTGGTTTTCTTTTTTGTTTTCGGATTCTAACGTTCGGATATGATACTCTTATCTCCTACCATGGAGAGATGGACTTTTAGACGTTATAGCATTAAAGATAATTAGAAAATACCTTAACAGGGCATGGGTAGACCAGCAGCTCTAAAGCTCTTTCAAAACCTCAAATGGTTCCCAGCTAGTGAAGCTAGGATCTTAATACTAAAATTATTGGTCATTTCCTTTTAGGAAGAAGAAAACGTCGAAATTGTCGATTAGGTGAGACCATTCTTACTTATCTATACATGATCAACACATACCTTACTCGTCAGACTTCAAATCAACAATCATCTCAATAGTAACAAAGGCATCCCCAAAAGCAAAAATCAATCCTTCTATCTTTAGTTACATCATAATAATTATAACCCATATATTCCTAGCTTTAGGAAAGTGATTGGATACGAACAACCACTAAAATTTCATCTGAACATAGTAATCCTATTATTACATATACATTTTATAAGCTCAACCCAGAATTATGACAACAACTAAAGTATTTTAAATCTAGCTTATTTCTTCATTTAATCTTCTGTTTTCATATTATCCTCTCTCTTTTTTCTTTTCTTAAACTTTGTTTCAATATTATCCTGGAAATCAAATTTACTTTATGAATTATACTATACTATTCAAACGTGTAAAAGACATACAAGTTATTCACGTTTAGTATACCGTCAGCTGCTGGCATGGAGGGCAAGGAAGGCGACTTTTAGACAAAGTCAGGAGAAACCTGAGCGTTGAAGAAAGAAAATGCGATTTGTTTTAGGCTCCCGTGTAATTTCAGAGAGCAATTGAGTTTATGCTATTTAGAATTATAATTTTTGAAAATTTGGAACTGTAACGTCTTATTATTATTGATTGTGGGGTGTATAACTCTACCATTGTGTCCGTATCTATCATTTTTAATAGTGTGCGATTCTAACGAAACAAGATCACTTGGTAAATACTTTCATTCAATCGCGAGTTAAGCAGTACGCACTTTGTTACATGCCATTTGAGAATTTTTTATCCGTCTGTTTCACTCTCTCGATTCTTAATCTGGAAATGGTAAGTGTCATTCGTAGGATCATAATTATTGATATAGACTTTTTCCACATAAAAAAGGAATATTTTGTTATAATCGAACCAGAAGTGAAGTGGATTATTCAAGAATCGAAGTCAATTTCCTTTATAAAAAGAAGAGATCAATGAACTTCTATGAAATGGTTTCACGGGATTTAGACAATTGTCTCGATCGTGGGATATCATTGAGAAATAGGAATCGGTGTTATCAAAGTCTTTTCTGCGATTATTTCTAGTATGAAATGAGTCAATCATCCACTTTGGTATCTTATTGAATAAAAACAGTGATATTGTTCCTCCAATGATCAAGAATTTCGATTTTTGGGAAGTATCACGATTATCCAATAAGAAGGGTTTCAATTTATTCAAATGAACGATTTGAACACCTATTGATTCTAACAACTGATTGCAGAGTTGATCATTCGGACCTTTCAATTCATAGATGTGGATGTCGGACCTATGAATGGGGATATTCCTGATATTCACAAAGAAAAAAGGAAGTGACTTGGACAAAAAGAGAAGTGACTTGAACAAATCATGTTTGTCGATAACCTCAGACCAATCAATCGAATATTGATTAATACGTAATCGACCGAACACTACTTGAAAACGGCTCTTCTTCTCAGAAACGAAATGTTCCAAATGTTCCTGGAAATTATTGCTCCCGTTGGGCCATTTGTATATATATGCATTAGGATCCCGATTCATGGATCTCTCGGTTCGAGAAATAAGAGGATCGAACCATTTATTCTGACTTTTTTTCAAATTCGATAAATGTTGGTTGATCGTATATTTCATTATAGTTCAATGATTCAGAGTATTATTTCCTATTTGATCCCTTTGAATTCCACAAAAGAATCGATTCGATACATTTTTTATGTACCCATAGGTGCTATATTGGATTTTAATCAGATTTCGTATCAATCTATATTGATTGTCTGCCTCTATTATGTTGTTGCTAGCAAATACCACTCTTTTTAGTTTTGGATCTTCCAAGTCATTCCCGCAGGAGATCCGGATCGATTTTTTTTTCCTGATCCTTCGATAAAAAGATTCATTCTCTTCATGAAAAATAGGAGGTAGAACCAAGAAAGATTTCTTTTTTCGATTCATCCCTGGAGTTGAATACCTCATTCAATAAAAAAATTTATCCAAACCGTAGGAATCAATAGAAAAGGAAAATCCCTTATGATACACCAGATCCGGCTCGGTTATTGGTAGAGTGAATAGATCTGCCATTTCTTGAAATCTTTCTTCTGATTCAAAATCACGGTGTAACGTGTAGGGGGGGCGGTTTCGGTCATGGAATAAATGAAAGAAAGAAAAAAATGGATTTTGGTTCAAGAATGAAATCTTATTGGAACTGTCCATATCCGGTTCATCCTTCGGAACCATATCACATCTCGAATCTGATGAAATATGATGAATTGAGAAGGTATTTTATAAATACGTAATTATCTTGAATATATCAACCATTTCTTTATTTTACGATCGTCTGGAAGGGACAAAAGAAACATCTTGTTCTTTCTTCAACAATTTATGATCTCCAGTGGACCTCTCAGTAGGATTCAAACCCAGATGAAGTTCTGACCATCTGTCAGAGAAAAAGGAACGAATTAATTTTATATAATTCCCAAGAATTGCTTCGATTTCTTCCGGAAGTAGATGATTATTCATCTTCTTCTCACGTTCCGTGAATAGCCGGGACATTGAGGATTCTTGATCTCTCTTAATATTTCTCTCAATTCGAAGATCCAGGATTTGAATTGATGTCGTTTCATTGATTCCTTCTAAAGATTTTATTTCAATTGGAATTTGGATATTCACGATGTACGATGATCCCTATTAAGCATCCATAGCTGAATGGTTAAAGCGCCCAACTCATAATTGGAAAATTTGTAGGTTCAATTTCTGCTGGATGCACGCCAATGCGAACGTTCAATAGTCTATTGGAATTGGCTCTGTATCAATAGAATCTCAGCATCCATACATAACGAATTATTATGGTACATTCATACCATAACATATGAACAGTAAGAACTAGAATTCTTATCAATACTGGAATTCATAGGGAAGAAAATGAATTTATGGATGGAATCAAATATGCAGTATTTACAGACAAAAGTATTCGGTTATTGGGGAACAATCAATATACTTTTAATGTCGAATCATGATCAACTAGGACAGAAATAAAGCATTGGGTCGAACTCTTCTTTGGTGTCAAGGTAATAACTATGAATAGTCATCGACTCTGGGGAAAGGGTAGAAGAATGGGACCTATGGGACATACAATGCATTACAAACGTATGATCATTACGCTTCAACCGGGTTATTCTATTCCACCTCCTAGAAAGAAAAGAACTTTAAAAAAAATACTTAATAACACGGAGATAAATTTATACAAAACTTCTACTCCGAGCACACGCAATGGGGTCGTAGACAGTCAAGTGAAATCCAATTCATGAAATAATTTGATCTCTGGACAGCGTCATTGTAGTAAAGGTCGTAATGCCAGAGGCATCATTACCGCAAGCGTCTATACCGTAAAATAGATTTTCGACGGAATGAAAAAGACATATATGGTAGAAAATCGTAACCATAAAATACGACCCCAACCGAAATGCATACATTTGTCTCATACACTATGGGGATGATGAGAAGAGATATATTTTACATCCCAGAGAGGCTATAATTAGAGATACCATTGTTTCTTGTACAAAAGTTTCTATCTCAATGGGAAATGTCCTATCTTTAAGTGCGGTTTGAACCATTGATTTACGTAATTGGAAGTAACCAATTAGGTTTACGACAAAACCTAGAAATCAATCACTGATCCAATTTGAGTACCTCTACGGGATAGACCTTAACAAAAAACTAAAGAGTAATGGCAGCAAGTGACTGAGTTCAGTAGTTCCTCATATAAAATTATTGACTCTAGAGATATGGTAATATGGAGAAGATAAAATTGTTTCAAAGAGGAGGACGAATTATTCACATTTCATTTAATGGTCAGAAGGCGAATTAAAAACTAAGCAGTGATAATTCTATCCCGGGGAAAAAATAGAGGTGGTGGCAGACTGGCAGTGGCATGCCGGCATCTTGTATTAGCCAAATGATTGCATATGGCAGTGCTTTCCAGATCCGATCATTCCTTTATGATAGTGGGTCAGGGTGATTCCTCCAAGCTTCAAAGTTTTGAATTACTGATCCACCATAAGATTTTAAGAGCCTAAACAAAATAGAACCGGACTTCTCTTGCTACCTCACAATGAAAAAACATACGCTTTGTATTTAACTTCTCTCTGTTGCATATCGTAGGAAGAATATACCTTCATTTTGGGGTGAAGTTGGACTTTCATGAGTAGTTTTGGGCTTTACATGAAAGACTCTCATGGATAGTATATCATAGGCATAGGATACCGGATTGTTTTATGAGGGTTCTTGCCGGTATTGTATTTCTGGCAGCTTTTTGGGGTCTTTTATTTTATTTCGTTCATTTTATTTCTTTTGTTTCGTCCAGCATTTTTAATGCATTGAACTTTTTCTCCTTCAAACAAAAAAAGTAATTTTTTTTTATTTGACGTGCATGCATAGGAGGTGAGTTGTTAGGAATCTCATGGCATACACAAGAGCTAGAAAGACATCTAGGGAGCGTGAGGGGATGCCAAAGCTTGGAATGTGGTGTCGGGTAGGGAAAGTGTGAAAGTCTAATTGCATCGTCATATCATAGAGGGGCCTCCCTTAAGTCAACGGCTGAGATTTGTCACAACCAAAAAAAAAAAAAAAAAAAGGTAAAACCCGTCATTATGGTTTTCACTGATGGTAGTCAATAGTCATTTGTCAAACAACCAACGAACTCTGGCTAAAGCTTCTCATTATGTTTGTACTAAACCATTCGATTTCGATTGCAGCATTTTGACAAATGCTTTAATTATATTGAGAAAAGGCCCATGAAGATGAAGTGGTGACTTGGTGGGGATTAGTGGGGAAAAAGGATGTGGGTTCTTTTCAAGGAAGAAGACATGCTAAAGCTAAAGTTTTAATGTGCAATTTGAAAATGAAAGTGTCATTTGAATCGCTCCCAAATTTGAAGTTAAATTTTAGAAGAAGGGATAATAGAAACAAAATGCTAGTTTTATAGCCTCGTTTTAAATCCATTTTTAGAGTCATGTAAATACAAAGATATACAACTACAGGTATGGCTCACATACGTCAGCCAAAATAAATAAAAAAAACTAATTTGAAACGAGTATTACAGTCCAAAACTAATCTCGTAATGTTGTGTTTCAAATTCAATTTAAGACTAATAGCATGTTTGATACTGTTTTAGATATTATTTTCAACTCATAAAAGTAAAAAAAACAAAAATTAATTTGGGTATATACAATTTCAGAATAATTTTATAAATAAAAAAATTAATTTTTTTGTAAAGTAAGAACATTTTACTTCTGACTCTTGGAATTAATTTTAGCTTCTGGAGAAACAAAAGCACTTCTGCTTTTGATATCCAAACAAGAATGCTCCGGTTTGATCTCCTAAAGAATTTTGCTTGTTGTTGTTCCCTCGATGGAGAATGATTTGTTGATATAGGTTATTTTCATATTACCTCTCAATTTTGACACTATCTTTTTTTATAAAATCCAAATGACTATGAATTTAAAATTACTTTATTGGTTGAATGTTCTTCTTATAATGCTTAACATTCCTATCGAAAATGAGCACAATCCGAGACGTTTAACCTCACCATCTGTTACTTTGAATATCAGTCATGGAAAATTAACGGTTAAAATTAAAATTGGTCGATGGTCAGATTTGGTATGTCAGAATGCACTAATATTTGGTAGGATCGTAGAGCATATCACAAAAAATTAGCTTCAATTCATTATCTTTTGGGTTTTCTAAATAAATTGGTGTCGAAATTATAAGAACAACCATGTGAACGGATCCTTCTTACCAACACCCCTAACAATCAAACCAAAACCCTAAAATATAATCATCTCTTGCCTATTGTGAAGTCTAAGATTTTTTTTTTTTTTGAATTCTAAAGAAATTGGAGAACAACTCAACTAAGAAAAAGAACAAGAAATGAATTGTTTCTAGTTACAGTTCATAATCGACATGTAATTATGTAGGTGCTTGCCGATTACAGTGTAGTCTCCGTATTTTTGAACTAGAAAAATTTTCGGTCTAAAAAACTTATGAAATCAACAGATAATTATATTGTTGGTCGTCGAAAATAGTGCAATGGGAAGGTGTTTTTCATTTTACTGCCGAATGTACTGATTTAATTATAAATAATTTAACCCAGAATCAACAAATATTTTTTATTATCTTGCCTTTGTTTTTAGTGTTCTTCGCAAATCAAATACACCAAAAACAATTGGTTGATGTTCTTCATTTTACGATCGTATTAAAAGATATCGGCAGAATAAAAATGTGACGACCCTGCCGATTATTATAATGCAAAATTAATTTTTAATATGGTTATAATTGAAAAGTAAGTTGAAATCGAGCTGGTCAATTATGAGTTCATCTTAACATGACCTAACTAAGTAATCAGCTAAATCTAATTCTCTAGTTCTCTAGAATAAATTATAATAAAATATACATTAACAATCATTGAAAATAATTGGATATAAATATTTTAAAATTATTTAAAACAATCATATCTTGTTCTATTATGTTGCCTCAATTTTTTGGATAGCCATTAAATTTCCTCGCCTAATTTGGAGTTTCTGGAATTAACAGAGGTTTTGAGATTTCTACACACCAAAATTTATAGACGGGTTCCAACAGGGGTAATAGTATTAATATATCTTTTTCTAACAACTTATCCAAAAACCTATTATAATTAATCTATAAGCCCTTATTCAAACTAAAATCAAAAAATAGAAAATCACTCCACCCGTCTCCCACTCTAAACCTAATGGCCATTTTTCTCCAAAATTTTTTTTTCGAAACCAATTCATCGTCGTAATCCTCAATTCGAAAACTTTAATCGACGATTAACTTCTTCTACAAATATGGCTCGCACAAAGCATTAACAAAGATATATAAGCCCACCTAGAATCGTTGAGAAACTAAAAGGAAAGGTTAATACGAGAAGCATCGAGGAATCAAATCGAGGAGAAGAGTTCAACGAAATGACCCCAATTAGAGAGTAGGTAAACTAAAACCTATTACTATAGTTGTTGTGATTATTTATTTGTGTGTTTTGAGTGTAAATTAGGTTAGAAAATACAAATTTACAGTTTTAGAAAGAGGGCCGTCATGATCTCAAATCAAACGCCATGACGATTTTTCATATGCGTGTTAAAGTTATGAAAAATCGTCACGGTCTTTGAGTTGCGACCATGACGGTCATTACTGGGTTTTTGACTGAAGACGAAGGGTTAGTCTAGGGTTGCTTCGGTTTTTACCTAAAACTGTAACGACCCTATTGTTTATTTTCCCTGTAGACCTAGTGATCTAGGGCCGCATCGGTTTGTAATATTTAACCCTAACAACATTAATTTATATGAAAATAAGGGTCGTTATTGTTTAAATATATGGTCGTCATGGTTTACTTTGGGTCGTTAGTGTCGAAAATTTAGACCATAACGGTCCTTGTACTTGGACTATGAATGTTGGTTTTGTTTTGTTGATTTTTTTTTGTATTTTCAATTGTATGATGCTCAAGAAAGGAAAGAAAAACATCTACCCACTCCTCCTTCAAACCTCTCCGACACGATAAAATTTTGGCGGTTGGACCGCTTTGTGGAAAAGATCCGAAGGAGATACCGAATGTTATCCGTGAATGTGCAAACCAAGATATAGAACCAGCGGATTCCCCTTCTTATTCTGCCTCATCCTCTATTACATCTGCGACTTCAGACCATGACAACGAACAAACTGAAGATGATGTTGATGAGACTAGTGGGGGTGGGGGTGGGGGTGAAACTGGTGGTTTTGGTGGAGTTGGTGGTCCTAGTGGTGGTGGTGGTAATGGTGAGGAGGCGGTCAAGCCAAAAGCCCCTAGAGCGAGGCACATACCCGCTACCCGCTTGCGTCTTGGGCCTGAACGCAATGGAAATGTTAGAGGCTTACCCTTAGATAGAGGAAAAGTGTTATTTGCATATCCCATCTCGTGGGCTCATACCATCTGTGATACCATCATAAGAATCTGAACTTTGGTTTTCAATTAACTTGTTCTTGTCATTGATTGTTTTCTTATTGTGTTTTTTTCTCCCTATTTTGTAGGATCATACGAACGCAATACGTCTTTTTAGACGCCAGTCTTCGTACATAAAGATGGTGTTTTGGCCCCTAGAAGGAGAATGTGCAAGAGTTAGAGCGTTAATCGAGAACTCTGGTCTGTATCCTGCCGTACAAAACTCCATCATTGATTATGATAGGGTCGTGATATCTTGCTTTTGTGAGAGGTTTTATCCTGAATTCGATTGCTTCCAATTCCCCTTTGGAGAGATGGCTTTATCTCCTCACGATGCGGAAAAGATTATATGGTTCTAAGTCGAAGGAAAATCCACCATGACCAACTACAAGAGAAAACTTATTTGGGAGACAATTTATCAATTGGCTAAGGCATTGTTTGGATGGGATGAAGAGGCGACGAACGACATGTTGGTCAAAGGGCCAAAGTACTAGAGGAGAGAGTTCAATATTATGCAGTTGAGGACATATATTTTGGGACACTACAAGAAGAAAGAGACCATGGACTCCTCTCTGTGGTTGAAGTTCGTGCTGCGGCTTCCGGTTATCTTTTGTATGTGTTAGGGTCTGTGATGTCTGACATCTCAGGAAACAGGGTTAGCGCGGACTTTCTCCAGCTCTTGCATCATTTGGAAAATATGGGTAAATACTCGTGGGGGACTGCCATCGTAGCTCACATGAACGAGGAGCCAACAAAAGCATCTAGGGAAAGAACTTCTCAAAATCAACGAGAATACTGCTCTACTCCAGGTAATTGAAGTTATCTTATTTGCTTGTCGGATGAATTATTATTCTTTTTCAATCTCTTGTTCGTTGAATACTATTTTTATTGTTTTAATTATTGTATAAGTGTGGATTTACGACCATTTTCCTTTGTTGTTTAACGAAAATGAGAATGTCAAAGTAAACGAGGCATGGACCAGTGCTCATCCAAGAGGGACAAAATACATGTTCACCGGGGGTCAAGAGAAGTTTCATAAAATTAAGTTGTTATCTATGCGGGAAAGATTGGACAACATGACACCAAAAGATGTAGTCTTTAATCCGTATGTGGGAGAGAGTTGATCTTGATCGTCATCTTGTATCATTTTTCTATGGTCCTTTATTTCACCTAACCGAGTACTAAATGTATGATACGTCGAGAGTAATGCGCCAACTTGGGAATATTCAAGATCCACGTGATGAGGATTATGTACCAAAGTTCCGACTCAACCTTAAGGAATGCAGTTATGACGGTTCTAGCGTTGAGATAATTTATGACCTCTACCCGGGACCCGTCATTGGAATGATAGGCATGCTAGGAAGGTAGACATCTCTCTTTGGGAGCAGGTGAATGCAGGTTATGAGGCAAATGATGGTTACTTGGAATGGTACCAACAATTCTCCCATGGTCGTATGATACAGATAGATACTCCCGGGAGCAAAGGCAAGAAAGCATACTTCTTCTACTCCTGCACCCGATAACAGAACCGACTCTACTATTCTAAATCTTGTCGTAAGTATTTTTATCTTTCTTGTTCTCTTTTTCTTAAATATATACTCTTATACGTATGTTAACATTGATTGCAATTTGATGCGAATAGAGGGATCGAGTGAAGATTATGATAAAGGTACTATGTTGCTTGAAGTCCAAGGGAGAACCAATGACGCCTGACCAACAAGGGGAGTACATTGACTACTTGAGACACGTTGAAAACCCCGGTGCAAGTAAAATGTATGCTGAACTGGCTCGTGCAAGTAAGAGGTCTCGAAAACCGTCTACCCAAGTTATCCAAGAAGGTTTTGATAACCAAGGTGCAGAGGGCCGAGACAATGATGAACAAGCCGAAGGGAGCCAAGGAGGTGTTTTACAAGCTCGTGTAAGTTAAGGCCCCGCTCTAAAGAAAAGCCGAAGATCAGCTAGTCAGGGTCGTGGTCGTGGTTGAGACCATGTTTTTTTTAAGACATTGCTAATTTGAACTCATGTTTATTTACGTTTGATTTGCTTTTAGACAATCTTATTTTGGAGACAATTTGGTAGTAGGTGTATAAGGTTGGTTTTAATTGATTGTTAAGACAATCTTTTTTTGGAGACAATTTTATAGTAGGTGTGTAAGATTGATTCCAATTATATTTTTTTTGAGAATTTGAATTGTTTATTCCTAGATCATTGATGGTGTCGTCATGTTCGTTATGTATCGACCATGAAAACTTTGTATCGTCATCATAAATTTTTGTTCCCAGAGTCAGAGTCGTCATGGAAAAAAATAGCAGGTTGACGACCCCTGCTCTCATAACTTGGTAGATTATTTCCCAGAGCTAGTGTCGTCATGGTAAAATTTAGCAGGTTGACGACCCCAACAATGAAAACTTAATAGCTAACAATTACCACAACTGTCGTTATGGTATATGATATCGACCATGACGCCTCCAGCTCTCCCAAATATCGACGGATATGTGTCGTCATGGATTATGTTATGCACCGATGTGACCCTAGTACACCAAAACACCCAGGAAAAACTGATTTCAGACCATCCAGGTTCGTCATTATCTGCAGGTATCGACCATGATGGCCTTATCTCACCCAAATATAGGCAGATTTATGTCGTCAGTGTTTTTAGTGTGGACAGATGCAACCTTAAAGAACCAAACGTCCATAAAAAATAACTCGTGGTACATAGGGTCGTCAATGTATTTTGGTATAGACCCTGATGACTAATATGCAATTTAGAAGACATTGGTGTTCATTTAAAACGATAGCATTACATCAACCTAGCATTACATATGTTTAGTATGGATAACGATGTATGTTGCACATCAAAACTTCATCAATGAACCTCTGAGCACGATTGTACAATACCTATATCACTTTGCGTGAATGAACTTTTTTTCACCATTTCTTATTCGTCAGAGACCATTAAATCGTTCCAGCTGAAATAAAATGAATTAAATGTTTATTTCCATATATAAAACGATTTATTCGGAGGTTAATCTTTGATGCCGTTATGGTATATGGGTATCGACCTTGATGACCAAAGATGATACAGTAGTTGAACAACATTTAGACTTCGACTAATAAGATAACTAGATTCAAACTTGGGATAACTAGTAGTACATTGGAACGTGAAAGAAATTTTAAACTAGGCTAACAACTTGTAGACCAAATTTATATTACTAAAGGTGCGATCCTCAATTATTTTGGAAGCTTAAAATTTATAAACGACTCTCCTCTCCATTTGGTATATGCATCATGTGCCGCAAACTTATCCCCTCTGTGCCTAGCCAGAAACTCGTTGTACTTGATGCATAATTTTAATGATGTAGAATCAATTTAATCCTATATTTCCATCCTATGTATGGTTTTCTTTATAATCTATGTATGCCTTTTCTTTATGATCTATGTAAGCCTTTTCTTTATCTTCTAATGAATTTGCAGTTACAAAATTCTGAATCAACAATTTTCACAACTTGTGTCGTCACGATATATTGGAACTGACCATGCCGACCGCATATAGAGTCGTTAATTATTTGTTATGCACCGATGCGACCCTAGCAGTTATTTCATACAGGGAATTCTATAGATTTTTTTCGTCAAGGTATAAATCAATGACAATAACGACTCAATGTTGGAGTCGTCATGATCAGAAAATATGACCAAAACGATTTTTCATATACTGGTAATATAACAGTTGAGGGTCGTCATGGTGGGATATTACGACCATGACGACCCCTGAAGAATCTGTAAAAAACCCTCTTCTTCACCATTGACACAACAAGAAAAAAATAATAATTTAATTTTAGTCGTAAATATAATATATATAATTAATCTAATGAAATTAATTAATTAAATTAATAATATATTAGAACTAATTAAATATGGGCATTTTAGCTATTTATGATTAAAGGAGATATTACTATTAGATGATCCTATTTTATTTTTTCTTCCTGTCCCCTGTTAATTTTACAGATCCCGATTAAGCCAGGTTAAATTTACCAACCCAGAAAATATGAAACTTTGTTATAACCATCCGTATATATACACTGAAATTATTGTCAGCCGGAGACATTGTTTTTCTACTTAACCAGCTAAAAAGTCTCCGTATATAAGACAATAATTATGTCACCAAATGTCTACTAGGGTATACAGTATATACATCATCATATGTAACTAAGATATTTTTTTTTATCTTTTTTTGGATTTCAAATGAGAATAACGCGCATGGCCCATGATGTTCCTACAGTAGTAGCGTCTTGGTGTTGATCGGGTGAGAACGAGTGAAATGACATTCTTTAGGCACTAGAATTAGTTAATTAGTTAAGGATAAGTTGGGTAGCAATTTATATATTTTTCATTTTAGGCAATATACAGGCATACCGGCACTCGACAAAAACATTAATTGTTTTTTAGGCTTATCCAAAGATAGACATGGATGCATGCATGTCGGTTTCAAACAAAAAATAAATACATTCTTAACTAAATTTTGCCACTACTAAATCCTTTCTCTTTTCTTTTTGGAATTGTTTCTTCTTTTCTCCATACTATTGACTAATGTTTTTGCTAGAATCCAAACCCCATAAAAACCGATTTTAATTTGGGTTCATAAAGTCCAGGATAAAAATAACCAAAATAATACATTTTAAAAAGTAAAATGGTGATCCCAGCTATATAACATGGTTTAAATGACGGAGTTGTTGACAAAGAAAAAAATATAAATTCATTTCTGATCCATGTTAAAAATGTTGAATTTATAAATTTATTTCTGATTCTGTATCAGAGATGTAGATTCTGAATTTATATCTCAACTTATATAAAAGAATTGAGAATACATATTCTATTAATGGTTATAGGCATTTTATGCTGATCTTACAACCTTTCTGTAATGTATACATACAGACAATAGCAGAGCTTTGGCAGACTGAACTTTTAATATTTTATGTATATATAAATTGGAACTTAGGCAAATACAATAATTTCTCGGCTGAATTCCTCAGCATCAAGTATCAATAGTTGCAATTTGGCCAAAAAGTTCAGTCGACGAAGCTCTGATATTATTTGTATGCATATATTTATATAAATGCTATAAGATCATTGTAAAGTGCCTAAAGCTATTCATAGAATTTGTATTCCCAATTCTCTTACGGAATACGGGATAGAAATCCAGGCTCGATGTGTCTAATACAGGACCAGTGTAAATTCAATATTTCTGATACCGAACAGAAATAAATTTACAGTTTTGTCTTTGTCAAAATTCCACCGTCTACATTAAGTAATATGCTTAGTGCGGAACAGTAATATTTTGAAGTAAGCATTAGATGGTGACAATGTACTTTAAATTAATATGTACTTGTGAATGGCGACAGGCAGTGAACAAGAGTCATAAGCAACTGAAACTTCAACCCTTGGGCAACTACAGATAATGGGTGTTTCTCTTGATGGTTCCTCTAGTAGAAGTGCCCCACAGACCATGGTGATAAACACAAAATTGTGTCTAAATTGTGTTCAACTCTCTATATTACTAGTGCAGGATTTTATACTTATTGTGTGATTTTATGTGGTTGTAGGAATTTTTGAGAAAAAAATATTTGTGAAAAAATTAGCTTAAAAGGTGATAAAGGCACCCCAAAAAATGATAAAGGCACCCATGAGTTCTGATAAAGGCACCTGCGTTTTGGATAGGGGCACCTCTCCTCTTTAGTTCAAATCCGGAAAAGGCGGGAAAATCTTCTTTACACGTAAAGAGATCCTGAGTTGCTTGGGAGTCGATTTTAAGGGATTTAAAGAGGTTTTTGGCATACCAAATTGAAGGAATAATCAAAACAGGTCCAAACACGTCAATCAGAGACTTTATCTCCGAGAAACATGGCTGAAATTCCATGTTATTGCCAGAAAAGAACTACTCCCTTATTTGGATTAAACACAATTTTGAGGAGGTCTTGGAGTTGGATTTGGATTAGGAACTGTGTCCTTATCGATAAAGAAGAAGTGGACGTGAAGAAAAAGGTCTTCTTAAACCTATAAAAGGAGAACAAATCGAAGATAGGAAAAAAAGGGGGAGATCGGCCGGATATTCCAGGGAGGAATTCTCTGAGAGAATTCTTGCTCCTGTGGTGTAGAAAAAGGATTATATGAAATACAAAAGAGGTGAAGAAGGTTGGGTCGAGCTCAGGAAGCTAAACATAGCAAATAAAATCAATTCAGGAAAGTTTTCTGCTGTTGCTGCTGAAGAACACGAAGAACAGAAGATTAGGCAACAGTTTCTTTAACCACTTTGTCACGGTTCCTTCATCCACTTTACAACGTTTATCTTCAGTCTGCAACGTTAATCTTGAACTTGAACTGCAACAATTAATCTGTAACGCCCAGAAAACGTTACAAATTTCTTGTTTTATTATTTTTAGCTTCTTTTCTCCTTCTCAAGCACTTTTGAGCCATGTATCAATCTTTTAAGAGTGCTTTGAGCATGATGAGCTAAACCCAACCACTGGTACAATGGAGGAAGCCATATTTTATGAATGAATGATAACTATTTTTTATTCTTAATGGCTTTTGCATTGATTTTTAGTTGATTTATGATTTTTCTTAATTAGTTGTGATTTTTTTGATGGTATATGCTGGGACTTAAGGGCTTTTGATGCGCCATGTTTGTGATTTACAGTTAATATTTTAGAAGTTTAGTCTTGGCAAAGAAACATAGTCAATAAAAGAGTTATAATTGTTAAAGAATCATTGTAGAAATCATTCACAAGTGATTTTGGTGGAATCATGAGTTCCAGTTCTTCCCAATATTGTTAAAAAATTTTACGTATTTTCTAGTTTTAATCAAAACTAGGTCTAAAACGAATCTTCACAAGTCTCAGCGAACGAACTATCTTTACCACTTTTCTGAAACGATCACATGGTGACAACTAAAACTTCAACCCTTGATAAACTACAGATGGTGGGTGTTGCATCTTTTCTCCCCACATTGCCTTGCAGTTCAACTCATATTCCATTGGTGCCCTGCAAACAAGTAGGTCAACATATGTTCTTCCATAAGCTCACTACAATTGCAAGTCAAGATAGGAAAAAAACCCGAATATTTTACGGCCGAAATTGGTATGTAAAATATGTTACTTACATAAGGTAAAAATGCGAAGGCTCGGCAACAAAAGGTCCAGTATTGATAACATTTTTGACTTAACTTGCAAAATTTATTTTTAAGAAAAACAAGAATTCTAGTTGATGATTCTTTTGATCATTTTTCAGGAAGATATGGATCGGAAATAATCATCCTAGATGATAGTGGAGAATTTCAGCATGTCAGAGCTATGGAATAACCACATGAACTGAATAAGTTAAATGTATTACACTTAGAGATGCGATTAGTGATTGAATGTTACTTGTGATGTCATCTTCATTGCTGATTGCTTATTTTCGATAGAGTCACAGAGTTCAACATCAACCTAGGACGGAGAATAAAGAAGATAACGAGAGATTGTAAAACCATGTACGGTTGTTTTAATAATTATGTTTTTTTTAAAAAAATATTTTTATTGAAATACTAAAGCACTATGACATGACGGTATGTGATACCCAAAGAGACAAAAATTATAATCGTCTACATATGCCAGTCTTCAGCAACAAGACAGTGGAGCAGAATGTGAGCAGTAGTCTTGGGGTAAATATTGGAATTGAAGAGGTGGATATGGTTTAGGTCATCAAAGGTCAGCAGGTCTTCGATGAATGTTTTATACAAGAAAATTTGTACTTTTGGTGGATACGGCAGTGCCCAAAGGAACTTAGATGATGCTAGTGGGTTCCAATGCAATTGATCCGAGGCGCTGGTCAGGTATTTGTGTCAATATGTTGTGATGTATTGCCCAAACATTACCTTTCTATCCCCTTGTTTTTCTGATTGATCCATGGTGATTCTTTTGGCTTGATTCTTTAGATAAGAACTTGTTATAGCTAGTAGACATGATTGTAGAAGTATTTTACAATTGGAGATGGCAGATGTTTGGTGAAGTAAGTCTTAATTTGCTGAGAAGAAATAGTTCCTTGAGTAGACGAGATAATAATTGTTGTAGACTAAACTTCGTTGAGCAGACGAAATGCTAATTCGCTAGGTATATGAAGCACTAAATTGCAATAGACGAAGTATGAGAAACCCGTGTCGAAGTAGTATCTGTTTGATGCAACTAATTCTCAGCAGAAAAGAAGATTAGAGTGCATCGAAGTTGAAGCGCATTAGTGTAGTGACTAGACGCCTAAGGGACGAACCTATAGTAGTAACTACAGAGATACAGAAGGGAAAATGTTGAATTAAAATTACAAGACATAATATGTTTACAACCTCTAACAAATATAGATCAACACGCTAATGTAAATAATAGTGACTAGTCTAATCTGGCTAAGTAGGATGGTACTAAAATTTATCTTACAGTATACACTTAATGTAACACCCATATTTTTCGCATGACGCTTACTCTAGGATGCGCCATTGTATGGATGAAGCTTCATCTCAAGCTTGTAAAGCTTACTCAGTGCATCAAGGTGTGGATACATCACTTGGCTTGATTGAAAACTACGGATTCATTAATGATGCATCATCTTGGCATTATGATGCTAAGCTTGTCCCTTGCTCAGAATTTACCTATGTTGCTTACTAGTGGAAGCACTACGGTGCTACGACATCATTATGCTTGGCATTTACTAAGGGATGCAACATTAATAAATATTGCTTACATGAGGAAGCTTTATAGTGCTAAGGAACTATTATGTCGTGATGCTTACTAAAGGAAGCATCACTGTCTCGTGTAGCTTACCCGAAGCTTGAATGATGTAAAAGCATCATGCATCCGTGTTGCTTACTAGAGAATTCATATTTGCATATCAAGTGGCAATAATTATGCACAATCTAGCGCATACCTTGTGAAAGTCCCTTAGCCTATACATACTAGGATTTGCTTGAGTTTTGGCCTTGCGACGGAAGTTGGGAAATGTTGGTGAAGCGGATTTGATAGCATATCCTTTTGAAACAGTTATCCCTGGCGTCGATGTTGGCTTTGCTTAGGCTTAAGTTGCTTATCCCATTCGAAATGACCCTTCAGATGAACAACGGTCATGCTTGATCATTCATGCTATGGGATGGGTACGTAGGCAGCCGCAATACAGTGTATTTTTGGTCCATCACCTTTTTGCTTATATCATCTCATTAGGAAATGATTACAACAAGTTGGTAACTCATATCATCTGATTCCGTAGTGCACGGAAAGAGATGATTGTTGTTATACTTGATGAGGTAGTTGCAAGCCATTTGATGGATGTTCATACTTCCTATCAAGCTATACGGCATGAATGGCATATGCCTGGTTGTTGCACCCTTAGCAAGAGCAAAAATAGTGCATGCACCCAGCGCAAGGTCGAAACAATGTTAAGGATCCAGAAAATACGTCTTTATAGACCTATTGCTTTCCAAGGCGTGACTTAAGCCTGGACAATACTCGTAAGTATGTGATATTCTTGTACTTCTATAAATGTCACTTCCTTTGTATCCCAAAGGCATTACTATTGGCTTTTATGGCCTTGCACCCTTAGTAGAACAAGGAGTAAGTTGGAACGAGGTAGAGTTACGTATGGAAACTACTTTACGAGTACCATGCTTGCAAAGGCGAATCTACGTGTATTTTCCTTGTAAAGCCATGAGGTTCTGTCTCTTCAGTTGGCGCTTCGGGGAGTTCTGGCCTGCGAACCATAGCGCTAGGTCTGTCACACTTAACCATCTAGTCTGGTTCGCTTAGAATATGGGAAGAATTATCCATTGTATGTAACCATTTAAAATGACCTATTCCCCAAATGGTTGTCTGAATTAAGAATCCCTCATTATTACTCATTTACTTTACACATGGTAAATATCAATACTCTTCATCTCAAAGCCTCATACAAATCCATATAAAGGTTTCAACGCTTCATCGGACCATGTATCCTTCCCAAAACAATATGAACCATATCATAGAGTCTAAAACTAAATAAGATGGAATGAATTCCACTATAGCAAACGGATAAACTACCTAATCCTACTAAATTAACCAAATCATAATTAACAAAAAGAGACTGATTCTGAGAAAACGATTTATTCCAAAACACAGGTTCATCGAGAAAGAAAACTGAGATAACTGATAGAAATTTCACCTGGAAGGAGCCATGCCATGGTGAAAACCAATAAAGCTATGCAGGATCACTAAAAACACACCCAAGAAAGGAAAAAACGGGGATTGAAAAATTGAGGATCTGAAGCAAAAAGAGGTTAGATAACATGATGTGAGTATTTAGTGAGTAACAATTAGGCTTGAAAAGTATTGATTATGAAACGGATTGCACATGAAACAAATACACGACAACAAATATAAGACTTCAGCATATAAATGAGGGTAAAACTCTAACTTAAAATAGGATCAAGGAAGGGTATGATTAGATGAACATGAATAAACATACAATTGACAAAAACATGTTTCATAAGATCATACCAAAAGCAGCAGAAAACCTAGGTTAACCTCATAGATGATGTGCTTTAAAGTGAAATCAACAATTCAACAAATGGTTACATGTCATCTAGGATAGATTAATCGGTGAATACATCGAAGAAAACAAGGGCAGGACAAAAGTCTGCGGAGAACATCACCGAAAATTCTCCATTGAAGACTAAAGACAGAACATAACAGTAAAAATCCTTGATCATAATACAAATTCCATGGATTTGTATATGGAATCACAACAATGAAGCAAACAAATCATGAATGCACTTGTATGACCGCTGGAAAAGAAAGCTTAGCCTAGAAAAGGAAGGGTTTACATGGTAAAACTCTAGATCTGGGTTTCAGAAGGAGGAAAACCTTCTAAGTTAATTGATTTAAGGTGTGAGAGTTTTTTTTTAGAAAAAAAGAGGTATTGTTTTTTATATCTTCCGAAATATAGCTTGTATTTTTTGTTTTTTAGAAAAGATTATATATGAATAATACCCTTGGTAAAGGTATTAGAAAAAAATTATTAACAGTAAATGCCCCGGTGAATAGTGATACTCTTTGTAACAGTAAATGTCCCAGTTTAATTTAGTTCATAATAATTTTTTTATTATTGCAAAAGAAAATAGCCTCTGCGCTGATAATGTTATCTAACAGTACATGGGCCTTCAAAAAACTTACATAATGGAAGATCCTTCACATATTTTGCACTTATTTATTTTTTTGATAGAAGGCATTGACTTTTACCTTGTTTCTCACTCAAAGCATGCATCAACGTGCATTAGATCTAAAAGGACAAAGTTCCATTTGAAAAATAACTTTCAAGTTTTTTTTTTGTTTTTCTCTTTTTTTTTTATTCATTTTCTTTTGTTCTCAAAAATGGGTGAGATATTTCCAAAATAATATTTAATTTTTTTAGATAAAGAACAAAAAAATAATTAAATGGAAACAAATATTTTTTAAATATAGGATCATAGAATCTCATCTTTACTAAGTTAAATTGTTCTAAATGAACAATTTAGGACAATAAGTATGATATATTCTCCAATGGAACTTTATCCATCCGAGAATATATAGTTGAAAATGTATTTGTTTCAAGAAGAAAAGATGGGAGACAAATTTGACAACCATGTAGAATATATAGGCTTCGCATTTATATCTGTGTATATGCATCATACTATCATCAAACCATCGTCGTTGAGCTCATTAGATGTGAGACATCAATTTAGCCTCTTTTAGCATTTGCTGTTTATGATAAAAAAAAAATATGGGGTAAACATTAAGGGGTTAGCTAGACAGGATCCACCATGAATTTGCTAACATGGTCAACACGTGCCAATGAAGCTACGCTCTCAAAATTTCACGTGTCTACGCTGGACCGGTGCTCGATACTCGAACGTGCACATTCATGTGTCAGGCACAAATTTATTACTCCTTCGTTTCTCATAAATTAAGTTTTTTTATTTAAAATTTTATTCCCTAAAAATTGAGCTATTTCATTAAACAAGATAATATTTATAAAATTATCCTTTTGATTAATTATTATTTATACAAGGGATATGTATAATCCGATAGTCATGTTTATATTTGGTATGTAGGTGTTTTAAAATATTTTCTAACAATATAAAAAATTATAAATATCCGTGATATAGTTTGAGAGATACATTGTTTCCTAAATTTTAATACTTTATTATCCTAAGGGTATAATTGTAAAAAAATACCTGAAAATATTTTTTTTCCTTCTTACCGTAAGAATTGTACAAACTTGATTTAGCTCAATTTATAAGGAATAAAGGGAGTATAAATATATGTTATTAATGTCCGAATTTTTAGTATACATATGTTATTACAAAAGCATATATTAAGAATATCAACTAATCTAGTTCCTAACGGTTGTGGATTTGGGTTCTAATTTAGTGGAGCCTAAAATGGACCCTATAAGAAAATTAGGTACTCTTTGATTCCTTGAAAAACAATTGTTTATCTTATATTTTTTTAGTTTTTTTTTTCTTATTTTGGTATAAATCTAATTACTTTGATATAAAATTATCGTTATGTCTTTAATAATGTGCTAACAAAAGATTAAACATAAGAAAAAAAAAAAGAGATACCGATAAACGACAAACAAATTCAAGCCAGACCTTTGGATTTTCGTTAAAAGACTAAAAGAAAATTAAACAAAAAATCAAGTACCGCTAATTTTATAACATATTTGTATTCTAATTTTGCATCTTTGTGTGTCGTGACCGTTTCATGTCCATGTTAGTGCTTCCCCGACCTAGGCTATCCTGATAATACTTCCTTCGCCCCGTTTTACTCGATGGTTTGATTTTTCTTTGTGGTATCAAAACAAACGACTTTAATTTTTGATAAAATGGGTAGACATCACTCCTTGCATTCCAATTTTTAAATCTACTCCATGGAGGATATATATTGTATTTTAGTTAAGTCTTTACTTATCATTTCTTTATCTTTCTTTCCTCAAACACCATGACGAAGATATAGTAGCTTATTTAGTGTCTTTCACTTACATTTTTATATGATATTATCAAATGACTCCATATGGTCAAACAACAAGAAGAGTGAATCAAAAGATTGTTGTAAATTTGCCGCCTAGAGAAGACGGTTTTAAAAGTATGGCTAAGGCTTGTCAATAAGTTATTGATCAGATGTTGAAAATATATTTAAGAAACACCTGATGGTATACTCCATTTCAAGAAATCTATGTTTGGCTTTAGAAATCTTACAGTGAGATGTTTTTTCAATAAAATCTTTGTTTGGCTTAAGAAATCTTTTATACTATGAAGTTTAAGCTTACTACGATACGATGTTTAGAGAATCTTTATTTATCTCAGAATTATTTCTTATTGCAGAATAAATTGTGGATATAGATTATACAGTGTGACGGAACTGTATTACATTTCCATGTAAATCATGAGTCATTTTATAATAGTTTGCTAATATTTTACATGTCTTAAATATCCAAAACGAAATAATTATGTGAACACATGTCTTAAATATTTTACATGTAAATCATGAGTCATATGTGAACACCAGTATCTTGTAGCAAGAGTAAATATCCAAAACGAAAGAAACAAAAAGTGACTGCATAGCCTTTTCATCAAAATGGTTGTGGCGTTTTACCATAAAGAAGAACATTTTGTGCGTTAATGTTACAACTGCCAAGTTCAATCTTGACCAAACGTGCATTCTAGCTCACCAATCAATATGGATTCTGGATCTAGTTCTTGGATATTGATTTCTAAAGTTTCTGGTGTGTGATATAAAAATTTGATATACGGATTACTGTCTAATGAGGTTAATGAGTTATGCACTCTTTTATAGGCAAATGGTACTGACCCATCAAGTCTGCAAAGAGATGTATTACAACATCTAGACTATTTGGTTTATGTGAAATTGAAGCGGAATCAGTTGACTACTTGTTCTTGCATTGTTTTTACACGAATCAACTTTGAACTGAAATTATTCCTAGGATCATTGGATGGCAGTGGCAGATGCCTGACACCTTTACTCCTTTCTAGTTTTTCTTTTGATAACTCTGTGTACAGAGTTTTCACAGTGGATTTTTTTTATTTTTTTTATTTTTTTGAGCACCTTGTATATTTGTACCTTGTACAACTCTTCTTTCTTCGATACAATCCAATTTCAATCAATCTGTAACTCACTTTTTTTCCATTTTCTTTTTTGTCAGAACAACAATACTAAACAGTTGCCAATTATAGGAAAGCTATACAAAATAGATAAACATATGAAAACAACTGTCCTGAGAATTGATTACATTACTGTCGGACTCGATTATGTTACTGCAACTTATAGCATGAAAACAAACACTAAGCATCTAAATGAACTTCGACTACACTAAAAGCAAGAAAAGTAACTCTGATACACACCAAGTACTGAAATCCAGTAACTTTGGCACACACCAAGTACTGAAATCCGATAACTATGACACACACTAAGCATCCAAATGAATTTAGACCATATTAAAAGCAAGAGAAGTAACTCTGACACACATTAAATACTGTATTTATCATAACGTGACACTACACTTGAAACCATCATGATTCTTTAAGATTTTTACTTCTGGATACAACACTTGAACCCATCATGTTTCTTTCAAGAGTGGATCAGAATTCCGACATCCTATGGTATTCCACCAATACGGCATGAACCAAATCTTTATCCACTTCAATACGCAAAGGAAGTACCTTCACGCTCTAAACTGTCCTTCCCGATGTGCGGCAAATCATAACGGATTTCTTCGCGAGATTTTAAAACCTCCAACATGCATAATTGATACGTCAAAAAGACCTTATTGATAATGCATGGTTGCATATCGTTGTAAGACTTTTCTACCGCTGTAATAAGCTCATCAATGTTATTCAGAGCCTGAAGATGTTGTATATTCTGAATTGAATTAAAGTAGCCAAGGTCCAAAATATTCATACCTGGACTATTTGGAGGCTGATACATCAGTTGACATCCATCGATGCCGCATTCTTAAATTCTATGTCATCCTTCAAAATATGAGTCTTCGCGTTATCTTGCTGAATATAAACGGTACGTGTATTCCCAGTAGGCCATTTAACAAAAATTTTGGTAGAAATTCTCAATTTAAAACTTCATTGAAACCTTTTTATCAACTAGATCAATCAGTTTAGTTTCAAGTGTACAAGTTTTTCTATGTTTACTGTTTCGTGTTGCTGGTACCTTTGTTACCATTGGCCAAATACCAATTTTCTCATCAAAAGTTACATCCCCCAAGGAATCATATTGGGGGCGTGCAATTGAAGTTATAAACATAATCTTAGGAATAAATCTCTTGCTTTGACACTCACGATGAGGTTTGGGTTAATATTTCTGTGAGGGTTTTGACATGTTAGACCACTTTTGTTTATGTACATAATCGAGCATATCCTTAAATATTGGTTTAGAATCAAAACTACTTGTATCATGCATGTCAATACAGTAGTCTAACCTTTTTATTTTGCTATCGTCTTTCAAAAGTGGCTTTACTGCACTTGAGTAGGGCTTGACCTTGCCTTATTGTATCCTCTTATGCAATGTTGTTGTTGACATATCTATTTCTTTTGTAAATGTGTGAATATTAGTATGACAACGGTATGGAACTGCTAGTACCATGTTTCTATCGATTTTCACACCTTTGCGACCGACTCTTATTGGTTTCGTATAAAAATACATCAGCGGGCATGTTTAAGTTTGATTTTCTTTTGATAATTTCTAAATGCGTATCACATTTGCAACAGATGTCTTGAATATACTGGCATTTCTTGGTATGGATCCTTTTTCACTCTTCCATTATTGTTGTGGCTCAAAAAATAATGGTAGATAGCTAAATGTTCATCATTCTTGAGTTCTCTTGTTTTTATTAGTATTGGAGTGTTAAGAATCATGTCGTCATCACTGGTTATTACATCTTCATCACTAGCATCGGGTTGACTAGTTTCTTACCATCAGAATTTGATAAAAGAAAAGTAAGCTTGGGTATATTCTATCAAGTATCCATTTTAATGGGAAGAAGGGAAATGAACATATTGAATTGGGAAAGATAAAAGAGTATTGGAGTTCTATAAAACGATGAGTTAATGAATTGAAAAGTATAGGAGGGAGAGGGAAATAATTTGGGTTAGAAATTTTTAATTTTGATTACGTATTCAAACTGAAAATTTAGGTAAATTGTTTGGAGGGAATTGAATTGCAAGAGACGTTTTTTTTTTTTTTTTTTTATAAGAGATGTTTTACTTACAGCTGTCTAAGTTACTTCTCAATTCTTTCCCAAAAGGAAGATTACCTCTCGTAGATGGTGGGTTTTTTACAAGGGTAAAATAGTAATATTATCTCTCAAGACCCAAGTCTGAGAAATTTTAAACCTCAAAATTCTGCAAAGAGTTTTAGGGCGGGTGTTTATCCCCGTTCTCTCTCATACGCTTATCCCTGTCTTATCTATATATATGTATGGCCAGCTACATATACTATAAAATTATTGAATGAATCAACATTCATTACTGTAGAAAATCATCGGAATAACAATGGTGTTCACTACGACTTTCCAAGATATTCTATGATCTTTACTTGAAATCTCAAGCTCCTAGATAGATTTCCCACTAGTATAGAGCAATTTGAGTATCATTTGGTGCTATATTCTGTAACTGTATTCCCAAAAATTATCTTACGTCAATACTCATACTCAATTGAACAATATTGAATCACTAAAAAATACCTATATAGTTGTTATATAGAGATTGCATAAGAATCTACTTGATTAAAGTACAGTAGTAGTGCTCAGATACCAAGTCAAAATTGTGCTAGATACAATTTCATAGCTTCTATTAGCTAAACCCAGCCTCAACCACATTAATCCCGCATAGAGGGACAACTAATATTAAGAGCATGGAAAGAACTCAATTTAGTGCTTTGGAAGCATTAAAAATAAGTTCGCAACACTTACAAGTGTATCAAACAATCAATGAAACTTTTTCCAACCGTAATTGCCAAATGAAAAGGCTAAAAACTAGATTTGCAATGCTTACAAGCGTTCCAAAGCCTATGGCCACAGTTCGTGTACGCCTTAGCATCCTATGGCCACGGTTCATGTGTGGCTTAGCCTATGGCCACAGTTGGTGTGCACCTTAGTAGCCTACCGCCACAGTTCGTGTGAAGCTTAACCTTTAGCCACATTTCATGCGAGGCTTAGCCTATAGCCACAGTTCGTATGAGGCTTAGCTTAAATCATTAAGCTTGTCCGTCCTACCTAGTAACAACTTTTCCGTCCAAACTTGCTTGTCCAAACTTGTCAAGCCTACCTAGAAGCAAGCTTGCCCGTCCAAGCTTGTCCGTCCAACCTTAGCAAGCTTCTCCGTTCAACCTTAGGCAGGCTTGTTAGTCTTAACCCTAAGAAGGCTTGTCTATTTCACCTAGCTAAGCTTATCCGCCTCAGCTACCAAGCTCAACTTGTTCATCCAAGTCAAGTTTCTTGCCTTGTCTATCAAAGCCATACTAGGCCTCACTCATATATTTTATATGTGGCCTCACATAACATATATTTTAATGTATGGCTTCACATACATATTCTTGTGCTCAGCATGCTACATATATGCTTATATTCAACATGATACATTCATTTTTCTACAAAACACGTCAATGCAAAATTGACCAAGTTGAACACATTGTTCGTTATAATATTAAATAAATATATATCTTATTTTATTCTTGCTAGACTCATCAGACAAGACAAGTCTTTAGTCTAGACCAACTAAGAAGACCTCATTTGACTTAACATGAACAATGTTGAAATGCTACAAAATTACACGAGACATCAAATGTCACAAATGGGGGGATATTCACTAGGGTATTGTTCTGGTGGTTTACGGCACGTAGTGAAGCAATTAATGCACCCACTACAGAGAATACAAAAAGTTCGATTAGCAATTGAGTAGGAAAGTGGTAGGTTGAGCAACCGTCCATTCAACCTCAAATAGAATGGGAAGCAGTTGTCAGCACATCCTCCAGCATCTCCACTTTACCACTACTTAAGTATCGACATTCCTGCATGATGAGGTCAGGTGAACGGTTACAATAGCTATGATATTAATAGATTCTCAATCTATTGAATAAAAGATAAAAGAATTCTAAGTCTAAGACAGACAAGTCTAACACAGAATAACATCGAACAACTTGTGACCGAAGCAATACTGAAACGACCATTGCTAGGTTTAGGCCAGGATTCTACAGATTTATCTCTCGAATCTAAATAAAGTACTTCAATAGTACAAATGTTTAAGGATTAGACGAATTATCACCTGCTCACCATATTTTTCCTAAATTAGGCTTCTAATTCGTTTTCCCCACAAACACCTCCATATATATCAAATTAGATTTGGAGGGAATATTTGGTTTATCGCATGTAGAATTTTAACGGGATTAGCAATTGACATTAATTTAGAAACAAAAAACTAGGAGATTTAAATTCTTAAAAAAATATTAATAAGGGTAGATTTAGAAAAAGTTAACTCTTTATGATGTTTCTTAATCTACGTGAAAAACTCAAGACTATCGTCTAAATGGAAACGAGAGAGTATTAGACAAAAAAGCATGATACAGTAACCATCATAGCAATGGGATTTTTCCATACCTAAACTATTTCGTTGTGGTCAATACCTCCTTCCTCGCTAATAAACCTTATCTCCAAAATCATGTTCTTCTGATATTTTACGAAACTAAGTACGTCTAATTCACTTCTAGTGAACTGATCTTCTTCAAACATACTCTTGTAGAAAACAATTATATGGTCATGAAGTTGCTTCCTATCATTCATTAGTTCACCTACGATATATAATTAATGAATATGATGTATAAAAAACGATGTGTTTTTGTCTCCCTCCATTAGCCATTTCATTAGATTCAATCCTCAATCCTCTACGCAATCTTCTACATAGTGGACAAGTGTTTAAAAAGTCCGCTTGTAATTTTACCTTTTGCACACTAAGCTCCTCCTGCACCATAGATACCTATGCCTTAAATACACCATCAATATATACTCGAGTTTTTGACAAGATTGGTTTAACTTTGAAGTAGTATGCTCAAATGTACACTCCTTCAGTTTGTTTTCAATGTCTTTAGCTTTTGTCGTTGGATAGAATTTGGAGACCTGCAAAAACCAAAGATTTTCACCAGCATTCGAGAAGATTAGTAAAATCCTCTTTCTTAAACTACATAATCTTGAATCTGAATGGACCATAACTGTAAGAAGGATCAACAAAATCAATAATTATCGGAATATTATCTGAAGTAAGGATGACTTTAGGTAATTAAGATACTAAACGGTATATTGACTCGACAGGTAATTAGATAAAAAAATTTACTAAGACGACACATTACTATCTTTCGTTGAACATGTTTTTATCTTTACTTTTTGTTTTTTTTTCTCATTTTTCTCATAGGTCAGTTCCAGCCCCCCTTTTTTTCTATTTTTTATTTTCTTTATCAATTAGTTCTTCCATTGAGTTTTCCTTTTAAAAAATAGCAAATCAATGAGATTAAGGTGGAATATGATATCAAAGCTTTGCATATTATAGCCGATAATTTATCTTTATTCATAAAATTTCTAACAATACCTTTATATTATGTCTTTGAAATCATAAGTTTTTTTTTAAAAAAAAGTTGATCCCTTAACTTAAATTTATAATTTAGTTTTAAATTTAATTTCTTCGCCGTCAGATACAAGTAGATGAATGATAAAAATCAAGATAAAATTTTAAAAAACAAAAAAATATTATCAACCATTTATCCATGAAAATCTAATGGTGGAGATAAAGTATAAAATTGAAGTTAAAAATTTAAGTCAAAAATTTCGTTCCGTTTTTAATAATTCAAAATTAGAACTATCATCGTGCTAAAGAAGAAAAAAAAACTGTATCTGTTATTTGATGTGCATAAAAATCGCTAAAATATGATGTATAATGGGACGATGGGAGTAATATTTTGAGAACATAGGGGTGTGCTAGTTTAATTTTAGTAATTAAAACTTAGGATAGATTTCAATAGAACAGCAGCTACAAGTTCGACCACTGAACACGTAAGGATGTAGACTCCAGCAAATATTGAGCTAGCCCTGAGGACGGTGGTAACCTCTATCACACCTAACACTGAATATTCCATCCAGCTATAAATTAAAGTAAGTTAGTGAATGGGGCTGGAAGTTAGAATCTAACAACCGCCTGTCAAATTCAATGAAAGAATGCAAACATAACTAAACCATTTATCTAATGCTAAAAATTAATGGATTTTTGTCCAAACACTTATTAAGAAACCTCCCTTTTCACAATTATGTTGTTATTGGAGGATTACCTACCAATCAATTCAATCGTTTCTACAAGTTGGAATTAGAAATATAGAGTGAGAAAGGGATCTATGGCTTTTGTAAAGCTAGGTAACATGCACATAATGATTGGAAGGGTGATTTTTGAAGACGATGATCATTCTTTAGTTCTCCTAGAGCCTATTACGAGTATCTTAATTGTTTGATTGCGTGATATAGAATTTCACAACTTGCTTGATAGGTCTTCAAGTATTAATCCCTCAAAAAAAAAATATCGTTCCCAAAGTCCTTTTAATCATCAAAAAAAATAGCAAGTACTAAATGCATGCATAACTGCCTAACAGAGGGATCCTAACTATATGTAATCTGTTATCGGTATGTTAAGAATTTCGTTATTTTTTGGGATCAGGGATAGACCCGTGAGGGCTATTTTGTTTTCCAGGTCCTGGCTAGTAGTCTTAGCCAAGCCCAATATTTATTTAATAGCTACGACCGGATATTAAAAATCTCAAACGGAGCCGTCACAGTTCGTAAAATGAAACACCTCGAGGCGTCTGAAAGCAAACAACCGTAAAGAACCAACAGGAACGGAGCAGCAAAATAAGTCAATTTACGTTTATAAATCACATTTACATTTGTGAGTAGCATTTACATTTTTACAAAGTTTCGTCAGCACTTCAGAATATACATAACTTGTAGGATATGTCCATTCTTAGGGATAGTGGTCCACACAAAGCTTGTAGCACAACCAAATTACAAAAAATATTTATTTTTTAGGAAATAAAAATAAACACTTTCCACACGAATTTTAAAAAAAAATTATATCAAAAAACAACAAGGTATTCTCACTACCGATTTTTTAACAAAACAACAAAATAAACTATCAGATTAGACGAAATAGTTCAGGCAATATTCCGTACAAGAAAAAACTAAACGCGACAAAACAAGAAAATTGAGAGTAATAAGGATTCTTGTCATCAGCTATGACGTCATATTGCCTCAGTAGGATTTTGGTGCCAACATAAGCTATCCATCGAACTCTGACAGACGATGTTAATCTCAAGTACCCAAAGCGCTCGACTGAAAACACTCCGATCATAAAAAACGATCTAGAATAAACTATCGAAAGTTCTCTCAACAAAAAAAAGGAGGAGGGTTGGTCAGTTAAATCATTAGTCATTTCATTTGCATACTTCGTGGAATCCTTTTATGTCCGAAGTCCCGCGATAATCCTTTATGTTCGGAGCTAAATTATTAGTTATTTCATTCTCATCCTCCGTGGCATCCCTCTGTGTCCGAGCTCATGAGAATCCCTCGTATCTGGAGTTCAGTCAAGTTATTTATCATTCATTCACATTTTCTGCGGCAAATCTTCATGCCAAACAAGGAAAAAATAGTTGATAAAAGATAATCGGAGACCTAGGAATTTGCATTTCACAAGAAGTTATAATAGACATACAAAAATATGTTGACCATTCCGAAAGAAAATACATACAAAAACAAAGACACAATAAACTGGAGCCGAACGGAACACCCAAGAACTTCACATTTCAACTCCGCACTCATTGAAAGTCTCAACCCAACAATAACAAGCATCAAGAAACGTCTTCACCGCTTCAGTATGCTATCTTGACCTTCACCAAAGCAATGCGAGAATAAAGAAATTCTGGACCCTGACCCAAAAACGACGAACCACCACCAACAATACAATAATCCGCCACAAAGTAAAGCTTACCCAATATATCTTAATTGACATATTGTATGTACTTTTGTTCATGAATCGCAAGCCTCTTATTCATCCTCCACAAACCTTTTTGTATATTGACGTATCTGCACGCCTCAGAAGACGCAACACCAACATCATATCTCTCATATCTTTTCTTACAGTCACCGATAATCACAACAATATCCTTAAAAACATCAATACTCGAAGAATAAGAAGAATGAGACTTCAACAATTCATCTAAGATAAAAGGGGGGAAGGGGAGTTAGTACCGACAAACAAAAACACTAAAAATAAAAAAAGAAACCATATAGAACATTCACATAAGGAAGAAGATCCCGAGCTAACATAAGAGTCGACCATTTCAAGAGGATCAAAAAAGTTGCATGAAGGGTACAATAGAAAACTAAAAAAAGATAAGATTACTAAGGACAAAGAAGTAATTATAGTTCGGAAACTACAAAAGACATGTCTATCCCTCATCATCCGAACATACACTACAGTTCAGCAACATTCGATGCTCCTCAGAATCAATATTAACATTCGAACGGATGTTACACTTCAAAAACATTTGATGCTCCGACAACCTCATCCTCTGAGCATACGTGACGTTCCGAAGAAATATGGACACCAGCCAACTCTCTGAAGACTGCACACAAATATATACCCACTACACCATCACAAAAATGCACAAAACCCGAACAAGACGTAAGACTCTCCGCCATAGAAGCCACTGAAGATCACCACCTCCTTTAGGGTAATGATTTTTTTTTGTAGAATGCGGATACCATATCCATATGTCCTCCTAAGCCCAAAGGGATAGTATTACGTTAATGCTTCAAGCCCAAGTCCAAGTCTATCAATACTCTATAATGTATGTAACTTAGCTAATGTACTCCTTTAGGAGCACCAGATCATTGGGGAAGTACTCCCTCAAGCCTATAAATATGTAATCTTAACCTCAAAGCCAAGGATCCCACCTTGATCTCCTTAAGGACCCTAACTTGAATATCATATCAATGAAGTGCAAGTTCTCTCTCTAGTATCTTTTTACTTATGTTCTTGGCTTAATAATGAGTTTATCTCCACTCGGGTGTAGTGATTAGATTTTTAGCAACTACAATATTAAAATTTCCTGCTACCACTCACGACAGACTATGTAGATGTATCAACTCCTCGCAGAGATCTTGACTTCATATTGGATTTTTGGCCCATAAACAACTATGTGGAACCTATGGAAAGGGGTCGCACCCATATCCTGAATAACCATAGAAAACATATATATTCTTTTGACAAAACCAGTAACATCAAATGCATTCTTTTCAAAACCAATTAATGCCCTATAGGTTCTAATGGAAGGAAGCAAAATAATCAAAATTTACAGGATCTAGGAGGTCTGAAATTTTTGAATACGTAAACTCGTCTTAGTTTCCTATGAACATATGAAATTAGTCTTAAAAACCTAATCAAATTTTTTGCAGCAGATCTTTTGTTGGGTCACCTAGCCTCCACACATTCCATGTCAAAATATATGGTTTCATGATTTACTTTTCCTCATCCCCATCAAAAAGTTATGTATTATAAGAGTATTCCAGTCTTTATTAATCTTTTATTGGCTTGAGCTTCAATCCCGAGTGGAATATCCAGGTTGAGAAAAAAGAATTTTCCCGGTTGTTTTATCTTGAGAATTTCCTTACAATTAAACTGCTACCACAATTATAGACAAAGCTTCAAAAAGCCTATAAAATAGCAACCGGTTCACAATTCAGCAATTAGCATTTTTTTTGTTTTACTTGTGCTTGTTTGTTTTGTGGGATTTAAAATGATAGTTCCAACGTTGTTATTTTTTAGTATAAACGGAGTTGATTGTTTCTGAATCGATGAAATAGATGAATTGGGAGCTTGTAACCTAAGAATATTAAGTGGTTCAGAAGTTCACATAAAAAGGCGTCGTGGAATGTTTTAAAAATACAACCTTCATAATTATCAAAAGCCAATACTCCCTCAGTCCCACAAAAATTGATCACTTTCCTCATCTTTACTTTTTATCTCATAATAGATGACCTTTTTCATATGCTATTTTTCCAAACAAACCGTTACTAATAATTAATATGGTTAAATTTTTTTCTAAGAAATATAAAGAGTTTGGTGGTCATGTTTATACTCATTGCACAAGTCTTTTAAAAATATCTCCAACGATATATCATTATAAATATCCGTCTTTTAGTTTGTGAGATATGTCAATTCGAAGTTTTAATACAAAAGACTTGAGGCAAGGGGAATTATATATGACTATGATACACGATAAGAAATAGAAATAAAAGGGGTGGAAGCGGCTTTCCAGTGGGCAACATATTGGAGTGGCCATGATATCAACTTTCAAAGCGACTCAGAACCAATATTGTTGTTGCTCAAAAGAATGTATACTAAAGCTATGGAATATAGATATACAATTAGTGAAGATAATGAAAATCACAATGTCCATCTTAATTCAATTAACTTTAAAACTTTTGCTCTTGTTTTGAAAAATAAAATAAATAGAATATAGACTGCAAATATTGCTGCCTATTGTAATCTTAATGATATCCGAAACACTTGGAAAAGAGAAGAACTGGAAAATCTTTTAAATTTCTACAATTCGGATTATTCAATGAAAATATTTTTTGGTTTAATCTTCACCGGATCTTGGTTAGTAGTGTTAATATATAATGTTAGATGGATCTTCCTCTTTTAATTTTTAAAAAAAAAACACAAAAAAAATTGATAAATAAAAAATATTAAATAGTGATTCTTTTTCATATATTTTTCTTAAAATTATGAAAATACTAAAATGATTAATTTTTATGGGACGAAGAAATATTCAGAAAGACATGCTCATTTATCGTTCTTTGCCTTTGCCAACAATCAAGGCCTGAAAGATAATGAGACATCGTACTACTTATCCTTTTGTAACATGCCAACGAGCTATAACAAGCTCGTCACGGAACTGAAACTAGAAATATTTAGTGTTTTCTATTTCCACCGTGATTATAACACAGTATTTTATTAGGAAAGGTTGCCAGATAAATAATTAAGGTTGTTAATTCTAATTCATTTGAAGCTGTGAATTAAACAAAAAGACTAACACTTAAACCATGTTTCTTTTTGCAGATTCAGCATTTGGATCTGATTTGACCCAAATCAGATATCAGACCGTCTGTTTTATATTTTCAGTCAGATCTAATTTGCCCCTGAGTTAGATCTAATCCCTGACTCAGACCCATTTGAATCAAATATAATATCCCTGACTTATTAGACTAAACCACTTATTTATATATTTAAATTATATGATTGAGATTTAATTTAAAGAATAGACATATTGAGTCAAATCCAAAAAATAAAATAAAATGATGTTAGTCTTCTACGGTGATATAAAAATAAACTACCTTTAATTACTTAGAAAACAAAATGGGACCCCTTCAATAATTATTCATAACTATATTAATTGATCCTTTATCACGTAGGAGTACTAAACAAAATAAAGAATTATTATAGCTTGTTTTGATATTTTATTTTTTTATTTCTAGAAAGTAAAAACAATTAGAAGTTAACATATGAACATAATTTTGGTTAATGTTATATAAGTATCAGTTTATTAATAAAATAAAAAATAAAAAAAGATTTCAATATAATTTTTAAATAATTTTTAAAAATAAAAAAATATTTTTTTATAAAATAAAATATTTTTATATACTTTATAGAATTGACTGTTTCTAGAAAATTAGAAACACTTGTATTTCTATTTCTAATATCCAAACATTCTTTTAATTAATTTTTATTTTTTAAATATTTAGTAATAAACACAAATATTGCTGTGCATTCTTCCACAATTTTGCTAGGACATTAGTCTATTAGCCTCTTATGTTCCTGGAGAAATATTTGTGAACTCTCATGTTCCTGGAGAAATATTTGTGAACTTTTAAAACCGATATTCAGATTGATTTGTCGTTGGTTGCCTGTCCGGGAGCATTTGTCGGCCACCATTTATCTACGTTTCTTTTTTGTCTATCGCTGTATGTTACGCATTCAACAGTCTCTCTAAAATATTAGTAGTAATTTACATTAATACATACTAATAAAAAAAGTCTATTAAGTAAAGAAAAATACAGTAGAGAGAAAGAAAGTACATTGGTATTTCCAAGTCTCAAAGCCAGCTTGTTATGAACTGGCACTGTCAGTCAGTCTCTCTCACACACTATACCTACTTACTTATCACTCAAAAGAGTAGTGTAGTAAAAAACATCCCACTTTATGAGCTACTCATTTTCCTTTTCCTACTAGAAACATTTGATTTGAGCTGCTAAATCTTACTTAGTTATCTTCTACAGATCCCTCTTGTTCAAGTCTTTACTTAAACTGTTGGGTTGGGCTGGGTTTACATTTGTTTTTGCAATTTTAATTACAGTCACTGATAGTGAAAAATATTCATTCTGATTCTCATCCCTTTACATTGAATGTATATATGTAGTATGTACTACTCTTGAATAAAATCTACAGTTCCTTCTTTACATCACACCCTTTTCAAAAGCCTATATATTTCCAACTTCCTACAATATTTTCTTTTGTGTGGTTTCCTCACTTTCCATCTCCCTCACTCCTCTCTCTGTCTGACTCCTCCTTACTCACATTTTGCAATATACAACTATTGGCTTATTAGGTGTTTTCTGAATCCAACCCCCCTTTCATTCCTTCTTGTTGTTTTAGTAACAATGAGAATATATAAAGTCTGGGTTTTGAATGTTTTCTTGTGTTTTTGAGTTAAAGACTAGTTTTTGCAATCTCCATTCATTTGAATCTTCTTGATTTTGTGTGAGTTTTTTCTATTTTGCTTTCTTTATTGAGATTTTGTGATAAGATCTCAAATCATGTAAATTAGCCTTATTCTATGGGTGACTATTTTCATTTTGTCTAATTACATTTGTGTGAAGTATAATCTGATCATGTAATTTATCTGGATTTTTAGATTTTTGATCTCTATCCCTTTAGGGGAATACTTTCTTAGTTTTAATCCAAACCCATTATTAAATCAAGAGACCTTAACCGTGTGATTATACAAACAAATCCATGGAAGAGACCTTTGTTCCTTTTCAAGGAATCAAGAATGACATTAGAGGAAGGCTGAAATGCTACAAGCAAGACTGGAGTAGTGGCTTAAGTGCTGGTTTAAGGTGTGTGTACTAGTTGTACTTATTATATGGAGAAATTTGTGTTTGGGTATTAATGGAATTACTACATTATCTGATTTCCTTTAGGTTCAATTTTTTTGGTAGAGAGATTGTGATAATTTAGCATACTTTGTTTGTTTGCAGAATTTTGGCTCCAACAACATATATATTCTTTGCTTCAGCAATACCAGTTATTTCATTCGGTGAACAATTGGACAGGAGCACTGGTAAATCCAATCAAACTATCTTTTAATAGATTGAGAGTTTACTTGATGTCAAGGTCGTTATAATCTGTGTAGCTTTTAGTTGCTTTTGTGCAACTTTTACGTTCGAGCATGCTACGAGGAGTAGTGCTTAATTAGATGTAAAATTAAGTAATCGTAGACTAAGCTCATAAGTATAGAATGACTTATGTAAGTTTATCTGTACTGGCAGATGGAGTTCTTACTGCAGTTCAAACATTAGCATCAACTGCACTTTGTGGGATAATACATTCACTTATAGGAGGTCAGCCTTTGCTGATTCTTGGAGTTGCTGAGCCCACCGTGCTTATGTACACTTTCATGTTCAACTTTGTTAAAGATAGACCTGAATTGGGACCAAAGCTCTTTCTTGCATGGGCTGCATGGTATGCTATCTTTGTCTTGTTTATGGATGGGGAAATGCAGGGTTTGCCCAATTCTATTTAGTGAAAGTTTTTCTTACATTCTAATTAAAATTCTGTTGCGTAGAACTTACATGATTCTTCAAATGGCCAGGGTATGTGTATGGTCTGCTGCCTTGCTATTCTTACTGGCAGTCCTGGGGGCTTGCTCCATCATCAATAGGTTTACTCGTGTGGCTGGCGAACTTTTTGGTCTGCTTATTGCTATGCTCTTTATGCAAGAAGCAATTAGAGTAAGAAAAATGAATCCGGAAGTTTTCTTCTTTTACAATTTCTTTGAATACTTATTTGACTAGTGCGTAGAGATTTTTCTTTTGCCCATAAACTAGTGACCTCCTGAATTAGTTTTGATTAGGCTAGAATATTTGTCTAGGAAAGATCTGGGTCAATTGTTTTTAACTGATCTCAATAACTTGAATTTTACTTGTGATGTGTATTTTTTGTTCCGTAGGGAATTATTGATGAATTTCGCATTCCAAAAAGAGAAAATCCAAACTTACCAGAGTTTAGTCCGTCATGGAGATTTTCAAATGGGATGTTTGCGTTAGTTATGTCGTTTGGTTTGTTACTCACTGGACTTAAAAGTCGAAAAGCACGATCATGGAGATATGGCTCTGGTAAGTGTATCTATATATACGAATTTGATTTTTCTTTAGTTTCTTAGTGCTCCTTCAATCCTGTTCAAAAAAGAACATTCATCTTCTATACGGAAAGTCATTGTTTTCTTTTTCACAGGATGGGTTCGAGGTATCATTGCAGACTACGGTGTGCCTTTGATGGTTCTTGTTTGGACTGCTGTTTCATATATCCCAGCCAATAATGTTCCACATGGTATCCCTAGACGGCTATTCAGCCCAAATCCATGGTCGCCTGGTGCCTACGCAAACTGGACAGTCGTCAAGGTATGTATAATTGGCAACTAAGCTTTTCGATGTAAATAGTCTTGTGTTTCTATCTTGTAAACTAGAGATAGAAATAAGGTAGTACAATTTCTTCTGCTCTTTTGAGCTAATAATTAGAATGTTAAATTACTTTGTTTAGTCTGAGGATAAAAGTATCGCTAAAGTATTTTTCTTTGGCTTCACAGGACATGCTAAATGTGCCTATCCTTTATATATTTGGAGCTTTTATCCCAGCGACGATGATCGCAGTACTTTATTACTTTGACCATAGTGTAGCATCTCAACTTGCACAGCAAAGCGAGTTCAATTTGAGAAAACCATCTTCTTTCCATTACGATTTACTTCTTTTAGGATTCCTGGTAAACATCTATCTCTTCTTTCCAGCATTCTTTCTTGTTCATTCTCCATTTTGTGTCTTACAGTGTATGTTACTTAATGTACACTTAAAAGCAAAATCGATGGTTTCGGTTTGCAGACTCTATTATGTGGTCTTCTTGGTATCCCACCATCAAATGGCGTCATCCCACAATCTCCAATGCATACAAAGAGTCTTGCCACTCTCAAACACCAGGTAGCGCTATCCAAACTTCTCTCTAGCTATGAAATTCAAAAGATTCAATATGAATAATCATCAAAGATCTTGAGATTTTGGATTATTGATGATCATTTATTTCTTCATATCTTATATGGTTCAATTTGTACAACAAATTTCTCTCTGAGCAACTACTTAAAATTTTAACTTACATGAACTTTACTTGATTTGCAGTTGCTTCGCGATAAACTAGTGGACACGGCAAAGAAAAGTATTGAGGATAGTGCAAGTTTGGGAGAAGTCTACGGCAATATGCAAGAAGCGTATCAACAGATGCAGACCCCATTAATCTACCAAGAGCCATCAGCTCGAGTAAGAGAAATAAGCATTTCTTTGTTTTGATTTTTATTCGATATAAAGCCGTTTCTCATAAATAGCCTTAAAAGTAGAAATGGGATCAATCTGTGCGTTGACAGTCTTCAATTTTATGATATTTCCGTGGAGTAAAATTCATTACCATACAAGTCATCCACAGTAACATTGCATAAAAAATAATGTTTTTTTCAGCAAGGATTGAAGGAATTAAAAGGGACAACTCTTCAGTTAGCCTCTACAGTGGGACACATCGACGCCCCGGTTGATGAGACGGTATTTGATGTTGAAAAAGAGATTGATGATTTGTTACCCGTTGAGGTCAAAGAACAACGGGTTAGTAACTTGCTTCAATCAACAATGGTGGGAGGCTGTGTTGCAGCTATGCCTTTACTTAAAATGATTCCAACCTCTGTACTGTGGGGTTATTTCGCCTTTATGGCCATTGAGAGCTTACCTGGAAACCAGTTCTGGGAGAGATTCTTATTAACCTTCACTGCTCCAAGTAGAAGATACAAGTAAAAATTCTTGCCATCACTTTATCTTTGTGATCAGTTCCGTTTCTCCCTTTTCTTCTTCATTTTCATTAAAACCCTTTTTTTTTTGCTTATTCAGGGTTCTTGAGGAGTACCATGCCACTTTTGTAGAAACTGTACCTTTCAAAACAATTTTGACTTTCACATTATTTCAGACAACTTACTTACTAATTTGTTTCGGAATTACATGGATTCCAATAGCTGGGCTGTTATTCCCCTTAATGATCATGCTATTGGTTCCTGTAAGACAATACATACTCCCCAAATTTTTCAAAGGGGTACACCTTCAAGATTTAGATGCAGCAGAATATGAAGAAGCACCCGCTTTACCGTTCAACATCTCATGTGTAAGATTTTGTCCTATAAACTAATTCTATTTCATTTCCTAAACTTCGCCTATTTTAAGTGAATAATGAAGTTATACTGAATATTTAAACGTACTTCATATCAGGAGGGGGAGGTTTCCAGAGCTCCTTTTGCAGATGATGCAGAAATTCTAGATGAGATGCTTACTCGAAGCCGTGGTGAAGTTCGTCGGACGTGCAGTCCTAAGATAACAAGTTCCAACTCAACCCCAAGAGACCCGAAAAGCTTTCGGAGCCAAAGCTTCATGGACAAATCACTCACTAGTCCTCGAGTGTATGAACTAAGAAGCTCAAGTTTTGGTGGAAGAATGCCGGTTAGTCCGAGAGACACAGAAATGAAACCATCTAAATTGGGACAAACCCCACCTCAGTAAGGGCAAAAAAAACTTGTACTAGCTTTATGTGTGGTTTCTTCTGTTGGCTCTAGTTAGTTTCTTCTTCTTTGTGTGGCTTTGTGATGTTGGGGTTTGGCTAACATTTGTTGTAAAATCTTCTTCTGTGTGTTTACTCTTCCTTCTCTTACCTGAGAAGACTGTAATAGCTGAACCATAGAGATAATTCTAAAATACATTTCATTTCTAAATTTGTGTTTCTGGTTTTCTCACCTAGTCAACCTTAGTTAAAAGATAAGATTGTCGTCGAATGAATATGTGCGCTAGTTTCTATCTACCATCTATACAAACTCGCAGAGTGCTAACAGGAAAACCATCGAATATGTGCGTTAGTTTCTGTGTGTTTATGCTTCAAAAAAAAAAAAAATACAAAAAAAAACTGTGTTTTAGTCTGAATTTTAGTTGTCAAGGATTCAAACCACACTCTGATCTTCTTTTTGTTTGATCCTTGCTGTTTTAGTCAAACATTTCAATGAGTTTCGAGATGAAGGGCCACCATGGAAACATGAAAATCAACATATGAAATCTGCGAACCTAGAACATTATGGCCTGCTTGGTATGTTACTAATTGTCAAAACTCCCAGCACTGTATATGCAAATGATAATGAATTTTCACAGAGAATTATGGGTCTACTACCAAGCAGCTGCTAAACTTTGCGGAAAACATGCAAGCCATATTAAAAGTCAGTGTATCTCAAGGACATTATCAAGTGTGTCAGATAACTTTCTATCGTGTATGTTAAAGAAAGGAAAAAAAATTCTATAGACATATGTTAGCTTGTAATGATTTGCAAAAATTATTTGACCTGGCAATAAAGAAAAAGAATGCAATCATGCAAGTGAACAATGATTTCATGAGAACCTATAAAACTCCCTTTATCATTCTAGACAATCAATCTAGTTCTAGAATTCGATTCATGGATCAAAAATGTTTTCCGGTTGATGTTCTTTCTTGTGGTATTCCACTTACTAGAAAACCGACGAAAAGGTCTACATTCGAAAGACGTTTAAAGTGAATATTTACAATAGAACAATAAGAAAGCTGAAATGATGTTTTGAAGAAAGTAATGGATGTCAGTCATTCATTCCCTGTAAATTATGATGAGAAAGAAAGAAAGAAGACATTGAATGGTGACCAAAAGATCTCAATTACAGAGGGTTTTCATTTTTGGATGTTTGTGCGTAATGTTGTTGGAAACCCCATCGACTTGAACTTTACCCATTTTGCATGGATTGGAAAGAGATATTCTCACTTTCTTCCCCAATGCGTTCTGCCTGGGTAATTCTGGGGCCTGGATACAACTTTGGAGGGATAACTAGCATCATTCATATATTGATGTGAAGACACCCAAAATGTTTGCTGATGCGACAGATAACTTGGGACAATCTTCCAAAATTGCATAATTGCATTAGGTAGGTAGGTAGGGAGGGGAGGGAGAGAGAGAGCCTTCCAACTTTGGATTTCAGGCCTACTAGTTTGAAATTTCTGTCATAGGAGATCTTTTGGCCCGTGAGACATTCATTAGATGATTCTATAAATCTATCAGGGCAATGTTCACTATGCCTTCATGTAAAGGCTTTGCGCAAGTTCATGGTCAAGCATAAATGCAACGAACTTGTTGAATCAGCAATGTTAGATTTTACTTACCAGATAATACTAAAATTGCTCAGACAACTCAGGAAGACCCAAAAAAGACTAACTCTATAGTCCAGTAAACACAAAACCAGTAATTTATTCAGCCTGGTAAAGAGTAGAATAAATGAAATTTGTTGATTTGGGAAAACATAAATATGACATGAGAACCGCAACAATATGTAGAACGTTAAGTTTTGCCGCTTAACTTGCGCCCAGTTATCTGTTCTGACTCTAGGAGCATGTGATTAATAAGTCCTCTTGCGGCACTGAAGACACATAGCACACAATTAGATCAGAATTTCCAGCTTTTATCTCCTTGTATGAAAGAACTAAAAGCATTATCAAAGTGACTTAAAACTCACGCATCCATCATAGTCTGGATCTTTTCTGGATTTGTCTCGAGCATGTGTTTCTTGAATTGCTGCCTTATCATATCCACCAGGAGCGGAGTATTATTTTGCTGCAAGATTTATAAGAAATAGGAACTCATCACATAAGTTTTCTATTCCATGGAAATGGAACTAGAAGGATAGAAGTAAATAATATGTCTATATGTTTAACACAAGCAGAAGTTACAAATTGAATGTTGTGCGTTTAACAGGTAAACTAATGAAACACTAATAAAGTCCCTAACTTGTCAAAGCAATACAGAATGGCTGGTAACTAAATGAAAAATATTCCATAGAGACTAATGTTTCTTCTAAACCCTTCGTAAAGCCTTTAACATGAGAGAATAATAGAAACCTCCTACAAAATTCACTCTAGGTTGTCAGCAACACTATACTCGTATCGTTTAGTTTTCTCATCAAGAATTATGTTAAATCAGATACATCCACCTAAAAAAAGAGGAAAACCGCCGCTCTGATACATCTCTTTATCATTGACCCAACCACCAAAATTTCTACTTAACACATAAAGCTGGGCTTACACCATACTTTCATCTACTAATGATGTATGGTCAATTCCTGCAACCGGTCAAGGGTAAAATACAGATGCTTGTTCTTTGTACAAAGTGTGAGGTGGATACTTCTAAATTCCCCCTTGCAACCATGCTACGAGCGATTGCTTGGATCTATCTTGTTTCAGGTGTGAACTGTATCTATCCAATTCAAATACTAATGAAAAGTCTTTCCAACACCGTTTCATATGATCAGTTGTGTTGAAGATGCTTATGATTTTCGATATTTTTTTACAACATTCCGCCATAATCATGCTCAAAAGCTTAATGCACAAAGCAATTAGATGATCAAAGAAAGCGAAAATAACATATCTCAGAATGGTAAAGTAACGAACACTAATAAGAAAAAACTCACTCTATGACCAACATATTTAGCTCTTCTTAGACACTCCCGATAAAGCTACCAAAAAGACAATCAGAATATCAGTAATCTCCAGAATAAAACATTAACAAGTGTGTTAACTACAGGAAAAAGAATACTAACTCTTCGGGCATTATTGACGAGTTCAGGAGGCAATGCAGTCTGTAAAGAAGGCATTTTTTCCAAACTGAGACACAAATACAAATCCCATTAAAGAAAACACATTAGACAATATAATGAAAACCTGTTGGAACATAACGTATTAATATGTGGTGAAGAAAGGAGTTTCATTTATTTACGGGTATCAGACATTATTGTTCCAGAAAGGATCATCAAGTTGTAACCCAGATTAGAGATTGAATTGAATAGGTTTCTTTTAGACTTTCCAATTTAAATTGCACACCCTACACGCCTGCCACTTGGACATAACGATCAAACAATCCATAACTACCATGGAACACCATTGCACCCACTCTGAACCATTGCACTCACTAACACTAAAAATTCATAACTTTGTAAAGTTCAACTAAGAAGACATTCTAGCATACATTCCATTCACACAAAACATACTTTTCAAGCTGATATAAACATTGATACAAAACAAACTTTCAATGCATAATTCCTTGAGCTGAAAAAAATAATGTTACTTATCGTAGATATTTCATTTACGCAATAATTTCAATTTATCCAACCTAAAACCTTACTTTGAAACCTGCATCATGAATTCAGATTATAGATTTCATTCACACTTGACTAGGACTGATGAACAATGGATAAATGAAATAGGGATGCAATGGAACAACCGCCATCAAAACCAAAAGCTAGGCAGAATCCCTGTTGCAAGCACTATACAATAGATATATGAAATAGGGATGACTTAAAGTGATCTTTAAGGTGATAACAGTGTTATCTAAGGTTGTCAGTACTTCTAAGTTGTATAAGTGAGTGGTTGTAAGTGGCCGGACCATGATTTGGGGGTTTGTTCGTTACTCATAATTTGTTTGTTTACGGGGTTTTTTTTGTTCAGAGATTTTGTAATTGATTATTTAATCTAGAGTTCTGAACATCTTAGAAATCCTAGATTAGCAGATGCAATTATCACTTTTCTTTGATTTTGCTACAGAATAAAAATATCTGGTTTTTTGTTATTCGCCTAGCTTAAGATTGAACAACTCATAAGAAAATCAAAAAGAAAAAATAACTTAAAACAAAAGAATCAACCTAATCAAAGCCGACCACCAACACTTCGAAGATTTCTGAAGCTTTAATTATTTGAAACTCCTTTTTGATCAGAAACGAACAATAATAGTTGAATAACAATTTCAGTTCCAAAGTTGTATGGATGTTTTTGTTTTTGATCGTATGTATCTGAGAAGGAACCAGGAAAGAGATAAAAGAAGAGGAGGAATGAGTAATATTCTTCTTCGGTTCTGGTTCTGGTTCTGGTTCTGGATGACCGAATTCCCAAATTTGCCCTAAAATCTGATCTCTTTTTAAGAGCATCTCCGATCGTCGATCAAATTGACGATCAAAGATTAAATTTGATCTTTGATCGCTCAATTTCTTCCACAGCCGTGCGATCAGATTTAGTATTTAATCGACGAAAACCACTGTTCAGGATTAAAAGTAATCGCTGATCGACGACTAAAACTTATAGTCGAGCGAAGCACTAGAGGTTCGCATGTGTACAAACGATGTCCCAGGATTTCGCTTAAAAACACGGGCGGGGAACTAGAATTTCGCCAGAGCAAGCAGGCTACCAATGCTTCGCTTCATGAGACGATATCCCAGAAACTCGCTTACACATAAGCGAAGTGGTAAGATTTCGCCCATTATCATGGATTTAGACAAGCGAAATGTTGGGATCTCGCTTGGGGTAGTGGGCGAAATGTTGGGATCTCCCTTGGGGTAGTGGGCGAAATGTTGGGATCTCGCTTGGGGTTTTTTTTTGGTAGGCGGTAGAGCAGCATCTCGCTTGGACCAGGCGAAGCTTCAGTTTCTCGTCCGTCTCCTCAAGCGATGAGTTAACACTTCGCTTACGTGAATGCGATATCCCAGTGTTTCGCTTGACTATCCATGGCTGTTTTTGAGACGGGGTAAAGATCAAACTTTTGATCTAGTCGTGTGACTGTGGATGCCCTAAAGAGACAATATCCAACGACATAGATTTGAACTTATTGGGCGGTTGGGATATAGCTGCTGCATTTTCAAGTGTTATGATTTTCATATTCTTCTACAGACAAATGACCAAAGTGGACGAAGATACAGAACTACCTAGTGATGGAAAGTTGTCAAAACCTGCCAATTTGAGTTCATTGGCATACCATGTAGGCATTTGCATCATGTTCTAGTATTCAGTTCTATGTGGTGAAGATTCCACCTCTTGGAAAGGTAACAAATATGAAGTTCTAGGGCCACGTTGTTTGGCAATGAAAGATGGCAAGGGCGTCCATGGTGGGTCGATCATCCCAAAAGATCAAAGACTAAAATTTTTAGTCTTTGGTCCGGCCCAAAAACAGCCGTAAATAGTCGGGCGGTGTCCTAATACAATGCCTGTTGTTGGGCGATATACTAGCATAACGCTTGTTAAGACGCGCGAAGTCTTAGAATAACGCTTGAGCCAGGCGAAATCCTAGAATAACGCTCGATGTGAGGCGGAAACGGAAGATAACGCCTGGTGGTGGACGGTATCCTAAGACCACACCCAAGAGACGGGCGGTGTACCAGCATCACGCCTGATGGGGCGGTGTCCCAAAATCCTGCCTGGTGGAGTGGCACATGTGCGAAGAGAGCGTTTGAGATGAATGGGACGGGCGCCTAGAGCCCCGCCTAGGATTCCAAGCGAGTTGCTAGCAGCCCGCCCCATCCTATCTTCCTTCTTCTTCTGCCGCAACTCTCCTGAACCCTATTTTTTTCATAAGCAAACCCAAGCAAACCGGTAACAAAACGGTAACAAATTATCATAATACAAATTATAGCCGTTGACAACGGTAACAAATTATCCAGGCGGACTCCTAGGGGTACGCCTAGCAGCGAGCGGCGTCTTAGCACCTCGCCTATATCTGAGCGGAGTCCTAGCAACACGTTTGATTGTAGGAGGTATCCTAGGATTACGCTCCAACTGAGCGGTATTCTAGCGTTGCGCCTGTTAGTGGGCATGATCCTAGAGCTTCGTTTCATCATGCGTAATTCTAGGCTAGCGCTTGATCAGGCGCATTCCTAGGATGCCACTCGTTTTTTTGAGCGTTGTCCTAGAGTAACGCTTCATTCCATGCTGTACACTGCGACGCCGCTTGATGCTAGGCGGAACACTACGAGCCCGCCCGACTAAACAATGTTTTAGTCCAGAAAAATTCCCAAATCTAGTCTGCTACAATGGTATTTCTGGACTAAACCTCAAATACCGTCGCTCTACTACGCCACCCAAAACCGGACTAAAGACTAAAGATGATCTTTGGTCCGACTTATAGTCGGACCATTGTGGACGCTCTAAGAGTACAGGAATGGAGGCCATGCGGATTAGTCATTATTCTTGACTTTCATGTATATGCTGGGTAAATCTGAAAAAACTTATGATGCTGCAATGGATCTTCTTAATCAAGCGTTTGAGTTATTTCGGTAAATTGCGGTAGCTGAACGTGAAATGGAACATGGAAAAATGTAGAGGAATCATCTGTTAATATGGAACCTTTAGCTATATAGACAATTGCCCATCCATAACAAGAGTTTCCCTTCCCATAACAGGTTTTCTAGCTCAGCAAATGTTTCCACTGCCAAATAAAGCCGGGTGTTACATGATGGCTCTATAAATATATATAAAGCTAAGATGGTGGCTCAGGATTTCCATTAGTTACAAGGTTTGGATTTCAAAAAGAATTTTCAATCATGTTGTTAAACCTAGTTACGCAGAGAAGAAGACAATATTATTTCTCATTGAACACAAAAGAGTACATACAAAAGTATTAATACTCTTAGACAAATAGGTTGGATGTAATAGATGGACACTAAGACAAGCCAGCTATTACTCTAACAGACTCTAACTCTCACAGACTGAAGGTAAAGAGAGTGTAAGGCCAAGCACTATGCATGGTTGGGATTTTGCTTGGCTATAGCTTAATTATAGCGGAAGGCAACTACTATGGGTTTGTGCTTGACTTTAATCTGGTTCAAAGCTTTTTCTTCGTTAGAAATCTCATCACATCTGATACCAGCTATAGCCAAGCACTAGCAACGGATATCCGTCAAAGAAAAACACTTTACAGATACCAAGTATCCGTCTCAGAGGAGGGATGGATCCCAGGCTTTCGTCACAATATTGACGGGTTCAGGGAATCCATCTCGGGATTTTATTTGTTTGATCTTTTTTTCCTTACACCTCTCTCACATCCAATCTTGACCATTCATAACCATTAACTGCTTTATGTTCTCGACCCTCGGATCCCAAAGGATATTTTTTTGAATTTTTGAGAAACTTGGAAAAAATTCCAGTGAAGTGGATTGATCAAGTGTCGTTATATTTTAGTGTGACTAGAAGATGCACACTTAAGGAATATGATGTACCGTTATTTTGAATAATTGATGTTGGTTTTTATTAATTGACACTGCAAATTTCAGCATGACAACACGATAAAACACGAGACACTGTAAATTTCAGAATGATAACACGATAAAAGACTACACACTGCAAATTTCAGAACGACAACACGATAAAAGACTACACACTACAAATTTCAACCTTTTTACTTGTTTCCTACTTGTCTTGACAAGACTACAACTGCAAAGACTACTAGTGGACCCAATCTACTATTCGTTTTATCTCTAAAAATACAACACTTCTAGCCAATTTAACACATAAAAAATTCTCAAGTTCTCATACCCATCTACTCATTTGCTTTTCCTCGTTGCTATTTTATAATCTTTACTATTCCCAGTAGTAATGGCTAATTATACTGAAGAAAAAGATCAAAACATTGTTTGGTCTTATTATTATGTTTCACAGGTTACCATCGGTCTCAATATGTTCCCGACGTTATTCTGGACCCAGGTTCTCCAAATGTTTATTGTGTTTGGGAACCCAGACAATCGCAGCTGCAGCTCGATCAGAAATCGGTTCTCGAACATCAAAAATGTTGTGCAAATGTTAGTGGTAATACAAATACTACTATATCAAACAAGGGCATCATGGATGATAAACCAACTGGTTGTAAGTGTTTACCATTTAATTAGATTTTATTTTTAAGAGTATTTTCTAATAATACACTTATTAAATATATTTTTCGTTGTTTATTGTAGGACGAAGCTTCCCATCATGCATATCTTCAAAAATATGGAACATTATTGTGTTTTAATCATTGTTATTCAACAATGATAGACATCTTTCCTCATATGAACCCGGAACTGTTATTCCGAGAACCAAGTCCATCTAGCTCCAACGACGATGAGTAACTGGTTTGATTATAAGTTTCGTGGGTACATCTCTTTGTAAACCCTCACGAGCCAAAACTCGTCCACTGAGGCTACCTTATGGTTTAAAGGCTTGTTGCACGTGCTAAGTGCAACTGCGTCAGCTGTGAAATTGAGATATCTTAACACCTAATGATGTAATGTTGTTTTGAATAATTGATATTGGTTATTTATACTACTGTCGTTATTTTATCATTTTACACCGGTTGAAACACAAATAACGAAAGCATATTACAATACTTAATTTAAATCCTAATTCACTTTTGTATGAAGCACGATTACACTTAGCATATATAACAAGCCTTTAAATGAACAAGCGACCCTGGTGGACGAGTTGTGTCTCGTGAGGGTTTACAAAGAAATGTACCCACAAAACCTGCTATTAACAAACTTAGTCTTCATCAGAATCAACTTCAAATGTATGGTTTTTCATGAAGATAAGCAGATCAGGCAATTTTGTTTTTAAAAACTGATAACACTCATCAAATTCAAATTGTTTGCCTTTTTGTTCATTGTGCTTCAATTTTGAAAGTCTCTCCTGCAACATTCAAACATTAAAAGTAGTGTTTTATAGTTGAAAGAAACATAAAGTAAAATTTCAACAAGTAAAAAGAAAAAGATTTACAAGTCGATCATGGGTCATTTCTTCAGGACAGCTGTAGTTGTCAAAAATAATATTGATTAGAGGACGATAAACTGTGTAACTTCTTTATGTATTAAAACATGTCTATCCCTTTTGTTATCCAGTGTTCTTGGCGAGAATTACTAAAGTCTATTTTGTATTAATGTTATACTAGGTTCCAGAAGGCTTCATCTGATAAATCTCTTTGCCGAGCGGCAGGACGAGATTTTAAGGTGATCCAAGTTTTGCAGATAACTCTTTTGATGGATCAAAGCTAGCCATGGAAATTTTGAAGATGTTGTTTTTAACTAAAAGTGAAGTGGATATGAAGAAGAAGTGGATGTTTGGTAATGAAGAAGTTAAGAAGATGTGAATTTATATGGACATTTGTGCAGGATCAGTTGTTAAAGTAATTTTTTTGAAAAATATATCCGTTGAGGTCCAATAACTCATCTACTAGAGCCGTGAATATTCGAGCAACCACAATCAAACCTAAATAAATAAAATAAAGTCAAACTTTACATTATTCAAACTTAAAACTGCAAAATGATAAAGAAACCATCTTTCATTTAAGGTTCGTTTAAGTATGCACTTCCTTATCCATCTCTATGTCCATCGGAATCTCCGTCTTCATCTTCATTTTCATCGGAATCAGCGTATTCTTCCTCTGCGTATCCATCTTCATAAGTAGGTTCAACTACGTTTTGATACCCATATGTAACATGTTCATAATATATATTGAGCTCTACAATCTTCATCATTGTTTAGACCTTGACCATAATAATCAAATACACCTTCTTCAGTTTGACTAGGACATTCTTTTTCGTCTAATGACTCAATATCATCAGATTATTCTTGTGATAAAGGTACTTGTATATATTCCATATCCGAACCTTCCAAACTTGAACCTCTATCTAATTATGCTGGATTTACTACTCCTCTACAAGAATGCATTCTAATATGCGCAACAAGATCAATCCTTAACTGGAGGTGCAATTGAAGGCTTTTAAGACTTACAACAAAAACGTGACGATTATCAATAGGCTTCGGCATTGGAACGGGAACAACTACATCCAGTCCCTATCCCGACGTTCAAGGTCAATAATTATGTTGTGCAAAATAAGACAATATTTCATTATTAGGTTCAAATCAGTGTCTTTCTAATACTTACAGGGCGATCCGATAATTCTAAATTTCCCTTTTAGTACTTCAAAAGCACGCTCAACATCCTTCCTTTTAGTCATTTGATACCTGTTGAATCTTACCAAGTCTGGAATCGCTAATGTTTGAGAGTAAGCTTGTACAATAGTTTTCAATTTTGGGTAGATGCCGTCGGCTAAGAAATAACCCATTTTTTACAGGTGCCCGTCGATGACATAATTACATAGATGGGTTATACCCATGAGCATGCTATCAAAAAAGGGTGAGTGTGTCGACACATTCAAGTCGTTATTTGCCCCAGGCATTCCCGAAAAAGGCATGCCAAAACCATAAATCATATGATGCCACCGCCTTTACCACCAAAGAATTGTACTTCTCTTTACCCTGATATGTTCCTTGCCAAGATATCGGGCAATTCTTCCATGGGCACTGCATATAATCAATACTAACTAGCATTCCAGGAAATCCTCGCTCGGCATTCTCAGCTAGCAACCTCCTCACATCTTTAGAATTAGGTTCACGCAAGTATCTTGGTCCAAAATGGTGGCATATTAAGTTGCAAATTCTCTTTACATAATAGTATGTTGTTGTTGCTCTCGTACGAGTGTAGTCGTCGATACTATTAGCGACTATACTTTTGCAAAAAAAATTTCATCACGATTACTAATTTCATATGTGGAGAATGCACCATTACACCAGTTGCATCCGGACATTGATTCCATTCTTCGTCCACTTCAAGTAATTTTCCTAACAATTTCTCAAATAATACTTCATCCATACCTAGACGTTGTTTGAATTGTCTTGAAGTATAAACAGTTTCGGGATTATTCATCATTTTCCCATTATGCCACACTCAATCTTGAATAAGTCTTTATCGTGTCTGCACTTCCCTATGCACCAGTTGACGAATAATACGCCTACGGACATCCAATGTCATTAGCTGAAACAACATCACATATTTTTCTTCTTCAATACTTGAAGTATCCAAATCAATTCCGTATGTATGTCTTACATGGGCAAGCATGGAACTCATACTGTACCTTTGCAATAACAATTTCAATTTCTCAATACCTACTTCAAATTGGGCTCAATCAACATTCAACACCACTAAAATAGTAACAATTTAATCTCAAATAGCCATTTTATCAAGAATACATCACAAAACAAGTAATAATCATGGATTTCATACTATATCTATGTTCTAATGTTGTTATTGAGTTGTCTACAATTTAAATAATCAATCAAACATCAACAATTTCATGAATATCAAAAAGAAATTGTATTTAGAACCCTAATGGTAAAATAACGTACCTTTTGATGATTTTGTGGATGAAATTCGAAATTGAATGATGCAATAGAATCACCAATGAGTATGGACCAAACTCTTTAAATTTCACACAACAACTCGACCTACAACACCTTGAAGAGGGGAAGAGAATTTTTTTTTGAAAGTGTAGAATGAAGAGAATCTCGGGCAGGTTTCTGGCTAAAATGCTATAAATCAGGTCAAGTCAACCAATTGACTGAGATGGATATCTGGTATCCGTAAAGCATTATGCTGACGAATACCAGGTATCCATCTCAGCAAGCCAAGCGCAATCTATCCCCCCATAGTAGTAGTTTTTGGACCTCTCTTTTGCTTGGATATAATTTAGCTATAGCTAAGGGAAAGGCCTCACTATGGTGCTTGACCTAAGAAGAATATAAAAAATATAACTCTGAGTGTTACTACAACCAATTACAATCATACTTGTTATTTCTTTGGTTGTCATGGTTGGGTTATTAACAGTTGGATGTTAGCAGTGCCTTTTTACATGGCACAATTCAAAAGGAGGTATAACATAACCTTGAGATCAAGATAAGACTCATTTGTGTAAATTATAAGTCTATTTACAGACTTAAATAAGCTCTATGGATTTGTAAGAAAGGCTACCTGATGTGCTTATTGAGCTGAATTTTCAACCCTCCTTAGCTGACTTTTTTCTCTTTCTTTAAAAGCAATGACAAAGACTAACAATAATGTTAGTCTATATGGGAATTCTACATTTTAATATGATTTTGTTTATTACTTCAACAAGTAATTTCCAATTAGAGACCTTTGTTAATTACCTACACTACTTCTTAGGATCAGTGGTTGGTAGAAATAATGTAGGTTTGTTCATGTATCAAAGTAAGTATGCGTTGGATCTACCATAAAAGGCCAATTTTGTATCTACTGCAGAAGGAAAATATGGATATGGTGGGGTGCTAAACGTTTTAGCACTTGTTGTTCTACTCGTGTTAGACTAAGTGCTAAGATCGGTGACATTTTACCTTATCTTACTATGTGCATGTTCTACAATACCTAACATGGTCCAGATCTAAAATTGCTTATGGGAGACTACTAGAGGTAGACCAAAAAAGTTAGTCCATCTATAGGTATTGATATGACGCCTTTCACCACCCTAGGTCTTAGTATTTTTTATTTATTTTTTTTTTTTTTGGGTGGGGACTTTTAGAAAAAATAAAAATAAAACCTTGATCTACATTTCGACTATCATTTTTGGTCTACATTAAGTAGTCTCCTTGCTTATGACGTGAATCAGGTTTGTCAATTTAAGCAGTCTATTATTTCTACTTATCTTACGACTGCTAGGAGAAATCTCAAGCATATGTTAAAGGGACTTGGATCATGGTATTTTATTTACCAACGGACTTGCAGCTTTATTTGCCTACATTGATGTTGATTAGGCTGGTGATCCTGGTCCTAGGAGATCAATCAATGCTTTTAATTTCTTTTTTATTTTGGCAGTAATCCAACATAAAAAGGAGTTAAACACCAAGGTAACCATTGTTGGTGTACCAAAACCCCACCCGTATTATCATTTGTAAAAAGAAAAAACCATTTGAAAGAAAAATGAGACAAAACCCCTCATTTTTATTTATAATGTTTAAATTTAGTTTACTTTTTAAAATACCACTCCTACCCTTTTCTTTCTACCATCGGGTTCTTCTTTTTCTCCTTTCCTTATTTCTTTCTTCTTCGGCCTTCTCCTCCCCACCACCATCACCACCCACAACAGTAGCTCCGCCGCTACCAAACAGTGAGAAAAGATAGATCGGCAGTAACAACACATCCGTCTCCTCCACCAACACCTCCTTCTGTTTTTTTACTTTTATGTTCACCAAAAGTAGCTTTGCTACCCATATCCGCCATTAACAACACTTGTGTCTCCTCAACCAGCACATCCTTCTCTTTCTATGTCCTGATTTTACATCAACAACATCTCCTCCTCCCCCATCGCCTCCTCCTCTTTATATTTTCTCCTCCATCACTACACGTCCAGATCTTCCACAAACAACACTTCCTCCTCCTCCTTCTATCCTCTATAAACATCACCAACACCTCCATATCATCATCATCGAAAATCATCATCAAAAAATAATGAAACTTTATCATTGTCGAAGTTAGGGTTTTGTGTTGATGAAATGTCAGAAAAATGATAAAACCAAATTTGGTTTCATCAAGTTTTACAAAAACTAAACAAAGTTGAAACCAATGTTCGTGTTGGTGAAATGTCAGAAAAATGACAAATTTTACAAAAACTAAACAACTCTGAAACCAATGTTTGTGTTGGTGAAAACAGTAATTTCTGGTGAAGCCAAATTTGGTTTCATCTGATTTTTGCCTATTTTTTATCGTGAAACCAAAGTTTTAATGGTGAAACAATACGTTTATGTTGAAACCAAATTTGGTTTTAACTAATTTTTTCCTAGTTTATTTAGTTTGGTGCATTTGGTCTCTTCGTTGAAGTTGTGTTGGTGAAATGACAATTTTATGTTGAAACCAAATTTGGTTTCAACATTTTTCTGCCTAATTTTTATCGTTAAAACCAACGTTTTAGTAATATGGTAAGTTTTTTATGGCGGTGATGTTGATGATAGTGCTGATCGGTGGTGGTGTTTGTTGGTTGATGGTGGTGGGATAATACTGGTGTTGGTGTTGGTGGTGGAAGCAGTGTTGGTTGTTGGTGGTGCTGGTTTTTGGTGGTGGTTGGTGTTGGTTCTGGTTTTCGTTGCTGGCGGTGGTGGTGCTCGTTGATGGTAGATCTGGTGGTGGTTAGTGGTTTTCGTGGTGGTGTACCTGGTGGTTGTTAGTGGTGCTCGTTGCTGGTGGTGGTGGTTGGTGACGATGCTGGTTGGTGGTGCTCGTTGGTGGTGGTGGTGGTTGTTGGTGGTGGTGATTCGGTGTTTGTGAGGTTGAATTAATCTAAAAGATAATTTAGATAATTTTTTTAAATGAAGTTTTTATTTTATTTTAACTGATATTTTAGTGATTTGTACCAGTGAGATTATAACCCACGTACTAATAATCCAATATCTAAACCTGCTAAGAAGCAGCCTACTCAACTGAAGTAAAATATAAGTATTCGACATCTATGACTCCGAAGGTAATATAAATTTGTCAACTTCTAAAGTAATACTTTTAAGTACAATATTATTTTAGAAGACTAATGAGCAAATGATTTATACACGGTTTCAAGGAAGGGTAACATGATAGAAAAAATAGAAATTGCAAAGGAATAGCCCCCTCTAAAACTTAACATGACTTGTGGTCTTACTAGTTTGACCAAATCTGGCACACTGGCTCTCGTATCTCTCGCCACCTAATCAAACGGAACGTAGCCCATCCTGTAGACCCATAATAGTATTAAGTCACGTTTTTGAAGCATCATATCTCATCTTCTGATATCCAAAGACTGAATAATTCATTCACGTGTACTGTGTATAGTGGAATACACAATACCCAATTGTTTAATTGTTGTGATTTGTGACACCAATAAACAACATTAGATGCTACTGCTTTACAATCAAAGAACCAAGATTGCCTTCAGTGAGTAACCCCGCTTTTGATATTAAATGTTGAATGCTTTGTACTTTTTTGCTATACAATAGTCCCAAGAAATAAAATACTGGTGTTTTTTTATCAGTTTGTGCTCAGCTGAATTAGTGAGCATGGTCATATCGGTCATGCTTTTCATTTTTTTTTTTGGGGATAATTAAAAAAATATTCTAAAAATATAAGTCAGTCGGAAAAATGTCCCGTAAAAAAAGATTATAGAAAAATATTTTATAGTTATATTTTTCATCCAAGTAACGTTAAATGGTCAAACATTGTACATTTGACCTTATATATGTATGCGCCTTAAGACGAGATTACCTTTTAGCCGTCCAAATCTAATCCTAAAAAACGTGACGAAATCTAAAAGTAAGAATAATCTCGTCTTAAGGCCACACTATATAAGATCAAGTTACACTGTTTTGACCATTTAACGTTACTTGGATGAAAAATATAAGATTACGAATATTTTTCCATAAATATTTTTACAGAGTATTTTCCGGATGGGACATGTATTTTTGTGCTATTTTCCCAATTATCCTTTTTCTTTTCTTATGGAAAGATGTTCTTCACTTTCATATCTCGTCACTTTTCTTTACCACTGAGAGAGTGAGAGACTGAGAGAGTTATGGAGGTCTTAAGTTATGTTAATGTTGATGGCAATGAGTATGAAATCTCTCTACTCGCCAACAACACCACAAATGGTCATGGAATAGAGAAAAACAGTTGTAGTACTGGTAGTGATTTCGTTGAAGGTGTGGTTGATTACAAAGGAGAAAAAGTGGTTGATAGATCAAAGTTTGGAGGCTGGAAATCTGCTTCTTTCTTAACCCTGCTTTCTATTGCCGACTCATTTGTTAACATCGGAATGATTTTAAACCTCATTAGCTATCTTACTGGTCCTCTCCAGCAATCAACTCTTACAGCAGCCAAGAATGTCAACATTTTGGCTGGAGTTACATGGATGGTTCCACTCTTCACTTCGCTCTTCGTTGATTGTTTTCTTTGTCGATTTCGTACCATCTTGATCTCTTGTCTCATCTACATAATGGTAATTCTAGCTACTCTTATCTCTTTAATTAGATTTTGGATGCATGAATCAAATTATTTACTTAAATCTCTGAATAAATTTTATAAGGTTTCCTTAAATGAGGCCTTCTATATGTTGCAGGACCAACGAATGTTAATATCTTGTTCAATTAAGTGTTTGCAGCTTTGAATTTTTGAGAAAAATAAGAATGTTTTGATTCATGTCAGGCGTCGTAGTTATAACTTGTGTATTCATCATGTTGTGCCAGGGATTCGGATTCTTAACACTATCAGTCCTGCATCCTTACTTACAGGAAAGTAACTGCGTTAACAACGCTGACAACAAAACCCTGTGCAATTCTCCATCTTCTTTCCAAGTTCTTTTCTTCTACATATCTTTGTATCTAGCCTCAGTTGGGGGTTCAGGATTTCGATTATGTGCACAGACATTTGGTGCCGACCAATTTGATGAGAGCAGTTCAGACGAATGCAAGTCCAAGAGCTCATTCTTCAATTGGTGGTATTTTGCAGCTAGTATTGGGTCTATCCTTTCTCAGTTGATTTTGAACTATATTCAGGATAACTTAAGTTGGGCAATAGCATTTGGCATTTCATGCGTTGTCATGATGGTTGCATTATCTGTCTTCTTGCTCCGAACGCATACGTATCGCTATAATGTCAAAAAGAATAATACCCACGCGATATTGGACATAATCCAAGTTTTTGTTGTTGCTGCAAAGAACTGGAGATGCAAGCCTAGTATCGACCATGAGCAGGCAATAGGAAATGCACATCAAACTCCTTCCGGTTCTCATCAATTCAAGTAAGAAAACAATTTCATCCCAAGTTAAGTTCAACGCTTGTTTCGGCCAAGTGTATAATCACTAGCAAAGTTTCTCTCAAACAAGTTTAAAATGTGCGCAGGTTTCTAGACAAAGCGTTGATTGATTTTTCAAACAACCCAGTTGTTTCAAGAAAATCTTGCATAGCATGCAGCTTTAGTCAGGTCGAAGATGCAAAGGTGCTATTACAGTTGGTTCCAATATGGATTACATGCTTGATCTATGTTGTTGTATCTTCTCAATCAATGACTTTCTTCACTAAGCAAAGCATCACCCTGGACAGATCCATAGGACCAAATCTCCAAATACCAGCTGCCTCAATTTATATCTTAGTGACCTTATCCATAGCCTTCTTCGTACCAATCTACGATCGTCTCTTCATTCCACTTGCGCGAGTTGTTACTGGAAATCCCAATGGCATAACCACACTTCAAAGGATAGGTGCTGGTATTTTCTTTTCTACAACATCTATGGTGGTTGCAGCTGTAATTGAGAAGAAAAGGCTGCAAGCAGCTCTAAATTTCGGGTTGATAGACAATCCAAATGCAACCATTCCAATGAGTGTGCTGTGGTTGGTTCCTCAATATGTCTTGACTGGTTTTGAGTCTGTTTTTACCTTTATTGGTTTGCAAGAATACTTCTATGATCAATCTCCAAAAGGGTTAAAGAGTGTAGGTCTCTCACTTTTTTACAGCATGTGCGGCATAGGGAGCTTTCTTAGTGGCATTCTCATCACTGTCATTGAGAAGGTGACCTGCGGCGACGGTTCATATGGTTGGTTTGCGAACAACCTCAATCAGGCTCATATTGATTACTTTTATTGGCTTCTTGCCGGGCTTAGCACAATACAATTGGTTACTTTCGTATATTTTTCAAATTCTTACCTTTATAGGAGGGGAACTTAACTTCAAAGTGATATCTACACATGTACAAAGATGTTAAACTTTGTTAATAAAATGTATCTCAAGTAAAGCTTAAACTTCGTTTATACTTCCACAGATTTACCCTTGTACTCTCAAATTCTGCCTACGTACTCAGCAGTAAACTAGATAAGATTGACATAAACGCACATAACAGATTTTATAGCAAAAACAGTGATTGATCAATACAAGTACTACCTAATGTCTGTTGATAAATGATAACATTCCAAGCAAAACAGAAAACAAAAGTACACACCTTACAGCCACCCCATAACGGTTTGCTGCTGCCTTGTAAGGATTGACTCTCTAAAAAATCTACCAAGAGGGATTTACACTTATTTTGATTAATTGCAAGTAAAAAATGGACATAAGGATGGTGTGCTTCATTATGTCAATATAGGGGTTTTTTAGGCTAACTCCAAAAGAGACACCTAAGATTGTGGACTTGGGGTGTATCATGCATGCACTCTCTCTGCAAATCACCCTAACTAAAAGACTTCCTTAATGATAAGCCATGGAATCAACTGCACTGAAGTGAATATATCTATCACTAGCTTGATAAAATTCATGGATAGTTTTGACTATTATCTTTATCTACAGGTCAGTTTCGGGATTAAGAACATTGAACGATCAAATGGACTGGTGGTCACAGTTTCACTTTATACAGATTCAACATAGTCAATCAAACACTATAGAGGAAAGCAGTAAAAAAATTGCTCATGAAGGACATTGACAAGTTTGAGTTGTTGTAACATACCCTTATGCTGAAGCTTTTCGTTTATAAACATAACAATTAGAAAAGTATAAGTAAGCAACCAAGTCTATTGCACTAAGTCCCGCCGGAAACCAAAAAAAATAATCAAGATGTGCACGGATGAGGTTGTCAGGAAACCAGCTATGCCGACCGCTCCCACTAGTTACCTTCTCAATAACAGATATGAGAAAACCACCTAGGAAGTTTCCAATGCCGAAAATGGTCAAGTAAATGGAAACACCTATGCTCCTTAACCCATTTGGAACTTGATCGTAGAAGAATTCTTGAAAGCCAACAGCCAACCATTGTTAAAACTTTAGTAAGACCGAGCAATAAATATTGAGGAATTAACCACCAAACAAAAAATAATTAGGGGCGACTTTTTTAACCCAATCCCATGCATATGGCTAAGGAATAACCTAGGGGTATGTAAAAATACTAAAATATCCTTTCACTAATCAAACAATTACCATAAAACCTTTCACTAATCTAAAATAATATATTATTTTCATTTTTTTTTAAAATAATTATATTTTTTACAAAAACATTTTTTTTCCAATTTTTTTTTACAAAAATATATTTTTATTATTTTTATTTTAGAAAAATATATTTTTTTTCAATTTTCTTTTTACTTTTTTTAATAACTTTTCGTTAAAATCATTGTATAATCGGTAGGTTAAAAAATTCTTAAACTACCGATTATGCATTTTCAAAATGTTGGATTTTTGAAAAAAATTTCAATTTCCAATTTGGGGCTACTTGTACAATCGGTAGGTTGTACATTTTTAAAATGTTGGATTTTTGAAAAAAAAAAATCGATTTCCAATTTGGGGCTACTTGCACAATTGGTAGGTTAAAAAATTCTTAAACTACCGATTGTGCATTTTCAAAATGTTGGATTTTTGAA
>JAJJMC010013841.1:6896130-6953630 GCA_023531435.1 Papaver californicum
ATTCTTAAACTACCGATTGTGCATTTTCAAAATGTTGGATTTTTGAAAAAAATATCGATTTCCAATTTGGGGCTACATGCATAATCAATTAAGTTTTTTTTAACAAATAATTTAATTAATTTCTAAATAAAAATTAATAAAAAGCTATCAAAAGAAAGTAAAAAAAATTTATTTATTTTAAAAAAGATTGAAAAAAATAATTATTTTTTTAAAAAAAAATTGAACAAAAAAAATTATTTAAAAAAAATTGAAAAAAAATATTATTTTTACAAAATAATAATTAATTAATCAAAACTAATACTAATTAAGCAATGGTAGATTAGCCATTATAGAAAATATGGATAAAGGATGTATTGAGATTACTTCAAAATGACCTTATTTTGTTTTATTAGTCGCCCCTCAATGGTTTTTGGTCGCCCTCAAATTCGCCAGGTTCTTTTGGCATGTCGATCAATCCAAAATCTACGGCAGTTTGAAGTCTTTACTTTCAATTTTGCCCATACCATGTGTAGGATGAATAATTGAGTAGTTGTTGTACGAGGTTTTAACGTCGAAGTGATGCTTGTTGGTGTAGCTTAAGCAATTGATATTTTGGATGGTGTTGGTGTAGGAACGTCAACAACAAGTGGTGGGGAAGCAACTGGTGCTTGAATTGGTGGGGATGAAACTGTTGAAGGGAGTGGAGGAGAAAATAATACAGGTGGTAGTGATAAAACTGGAGATGGTGTTGGTGGTGCAGAATCAATATGATGTGCGACCTAGACTGACTAGACTGTACTGCCAAAATGGTGAATGGAGTTGTTAGATATTAATCTGTATTTATTTTACATTTGTGCTGGTGTCAATTGTACGTGTGAGAACTGGCAGGTGTTAGTTTTATAAACGTTAATAATCGGCTTAGTAGGTCACCTGCCCAGGTTAATCTTGAAAGTATCTAAATACCATGTGTAAAATCAAATGTGTAAGAAAGTGAAATGAAGTAATTGAATGAAATAAAAATCAGAGAGGGATTGTGAAGCGACATCTATTCTATTAACATGGTATCAAATACCTAATTTTTTACTTTTGAATTCTTCAGTGGCTGAATCGAATAAACACATTTCATTAACATTCAAACCTCCATCAAAATTAACAACCACAAATTACTCCTTATGGAAATCTCAGGTAGTTCTATTATTATGAAGTTATAATCTCTTTCGTTTTGTTGATGATTCATATCAATGTCTAGTCAAATTTTATAGAAGAAACTCTTCTGATGGTGTTATTATTTTAGCTGATAGTTCATATGTGGAAGACACTGATGCTGACATTGAATTTGTTCGCAATCCTAATTACACTTACTGGATCAATCAAGATCAAGATCTTTTATCTTGGTTATTCACTGCTTGTAATGAAGAAACACACTCTCAAGTTCTTGATTGCACTTATTCTCAGATCTGGACTCGATGGGAGCATAACTATAACTCAACAACAAAATCTCGTTTGATGCAGCTTAAAACAGATCTTATTAACTTGAAGAAGAGCACTGATTCAATGTTGATATATTTCAACAAAGCAAGATCTATTTTTATCAACTAGCTCAGATTGGTAGAGCAATCTTTGATGAGGATCCGATTTTTCATATTTTACAAGGATTACCATATGAGTTAAATACATTCAACAACTCAATTAGTACACAACAACTCAAGAATGAAATTCTAGTCACCTCTCAAGAGCTCCTAGGATTACTACTTTCAGAAGAAGCTCGAGTGAATTCTTAATCTAAACTTGATCTTACAATGACGTCAGCTAATATTTCCCATCAACAACATTCAATGACTCACATTACTCCTCCATATCATCAATACACAGGTTTTCATACTCCACAAGCTGGTAATTATCAAAAACCTTCAGGTAACTACAATTCTTGGAACTCTTCTTCCTATTGAGGAATTTTTTCAAGATTCGGTGGTTTTAGAGGAACTAGATCTACTGGAAGATTAAAAGAAGGATTTCGTGGTGGTAGATTTTCTAATGGAAGTATAATTGGTAGGTCTTCTGGTAATCCTAATTTTTGTCCTCCTCCCATGAAATATAATTACTACATTGAGTGTCATATATGTTAGAAACCACGACATTCAGCCAATGTATGCAGATAGAGATATGTTTCTAATGATAATCCCATGGTACAAGCTTATCAATACTTCTACTGATACTTATAGTGAAGAATTGGTTGAGTTCTGGTGTCCAGAACCTGAAGCTTTTGTAGTTTATAATGAAGAAACATCTCCATATCCATCTAGTTGGATTCCAGATTCAGAAGAAACACATCATATTACTTCTGACTTATCCAACCTGAATCTCCATTCTGATTACCAAGGATCAGATCAAGTGAGCATTGGAAATGGCTCAGGTTTGCACATAACTCATATAGGATCCTCCATATTTTAGCATGATCAAACCAAATTTACTCTATCAAATGTGCTTCATGTTCCATCTATTACTAAAATTTATTATTTCTATGCATCAATTTACAAAAGAGAATAACTGTTATTTTCAATTTTATCTTGATGAATTATTTGTGAAGGATTTGCTTACACACAAGGTCTTAGAGTTTCTACTTCAACTACTAGTAGCTGGCATAACAAGTTAGGACATCCTGCATATCAAACTTTGAAGCATGTCTTATCCTCAGTAGATGATGTTATTTCTGATCATTTGTCCACTACCATGTGTTCTTCTTGTCAACTTGCTAAGAGTCATGCTTTACCATTTCTATATGTTTCTTCTAATATTGTGTATGGCCATTTTGATCTCATTCACTCAGATATATGGGTTTCATCCTTGTGTTCAATTAATGGATTCAAATATTATGTTTCTTTCATTGATTCTTATAGAATATTTACTTGGTTATATCCTTTAGCTTACAAATTTGAGGTTCTAGCAACATTCATCAAGTTCAAAAATCATGTGGAAAACATGTTCTATAGAAGGATTAAACTGGTTCAATCTGACTGGGGTGGGGAATATAGGAATGTATCTGCATATCTACTCTTGTGGAATTATTCATAAAGTGTCATGTCCTTATGCTTATGATCAGAATAGCACTTCTGAAAAGAAGCACATGCATATAGTTGAAACTGGTTTGGTACTTCTATCTCATGCTTCTTTGCCCACTTCTTTTTGGTCATATGCTTTTGAAACTGCCAACTTCCTTATTAACATATTACCAACACCTAAGTTGCACCATCTTTCACCTCTTGAATGTTTATTTCAACTCAAACCTAATTATAACTTCTTAAAAACATTTGGATGTGCTTGCTATCCCTGTCTTAGACTCTTTAACAATCATAAACTACTGTGAAATGCATTTTCCTAGGCTATAGTCACATGCACAAGGGATATAGATGCTTCAATCCTTCCACCAACAAGATTATTATATCCAGGGATGTTAAGTTTGATGAAACTGACTTTCCTTATGCAAATCTTTTTCAGTCATCAGTTCTTCTAATCCCACTCTCTCTACTATGTCAGTCACACCAATTTCTTCTGCACCCATTGAGAATGCAGTAGATATATCTTTATCTGATATTCATAAATTTCCACCTTTAATACCAAGTTTTTTACCTGTCACTACTTCTACCAATCCAAATGGTATTGTTTCTACAACTCCTACATCTAATGATCATTCTATGACTACAAAAGTAAAAAAAAAAGGTATTTTCAAGCCAAAAGTATTTGCTTCAAAGGTGCATATTGTTTATGAGGACATTCATGTTCCTATATGTTATTCAGAAGCTTGTAAAGATCCTAAATAGAGAGCTACTATGGATGAGAAGATTAATGCACTCTTACAGAATATCAAATGAAAATTGGTCCTTGCAGTTTCAGGTCAGAATATGATAGGTTGTAAGTTGATATTCAGGATCAAGAGAAATGATGATGGGTCTATAGAGAGATATACGGAAAGACTGGTTGCTAAGGGCTATAATCAAGTTGAAGGAATTGACTATCAAGACACTTTTAGTCCAATAGTCAAACCAACTACAATGAGAATGATTCTATCCATTTCTCTTTACCAAGGATGGACAATAAGAAAATTAGATGTCAAAAATGGTTTCTTGCACGGCTACTTATATGAGGATGTATTCATAGTTCAACTCCAGGTTATGTTGATAGATTACTTCCTACTCATATCTGCAAGTTACAGAGATCATTCTATGGTTTAAAACAAGCTTCAAGAGCTTGGTTTGAGAGACTTAGTCAGTTTCTCATGAAATGTGGGTTTACTTCCTCTTAGACAAATACTTCTCTATTTTTCAGGGTCACTGCTACAGAATCTTTGTATCTTTTGATCTATGTTGATAATATCTTGGTTACATGCAGTTCTCCATCAGTCATTGATAGTCTTATTTGTGCACTTGGTACAGAATTTTCCATCAGGGATTTGGTTGGTTTGCATTTTTTCTTGGGTATTCAGGCCTCTTCAAATTATAATGGTATCCTTCTCTCTCAAACACAGTATTTCTCTAATCTTCTTGTCAAGACAAAAATGAATTCTACAAAACCTTGCTCAACACCATTTGCTTTTCATACTTCTAGTGTTAATACTTTGGAATTTGAGGATCTTGTTCTCTACATAAGTATTATTGGTGCTTTACAATATGCTACCATCACTAGACCAGATATCTCCTTTGCAGTAAATAAATCTTGTCATCATACGCAGGCACCATCTTTGGATCATTGTACTGCAGTTAAGCGTATTTTGAGGTACTTGCATGGTACCTTATCTTTTGGGTTGCAGTTCAGAAAATCTAGCTCTTTGCAATTGCAGGCTTACTATGATGTAGACTGGGAATGGAATATGTCTGACAGAAGATCCACTAGTGGCATGGCTATTTTTATAGTATCAAATCTTATTTCATGGTGTTCCAAAGCAGAAAACTTTTTCTAGATCAAACATTGAGGCTGAATATAGGGCTTTAACAGATGCAACCTCTAAGATTGTTTGGATTCAGTCTCTTCTGGCTGAATTGCAGTTTTCCTCATCAAGAGTACCAGTCTTGTGGTGTGACAATATGGGTGCCACCTACCTTACTGACAATCCTATATTTCATAATTGTATAAAACACATAGAGATTGTTTTTCATTATGTCAGGGAATTGGTAGCTGCTAAAGCATTGGATGTGCGCTTTCGTTCTACTCAAGAGCAGGTGGCAGATATCTTTACTAAGGGCTTGTCTACAAATCGATTTGCTATTCTCAGGCACAAGCTCATAGGCTCTACTCTTCCATAGATCCTGAGCCTGCGGGGTGGGGGTGGGGGGGTGGGGGAGAGGGTGTTAGAGATTAATCTGTATTTAGTTTACATTTGTGATTATGTCAGTTGTACGTGTGAGGACTGGAAGGTGTTAGTTTTTATAAACGTTAATAACTGACTAAGTAGGTCACCTGTCCAGGTTGATCTTGAATGTGTTTAAATACCCTGTGTAAAATCAAATGTGTAAGCAAGTGAAATAAAGTAATTGAATGAAATGAAAATCAGAGAGAGATTGTCAAGCGACATCTATTCTCTTAACATGAGTCACCTAACTTGTATAAACTACGTACATGTGTGTTTGGTCGACTATCCTTGCTGCATAGTTAGTATATTTCTTTGCAAATGAATGATACTACTGTATTCTATAACTAAGAGAGCACATAAATATGCATCATCTAATTTTTCAAAACTAATTTGGTTGTATTAACCCAAGTAAACATGGTGTAAGTGCTAAGGATGGTGACATTTTACCTAATCCTACTATGTGCATATGTTTAGTAGGCGTTCTACAATACCTAACATGGTCCAGACCTGAAATACCTTAGGATATGAATCAGGTTTGTCAATTTATGCACTCTCTTATTTCTACAATTCTTACAACTTCTATGAGAAATCTCAGGCATGTCAAAGGGACTTTGGGTAAAGGTTTTTATTTACCAAAGGATTTACAACTCTATTTGGGTACATTTATGTTGATTGGGTTGGTGATCCTGGCCCTAGGAGATCAATCAGTACTTTTAATATCTTTTTTATTTTGGCAATAATCCAATATCAGTCTGCTGAGCATCCTACCATCTCCAGAAGCTCCATTGAAGTAGAATATAAGTAACTAATAAGCTAATTTGATTAACAAATTAACCAATTGCAATGATGTTAAAGCGATTCTGCAATGTGTAAATTAACTAATAAGTTATTTTGATTAACAAACTATTAATTTATTATTGGTGAATAATTAGGGGAAACTGTTAACGTAGCTAAGAGAAACATCGACAGGAGAGAGAAACAACGTAAGTTCCGGAGTTTTCCTTGTTCATCTTTTCCTTGTTATTACTGCTATGAAGGAAAGTTTAGATCCGGGAGGGGGTAAGAGTCATTCATAAGTTGAACTTGATGGTATGGAGGTTGAGGATAGTGTTGCTAGTCATCAGATAGGTAAAGACCAGTGGGGGGAGTTGGAAATTCCTCGATTTAGTTCAAGGACAAGCTTTTGTCAACTGGGTCTCAGGTATTCCCTAATGATTTTTTTTTTTCTAAATGATATTATAGAGAGGTTGGCTGAGTATGAGATTGATTTCTCTGAGGAAGATAGTTCTAATTCTAGCGTTCTTGTGATTAACCCAGATTTGGAAACTAGGAAAAGAATTTTTTAAAAGTGGAAATGGTGTATTATTGGGAAAGTCCAAGGGAGAAATTTGGGGTTTAAGTTTATACAAGAGAAGGTGAATCAACTTTGGAAATTATCTGCTCCATTAAGTATCCTGGATCTTGGGAGAGATTTTTTCTTATTCAAGTTTGGCAATTTAGATGATTATAAGAAGGTTTTTTTTGGAGGACCTTGGTTTTATTTTAGGGCACTTTCTTAATCTTCAAAGATGGAGTCCTAATTTCAGACCATCGAGTGCTAAGATTGATAAAACAATTGTTTGGGTTCGTGCTCCTGAATTACCTTTAGAATATTTTGATAAAGATATTTTGTATATGATTGGAAACAAAATAGGACAAACAATCAAGGTGGATTTTACTACTGAACAAGTCACAAGAGGCAGATTTGCAACAATCTGCATTGAAATTGACTTTACAAGCCTCTAGTTCCTTTTATAAGAATTGGTGGATGTGTTCAGAAAATAGAGTATGAGGGTTTAAGTCAAGTCTGCTTCAAGTGTGGGAAGGTTACTCATAAACATGAAAACTGTGGTAAGCAAGGGATTTCAGTGGCTGGATTAGGAGCAGCTGGTCACATTGATGCTCAGGAGGTAGTAAGGGAAGATAGTGAAGGGTTTAGTCCATGGATGTTAGTTGGGGATATGAAAAACAAGAAAGTGACAAAACCAAATGCTAAAGATGGTGGTGGTTAGGTTTCAAATGTTGATCAGTTCACTACTGAAGTTAATAACACATGGACTAGTGTGGATAGAAAGCAATGGAAGGAAGGGAGAAATGGTCAGACTAGTAACCAGAATACAAAGCAACAAAGCATAGATCATGAGGGGCGTCCATCCAACAGTTTTACTCTATTAGAGAAGGTTTTTGATGTTGAAATCAATAAGGATGGCAATGATAACAAAAGAGAGATTAATGGAGATGGGGCAATTAGGGTCAGTGACGATAATGAATCATTATGCAAAGAATGGCCGAAAAATCAATGATGAATGTCAGTTATAAAAGAGTGGTAATAGTGGCAATAGTTATATGCATGGAGGTGTTTCTGTTCCTTTTGTTGAGGGAGTTACGAAAATGAGAATATTTGCAATAGTGAGGGAATTAATGAGCAGAGTGGAAACAATTCTTTAAATACCAGAAGTATTGTGAAAAATAAATTCAATAGTGAGTCTGGAATTGCAAAAGGTACTCAAGGTTCTAAGAATGGAGAACCAAATTTCACTTCTCAATGTCTTTTCACTAAGGTCACAAATGCCGTCGACGGAAACATGGATTGTGGTGGATCTTCTAGTTCACATAGCACCTCAAGAGTTGATGGAAATGGAAGCAAATATAATGAAGATTATTTTCGATCAAATATCAATAGAGGACCAACTGCAACAGTTTCTAGAGAAAATAGAGATACTGCACAACCAATTGGATGCATTACTTCCAGAACTAGTGCACACACTAAACCCAGTGAACCTAGATGGAGTTTTGAAGCAGGTAAACAACATTTTGATGCCCATCAGACTTTCCAGGTCAAATTGGACTCATCTTGAGTTATCCAAATTCCTAAGAGAATGAGGAAAGAGGCAAATTGCGATTCAAAGAATTGGTTAAAAGTAACAGTATTAGAAAATGATCATACCACCACTGGTAAAGACTTTGACTCTAATAAAAATCCCAATAGGTTTGTGGTAGTTCGAGATGCTGATAACTACTCGTTTGGACTTGGATATGAACAACGAAAGGATGTTCAAGACAACACTCAGCCCAATAATAACGATGGATCAACATACTGCAGAAGAGTGGAGGGACTTTTAGAGGCCCATGAAACCCCATGAACTTAATCCTGGTTTGTATATTCCTTCCTCTTATAATATGAAGATTTTATCTTGGAATTGCAGGGGATTGGCTAGACCATCCTTCGTTCGTATTATGAGAAAGTTTATTAAGAGACACAACCCCTCAATTGTGGCTCTTCTGGAGACTAGAATGTTGGAAGATGATTTTTATGATATTATTAGTAGATTAAGTTTTACTGTTCTACCATTGTGGACCCCCATGACTTTAGGGTGGTCTTTGTCTGCTATGGAATGGAAGTGAGATCTCAATATGGGCAGTACATACTATGGTTACTGTGAAATTTCAAAATCCTTGGATTCTTTCTTCTCTTTATAAGAGTCCAAATAAAGTAAGTAGGAAGAGGGTGTGGAGTGAGATTTATGCTATCTCTGAAATCCCCAATGCTGACTGGTTGGTGATTGTTGATCTGAACACCATTAGTGGGATTCATGAGAATGTGGCATGGAGAATACCAACTACTAGCCAGACAACGGAGCTTCAGGAGGTAATGAATGTTTGTGGTCTCATTGATTTTGGATGTAATGGTCCACAGATATACTTGGAAAAACAAAAGAGTTGGATCTTCTAATATCAAGGAGACTATGGATAGGGCGATGGCCAATGCAAATTGGAAGATGAGGTTTGATGAGGCTCAGGTAACTCATTTACCCTAATATAATTCAGATCATCGTGTTTTACTTGTTGACCTTGAACCTAGGAGGATCTTTTAACCTAGACATTTTAGGATGAAAAAAATATGGACTGAGGACCCTAGGTTTGTTGATGTTGTTAGGAAATCTTAGTCTTATGATCCTACAAATTTTAATTGTTCTAGTTTTTTGGATAACATTTCTAGAATTCAGGTGGAAGCTAAAAGTTGGAACAAAAATATTTTTAAGTAACATTCATGATCAAATTAACAAGGCCAAGGAAAATCGAAGTATTGCCCAAAACAACTTTGATAATTGGCCTTCTGACCAGGCTAATATGAAAGTGACTGATTGTCTCATTGAATACTTCAGATTGATTAAAGTTGAAGAAATTTTATGGAGACAAAAGTCCAGGGTTTCTTGGCTTAAGGAAGGGACATTAACACTAGGTTCTTTCATACATCTACCATGGTTAGGAGGAAAAGAAATTCCATTGTCATGCTTAAAAATGATAGGGGGGATGGATCCAGTCTATTAAGGATATTGATGAACATATTGTTAGTCATTATAAAAGTTTGTTTAACTCGAATGATACTATGATTGATGTTTCTGAACATAATGATATGTTTAATCTGGTTATTGGTGTTGTTGATAATTCTTTGCTTTGTAATGAAATTAGTGGGGAGGAAGTTGTTTGTGTTGTTAAGCAACTTAGAACGTTGAAGGCTCCAGGTTGATGGGTGCATTATTTGTATTAGTTTGATGCTCTTATTCATTACTTTCTTGTTAGATTTTGTATCATTATGCTTTTATTTTGTTTTCTTTTGAGTTTCTTAGGAGTTTTGAAGTATATTCAACCAAAGAAGAAGAAATGAGTCTGTTACGACATGAAATGAATAAGGAAATTGAGTTCTACAAGTGAAGAAGGGCCAGAATAATTCTACTCATTCAAATCCAGGAGTTTTTAGTACCATTTTGAATATAACGAGAATACAAAGTGAACACAAAAATAATGAGGACATTCCGAGTTTGGACGAAGAAGTTATGGAAAAAACAGTAGAGACGAAGAAAAGGTCATCTATAGCTCAAGATCCGGCATTGTTCTTAGGGACAATACAATACCGGCTGTGACACGAATTAAGGCAGAAAAACTTGTATTTTAACACCAACATCCGGCATTGCTTGTGGAGAATTGCCTATGCCAGCTGTAGTAAGCCTATGGGGGTCCATTCGACGCGTTTTGGACTTCTAAATGGATGTAACTTAGTCCCAGAAGGATATTAAGCCCTAGATATCATGAATTACTATAAAAGGAAACTTCCAAGACATGAAGATAGGATCTTGACACTATCTTTTACACATGGATAAGGAGAACGAGGGGTTAGGGCTTGGAGTTGCGATTGATCATCACGATTTCTAGGGTTTGCTTTACTTGCTTTCTTATATATTTTCCATAGATTTTGAGAAATCCATGATGAAATAAACCTTTCTTATTGGTTAGAGATGTAGTCCTAAGTTGGAAAACATGTTTATTAATTGAAGTATTCATTCTTATATGTTCATAATCTCTTCAATATCGCTTATGTTCTACCGTTAATAATGTCATGTATGATTGATTGCTTGTTTGTTTAAGTCGCGAATTAGATGAGCATGCATTGATATTTATAGCTTAACTAGGGTTTGAGATCCGGAATTATCGAAAGATCCTTGTTACAAGTAGTACAACATAGTTGTTAATGATGAGATGTTACCATGCAGTTATTTGTAGAAGAGTGACCTAGGTTAAATCCATGTTGCTCTTGCGCCGGATTGCTTAGAATAACCTCAACCCAAAAAGACCACTGCTTTCATTGGGTTAAACTTGAATAGATCTTGCGCCAAGTTATTCGTTGAAAAGGATTCAAAGTCTAGCTCTTACGCCTTTGATAATAATAAGAGTTTTTGCTGGAGTAGTCCTGCGATAAGATGCTTTAGGGTTATTGATATTGAGAATGAGTGAATGTTGAGTATGATTCAGTTGATCACATGTTGGAAGATGGAAGATGAATTCTTTAACCAGTACTCTTTATCTATGATATTCGTTTTAATCTATTTGCTTTAGTGTAAATTAGTTATAATCACAATCAAAACCCCCCTGTTTACATAAGTAATCAAAATAACTTGACAACCCATATCTCCCCGAGGAACAAACTTGTTCTTACTAATATACTCAAATCAATATTTGTGAAGTAGAGAACTTGAAAATAATTTTGCTTGGATGACAACCGACCAAATTTTGGCGCCGCTGCTGGAGAGGCATAGCAAATTTTTATTTGTTTTGATTTCTTATTTTTGTTTTGATTTCGATTTTGATTTATGATTTTTGTTTCTTATTTTTGAATCTAACCTAGTTTTGAGAATCTTTTTTCAGGTACTTATTTCTCATGGAAGGAGAATATTACAATGTACGGGTTTCAACCCCAACAACACAATGACAATTGCCTACCACCTTTGGGATACAATCAAAACCAATTCATTGTCTATGATCAAAATCCTAGAGAACCTTATGGTGATTTTCATACATACCAACAACCTTGTAGTCGGTATGTAAGTCATCCACCAAGGTGGAACAATTGTATTTCCAATTGGCTTTATTCGAGTTGTATGCATGTTATGAATGGATTACAAGAATTGCAACATAGACTAGACCAACTTGATCGTGATAGAGAGAATGTTGCACAAACCGAATTCTACAATAATTTACCTTACCCGACTCCCGATCGTAGTTATGATCACTCACCCATTCAAAGGGAAGAGTCGTGGGCGAGAGTTTTTATTGTAGTTAACAGTGGGAAGCGTGTGAATGTTAGAAAACTTGCCCAGAAACTATACAAGTTGGAAGATGAAGGAGCCCCGGAAAAACTTCCCGAAGAAATTAGTAGGACCATTCTTATGGAACTCAAACACCGTACTGATAAAGGTTGTTAAACGATGAAGATTCTGATTACGGTGAGTCTGAAAACGAAGAGGAGTATGTTGAGAATGAAACCGAATTGAATGATATTGTGGAAGACCCAATTGAACTTGACGAGGACAATATTGATAAAGTTGACGCTAAATTTTTTATTGAGGCTGAGACAGATGAAGATTGGTTGAAGATTTTGATAGAGGATCATGATACACATGAGCTAAGTAATTCACTTGAATTCTTTAAGGATGAAGAGGATCCCGTAATACAAGAGATTTTACAAGGTTTGACTAATCACATGCTTATTGGTTCTTCTCCTTTAACTCTTATTGGCTTGAATGTATATGCTTAGAAAGTATTGTTGAATGACTTTGCTCCCAATATCCTCTATTGGAGTTACTTGATTCTCATACTATAAAGATTTTTAAAGAAGAAACCGTAGAAGTTCCCAAATTCTATGTTTTCTATACACTTCCAAGTGTAGAAAAGACTAAGTGTGGGGGAAACTTCTACCAGGCGATAGCTTTAATTCTATTTTTTTATACTAATATTCTTATGAAGCTATTGTTGGAATTGCATATTTTTCTATGGGTCGACCCCCAAATTTTAAGATTGTTGGTCTACAGACGACTAGAGAGTCTGGCCGACGACTTTAAACCAAGCGTTGCATGGGAGGCAACCCATTGGTTTAGTTTTTCTTGTTTTTTCTGATTTTTCATATCATTATAGGATTCCCCATCTTGATTTTACAATGGATTAGTCAATTTACATTGAGGACAATGTAAAGTTTAAGTGTAAGGGAGTGTTAAGCATATAGAATTCTTAAGTATTCACTTTTAGGTAGAAAATTTTAACTTTTTCTTTTGTAACTATTTGCATGAAACCTTCAACTTTTAGATATTTTAGAGTCACTTATATACTTCTAGATACGTTTACATACGGAGTTCTAACCGAAATAACTGAACTTAGAAGTATTAGAGAACTATATTCGGGTTTCTTAGTTGTTGAGAGGCTAGAGCTAACAAAAATGGACTTAAACTGCCGGTGGCAAGTACAGTATTAGAGCAGGTGATCATTCAATACCTATGAGTAAGGCACCAAACCTTCAATTCTTTGTACCTGTCTAAATTTTCTGTTTAGAGTGTTTCATCTGTGCAAATTCCGGGAAGAATGATGAGCTACCCAACCTCGCACCAATTTCAGCACTACTTTTTGATCTCTCGAGTGTTAATTCTGTCAATCATGAGGGTGACATCAGAATTACGAAAAAACCTTACCTTGTATTTTGATTTGCAGTTGGTATTGTTCTCTCTCTCGGCAACAACAGGTCCATAGAAACACCATTATCATCAACAAGTGGAACATTACAAAGTTGAAGAAAGTTGAAGACGTTCAAGGTTTACAAGCAACATTACAAGAGCAAAATTCAGATTCACAGTGAAGTAACAATACAAGGAGTAGAATTCTATATCCTAGTTGAAGACTAAGTACAAGTGCGAAAAATCAAGAGAAGTGAATTTTTGTGAAGTTTATGTTGTGAAGAATCAAGTGGTAAAGTCCTTTCTCCGCGATTAGTTTCATTATTATTATGTTAATTTGTATTTCATATTTATTGTCTAAAAAAAATCAAAAAAAAGAGGAAAAAATATTTGTTTTTATTGTTTTAGTGTATATTTGTTTTTGTATTTATTCGTTAAGGATGTGGGAAAGTAGAAATATATAAAGAAGTTTCAAGCAGTAAGAATTAGAGGAAAAGAGTTAAAATTGTCGAAGTTCTATGAAGTTCAAGAGTTCATCATCTACAGTTGAAGCCGAAGCCGAAGACGTTTATATATGATGTTGTGAGAGTGATGCTGATTGTAGATTGAATGAGAAGGTGAGTAAGCATTCCCATCCTTGCATAGTGGTTGATGTCCTTTCGTTGGGATCATCAGAAACAAGTATTTTTCTTCCCACGTTTCTATGGGGATATTCAGATTTATTCCGGAAGGTTTTCCCTTCCCACCATGCAAAGTGTGCAGGGTTTCTATCTTTTTTCCTGCCTGCACACATGAGAGCCATAAAGTGCGTCTTTTGAGTGTCAATTTCATAAAATCCTATTGGTGAGTCAAAACATTTGATCGCTCTCGAATCTGTATTCATTCGTATGGTGGTTTTATCCTAACTCAAGGGTTAAGCATGGGAATAATGTTCTTTGATACTTCTAACTTCTTATTTTAGTGTGCAGAAACTTTATGTCTTCGTAGCTCTTTGGATGCATGTGTTCTGGAATTTTTTAAAGTTGGAATTTATGTTTTGTGGGTATACCTCTTGTAAACCCTCACGAGACTATAACTCGTCCACTAGGGACACCTAGGGGTTTAAAGACTTTTTACACATGCTAATTGTAACTGTGTCCTCAATGAAATGGAGTTGTATTTTAGTTTAGTTTAGTTAGGTAGTTTGCTCGAGGACTAGCAAAAGGCAAGTGTGGGGGAATTTGATAGGTGCAGTATTTGCATTAGTTTGATGCTCTTATTCATTGCTTTCTTGTTAGTTTTCGTATCATTATGCTTTGATTTTGTTTTCTTTTGAGTTTCTTAGGAGTTTTGAAGTATATTCAACCAAAGAAGAAGAAAAGAGTTCGTTACGACATGAAATGAATAAGGAAATTGAGGTCTACAAGTGAATAAGGGCCAAATACCAAATTGTAATCATTCAAATCCAGGAGTTTTTAGTACCATTTGGAAGACAACGAGAATACGAAGTGAATGCAAAAATAATGAGGTCATTCCGAGTTAGGACAAAGAAGTTATGGACAAAACAGCCGAGACGAAGAAAAGGACATCTACAGCTCAAGATCCGGCATTGCTCTTAGGGACACATACAATGCCGGCCGTGACACGAATTCAGGCATAAAAACTTGTATTTTGACACCAACAACCGGCATTGCTTGTGGAGAATTACCTATGCCGGCTGTAGTAAGCATATGGGGGTCCGTTCGACGCGTTTTAGACTTCTAAATGGATGCAACTGAGTCCCGGAAGGATTTTAATCCCTAGATATCACGAAGTCCTATATAAGGAGACTTCCAAGACATGAATATAGGAGCTTGACACTATATTTTACACATGAAGAAGGAGAACAAGGGGTTAGGGCTTGGAGTTGCGATTGATCATCACGATTTCTAGAGTTTGCTTTACTTGCTTTCTTATATATTTTCCCTGGATTTTGAGAAATCCATGATGAACTAAACCTTTCTTATTGGTTAGAGATGTAGTCCTAAGTTGGAAAACATGTTTATTAATTGAAGTATTCATTCTCATATATTCATAATCTCTTCAATATTGCTTATGTTTTCCGTTAATAACGTCATGTATGATTGATTGCTTGTTTGTTTAAGTCGCGAATTAGATGAGCATGCATTGATATCTATAGCTAAACTAGGGTTTGAGATCCGTAATTGTCGAAAGATCCTTGTTACAAGTAGCACAACATAGTTGTTAATGACGGGATGTTACCATGCAGTTATATGTAGAAGCGTGACCTAGGTTAGATCCGTGTGGCTCTTGCGCCGAATTGCTTAGAATAACCTCAACTTACAAAGACCATTGCTTTCATTTGGTTAAACTTGAGTGGCTCTTGCACCAAGTTATTCGTTGAAAAGGATTCAAAGTATGGCTCTTGCGCATTTGATGATAATAAGAGTTTTTGTCGGAGTAGACCTGCGATAGGATGCTTTAGGGTTATTGATATTGAGAATGAATGAATGTTGAGTATGATTCAGTTGATAGCATGTTGGAAGATGGAAGATGAATTCTTTAACCAGTACTCTTTATCTCTGATATTCGTTTTAATCTATTTGCTTTAGTGTAACTTAGTTATAATCACAATCAAAACCCCTTTATTTGCAGAAGTAATCAAAATAACTTGACAACCCATATCTCCTTGAGGAACAAACTTGTTCTTACTAATATACTCAAGTCAATATTTACAAAGTATAGAACTTGAAAATAATTTTGCTTGGCTGACAACCGACCAAATTTCGATTGTGATTGTCTCATTGAATACTTCAGATTGATTAAAGTTGAAGAAATTTTTTGGAGACAAAAGTCCAGGGTTTCTTGGCTTAATGAAGGGGACATTAACGCTATGTTCTTTTATACATCTACCATGGTTAGAAGGAAAAGAAATTCCATTGTCATGCATAAAAATGATAGGGGGAATGGATCCAGTCTAATAAGGATATTGAGGAACATATTGTTAGTCATTTTAAAAGTTTGTTTAACTCGAATGATACTATGATTGATGTTTCTGAACTTAATGATTTGTTTAATCTGGTTATTGATGTTGTTGATAATGTTTTTCTTTGTAAGGAAATTAGTGAGGAGGAAGTTATTTGTGTTGTTAAGCAACTTGGAGTGTTGAAGGCTCCAGGTCTAGATAGTTTATAGGGAATCTTCTTTTTGAAATACCAGAGTGTTGTTGGATCTAGTGTCATTGCCATGGTTAAGAATTTTTTTTTCTAATAGTTAGATTGATAATAGATCGAATAACACTTTTATTTCCCTTATTCCTAAAAATAAATGCCCTAGTATTATTAAGGAGTTTATACCAATTAATATTTGCAATTTTAGCATGAAAATCATCACTAAAATCATAACTAATAGACTTAGGCCAATGCTAAGTAAAATTGTTTCTTGCAACCAACATAATTTTATACCTGATAGGTATTTTTTGACTCTGCAGTGTTGTATAATGAGATTATCCATTTTTTTAAATACAATAAAGGTGACAAAGAGTGGATGGCCCTTAAGTTGGATTTTGATAAAGCATATGATAGGATAAGCTGGGATTTTGTTGAGAAAATTCTTCAATGTAATGGATTTGAACAGACATTTATAAAATGTATTGTGCAATGTGTTACTAATGCCTCCTTTCAGGTCATGGTCAATGGCTCTCCCACTCCTAGGTTTATGCCTACTAATGGTTTAAGGCAAGGGGACCCTTTGTCATCTTATCTGTTTATATTATGTCTTGAGTCTTTAATTAGACTTTTAAACTCTGGGATTGCTAACAAGTCCTTATCTGGTTTTTACTGTGGCTAGAGGAGCTCCTATGGTTTCTCACTCCTTGTTTGCAGATGATAACATTATCTTTTTGAAGGCCAATTACAAAAATGCAATCAACCTTAGGAATATGCTTGATAAGTTTTGTAAATGGACTGGGCATAGAATCAACTACAGTAAGTCTACTTTGTTAACTTCTTAAATCTGGGAAGAAGTTTCACCAAAGGGATGGCTAACGCCCTTAATGTTCAAGTTTCTACTAAACCAGTTAAGTATCTCGGTATACCTTTGCAATGGGGTAGGGTTAGTAACAAGACTTACTCTAACATTATAGAGAAAATGTATAATCGTATGCAAGATTGGAAGTCTAGAAATATGAACATAGTTGGATGTCACACTATGCTTAGGTCCACAATTGACCCAATTACTAGTCATTTTATGTCAATGGTTAAACTTCCTAAAGGTATGATTAGAAACATGGATAAAGTTAGGAGGAATTTTTCTTTTGGAATGGTTGTAAGGATAAAAAAGGTAATAATATAGTTAAATGGCATACAATGTGTTAACCTTTTGAGTCTGGTGGTGTGAACATTACGGATCTTGAGGTTCATAACTTAACTTTACTTGCCAAAATGGTCTGGAGAGTTTTCTCTAATCCGAGCTCTATTATTTCTAGGCTTTTATAACCTAAGTATCACAATTCCTCTGAATTTTGGTTTGGTGAAATGAAAAATCGTGCTTCGACTAGTTGGAGAAGTATAGTTAGAGGCAAAGATGTTATTAGAGATAACCTAAGGTGGAACATAGGAAATGGTACAACCATATATTTTTGGAGAGACCCATGGGTAAGTGAGTTACCTATTGTTGACAGAGTGCAGGCTGATAAAAATAGTGTTCCTAGGGAATTTGTTAGTACCTACATGAATACAGACAGTCTAACCTGGGATATTGCTAGGCTTGAAGCTAGTGTTCCTGAAAATATTGTGAGGGATGTTTTTGCTATTCCTATTAGAAATATCCCTTACAATGATGATGTCCCTATCTGGTTTGCTAGTACTACTGAAAATGTTACTGTTAGGGAGGCTTATAAATTTCTTCACAATAAAAACTATGATGATAGCTCTTTCAATCTGGACTGGAAGTTTCTGTGGAACTTAGATGTCCCCATAAATATAAATTCTTTCTTTTGCAGCTTTGCCATAATAAGGTTAATGTGAATGTTAATTTGTATCGTAAAAGGATTATTGATCATCCCGGTTTCCCTTTGTGCAATAATGAGATTGAAACTCCTTTTCACTTATTCTTTGGTTGCAAAATAGTGTGGCCTATTTGGTACAAGATTGACAGGTGGACAGGAAAGAAGTTTGATTTTGGAATCTTTAATCCAAGTTTCTTAAAACAATTCTGTTCTTATGATGTTAGTATTGGAAAACTGAAATGGAGGCACATCTGTCCTTTCATAATATGGGGAATTTTGATTCATAGGAACAATTTCATTCATGAGAAAAATAATTTTAATCCTAATTGGATTCTTGCTAATGCTTTAAGACATGCTAATGAATATCATATTGTTTTGTCTGTGGAGTATGCAGGTAAACAAAAAAAAAGGGAGATCAATATTGCTTGGCAAAATCCTAACATGAGATATTATAAGATCAATACTGATAGTTCTTGTAATGATCTGGGTTATTCAGGAATTAGTGGAGTTGTCAGAGATGGAGATGGAGCTTTTGTTGCCTATTTTAGTAAACATATTTTCAAGAATAACAACAATATTGCAGAAGTCTGGGAAATTAGAGATAGGTTGTGTCTGGCTGCTAAGCTGGGCATACGTAACTTGGAAGTAGATAGTGATTCAAGCTTTGTTGTCCCATTGTGCAATGGAAAAGCAAGGCCTTACTAGGATACTCACAGACTTATCCAAGATATTGCAAAGCTTAAAGAATCCTTCGATCATGTGATGTTCAAGCAAAAATATAGAGAAGCAAATTCTGTTGCAGCAAACTTAACTAAAAATGGTGCTTCTAGGGAGAATGAAGGCATTTGGATTACAAACATGCCTAGTTTTATTTACTATAATATTCAAAGAGATGTTATGAGTGTTACTATACTAAGACTTGGTAACTTTGAGTCCTCTTAGTCTTGTTTAAAGAGGTATTATTACTGAAAAAAGAAGAAGTAGAATATAAATATTTGATATCTATGGCACTTGAAGTAATATAAATTTGTCAACTTTTAAGAGATGTTCATTTTTTTCTTACCTTCTTTACCACACTTGCCTTTGTGATAATAAGAGTTTGATTTCTCTTGCTTTCAATCCTATTATCCACGGTTGAATGAAGCACATGCTATTGACTATGACTTTCATTAGGGAGCTTGTGCAGTCCAACTCTTACATCTCTACTATTCACAGGTGACTGACATTTTTACTAAGGGTGGTGCGTGCCCGGGATTCTCTTTTCTGATAAACAAATTAACTAAAAATAATCTCCCATCAATAATGTTAAAGAGTACCACCATCAGTCCATCCCAAGTTTCACATTAAACGATTCCGAATTCCTCTTTGGTTTTTGTGGATGTTTAGGTTGTTCAGTCGTCGGTGGTATTAATGTTAGGTCCCTGTCTCAAGTATATTTGATTTTCATCCATCGAAAACACTTCAATTATAGTGAAAGAGAAATTTTGCGTTCATCTCTTCCTTCTTATCTCAGTTAATTTACTATTTCTCCACCTTTATGATCAAAACTATGGACTGGCGAGATGGTAGTCCGATTATCATTCTCAGGTTACTATCATATCTCGTCTAACCCTGAAATCACGACTAACATCGTATTCCAGACAGAACCATCTCCACTGTTGTGTTGGAGAAAATGAAATGAATTTGAAATGATTTTAAACTGAATTATTGGTCGTGGTAGGAATGGATCTTAGGACCAATGGGTCACTAAGAGACACTAGCTCATTTGTTGGGTGGAAACATTATTTCCATTTTCACTTGTTGTGAATGAAGAACCTATCAATGCTTACCGTTTTTGTGAGCATGGTGTGAGCATGGTGTGAGCATGGTGTGAGCATGGTGTGAGCATGGCGTGTGCTTGGCATGTCCGGGCGTAGGCAGGCACACGGTCCTATCAATACTTACCGTTTTTGTTTGTAATTTCCTAAAATAAAAAAGATTCTTACCGGTTTTAATTTTACGTGATTAATACAAAATTAATTCGAATTTATTTTCATTAATTCGAATTCAATTATCTCTCAAACTTTTTCCTATAAAAGAAAATGATTTTCTTCATTTCAAACCATCCCAGATCAGGCTACTATCCCTAGCTCTTTTCCCCTCTTCTCGCTTTGTTGTGCGTAATTGTTTTGTTTATTTCCCTTCTTCTTCTAAATTGTTTTTAAGTTCTAGAGGGTGGTTTGAGTTGTGCTAATTCAAACCATAACGGGCAGTTCTATCCTGGGCACAACTTCTCTGTTGGGGTATAGCATCTCTCATTATTGAGGAGTACCCGAGAACTATTGTGTTAAGGACAATTTGCTGAGCAGGTGGCTCTGTCCTAGTGTGTGCATCAACATCAGAGTGTTAATATTTTTTTCTAACGTTAACAGTTTATTTTCTGTTTAGTTCTTTCCATTGTTGCAGAAACAACAATTTTAACACAATATTTTTATTACTTCTGTTTCAATGGCTAAGAGTGATGTTGACAGACCTCATAAGTTCTCTGGGAAAAGACTTCAAAAGATGGCAATCAAAAATATTATTTTTTATGAGTTATCACATGTTGGATGAATTAGTTCTGAAGCCTTTTGATGAAAACTTGAATGAACTGGAAAATGAAGGAGAGTTAGAAGGTTGGAGTAGACAGAACTATATGGCCAAAAACCATATCCTTAACTATTTAGAAGATGCCCTGTATGACTTCTATAATGCAAAAGAAAATTTTACAACATTTGATTTATGGACTGCCTTAGAAGCTAAATATGAAGCAGAAACTGCTGGTAGTAAGAAGTTTTTAGTTGCCCGGTTCCTGGAATACAAAATGGCTAGTGACAAATCTGTGGTGGACCAATTTCTTGAACTTCAACAAATTATTAACGAAATTATTGCTGAAGGTATGGTAATTGATGAAACATTTCAAGTGTCTGCGGTGATTGAGAAATTACCTCCTTCCTGGTCTGAATACAAGCGAAGACTGACACATGAAACGGGTGAAGTCAATATGGTTGAATTGGGTAAGAAGATTCAAGTGGAAGAATTATTGTGTTCAAAAGACAAGAATGTATCTTCTGCAAGGGACATGTCCAACAAAGCCCATGTCAGCGAACACAAGTCTTCTGCAAGCCTGGATCACAACAAACGCAAGCCTGGACCGCATAGAAAAGGTACTTTCCCGAAACCAAAATCTGGCATTTGTAAAATTAAAGGTGCATGTTATGTTTGTGGTATTCCTGGCCATATGGAAATACACTGTAGGAAGCGTAAAGACTTTAATAATAAGAAACCAAATGCCAATTTAGTTGAAACAAACAAGAACGAGTTTTCTGGCATGGTGTCTGAAGTAAATCTGGTTACCAATGTGAGAGACTGGTGGGTAGACTCTGGTGCTACCAAGCATGTCTGCGGAAACAAAGTTATGTTCACATCCTATCAGAAGGTAGGGGAAGGAGAAAAGCTCTATATGGGTAACTCGTCCGCAGCACAGGTTGCGGGAAAAGGAAAAGTTGGGTTGAAGCTCACTTCGGGAAAAACTCTCACATTGAATGAAGTTCTACATGTTTCGGACATCTGCAAGAATCTTGTATCTAGTGGTGTGTTAGATGATAAGGGATTTAAACTTGTATTTGAATTTTGGAAAGTTATTATAACTAAGGGTAAAGATTATGTAGGAAAGGGCTATAAGACTGAGGGTTTATATAAATTGAATGTAACCTCTATTGAAATGAATAAAAATGATTCTTTCTTATGTTTGTGTGTCGTTGAATGTTTGGCATGGTAGACTTGGTCGTGTAAACTATAAATCAATGAATAAACTGTCTAGCATAGGCTGCATACCAAAATTTAGTTTGGATAATGAACATAAATGTGAAATATGCGTAGAATCAAAATATGCTAAAAAGTCTTATAAGAAAAATAATCAGAGAAATTCTAAACCCTTAGAGACCTAGTTGACATGAAGAAACTAGAGGTGGTAAAATATGGTTTGTCAAATTTATAGATGATTGTACGAGGTACTGTCATATATATTTACTTAAAGGTAAGGATGATGCCTTAGAAGCCTTTAAAATTTATAAACTAGAAGTTGAAAACCAAATGAGTACTACCATTAAAACTGTTAGGTCTGACCGTGGTGGTGAATATGTAATCCCTATAGGAGATTTTTGCATGGAACATGGTATTATTCATGAAGTAACCCCTCCTTATTCACCACAATCTAATGGTGTGGCTGAACGGAAAAACCGAACCCTTAAGGAGATGACGAATGCCATGTTAATTAGTTCAGGACTACCTGCGAACTTGTGGGGGGAGGCCGTCCTCTCAGCTTGCTATGTCCTGAACAGAGTACCCTTTAAAGTATCAGACAAAACTCCATATGAGTTATGGAAAGGTAGGCAACCTTCTTATGCATACTTCAAAATGTGAGGGTGTTTGGCTAAGGTTTCTATCCCTCCACCTAAGAGGACCAAGATAGGACCCAAAACTGTTGACTGTGTCTTCATAGGGTACCCTGAACATACTACTGCATATAGATTTATGGTTGTGAGTTCTGAAATATCAAAAATTGGTATGAATACCATTATGGAATCTACGGATGTTGTGTTCTTTGAAAATGTTTTTCCTTTGAAATCTGAATCTCGCATGATATGTCTTGATCCCCTAGATTTCCCTTCTACTAGTCAGACACTACCTGTAGAGGAAGATGAATTTGAGCCTAGAAAAGGCAAAAGACTTAGAGTTGAAAAATCTTTTGGGCCAAAATTCACAACTTGTTTAGCTGAGACTGATCCACAGACTTTTAGAGAAGCCATGACTTCTTCTGAAGCTCCATGGTGGATAGAATCCACTATTAGTGAAATGGATTCCATTATACAGAATGATACTTGGGATATTGTAGATTTACCTCTAGGGTGTAAACCCGTAGGTTGTAAATGGATCTTCAAAAGAAAACGTAAAGTAGATGGAACTGTGGAAAAATATAAAGCTAGATTAGTAGCTAAAGGCTATAAACAAGTAGAAGGTGTAGATTTCTTTGAAAGTTATTCACCTGTTACGAGAATTACTTCCATTAGGATGTTAATTGCTATCGCTGCCATTCATAACTTAGAGATACATCAAATGGATGTAAAAACAACCTTTCTAAATGGTGAATTAGATGAAGAAATTTATATGGACCAACCTGAGGTCTTTGTAGTGAAAGGTTGTGAAAATAAAGTTTGTAAACTGAAAAAATCTTTGTATGGCTTGAAACAAGCACCTAAGCAGTGGCATGAAAAATTTGATCATGTAATGATTTCTAGTGGTTTTAAAATAAATGAATCTGATAAGTGTGTTTATACTAAACTTGTGATTGATGCCTGTGTGATTGTATGCTTGTATGTTGATGATATGCTTATACTTGGTACAAACATGGATGTAATTAACTCCACTAAGAACATGCTAAATGAGAACTTTGACATGAAAGACTTAGGCCCCGCTGATGTGATCTTAGGGATGAAGATTAGAAGAAATTTTAATGGATATAGTCTTAGTCAATCTCATTATGTTGAATATGTACTCAGAAAATATAACCAGTTTGATTGTAAACCTGCTTGTACTCCGTATGATCCTTGTTGTAGACTCAAAAAGAATAAGGGTAATGGAGTTTCACAACTTGAATATTCACGTGTTATAGGAAGTATGATGTATTTAACGAATTGTATGAGACCAGACATTGCTTATGCTGTGAGTAGGTTGAGTAGGTATACATGTAATCCGGGACAAGAACATTGGGATGCACTTATTAGAGTGTTAAGGTACTTGAAGTGCAATTTAAACTTTTGTTTAAATTATGAGAGATACCCTGCAGTCCTTGAAGGATATTGTGGCGCAAACTGGATAGCGGACCCAGAGGAGTCTAAGTCTACGAGTGGATACGTTTTCACTCTAGGTTGTGGGTCTGTATCTTGGAAGAGTTCCAAACAGACATGTATAGCTCGATCCACTATGGAATCAGAGTTTATTGCGTTAGATAAAGCAGGAGAGGAAGCCGCCTGGATAAGATGCTTTTTAGAAGACATTCCTCTCTGGCATAGGCCTGTGCCAGCTATATCTATACATTGTGATAGTCAAGCTGTAATAGCTAATGCTAAAAACAACAACTATAATGGGAAGTCTATACACATTCGTAGAAGACACAATTCCCTAAAACAGCTAATCTCAACTGGCGTTATTTCTGTTGACTTTGTGAGGTCTAAAGAGAATATCGCGGACCCTTTGACGAAAGGCTTGTCCAAGGAGATAGTTAGTAATGCATCGAGGGGGATGGGGCTTAAGCTCATCAAATAAACTTTTCATGAAGGACACTCAACCTTGATGACTGGAGATCCCAAGATCAAGGTTTCGAATGAGACAACTAATTTGTGGTGGGTTAAAGGAAACACTATCAGAGAATTTCATTCTTTGTCCCTTCCCTATGGTCTAGACGTGATAGTGTGACTGCATGTGAGGATGAATTTTTATTAAGTTTTATTAATGGGTTCTATAGTTTCAATTTAAGATTGAAGTGGGGTGTAGTAGTAAACACTCTTGATAGAACTCACCTATCTGAATGAGGAAGTGGGATGCTTCCTATGATAACTGAGCTTATTCTCTAGAGCATTCTGAGAAACGGGATATGTCCAGGGCCAAAATGGACACAACTGCATGAAATTAATAACACCTAGAGAGATATCTCGTGTGGAAGTTATTGATGAACTACACCAAACGATGGCAGCAAACGCAAGCCCGGACCGCATAGAAAGGTACTTTCCCGAAACCAAAATCTGGCATTGGTAAAATTAAAGGTGCATGCTATGTTTGTGGTATTCCTGGCCATATGGCAATACACTGTAGGAAGCGTAAAGACTTTAATAATAAGAAACCAAATGCCAATTTAGTTGAAACAAACAAGAACGAGTTTTCTGGCACGGTGTCTGAAGTAAATCTGGTTACCAATGTGAGAGACTGGTGGGTAAACTCTGGTGCTACCAAGCATGTCTGCGGAAACAAAGATATGTTCACCTCCTATCAGAAGGTAGGGGAAGGAGAAAAGATCTATATGGGTAACTCGTCCGTAACACAGGATACGGGAAAAGGAAAAGTTGGGCTGAAGCTCACTTCGGGAAAAACTCTCACATCGAATGAATCCCATATTTGTACATGTCCAACAAAGCCCATGTCAGCGAACACAAGTCTTCTTGCGTATGCTTGGCGTGAGCATGGCGTGAGCTTGGTGTGTGCTTGGTGTATGCTTGGCATGTGCGGGCGTAGGCAGGCACACGGTCCTATCAATACTTACCGTTTTTGTTTGTAATTTCCTAAAATAAAAAAGATTCTTACCGGTTTTAATTTTACGTGATTAATACAAAATTAATTCGGATTTATTTTCATTAATTCGAATTCAATTCTCTCTCAAACTTTTGCCTATAAAAGAAAATAATTTTCTTCATTTCAAACCATTTCAGAGAAGACTACTATCCCTAGCTATATTCCCTCTTCTCGCTTTGTTGTGCGCAATTGTTTTGTTTATTTCCCTTCTGCTTCTAAATTATTGTTAAGTTCTAGAGGGTGGTTTGGGTTGTGCTAATTCAAACCATAACGGGCAGTTCTATCCTGGGCACAACTTCTCTGTTGGGGTATAGCATCTCTCATTATTGAGGAGTACCCGAGAACTATTGTGTGAAGGACAATTTGCTGAGCAGGTGGCTCTGTCCTAATGTGTACATCAATATCAGAGTGTTAATATTTTTTCTAACGTTAACAGTTTATTTTCTGTTTAGTTCTTTCCATTGTTGCAGAAACAGCATGTTGTTCTCCGGGCTCAAAACGCAAGTATGTGTACCCCCACGTTATTGTATCACAGGATTTTAAATGCAGTCTGAGATAGATTGACCTCACTTCTGATTATGCTACTATCATAACGTAGGACAATCTTGTTTTAGTTTTCACTGGAGAAATAATCATTTCTGACCACCAGAGTGAAAGATTGAGATCTAACCATTGCTTTCCATTTCCGCAATTAGTAGTTTTGATCATTTCTTCCTCCCTTTTAGATGAACTCGAATCATTTTTCACTGGTAGAGGAACTTGATTCTTCTTCTTATTATTATTCTTATCAACAAAATCTTCCCATTCAATTTGTAAGGCGAGATGACACGTGTCAAACGATTAAGGAAAAAGGCAGAGATTCTTAGAAGAACGAGAAACGCACAATCAAAACCTTATAAAAAGGTTGAGTAGATGACAGATGTGAAAGACTGAATATATCACTGCATGATCAACACGTAAGATCGGGAAAGTGATTTCACTCTGATCGGAACAGAAAGCATTAAGTAAAAATGGAACGGGAAAAGTAAGAGTAATAAATGCGCATAGAACAGAAAAGTGAGAGCATTAATTACCCAAATTACTTTAACTGCATAACTGATACCTCGGATCGGGAAAAAGATGACTCATAAGGAACAAAGAGCACGTGTTAATCATACAAGGTAGCGGACCAGAAAGGGAAAAGCATGACGAGGAAGCTACCTGTCAACCATACGATCATCTTGATCTGAAGATAAAAATAAAATACAGAGAACGCAAGGAAGTAACGGGACAAGAAAAAAGACCGAAAATCAAAAGCAAAAGAAGAAGAAATAGACCGATACTTAAAACAGAGTATCGGACCAAAAATTACAGATGAAGTAGGGGAAAGCAGCAAAAATCAAGGAAATTCATCAAACCAACAATTTGGAAGACCACCATTATAACAATTAAAAGGAACTCCCACATCTATCGGAGTTCCCAAACCTGTTTTCACTTCCATAGAAGAAACCAAAGTTGTAAATATTGGCACCACCGAATTTCCCAAGCAGGTGCGAATTGGAACGCTAATGAAGGCCGATACGGAACAAAATTTGATCAAACTTCTTCGTGATTCTGTGGATGTATTCGCATGGAAAATGGAGGACATGCCAGGGATAGACCCAAGTATTATACACCATGAATTACGGATACGACCCGAAGCAATACCATTTCGGCAGCGGATAAGCAAGGTCGCTCCAGAATATCACGATCCTGTGGAAAATGAATTAACAAAACTCTTAAATGCAGGATTCATCCGTGAAGTACGATACCCGATATGGATTTCCAACATGGTGATCGTTCCAAAGAAGAACGGTGGAGTAAGAATTTGTATAGACTTCACCAATTTAAACAAGGCATGCCCGAAGGATACTTATCCACTTCCCAATATTGATCAACTAGTGGATGCCGTGCAAGGCCATGAGGCATTGTCCTTTATGCACGAGATTACCATAAAAAAGTCAAGTTACGAAACTTTGTTCAAGGACAATATGTCTTGCGTCAGATTTCAGAGTACCATCGGGATAAAAATACAGGCAAGTTCGCACCAAATTGGGATGGTCCGTATATAATACAAGCACTAGCAGGACAAGGATCTTATTATTTGCGGAACATGCATGGTGAAGTTTTGCAACACCCATGGAACGCATAATATTTAAAGCTATATTATCCTTGATCAATCATGCAATTACGAAAGTACATTGTGTTCATGTTAGGTAAAGCATAAATAATGCATCTTCTCTTGAAAATCCTTGATTAATAATACATTTGAGATTTCCTAATACAGAGATGCCTGACATGAAAATATTAATTACTTCAGGAACATCTTATTCTGGAGAACGCTTGCGATTAACGAAACAATCGTAACTCAAGCAGATAAAAATTTAGGTAAGTAAAAGCCCTTAAAGAATTTCCATAACTAAGAGATTCTTATAAAAAAGGGATACCTAACGAGATAATCTATAAATATCATTCTCTTTTTCAGGGTATTATTTGGACCACCTTGTAGCTTACTCCTGGCCCGGGTATGACTCGTATGTGTGGGTTCCTGAATTACATGTTTTGAGGTATAAATACTTCGATGCATTGTACTCATGAAACAATTTGATTAACCCAATGATTTCATAAGAATATATCATTTTTTCATGCAGGAACGGTATTACTCAGAACATAACAAAAGAAAGTTTCAATTCAAAGTTACTAATTAAAGCATATCAAAAACGAGAGTTATAAGGTTCGGGACTTGAACTACATGGACAAAGAAGAACAAATGGCATTAAGCATCGGGATTGCTACTTCGGGATGGCTGTGGAGGAAACTTCGGTACAGGAGCTCGACTGTTCAGTATAGAGATATCAGCCTGTGCACGATCCAAAGCAGCATTGAAAGACATTGCGATTTTTTCTTTAGCATCCTGTCTCACCCAATTTGTAAAAGCACGTTCATAATCAATCTCTAATTGAAGCTCTTGAATTTTTTGCTGATCTTTTTTTACTTGTTCATCCAAGCGGGATCTTTGATCTTTTTCAGCATTTAATCTTTTTAATTGATCATTGGATTTTGACCTTTCTTCTGCAATTGAAATTTCGCAAGATTCAACTTTAGTAGTTTCTACACTCAGACGAGCACGCATATCCTGAAACTTTGTTGCATAAAGAGTCACATCACCCTGTAAGTTCTTCGTCTCTACAGTGAGATGTTCCACTTTACCATTTGCAATATTAAGTTCATCTTCTGCTTTTATTTCCCGAGCATTAGCATCATTAAATTTCTTTTCCAGCCCTGAAAATCAGAACAAATATCAAATAGATCATGTAATGCCTTAAATAGATAAGCATATAACCCAAGAATATACCTCTAACTATGGATTTCAACTCTATTTCTTTAAGAGTTAAGTTTTCAGAGCCTCTTGGTATTTCGATTCAGCTCTATTGCATCTCCAAGCATTCAAGTCAAGACTATCGGACAATCGTGTTAAGTTTGCTCTAATAACTTTCATTTCTTTATTAACTTCTCTTGCATGATTATTCAACTGCATCATCCTACGCTCCATCCTAAATATGGGTTCTTAATCCCCCACTGATCCCATAAAGGAACTTCAAACTTTGCATCGCTCAAAAAAAAGTATAAAGGGTCAAGGGAGATACGAACCTTGATTCTGATTTTGAAGATCTTGAAGTTGCTGTTGAAGATCAACATTTTGTTGTTGGAGTATTTCATTTTCCCGCTGCAAATTATCATTTCCATGTTGCACCTCCCCTACTTCATGTTTGTACAAGGACTCCATCATAATAACCCGAGCTTTATAAAATTTAAATGCAGCAAACAAGCTATCGAAGCCATATTTGAGCTGTGAAATGAAAATTATGATCAAGAGAAGAAGAGATAAAATGAACTAACAGTATAAGTAAATAAAAATACCTGAGCAAGAGCCTGCTGTGGATAAGCATACAGTGGACCCTCTGCAACATCCAAAGCTTCGTTGAGAGAAGGAGGAGGATTCAGCGGGAATAACTGTTCAGAGTGTTCATGATCGTACCAAGCATCCCTTGCATCCTCCAAAGGAACGGTTCCTAATGAACTCCGCAACTTGGACATGGAAGCACTATCGGACTTCCATGTATCGGTACAAGTTACAGTACTCAGAAGCCCTTTGGATAAAAACCACTTTTAGGCTTCGTTCTCGTCACCAACAAGATTTACCCCTTCACTGATCCTCTTACTTATATCAATTTGAGAGGAGGTCCTTTGAACATTTGAAGGTTCTGCTTTGGTCATATCAACATCGGTCATATTAGTGTTGACGTGAGAACGAACCGTTCCTAATGCCCCGAAAGGTACATTTGTTTCACAGTTGGCTTCAGGAACATCCTCTTCAACATAAAAGGTCGGGACATCTGTTAATGAAATGCTGGGAGCTACATTCTCAACATTTTCTTCTTCAACAACATCATTTTCCTCTTCCTCAACATTCTTTTCTTTAACAACATCATCTGCTTCTTCCACGTTTGATCCAGAAAAAACTATCATGGCACCTTCTTCGGGAGCAATCGGTTCAACTTCAAAATTAAAAGGAAGAAGAGAAAAGAAGTCACAGAAACTGATGGGAGCAACAATAATTGGAGCAGCTTCGGGAACAGGCTGCGCTCTTGCGGTCTGACTTCTAGGTTCAGTAGGCTGTCCCGAAACAACATGAGGATGATCCGATGAGACCCGTCCGAAGCAACAACATACTCTTCTACATTTACAGTAGCAACAGCAACATCATCGGTATGTCCCGAAACAATTTGGTCCGTACCCTCAGTATGCGGACTCTGAGTAAATTGGCCCGAAGCTTCAGCATATTGTCCCGCAGTAACATTGGAAGTGATAAGAGCGGAACTGCTACTTCCTTCAATAAAAGAATCTCTAATTTCACCTTCTTCTCTTTCAGAAATATACAACGGTTTTTTTGGTTTTTTCTTCTTTTTCTCTGGGAAAACCATTTTACGCTCCCTTTACCTTCAACAACTTCATCTTTTTCAACCCTTTGCCTTCCTTCAATAATTTGTACACCAGGCATCGGGAGAGTTGGAGGTACTTCACTTTGGGGCTCGGTAGCGGGATCAACCTATAGCATAAAGTTTAAGTTCCATAAAAGAAAATTCAATTATAATTCGGGACAATAGTAAAAGAAGGGAAAGTACGAACCTCATAGTGAAACTTGTAATCACAAAAATTTAACTTCCAGGGACAATAGTTCGGGAAGCGTCTACGAACACTTTGAAGTTCATCATTGGAAATATTACCAAAAACCCAAGGACCTTCAATCACAATTGGAGTTCGATACCACTTGTAATCATGATCTTGTCGAATTCTTTCTCTTGGGGGAAATTCAATTTTGGTACCTAGAATATACTTGAGTTTTGGATCGTCAACTTCATATAACAAGGGGAATCCCGAACTATATTTACGAACAGGACTAATGCTCCATTTCACAAATTTCTGGTGTTAACACCATCTCCATAGGTAGTATGAAAATTCTTGACTGTGTAATGTAGTTGTTCTAAAATATCTGGAGAATATCAGATGAGATTAGTTCGCCCTTCACTCCGGAGGCTACACTCGTCAAGGATGCGCCACCAATTTCCATTATATTGGATAATGGATCGAGCAAGACCATGAGGAGCATCACAGCGGGATGCAAGAACCTCAAATTGAAAAGGATGATCCTTCTCATATAGGGGGAGGCGAAGTCCAGCCTCTAAAACACCAGCAGAAATAATAAATTGTTGTAGGAGTATTTGAACTTATCAACTGCTCCCAGAGTCATTACATCACTATTATCATCATAAATTGAAACTTTAAATCCTTCGAGATTGTGTCTTCTCTTAAAATCTTCAATATTCATCAATCTATAACTACAACTGGCATGTGCTCGTTTACTCCTGGGGGAAGGATTAGCAGTTGTAGAAGGATCGAAAACTGAATCACGAACATGCCGGGATACAGCGTATCTAGATGTAGAATTTCTTGAAGGTCTTCTTATTTCTTGTTGGCCATCATCAACTTCGGCAACATTTTGATTTCTTGAAGACATGGTTAAAAGTACCTATTATCTGAAAAAGAAACTTTAAATATAGGAGGATCAATGAATGAAGGAATCATCAAGTTCATAAAAGACTGAATCTTATTTAAGAAGAGGAATAAAGAACCGTCAAAATTTGAAAAAGGCGTTAATCAAGGCAAAGATTTGATTTCCTCGAAAAAGGTAACTGACACAAACGTGATAATAGAAGTTACTGCTAGTGGAAAACTCGGATAACGTGCGAAAAGAAGTTATGACAAAATAAAAAGTAATAATTGTTCTTCTATTTTTTTTCAAAACCTTGGATCAACCGTTAAAAATTTTTGAAAAAAAGAAGAAGAAGGGGGCAAGTTGTTAGGAAATAAAAGGCGAGATGACACGTGTCAAACGATTAAGGAAAAAGGCAGAGATTCTTAGAAGAACGAGAAACACACAATCAAAACCTTATAAAAAGGTTGAGTAGATGACAGATGTGAAAGACTGATTATACTGCATGATCAACACGTAAGATCGGGAAAGTGATTTCACTCTGATCAAAACAGAAAGCATTAAGTGAAAATGGAACGGGAAAAGTAGGAGTAATAAATGCGCATAGAACAGAAAAGTGAGAGCATTAATTACCCAAATTACTTTAACTGCATAACTGATACCTCGGATCGGGAAAAAGATGACTCATAAGGAACAAAGAGCACGTGTTAATCATACAAGGTAGCGGACCAGAAAGGGAAAAGCATGACGAGGAAGCTACCTGTCAACCATACGATCATCTTGATCTGAAGATAACAATAAAATAAAGAGAACACAAGTAAGTAAGGGGACAAGAGGGATCGGACCAAGAGATTATCGTAGAACGATAATCAATAAATTGACAGATAAGGTCGAGAAAACGTGACTCACCAAATTCAGAGGATAGACAGAAAGGAAAAAGAGAGGGACCCATTATATGACTTATAAATAGAGAAGTTCATTCAACAGAGAAGATGTCGGAAAAATTGAAGAAGAGGAAGACTGAAGGAAAAATGATCAGAATAAAAGAAAGGTTATTATGTATGTATTTACTATGTAATATAGGGTATAAAGTTACATTTATATGATCCATTTTCGATAATGGTAAAGATTAAGGATTTTTGTATGTAAGTCTGATCAAATGTTTTATATATAAGAAAGTTATTGACAATACCATATAATATGATTTGATTTTTAAGAGGATTTTGTGTATCAAAGTGTAAGTTAAGTTTCTTCAATCTACATCATTTTAACAAATCAATGGTTGTTTATGTCAATGAGAATTTTAGCATAAGCACAAATGACGGATTCCATACTAATTTTGATCCTTTATTCCTTTGTATCTTTGTTTCCCGTTCATCTTCCATCGTCATCGATGATGATCTCTTTAGTTTATAGCTTGCTGACTGTCTTTCGCGAGCTTTTTTAATATTTCTTATCACAGAGAAAAATAGTTCGGTTTTCTTTTCAATTTCTTCTTCCATTTCAACATCAATGGGTGATGGCATTTCTACATCCCTTTTGTTGAGATAAAGACAGAGAGATGCTTCAATTAGAAAAGAGAGAAACTAGAGATTTAAAGTTCGAGAGAGTGATGAAACTAAAGGAGAGGATTTTTTCTTACCAAGGAACCATAATTTGGTCTGTAATGGACCAATCTGATATTTAAAGCAAGATTTGAGTGTTTAGAATCTTTATATTACGAGTTTACCCGTTCAACTACCACTATCCTTTGTGATGTGCGTCATCAACCTTACGTCATTCGTGAGACAGCGGAAGCATCATAAAATGTGAAGCTTGACACAAAGACTTCTAGTCTTCTACATCATTCGTAACAAGTCTACTATAATGATACAAAAAATCGAATGAAAAGAGATTTGGATTTTAGTCCCCATATATAATTACTCAAAATCAATAGTATTTATTGAATTGATGCCCATAAAAAGCTAATTTTACGAAAATATTATGTATCTACGGGATTCCTACACCACTTTTTTACATGGCATATCTGTCCTAACGATACTATCTATGGCATTTAAAATAAATTCCACCACGGTGTAAATAAGTGAAAGATAAAAATGGTGTATATCTAACACGGTCGCAAATTTATTCTTTGGAAATAAAGTTAGCCGATAAGATCAACACATCATAGCATAGCATACCACAACATAATATAACACGACACAACAGTCTGATATGCTTCGATGTATTCATGTTGATGAGATATATTCCATAGGGACAAAACAAACCACATCATTCACAACGCCATCCATATATAATTAACTTAGTCTAAAAACAACAAAAAAATTAATAAAAAGAAAAAAAAGTAGTAATTTTATAATATTTAATTTTTTATTTATAAAAATAAATATATTATTTTAATATATCCAAATATAATAATTTTTTCAATAATTTTAGAAAGGAGGGAGTAAAAATTAGTTCGCTACAACAACTAGGAACTAATAAAAATCGGTAAATACATTTTGGACTTTTATACTTGCTGGTTCCTGGTTCCTACAAATACTTCCTCAACCACACCCCTACGTCACAGCACCCTTCACCCCCTTAGGTCACGGCATAATTGAAATTAGGTGGTAATTTGGACTAGAGATTCTTGGAATTTATCGAGCAGGTATCTAAATCTAAAAGGATTTGAAATGTTAGTACTGGACATTTACAAAGGATTAGACCGAACACCGAACCGTTAAAATCAAACTCCAAGAAACCTTCCAGTTGTACTCTATGGAAATCGACCCAAAAATTCAACGACCCGACTAGAGGGGGATAATTAACAGGGATTACATTTCCCGTGAAGCTCTGGATGGAAATTACATCATGTTTCGTATTTGACCCATCACTTTTAAATTAGTTTTTGTCACATTTTTAGTGTTCTCAAAAATTCAACCAAAAGTACCTACCTAAATTTCGCTAATATGCCTTCAGAAAAATTTAATTAAAAATTGTGAAAGAAAAAGAACAACCACTACAATAATTACTAAGATTTTATTTTAATTCTCTTATCATGTAATTTTTCTTCTTCTTATATGACTAAAAAATTTGATGCTGACGAATTTTGAATCTTTAGCTATTTAAGTTTGTCTTTTTTCTTCTTTTATTTTTTTTAAACGACTACTTAAACTTGTCGATAGCAGACCTCATCATGTAAAAAAATTGGAAAAAAAATCTAGACAATTATTATAATGATCTTACCATCTCAGCCAAACTCCCACGTAAATTATATTGGTACGTTTTAGTTATAATGTTCAAGATTCCGATTGTGTCTTCAAACAAAAGGGGGTTATAACTTGAGGTTCGTGAGTAAATATTTTCTCCGTTTTAAAAAAATAGACAAGATTTCTATAATTGGGTGTATAAAAAAGATAGGTTCATTTCTATTTAAGTAAAATTATATGTTATTTGTTTACTAATTTATTCATAGAGGGATCATTTATCTCTATTCTTTTCGGTTGATATCTAATGGAGGAAATCATCTAAACTAAAAAAAATAAATTAATAAAAAGTATAAAAAAATAATTATAATGATTGATTTTCTTAATTTTATGCTGAATTAAACGAGACTATTATTTAGAAATAATAGGAAGTAAAGCATACAAGAGGGAAGAAAGAATTAAACGCAAAAAAATGGCTGAAATTCTATTAGAAATAAAATAACATTAATCAGTGGAAAACTGAATTATAAATTAAGGTTAATAACACCACTAAGTATCTGATTAAGTATTAATCTACTTACTGTAATTTAACTAAAGAGTAAGTTTCAAGTTTAATCTATTTTCTTCAAATCCTTGTTTTTTATTTTCATCATCTACTTCTCTCTTACTTGCTCCTGCTTGACTATCGTTTCCAGACAATTGATCTTGATAATCATCAAAATCTTCACATTTAAAAGATGGAACCCAAATTATTGATCTTTCTTCTCCCTTCTGATCATTCTCACCACCATCAGTACCATCACCAAAATCTTCATCTTGTTTTTCTCTCTTTCTCTTCTTATTCTCTTTAATTCTTAATTTTTCATGATGATTTGATTCGTTTCTTCTTTTTCCTCTTTGGAAACTTCTAATCAGTTCATAAAATTTCTCAATTCTCACCTCTTCATCATTCACTAATTCCTCCTTCTCTTCATCAGATCTTTTCTTCATCTCCATGTTCATCTTAATTAACAGCTCTCTTTCTCTCTCTTTCTGGAACTTCTCTGATAATTTTTCTTTTCTTTGTTTTTCTGATGAAAGTTGAGATCAGAATATTAATTTATAGTAAGGATGGTATTCTGGGAATTGGATTTGGACTAAACTATCGAAACTGACTAGTTAGCTGTCTTAGGTGGCTTTTGTGACAGATAAAATGACGAAGACCATATTCATTTAAGTCCAGTTTATTCCTTTATGAGTCATGACTCATGACGTAAGGCATGTGACGCTATCCAAGCAAAGCCGATTACGCTTGCAACGCGGTTTCTCGTGCGCTATGAATTTCATTTTTCATTAGATTTTTGGATTTACCACTGTGGATTTCATTTTCGTCCCCTAACCTTTAGCCAACCATTATACTTGCACATTCACTAAGCTTCGTATTATGTAACCAATTAATTGGCTAACATACATTATTTGCCAAACTTTTAGGAGATAGTGGAAAGAATAGTCGAGACAATCAAGCAACAAGAGCAAGGGCCAAGGCCATTAGAATCCACCACCCAGATAGGGTCTATTAGAATTAGCTATTACTTTGGCCCAGATGCCAAAGGATTCGTACAGGTATATGCTCTTGGGAGTGAGACTAGGTGGAGTAATGGTAGGGTTAAAAACCTACGATTAAATACCGTAAGTACACAATATCGGCAACATAGCTAACGGAAAATACAGGTAGATCCGGCAGGAGCGGTGAAACTAAAATTTTAAGTTCTAGTATTACTAATTTAGAGATAAATGGGTAATCGAATGACCAAAAGATAAATAATTATACTAAAGAAACATGATTAAAAAAATAATATAAAAATAAACTAGGACTTCAACTCCATCATCTAAATGCATGGATAATAGATATCCTAGATTTGATAGAGACCAAGTTGCTGATGCATAGACATCCTAGATTTGATAGGCTAGTTCTTTTTTCAATCAAGGACCAAGCTGCTACAAAGATGCTAGCCTCAAACTTCCTCAAAGATGTGATACAATCACTTGTACTTAACCTCGGCCAATATGTCATTCCCTAGCATTACCTATTTTTCTAAAGCATAGATAATCACATATTGAACTAAATCAATTTATATAGGCTCGAATGCTTCACATACAAGGTGAAAGTAATTTCCTAATGAATTCATAGATTAAATCATGCTTCACACCGTAAATTCACGGAGAACAACTTACATTAAACCAAACAATTCTAATTATTAAGGGGTTTCATCTCAACCCAAATGAAAAAATTAAAACATAATTAATGAAAATAGAAAACCTAAACTAGGTCAACTTGCACCGGCTACCCTGGGCTTGTCCTTTCATTCACAACCTTCATCTCCATTTGTACAAAACTTCCCCAAACTTTCCCCTGTTCAATTCTACTGACAACTAAAAATACATATAAAATTAGGGCACAAATGCTTGACCACTTGCTACGACTCACCAACATCCAAGACATCACGTTGAGACCACTGCATCCATTGTATGCTGCCATTTATTGATAGTTGATAATCCAATTCACCTCTCTTCAATCTGTCATAAAATTAAGCCTCATCAGTATGCACCCGGTCAAATTTGATGGCCACTTTTCATAACGTATGCATTCTTCCCCAGCCGACCAAAAAGCTAGTCAAGCCTCATCAGTATTCTAGGTGATTGGCAGTCTACTAGACCATGTAAAATTCAGGCGCTATACATGCTTGATAGATCGTGCATGTGCAAATTTTCATATCACATGTTCAAAAAAATTCAAAAGAGAAAATTGAACTCACGTGTTATGGTGCTGGGATCCGGAATTTATCAAACAAATGTCTTGCCATCTTGATTAAGAACCCCAAGATATCATATATGCACAGCAGCACAGGCATCACATATCAAGGTAGATGAGCTCAACTATCATTTGATTTTCTAATTTTTCAAAATAAAATAAAATAAATAGATAAATGAAAACGTTCTATTTCTATTATAACATGGCAACAATCAAATAATATCCAATCTCACCCCCACACCTAAACTAAACAATGTCCTCATTGTTTCTAAGGATTCACAAAGTTGTAACATACCATGAAGACCATGTAAAGTAAGAAAAGGAAAGAGATTACCAGATTGCCAATGATAGTCAAATGAGAACTCTATTATTGTTGCAGTAACCCAACAAGAGATCAGATCAGTGCAATATTTTGATTAGCACAACTATATACAATTCAGAGTTGAAAATACTGGAAAAAATAGATAGACATGATCTCAAACTACCCAGGGCAGAAATGCAAAATTATCTACTAGAATGTACAAAGAAAATTCGCCATATTACTGTTTATTACAACAATTTATAGAGTTGAGGATCAACCCAAAAAATGACATGCAAAAATATCGACAGTCTCAAGCATATACAACATGAAAGTGTAAGTAAGACTGTGGATATAATTGAGCTACCCCCAAGTCTAAAGTTTACAAAAAACTTGATATCTATTAACAAAAATATATAGATCCTAAGGTACTTCATGCACAGAACCAAAGAGTAAATGGACTTTGTTAGGGATAGGCACAGAAATAGGAAGAGTTTCCATATGTGGCTTCTCAATAACATGATATTTAGTGGACAAAAAGTCCAAAAGAACTTGAGATGCACACAACTCCAACCCTAGGTTGGGAACCATCAACAAAGTGAATTTAACACACTCTAAAGGAACAAGCTTTTGGTCAGAATCAGATTTGTCTAAGTTATCCCCCAGTCAGAAACAAGTATTGCAGTATCATGCTCATAGTCATTGAGCAAATTAACAAGCCCCAAATCAGAATCAACATCACATGTATATACAGATTGAATATTAAAAGAAACATCATTCATGAAGGTTGCAGCAAAGGAGCCTAATGTCTCTATAACAAAAGGTTCCATCACATAATTTTCAGAATAAACATGTTTTACCAACATATCATTATCACCATCATAATAACAACGATGCAATACCCTGTTCAAAACTATAGTGGAACAGTACATGCATTGGACGGAATGTATCTTGTGTAAGGTCATCAGTACATGAAAGAATCGGATCATTTCTCAATCCTAGTTCACCAGTTGGTGAGTATGGTTATACTCATGCATTGGACGGAATGTATAATCACAATCTACTATAAAGTCTAAACTGCTTCAGGGCATGCAAACCAGGACAATTATCAATTAAGTGTCCTAAGCTATCACAAAAAAATACAAACAGAGACTTCAATCTGGTTACATAACTTGGGTGCAGCAGAATTTTCGTCTGTGCACCTCTCTAGAGCTTCGCCTCTCCTAATTGAGGATTCCATGTTTGTATCGGAGTCAAAATCAAACTCTAACTCATAGAGATCACCCATATCATGTGACACTGTCCTAGCTTCTCTAATGGATTCCCATTGTTGGGTTTTCTCTGCAACATCAGCTAGAAATGACCATGCCTCGTCCACACTTTTATAAATGAACTCACCATTATACATAGAGTCAACCATGGTTCTAGAGCTAAAGTCTAATCCTTCATAAAGAATAGTGACTAGTCCCCACTTCTCAAAACCATGACGAGAACATTCGAGCAACAAATTATTCAACCGCTCAAAATAATAAAAAAGTGTCTCTCCTTCTAACTGGACAAAACAATTAATACTTTGACGATCGCTGACGGTTCTATGAATTGGAAAGAATTTTCATCCCAAGTGGTAATTAACTGTGGTCTCACAGTGTAAACCATGATTTAGCTTTTTCCTTCAAAGAAAATGAAAACAGACTCAATTCTAGAGTCTTCAGACATATGGTTAAACTGCATAGCCCGACAAATTTCCTCAAACTTTCTTGTATGATGATAGGGGTTTTCAGCATTATGGAAGCATTTGTATCATGTTTGCATTCATTTCAAATGGACCATCAGTTTGGGTAAAACAATACATGAAGACAGACTTAACGAGAAGGATACAAGTATCTTGGAGAGTACGGGGCCGGTTCATAACATCACCCATTGTTTCAACTTGGACAGATGTGTCAACAGCAGGAAATGGGTTTTCAAGTAGGAAATATGGATGAATACTAACTAGACAATCAGTTTGGTCATGAAAATACACAATCCTAGACAACGTATCAATGAAGCACTACAGTAACCAGACCAGCCAAGCATATACACAAGTCAGACAGGAAATGCTTCTGAAAATGAGAAATTAAATCATGGAAGCATGCACATAAACACCGTATATTTCAGAGAGTAAATGATACAAAGCAAGGCAATAGATTCAACAAGCAAACACGACAATCATCTATCACAAAAGCATTTTTCACATAGTTGTTTCAAAACAAAAATTACCGCCGATACAGAACCAGGAGTAGGCACAACAACCAGACTTGCTCCTCTCCTTTTCTTCTTCCTCCTTGGTTTGTACAGCAGCTTAGAAAACACCTGATAAGGTCAAGAGAAAAATCAGCACCCGATAGTGTGCAAATAAAGCAAAGAAGTAAAGGAACCAAACCTATTCATACAAATCAAAAATGAACTGATATATTACAGAGTGAAAATAGCCTTGAATTACACTTAATCTACTAACAGAAATATGGAAGGCTAAACAATTTATTATGCAATCTATATTAGACGCCACACTACGACTATCTTACACAAATGTTCAACTACAAACAAACTTTTAGTGATAGAAAAATTGACAAGATGCAACTATTTAGGGGAGAGGAAGTAAAGTTACTAACAGAATATGAAATGATTTACTACAGGACTACGACAACTTAAAACCAACAATTAACAGCAAATGAAAAGTTGGGATTTTCTATATCTAAAGTATCAGCGGCAACTAACTTATGCTAGTACAGGTACAATTTAAGTGGGAAAGAAAGAAAAATATGATGAGATGCAAAATGACGGAAACCTACAGATTCAAAATATAACTAAAGTCTAAAAATCAAAGTAAAAAGGATATAATAAGCACCTAAAAATTAACAGATAAAATGACCAAGAGGTATCAGAAGCTACAGGACAATGACAAATTAAAGTAAACATAATTCAGCACTTAAGTGCAATGAAATACACAAGCAAGATGCTAACAAATTCAGAAAAACTAAAGAGCTGTGGTATCAAAAACTAAAGAAGAATATAAATAGAGATTGAATCAGCACCAGATTTATTTATTTTTTCTTTATGTAAATGAAAGCAAAGAATATATATACAGTCCTAACTACAAATTAGTAAAGCAAAACCAAAAAAAAATCTAACTACACCGTTTTTCAATTCCCCGGCAGCGGCGCTAAAACTTGGTAGGATTGGAAACCTACGATAAAATACTGTAAGTGCATGGTGTCTACAACGTAGCTAACGGAAAAAACGGGTCGATCCTGCAGGAGTTGGATTGGTGAAACTAGACTTCTAAGTTCTACGAATACTAATTTTGATATAAATGGGTAGTCGAATGACCAAAAAGATGGATGATTATACTAAGGAAACAGGATTAAAACAAATATAAAGATAAACTAGGGCTTCGAATCCACCGCCTAAATGCATAGAAACCCTAGACTTGATAAACTAGTTCTCTTTTCAATCAAGGTGCTATAGATATGCTAGCCTCGAACTTCCTCAAAGATGTGATACAATCACCTGTACATATGGATGAATTAACGTCGGCAAATATGTCAATCCCTAGCATTACTTTTCTTCCTAAAGCATAGATAATCACATATTGAACAAAATCAATTTATTTAGGCTTGAATACTTCACAAAGAGTTATTCTAACTACCATGGATGCTTCACATATAAGGTGAAAGTAATTTGCTATGAATTCAGAGATTAAATCATGCTTCTCATTACAATTTCATGGAGAACAAGTTAAATCAAACCAAGCAATTCCTCATCTCAACCCAAATGAAGAAATTAAAACATAACAAATGAAAATAGAAAACCTAAACAACTGCAACTTGCATCGGCTACCCCAGGCTTTTCCTTTCATTCACAACCTTCATCTCCATTTATACAAACTTTCCCCAGTTCAATTCTACTGACAACCAAAAATACATATAAAATTAGCCAAAATTAGGGCACAAATGCTAGACCACTTGCTACAACTTACCAACTGATCCAAGACATCAAGTTGAGACAAGCACTGCCATCCATTGTATGCTGCCATTGATAGTTCATATTCCAATCCACCTCTCTTCACTCTGTCATAGAATTAAGACACCCTACCTACATATGATATAGGTTACTGTGAAGAGAGAAATACCAAACGAAAAAGAGGAAGGGTCGGATGGTGGTGGCATGGTTGATCGACAAGAGGAAGAGAATGGGCTTTAGAGTGTAAATGGAGAAAACAAGAATGGGAGGCACCAATTTCGGTTGAATTATAGAGTACACACTGCATAATACGGAGAAAGTATTGTTGGGTAATATGAGAAAAATGGGGATTTTCTGAACTAGGAATTGAAATGAGAAAATGCCGAGTCCACCTAGGTGAAATGAGGAAACAAAAAATTAGGTCTACAGTGGCCTATGCGTTAGTTTAAGGCATGATTTAGGTATGGACAATGTTCATAAGCAAGTGTTACATGTCAAGGGCATCACCATTGGCTTTTATGGCCTTGAACCCTTAGCAAAATAATGATGAGTTGGAACGATGTTAAGAACAGTATGAAAACTACGTTTCGAGACTCATGCTTATAAAGCATGCTTGGGAAGACTAATCGACCTGTATTTACCTAACAAGAAATGAAACTTTAAGGCACGTTAGCCGTCTTTACAATAGCATATCGGAAAGTTCTGACCTTCGCGACGCGTAACACCGGGAAAGGAATTTCCCGGTCTGTCACAACATCCATGGCTAATACGTCTATATCTCACTTTACTAATTAAATACAGATACAAGTTGATCACTAATTAAACATATTGAACCAACTGTAAAGTGAAACACATTTACCGTATTCGGTCTACTTAGTTAACCAACGGTGCGTTGGAAACCTAGTGTTTGCATCGATTTTCCAATATCCGATGGCACCATATATTAATATGTGATCCCTCGATCATCGTATTTCAAATTTTAAATCCAATGGAACTATATATATATATATATATATATATACACGACTCATCGGTCATCGTATTTTAACCCATGGAAATCAAGCCAACCACGGCGTCAAATAACAAATAACACTATTTATCTTTACAGAGCATTATCATAGCAATAATACCACAACAATATTAACTACCAATCTAACCGCAATGTTAACCCTCTGTCTACAGAATTAATCCTACAGCTCCTTAAACATTAGAAACCGGATTTTAACCGATACCATTTACTGTCGAACTGTAACGTTCATGACCTTCCTATTACCAATTCAAGTACACCTCGCTCAAAGGCAACAAATCAATTAATAATTCAAACTCCAGCAAGTCTGACGCTAACATGTCCACGGTGACCAAATGACTATATACGATCCTATATGAACTATGAATCCATAGGCATAGCAGCACTATCGACTAAATGTTAATTAACTAGCTATTGGACCAAATAAAAACAACAAAATTAGATTCACATTCCATTAAAAGTCACGTATACTCCGCTAGATCTGTATCATAATAAAGTCTAGCTGGGAGAGAATAAAATCCAAGCAACGTGTGTCCAAAAGCTATTGGAGAACGAGCGAGTTACAATGAGACGAAAAACAATGAAACATAGCCTTTTAAAGCATTAAATTGACAGCTGTAAAAGTTGATAAAATTTGAACCTGACAACATTAATGCATGATCGACACGTGGGTTGCGGAAAAGTAAGACACACTGCTCAAAACAGATAGCCTTGCTGCCTGATCGACACGTGGGTTGCGGGAAAGTAAGGCACACTGCTCAAAACAGATAGTTTTGTTGCTTGACCGGCACCAGGTTGCGGGAAAGTCTGACACACTAAAGAAGTAATGATGAACGTTGATACATAAGGGACACGTATCAACTTCACAAGCAGCGGAACAAAAAGGACTAAAGCATGACGATTCACTTTTAAGAACTACGTGTCAGACATGCTATGATTCAAATAGGACCGTAACATTCATCCCAATCCAAAAACAATAACTTAAATACAGGACTGCAGAAGAGCTGCGGGATAACCAGTGAGAAATTACCGAAAACAAGCAGTACGCATGCTAAGACTTGCAGGAATCATGATTAAGTTTTACGGAAATTACGAATAAGCTTTGCGGGATTATATTTCGCACTCGGGATGGATAAGAATAAATAGGTGGAAATGTAGATTGATGGGACCCATCAAATTGGCTATAAATACCAAGCTCATAAATAGGAAAATGGATTGAAAATTCTGAAGAAAAATTGGACTGAAGGCATTGAATCATAGGCAAGTGTTTAGGTATGAGACTTTGTGTAAACTTAGTTTGATTGATACTTGATTAATATGATCATGATTCATAGTATGCTTTTCTTCTTTAATGTTTAAGGATGAATAATAAAAATATAAATCTTTTACCCGTGGATGTAGACAATTAGTTTGTTGAACCACGTTAAATGTTTGAGTTTAGTTTTGATTGATTTTCGACTTTTAAAAGTTAATATAGGATGATTTTATGATATGGAATCAAACTGTTGTATGATTCAGATAATATTTGTTGTGATCCAAAGATGCCAGAATTTTGGTAATCACAATTTGGCGCTAGAAACAGGGAGGAAGAAAAGAATTTATTCTACCTGTCAAAAAAATTTCTTGAAAATCTTGAATCATGTTAGGTTGGAAAATCCTTTTCTATAAAATACCATGATTGAGAGTCATATTGAAAGCATTTTACATATGGTTTTATTCTAAGTTAATCAGTTGAGGTATCTATAAACTTTTATCTTTGTGTTCATACACATTATTTCATTATTGTATACCTCTCATACATGATAAGTTACCTACTATATTCTTTAAGTTGTTGATTTGAAAATTTAGTTCATAAATTTTTGCCGAACAATTATGTATGCTTATCAAGTTTTTAGTTTTTATGTTTAGCAAAATGGAATTTTCGAACTTGATATTAACTTGTTTGCACATGAACTTTTAAAACATGTTGTAAGTTTAATTACGGATAATAAAACCATTTAAAACACATAACTTATTATCTGAACTCTTTTAGAATATTGGCAAAGAAATCCCTACAACAACATAAGACTGAGCAAAGAAGAAATCACAACATCTCAAAGGGGATCACATAAATGGAAACAATAACACATAGAACCATGCAAGATCAAGATGTCAATATAGGAAATCAGGGGAGTCACAATAGAGGTTCGTCAAGAAAGGGAAATGATGGGAGAATCCCAAGGGCAACAACCCATGAATGATCAAGTAAACAACTCTGAAAATCAAACAACTAATAATTCATCTGAAGAAACTTCTCAAAATAACGTTGACCACATTCAACAATTAATGGAAGAAATGGAGGAGATGTGCAAGGTACAACAGACTTGTGCGGAACGAATTGCACTTTTGACCCAAGAAAACCAAATGCTCAAAGAAAAAGCCCAGCATGGTGCGGAACCATCTATAACTAGAATACAGGGGCAAAAAGTAAGCTCCAACAGACCCGCAAGAAGAAAAGAAAAAGTTAATAAAGATCAGAGAGTGATGCTTGTGGAACCCGCACGTCAGCGGAATGAACCAGACAGATTGAATTTTGATGATTCAGAAATGCAAAATAACAGATGGCGAAAATATTGTGAGGACATGGAGAAAATGCGAGAAGAAATTAAAATTTTGAAGAATAAAGAGAGTGGGCGATTAGAAGAAGTGTTAAAAGAAGCTAGAAGAACGCCGCTGGCGCCACACCTAGCGTATGCACCAATACCGCATAACTGTAGTATTCCCATCTTTGAATGCTGCGATGGGACTAAAGATCCAACAACTCAATTGAAGTATTACAATCGCATCATGACCAAGTGGGAACAAGATGATGTTGTTATGTGCAGGTATTTTCCCTCAAGCTTGAAAGGGATAGCTCTAGCATGGTATGATAACCTTTCATAAGGGTCGGTGCATTCTTACACCCAATTGACACGCAAGTTCCTAGAAACATATATGTACAATAAGCCCGCAGAGGAAAGCATGGACAAATTATATTTCCTTGCATCTTGGACAGAGGAATCTATCCGGGATTATACGGATTGATGGCAGATGATATGTCAATCAGTAGGGGATTTAATTCCAGAAGTTGCTATCAACTGTTATAAATGGGGGATAGCCAACCGAGAAAGCCAACTTTTTGTTAATATTCATGATAAAAACCCGAAAAACAAAGGAGATCTCAGAAATATTATTGAAAAATGTGCAAGATTGCAGGACATACAAAAGAAGCATCCCAGAATAATGTCTCAGCATCAGGCGAATGCCAACAGGGAATATTTTGTAGAACCGTCAACCAGCTCCGGAAAGAGGATTGCGGGAGAAACTCCTGACGTTGAATCAAAGCGAGCAAAATCTGAAGATATAAGAAAATTTATACGCCAATTTGAGGAGAAAATTTTCACAAAACTCAACACTTCTTACTCAGAAATCCTAAATGCAATAAAGAACAGACAAGATTTTCAGTGGCCATGGACAAAAGAAAAGCAGCCTCAACACACGCAGAATTCGAAGGAATAATGTGAATATCATTGCTATTGGGGCCATTCCACAAGCCGATGCAGGAATCTAAAGATGCAAGTGCAAAAGTTAATCGATGCAGGGGAACTAAAAGAATTTATTTATTTACCTGACCCTCCACCAAGACTCAATAAGGGGAAAACAGTGAACATTCCGCAAAATGATCAAACTATTAACATGATTTCCTAGTTTGAATCGGGTCAATCATCCATGAGTGCAGTTATTGATAGAAAACTGCACAAAAGGGTACGCAGTCACGGAGTCTTCAAGGTTGCGGGAAGAGTTGCTGAAGCATAGGAAGAATGGATGGTATCCCCGCTCACTTTTTCTGCGAACGAAGTTAACCTGGAGATTGAAATGCACAATGATCCGCTAGTGCTTACACTGCCTGTATCAGGTTGGAATGTAAGGAAGATTCTTATGTGTGGGGGCAGCTCTCTTAATGTACTGTTTTATGATACCTTCCAGAAGATGGGATTAAAAGATGATCAGCTTATGCCTTCTTGCTACACAATTTATGGGGTTAATGGACTAGCTTCAAAACCAAAAGGGGAAATCTTGCTTGATGTTGTGGCTGGACCAATAAGTATTCTGACAAAATTCAGCGTAGTGGAGGCTCCATCTCCATATAACGCCATCATTGGTAGACATTGGGTCCATCAATTGAAAAGAGGTAACTTCAACATACCACCAATAATTACGGTTCCCGACACCGCAAGGGGAAATGGAGATAAAAGGAGACCAGAGTGAAGCAAAATCTTGTTTCTTGCAGAAATCCGCATGAATAAAGAACGACAGCAGCAACAATGTAACAGGAAAAAAGAACGAAAGATAAAGGCTAAAGAAGAAGCCCTAAGCCAATATATGATAAAGACTGCGGGAAGTAAGGTAGAAAGTGAAACAAATGAAGGTATTTCAATAAAAGAAAACATGCAAAAAATTGATGAAGGCAGTCTTCCAGCATAGCAATTAAAGGGGCCTCCCACATTATTAGGAGCTCCCAAATCCATTTTTACATCCATTGAACAAACCAAAATTGTCAACATAGGAACAGAGGAACTCCCCAGAATGATTAAGATTGGAACATTGATGGAAACAGAAAGGGAACGTAATTTGGTCACTCTACTTAAAAACTATGTGGACATTTTCGCATGGAAGATGGAAGACATGCCAGGTATCGATCCAGGTATTGTTCAACACGAGTTGCGCATACACCCATGAACAATACCTTTTCGACAACGCATACGCAAGATAGCACCTGAATATCATTTGTCAGTTGAGAAGGAGTTGAAAAAGCTCATGGATGCAGGATTTATTCGAGAAGTGTAATATCCAACCTGGATTTCAAACATGGTAATTATACCCAAGAAGAATGGTGGAGTAAAATTTGCATAGACTTCACCAACTTAAACAAGGCATGCTCAAAAGATAGTTATCCGCTTCCCAGCATTGATCAGTTGGTGGACGCTATCGAAGGACATGAGGCTTTATCCTTTATGGATGGGCATTCAGGGTATAATCAGATTGCTCTAGATGAAGAAGATGAAGAACACACTGCGTTTTTTACTCCACATGGTTTACACTGTTATACCAGAATGCCATTTGGGATAAGAAATACAGGAGCAACTTATCAGCGACTTGTAGACGCAATTTTTAAACCATGGATAGGCCGCACACTCGAAGTTTATGTAGATGACATTCTGGTAAAAAGTAAATTTTCAAATGATCATTTACAAGATTTGAAAGAGATATTTGAAGCCTTGCGGAAATTCAGAATGAAAGTTAATCATGATAATGAATTTTTGGGGTACATAAGGAAAGTTTTTGGGGTATTTGGTTACCAAAAGAGGGATTGAAGTTGATCCGGCAAAAATTCAGGCAATTGTTGATATGCCGTTGATAGGCGCTTAATTTATACATTTTTACCGCCTAATTTATATTTGTTAGTATTTATAATTATATTAATTTTAATGTTTTATTGTTTTAATAAGTGGTTCATATGAAAATGCAAGTTACAGACAATACATGGCTAATGACCCTTCGTGTGCTTGTTGGAGTAGGTTTTGAGGTGGACTTGGTTTTGAAGCTGCAAATGTCATGAAGTAGGCCTTGGACCAAATCTGTCAGATATTGCACAGGCTACCGGAAACTATCATGAATACCAAATGATAATGGTTGAAATTTGGAAGCGAATTAGAAGGCATTGTCTGTTCTTGAGTACCTGGTAAGACATGGTTCTGAACGTGTTATAGAGAAGGTCAGGTGATGATTGAATTAAGTGTGCAGGCTTTTTAGCTGCTGTGAGCTAGATGGAGAGCTAGGGGCTATTGTAGAAAGAAGAGTAGGTAGGTAGGTAAGCGGACAACGTACGGTGGAGTGTATAGAGAGAGAGAAAGGACGTGTTTAAAAGCGTAGCAGGAAGTGATGGAGTGATGTGTGGAGTCACGTGTGGAGTGAGTAAAAGGCTAAAAGAAAAAAAAGAGGTACGGATGTCACATGGGAGAGAGGTGAAGATGGAAAAGAAGAAAGACCTAGTCTAACCTAGAGGATATTGCACATGGGAGAGAGATATGAATTGGTTGTGAATCACACACGTGATAGAGAGGAGCTAGAGGGATAGGTTGTACGGATTTGTTTTCCTTTTTGGTTTTGCTTTCCTTTTATTGGCTGACACGATTGTTATGCTGGCAAAAAAATCAAGAGAGGGAAGTTCACCACGGCTGGGACAGGACCTAGGGTTAAGAAAGAGATTATAAAAGAAGAGAGTACAGGAGCTTTTGTGGGGGGAGACAGACGAATTTCGGCAGAGAGGATTTCCTGTACAGTTCTTTTAGCTCTACAGACGGACAAGCGAAGAAGGAGAAGATTGTTTGCGGTGACGACGGTGATGGTTTAATTCTTTCTTCTCTTCTATTTATTTTTATGGGTTTTAAGAAACCCATCTCCATGTCTAGCTAATTAACTTGTAATTAGGGTTCTATGTTGAAACCACTTTTGGTACAAGACTAATTAAATTGAATTATTAAGTAATAGACCATTATGATTTGAATAGATTAGTTCCATGATTTGTTTGTTGATTTAAATCTAAATTAGTTGTCGCTTCTCCGGTTCTGTACAATACAGTAACCTATGCGTAGAATCAATAGGATAATAAATATGTTTGTCTACTTTTTAGATATTCCATGCTTTGGTTAAATCTTTAGATGGGGTATGATTTTTAGAGCCGGATATTATTTATGAACCTACAATTAGCTTCGTATTATTTTCTCGCTAACGCAATTAGATGGTGTATGCTTCAGACTAGGGCTTTTGATGCGCCATGCTTAGGGCGTCCCAGTGATATTTGCGACTCTAATACATATAATAGGTGATGTCGATAGAACGAAAAATAAATTAATATTCATGAGTTATGTTTCATTTCAGTTATTAAATAGAAATAGTGGTGGATACTGAAAAACCCTGGTTACCGACTCTCCCATTAGATTTATTTTTATTAGTTTAGTCCGTTTTATTATTTTATTATTTTATCTAAAAATCCAAAAATATTGTTTCTGGTTAGGTTATTAGAGATATTAATTGCAGTATTTCCCCGCTCTCTGTGGGTTCGACCCGTACTTGTCGTTGTCTACCAGTTAGACGCCGTGCGATTGCGGTTATTTAAATTGGGTAATTCCAAATCACATCAATTTTTGGCGCCGTTGCCGGGGAGCGGTTGTGGAATATTATAATTAGTTTTTTTGATTTTCTAATCGTAGTTTAGGTTTTTATATTATTTTGTACATTTTTTTTTTTTTAGGATTTTAGTTCTATTTGACTCGTTCTATGTTGTAGTATCTCTTTTCAGGTACTTTTTCGAGGATGATGACTCTTTCTGAGGAGACGTCATCTAAGATGACACTTCGGGAATATAAGGATTGGTCAAGGCAGAAGGAAGCTCTTGCCTCATCTGAGAAGACGATGGGAGAAGTAATATATGGGCCAGGATATAAGGAAATTTGTGCTTATAATCGTCTCAGGTATGGAACTTGGCATCCACATCGTTCCGTCATAGGTGGATATTCAGCTGAGTATCAACCCCAGTACCATGAGGTTGATTTTCCGAGGAAGCAGAATCTTTTGGATTGTCTGAATATTTCGCCAGAAACGAAAAAAATGACACTGGGGGAAGTATTAAGACGACCACGGCATAATGAAGTGCTTGCTTCACCTGAGGTAAGTGACGAATTGCCTCTAATGATAGATGACCCTGTGGATGATAGTGTAAATGATTTGCCTAATTCTATAGATGAATCTATCTCACAAGATCATTCACCCGACTTAGAGGTTGTTTCTAGACCCCTAGACTTCCAAAAGTTGCCTAATTTAGGATTAGAATTGGGTGCTTCTCAAGTTTTATTGGATCACTTTGCATTCAAATATCCAGAGGACTTGCCTATTCCTGACACCATGCACGAACCAGTTGATATTTCCCCAATCCCTATGTTTTCCCATATTATGTTCTTTACGAACTTCCGAGTGTCGTGAAAACTAAGTTTGGGGGTAATCACTTCTTTTTGATAGTTTCAGTGTCACCGTGTCACAATAATATAATTGTGAAGCTATCATTTGCAAATATTGTATTTTGGGTTGATCCCCAAATTTTCAGGTTATTAGTGTATGGGGATTCTTTCTGTATATATCCAGTAGGTAGATTATTAGTTTCTTGTTTTTATTTTCTTTTAGTCTTTTTCTTTATTTTTATTTTTAGTGTTCTTTGTTATTACTATCGTTTGATGTGTATTATAGAGAATACTGCTTTTCTTGCGTCAATCAGGTGAGACATTCCAATCCCTTCTCTTTAATTTACATTTGTTTCTCTTATTTATATTTATTGCAGACCATTCTAGGTTGAACAGTTTGAAACATTGAGGACAATGTTAAATTTAGGTTTGGGGGTAGAGTTCCAGAAAATTGATGCCAATAAAAAAAAAAACTTCGAAATTTAGAAACATGTGAATTATTCAGGATGACACTAACCATTCTAGGTAGATGGAAATATAACTCTTATTTATAGGAATTTTGGTGTGCCCAGCTAAATGGTCTATTCATATCTGAATGCACTCAGGTGTTAGAAATAACATGATAATTATTGAACAAGCATATCTCAGAATCATCATAATCATATCACTTTCTATTTTTATTTTTGTAATTTTATGTTTCTTTAAGTGATTTGGTGGGGCCCAGTATCAAATTGTTATCGCCGTCAGGATGAAATAGATTGTTGAGTTCAAGCTCATTTTTAATTCTTATTTAAAAAAAAAATGAATGAAAAATTGACACTTTGATGGCAATATATGTGTTTTCCCTGTCTCCGTCGCCTAAGCAAGCGTGGAATGCAGGATCCATGGGAACTATCATGTAATCTGCTGAAAAGGAACATGCACTTAGATTCAAAAGATCTAATCATGTAGTCACAAAAAAAAAGAAAAAAAAATGTATATAAATAATAATCATAAAAATAGGATTCATCCTGGCACTGACCTTCAGACAGATATGGGAAACACCTTTCACCTTAGTCAACATATGCACCATTCATTACTTTTATTTTCATTTTCTATTCTATCCCTGTGTTTGAATTTGATTTGATTCCGAGCAATGTGAATTTTTATACAGTTTTGGATGTTCAATGATTATTTGAGTAGAGTTGCATTTTTATATGAATTTTAGTACGCTGAGTGTAAACTCCAATTGGATTCATACAGGGTAATAATTCTTATAGTCGCAGAATTTAGTATGCCAACTAAATAGCTTGTTTACTGTCTATCCTAAATCGTTCACAGGTAGTTAAAATTTGGAGTACAGGTTTTGTGGGTAAACCTCTTGTAAACCCTCACGAGACTATAACTCGTCCGCTAAGGCCACTTAGGAGTTTAAAGGCTTATTACATATGCTAAATGTAGTCGCGATTCCTGCGAAAGTGAGTTAGGATTTTTAAATTAGTTTTGCTTGAGGACTAGTAAAATATAGGTTTGGGGGTATTTGATAGGCGCTTAATTTATATATTTTTACCGCCTAATTTATATTTGTTAGTATTTATAATTATATTAATTTTTAATGTTTTATTGTTTTAATAAGTGGTTCATATGAAAATGCAAGTTACAGACAATACATGGCTAATGACCCTTCGTGTGCTTGTTGGAGTAGGTTTTGAGGTGGACTTGGTTTTGAAGCTGCACATGTCATGAAGTAGGCCTTGGACCAAATCTGTCAGTATATTACATCAGTAAAACTCTTAACCTTGCATGAAGAAACTACACCAAAATTGAACAATTAATTTTAGCCCTGGTTTTTGCTACTCGGAAATTACGCACGTATTTTCTGACACATTATGTGCGGGTGCCAAGCAAAGCTCCGTTAGAATCTATGCTGAAGAATGTTGGAAAAGTGGGAAGAATAGAAAAGTGGAATGCACAACTGGAACAGTTCCACATCTTATTTGAAATACAAACTGCGCAAAAATCGCAAGTCCTAGCAGATTTCCTTGCGGACTTACCAATAGATGATGATTTTGAAATCCAAGGGCTGCCTGGAATAGAAGACGATGATTCACAAGATATTTTAAGCTCTGTAAATTCCCGCATATGGGAAGTATTTGTCGATGAAGCGCGAAATAAAGAAGGTGCGGGAATTGGAATTGTGATTAGACCTCGTACGGGAGATCGAATGGTACATGCATTTCGTCTTGAGTTTGGTGAGCTGATGTGATAAAATATAGTGGTAAAAAGAGGTTCGATTCTCAGACTTGTGAAGATTTAATTTCAGACCTAATTTTAATTAAAGAAAATAAAATAGATTAAAATAAAGATGACTTTTAAAAATATGGGGAAGAACTAGGATTCAGGATTCCACTTTTAACCAATAAATCAAGTGATAGTAATTTTAATCATGCAATTAAAACATTTTATTTTGATTCTAAAGCATTGCAAAAATAGATTTTCAAAACAACAATTGTATAACACAAGCATGGAGCATCTAGGGACCTAATCCGAGGCATGCACCATCTAACGGAATCACAATTGCTTAATAAAAATCTTTTAAATCAATTTTCAATCAAGGCAATTAATCATAAATAAATTGCATAAATAAATTAATTAAATACATACCACTTAATTATTAGAGAAAAAACTTCCTCTGTCGTCCCAGTGATGGTGATTAGCTCATTGTAGAGAAAATATGCTCAAAACAATCTTTCATTGCTCAAAAAGTGTTTACAATGGCTTAATAGAAATAACACAGCCGATTTAATACGCTTATAAGCGTTACAGTGAGGTGGTTCAGCGTGTTACTGGAGCAAAACAAGGTACAGGAAAGAAGGACAGATAATATGTGTAGCTGATGAAGACAATTGTTGAAGCAGCTGAAAAATAGCGACAGTTCCAGCGATAATGAACGACAGTTCGCTGGAGCTGTTTGTTCTTCACCTTCTTCTTCACGTGAGCAGCAGCAGAAAAATGGTGTTGTCTGTATACTTTTTCCGGTGGTTCTGTCCCTTGATTTTCTTGGTTTCTCTTGGTATTTATATCCTTTTCTAACCCTAGGGATCTTCCTTAATTGATAAGGACTCAAAGAAGAGTCCCAATCCAACTTGAATTCATCCTTGAACATGTCACAGCGTGATATTTTTCTTCTCGGGCTACAACTCGGATTTGAAGCAGTTTTTTCGGCTTTAATCTCTGTTTCTTCACGTGTTTAATCTTATTTTAATCTCTACTTGCTTTTCGGTCAAATTAAAAGTCCAAAAATCCCAAGAATCACGTAAAACATGTTCACAGCAATCTTCTCTTCGTGAAGCGAAATTTCCCGCCATTTTCGGTTTCAAAATTCAAAGAAGGGGTACCCCCAATCCAAAATGTGGGTGCCTTTATCACTTTTCCCGAGTGCCTTTAACACTTTTCGAGCCAATTTTTCCGCAAATGTTTATTTCTCAAAAATACCTACAAAGACATAAAAAGACATAAAAAGTGTAAAATCGAGTACTATCGAAGCAGATATTCGGGCGCAATATAGACACAAAAATGTACCTATCATGAGCATACAAATAATATAGTGAAATATGAGGCTGTGGTTCATGCTTTTCGACTTATCATTGAATTGGGAATTTGTGATGTGCGGCTCACAACTGATTCACAATTGATAATTCGGCAAGTTTAGTTGAAATATCAAGCGCTTGATGAAGATCTGATAGAATATAAAAATCTTGTGCAAAAATTGGCGCAACTATAACCTTTCAATATTTGTCCAGAGATAAGAATCGTCATGCTGATGCACTAGAATTTATTTCTTCAATGATAAATGATCAAAACACTACAGTAGTCAATATTGGGCGCATTTATGAGCCGTCAATTAAGTTGTGGGCAGTTGAAAACATGGAAGAAGAAGTTGAGGAACAAATTGAAGATGCAGCTGACAAAGATGATACAGATTTTCCATAAAAATCAGAAAATGAATTATCCAGAGAAGATTGGAGGGTTTCAATACACCAATACTTGCAGGATGGGATTTTGCCCTCAAACACTAAAGAGGCAAGAAAGGTGCAATCGTAATCTGTGAATTATCAGTTGCGGGATAAAATTCTATGCTGCAAATCTTTCTTGGGACCTTGCTTCGATGTTTATCACAAGAAGAAAGGCAGTAAATTTTCAAAGATATACATTATGGAGATGCGGGAAATCATAGTAGAAGACGATCACTTGCATTAAAAGCTAAAACGCAAGGATATTACTGGCCATTTATGCATAAAGATGTGGAAAATATGGTAAAAAATATGTGAAGAATGTCAGCTTATGCAAAAAGAATAAAAGCACCCGCAACAAAACTTAATTCCATAATCAGTCCCTGGCCATTTGTAAAATGGGGGATAGACATTGTTGGGTTATTAGTGGAAGACACTCAAAAAAAAAATATTTAATTGTAGCTACAGATTATTTCACTAAATGGGTTGAGGCCAAAGCTCTTCCACATATCAGAGATACAAATGTTTTCAAATTTTTGTTTGAGAATATAATATGTAGGTTTGGGATCCCGGTAGCCATAGTTTCGGATAATGGACAACAATTACAAGAGAAAATATTGACATGCTTTTTGAAGCATTTAATATTCAAAAGAATAAGTCTACTCCAATCTATCCACAAAGTAATGGGCAAGCTGAAGCAACAAATAAAACAATTGACATGAATTTAAAGAAAACTCTAGATGGCCATCATAAGCGATGGTGTGAACAGCTTCATAATACATTATGGGCATATCGCACAACAAAAAGGGAGTCCAATGGAGAGTCACCATTTCTTCTCACATATGGAGCAGAAGCAGTTATTCCAACGGAAGTTATTATACCCACAACAAGAACAAAAGCATAGGAGAAGAACTTGAATTCAGATTTAATGCTTGAAAAGTTGGATGACTTAGAAGAAAGAAGAGAGGTTACACTTCAAATAATGGAAAATTATCAAAGAAGATTGACGAAAGAATATAATAAAAAAGTGAAATTGTGGAACTTTGTGGAAGGACAATACTTTCTACGGCAAATCCTGGAATACCAAAAGGATAAAAGAGCAAGAAATTGCACATACATGGAGAGGACCTTATATTATACAAGATATTGCGGGACAAGGATCATACCATCTGCGGAATATGGATGGGGAAATTCTACAACATCCTTGGAACGCACAACATCTCAAACCATATTATCCATGACCAGCAATGCAATTCTACAATAGTTTGCCCTCATGAAAGGTAAAGCAGATTAAATGCAATCTCTTTAGAAAGTCCAAATGAATATCTATGATTGTTGGATTTTTTGCTACAGAGATGCCTAACATGACATTAACTATTGTATCAGGTACTCTCCACTTTAGGAAGTGCTTACAACTAGCAATGCAATTATACAACAACTCGGCTTCATACTAGGTAAAGAAGCAGAATGTAATCTCTCTAGAAAGTCCATGTAAATGTTTATGAGTGTATGACTATTGGGTCTTTCGCTACAGAGATGCCTAACATGACATTAATTATTGTATCACTCTCCGTTCTAGGAGACACACTAGGGACCGCATCTTAATTTCCTCCTGGCCAGAGAGAAGTTAGATATGCGCTTCAACCCTCAATGTAACTCAAGGTACAAAATTTCCTTGCGGTTAATAAATTTACACTCATATAATGAACTAACAATTAATATATGTATTCTTGAATTGTTTTGCAGGAATAAATATACAAAACAAAATAAAAGTGCAAATATAATTTGGAAGTAAAAAAAGATAAAGCAACGTAAAAGAAAGCTAAGGAGCGGGAACATCATCTTTAAAAGGAGGATTATTCGGGACATATTTGTGCTTGTAAATTTTAGGAAATCCATCAGCTTGTACATGGTCAAGAGTATTGTTGACTGCTTTTGCAATTAAAACTCGAGTTTCGGCTCTTAACCATGAAATATAAGCTTTCTCTTTTCAATTTCCATGTTGTACTGATTTACTTCGGTTTCGTAATTTTGGACTTTTGTTTTCCAAAATTTTATCTTCCCTCTCTCAGTAGATAAGTCCCGGGCAAGGCTTTCATTCTTCGCAGCTTCATGTTTTAAGTTATCTTCAGCACCTTTAATTTTAGAAGATAAAAGCTCAAGTTGAGAGAGCGCTTCACTGGCCTTGGTAAAAGCAAGCTCTAACTGAGTTTGCGTTTCATTAACTTTGATAGAAACTAGCTTCAGCTGTTTATTGAGTTTTTCTATCCTAGTATTTTCCACACCAAGCTCTCCCTCAGCCTTAACAGCTCTTGCGGATGCATCCTTACACTTTTCTTAAAAACCTAAAATAAAAGTAACGGGTTAATCAATGCGGGA
>JAJJMC010013841.1:6953640-6988023 GCA_023531435.1 Papaver californicum
TTTTTTTTTTGAATAAATTTAGTTTTTTAAATAGAGGTTATGGAGGAGAAGATAAGGAAAAGGGTAATAGATTTGATTTATATATATAAAAAAATAGTTAGGTTTAATTTAGGTAGAAGTTAGGTTAAATTTAATTTAGCTGGAAAAATAAAAGAATAACTTAGATATTTACTACCCACTAAAACACCCCCTAACCCACTACCTAAATATTTTGAAGTTTTTTGCAGTCCAGGGGGAAAATCATGCGTCCCCAATAATAGGTTTCAAACTAAAATTTCTAAAAAATTAATACTAAATATTGTTGAACCAGAAACATAGATGGGCTATAGCCTAGGTTAGCCCCTCACTAGACCCATCCTTGATCCACCTGCAGTGCAAAGTATTTTATTTATTTATTTATTATACGAAAAAGGAACTGTTTAAACAATTACTCAATTGGTGTTCCCAAAGAAGTTTACAAATTGTATTGTTTGAAATAAATTCATCAAGTTTGGACCCTTCCAATTTAAATTCCCTATATTGTTGTTATTGGCAACTAAATTTGTCAATTTAAGAGTCATTAAGTTTTATTCTTGTTGAACTTTAACCAGATTACCCAGAAGAAAAACAATCTTCAAAATGACCATCATTCATTTGATGGTAACCCAGGTTGAATCTGTCTTGAACTTCCTTCTGATAGACTTCCTTAATTTTCCCTAGAGTTACGTCATCTTCAACATAAAAATCTATGTTATCTCTCTGCAACTTTTTATCCCATCCGACTGCTAAATATACTCATTTTTTTGCACGGTTTCCACTACATCCATATTCTGTGAAGCTCTTTGCTCCCACACAGTTTTCTGAAAAAGACATAAAAATTAATGAGAGCAAAGTTAGTGAAAGAATTAAAAAAGAGGATTGGCATTGCATTCCATGTTATATAGATAATCCATGGAGCTTATTCTAGTGGTTATGCCAAATTTCGCCTTATGATGGTTGGTGATCCTTTCCCTATTATCCTGAGTATTCCTTTGGTAGCATAGATTGTTGAGGATATAAGTTGGGTTATGCATGACTCTATCAAAGGAACATATATGTTGTATGATGTTATTGGAAGTTATTGCAACAGAAGGATGGATTCTCCTGAAAACCAAATCACACATGGATTTCCAGATAAACCAGCAAGAAGTAACATAAACAGGGACCCAGCTTATGAGAGAATTCATTTGAGTGAACCAGGTGTTGAGCCAATCCTGAAAAAAAACTAGCCCCCAGAAAATATGATGATCCTCACCAAAAGTTGGACCCTCAGAAAAAACATACGTACGAAACATGAGGATATATGATATGTCTTCAGCAACACTTGTGCACAGATTGCAGATAGAATAAATATAGTTGAGGATGCTAGCAATCTTGGCATTGGTGGGGAGAATACCATGAGCATATTTTCATATGAATATTTGGATGGAGGGATCAAGCTTCCATATAGCTTTCCAAACCATACTAGATGTCAATACTTGTCTTTAATTTTCTTGTTGTACAAAGATTTAACAGAGAAATCCCCCTTTGTCATTCAGACTATATATGATAGTATCCTCTTCATGAAGATTGCAAAGTGTAGCATGGATATTTGCTTGATCTTCTGGAACAACCAAAGAGCCAAAGTGGCAGAGTTCCATTATCCTATTTTGTTGAGCAACATGATTAATTGTAATCAAATCAGATGGACAATGCATGTGTTTTTGAAGGATAATATCCTTGTTGGATATCCTTTTATCCCCTCATGTTTGAATTTTATGACCATTTTCCACTTTCCATGTGTGATATTTTGAATATTTTCCACCCTTTCAAGAATACCTTTTCGGATCCAAGCATCAGTTCCTTTTGGCTGAGTGTCCATTCTGATGACTTCCAAACCTTCATAGTGTTTAGATTTAATGATATATGATATCAAAGTATTAGGTTCCTGAATGAGTCTCCAACCAATTTTAGTAATCATAGCATTGGTGAAGATTTCCATATTTTTAAAACCAATACCTCCTGACTCTTTTGGTTTACACATAGAGTCCCAGGAAATGTAGTAAAGACATTTTGGTTTCTTTGGATCCTTGCTCCATATTTTCTTAAAAAAAAATTTTGTTCAGATCTTTGTAGGTTTTCTTAGGAAGTTTAAAATAATTCATCTGGTAGTTGCTTAAAACAGAAGTAACATCAGCTATCATAGTGGCTCTGCCAGCTGGTGAGAGAGTTTTCCTTTTGCAACTAGCTAATATTATCTTGGGTTTATTAATGCAAGGTTGAAAAGCTTGACTTTTACTTTTGTTAGTAAATAGGGGATAACTCATATACTTATATTTGGTATCAATCATTTGAACCCTCATGAATGAGCTTATAATGTTAGCAATAAAATGGGCAATATTCTTATTAAAGAAGATTCCATACTTGGAGAAGTTTATTATTTGGGCAGAAGAAGAGCTGAATGGATTGATGACTTCCACCATATTTTTACATTCCTCTATACTGGTTTCGTAGAAGACCATGCAGTCATCAACAAACATCAGATCACTTATAAGATGAGCTTCGACGCTGATTTAAGAAACCTAAATTAAACCCGGATGTTCAGCATTCATAAGGTTCCTTGATAGATCTTCCATGCAAAACAAAGAAGGAGATATGGATTCCTTTGTCTTATGCCTCTATAAGGATTGAAAATTTTACCAGGAACTCCATTGAAACGCACAATAGGTTGGTGGTAGATTTTCCAAATCCAAAAAATAGACGAAATTCTGGGATAATTGATGAATAAGATTGCACCACTTTTTACTGAACCCCATACTGGCAATTATAGCTACAAGAGAATTCCATCCAACCCTATCAAAATCATTTTCCATGTTTATTTTTATTCTCATAACATAATTTCCTCTTTTCTTACCTCCTTTAGTGTTCATATAATGATTAAGTTTATTAGCTATGGTCACGTTATCAAAAATTTGTCTACTATGAATGAAAGCAGATTGAAAGCGGAAAATGAGTTTTGGAAGAAGAGGTTTTAGTCTGTGGGCAAGTAGTTTGGATATGATTTTGTAGGTGGTATTACACATGGAAATAGGTTTATAATGAGAAGAGGATGAGGGTGGATCAATTATGGGTATGAGTGATTTTTTTTTTTAAAACATGAATTTTATTAAACACGTGGGTATGTGGTACCCATGGAGTCATTTACAACAATCTGAATAAAAAAGGTTGGGATTGTCTGGTCCCAGATCTTTGTTGACAAATTGCTCGTCTGACTGCCATCAACAACATGGTTGGCGAGTCCATCAACTGCTTGATTTCCTTCCTTATAATTATTCCGAATAATGCAATGAGGTATTTTTTGTATTCTTAGTTTTATCTCCCCGATCATACCTGAGATATACCAGGATGGTTCCATAGAGAAGGTTATGAATCTTAGGTGGTTTTTTGAATCAGTCTTGAAGATGATTTTTGGCCATTGCCTTTCTGTCGCGGTTGTGGAAGCCAATAGCATGGCCCAAGTTTCAGCTAATAAGGCAATTATGATTCCAAGTGGTTGTGTAAGTGCCATAACTACTCTTGTCTTCGGGTTTCTGCATATAAATCCCCCTCCTGCCGTTCCAGGGTGTCCTCTGACAGCTTCATCATTTTTGATCATAATCCAATCCAGACTGGGGTCGGTCCATCCAACTGAAATGATAGTTTTTCTTCTTACAATGCTTATTGGGTTAGAGATCGGTACATCACCAAATATTACAAGAGGCAGAAGTCTTTTTCCCAAGAATACACTTGTTGTTGTTTGAGCGTTCTAGATACAATACCCTCTGAAGTGGCTTAGTTATGACGGCATATGTTCTTATTTCTTGCTAGAAAGAAAGACCATAGAAGAAAACAATAGAAGGTTATGGTTGGGGTTGGCTCCGATTGATGTAATAATTTAGGGATAGTTGGATGGGGGGCTATGGAATTAGGATGGTTATTGTTGGGAGGAGGGGGGGGGGGGGTGTTCGAGAGGCGAGTAAAAAGGATGTTCCAAGCTGAGGTTGTTGTTGGCAAATGGATGAGTAAATGATCTGTCGACTCTGGTGCATTGTTGCATTGGGAATTGGAGTTGGTGATTTGGATGCGATGTAGGATGGAAAAGGTTGATTGTTTTCCACAAGAAAGACTGTATTTTGGGTGGACAAGGTAATATACACAGGAATTTGGATATTTGGAGGGGGTTTTATGTAGGTTGTATAATTTCTTGAATTATGCATTTGTATTCTGAGGCAGTAGTATACTTTCCAGTTTTTGGGTGTGGCTAGATAATCCTATCTTGGGGAGCGTCAAGGGGAAGTTGGATATTTATAAATTTTTGGGTTACGATTGGTGGTAGGTTGTTTAATTTATCATTTATCTAGTTATGAATAACTGGATCAATGATTCTGCTACTGTTTGAAGAGGTTAGCACTAGGCTCAGTCTAGGTTTGGAAAACACAAAATCCAATTAGCTTGGATATGGGTTTTTAAGCCATTTCCATTTCCAATTCGATAGAGAATAAGATTTTGTAAGGTGGGTACGAGGGATGTTAATTGTCTCCATTGTGCACCACAAGAAGAGGGGTTGGTGGTGGGGCTATGGAAAATTGGTTGCTTTTAAGGTATTTTGGGTGACACAGGCTGGGCCAAATGGATTCAGGATGATTATGCAGATTTCATACTCTTTTCATAAGCAGGGCTTTGTTATGTATACTACTTCCTCTTATTCCTAGTCCTCCCTCAGAGATTTTCTTTGATAGTTTATCCCATCCTAGGGGGTGGAGCTTTTATACTGATGAATCATGCCCCAGGAGAAATTTATGGTGATACGATCTATCTGGTTATGCACATGGGAGGGGAGGAGTTGTGTTTTCATAAGATGGTTAGAGGTGGGGGTTAAGGAATTTTTAATGAGGACTAACCTTCCCTCCGGCGTCAGGCATTTTGTCATCCATCATTTCGTTTTTATGAATAGTCTTTGGAATAAAGGCTCGAAGATGTGCCAAGCAGATCTTCCTTGCTTAAATTGGACTTGTAGATATGTAGGGAGTTTGAAGTGGTTGACATTTCGAAGAGTTAATGAATATTTTCCACCATATGTGGGTTCAGTCTCAGATGATGAATAAATGTGGATTTGGAAGCATTAATTACATGACCCGCTTAAGAGCTGTATGACCGGAACAAATTATTGAGATGATTATTATTTTCTGCGGAAGCCTTGAAAATGATGATGAGGTCGTCCGCATACATAAGATGTAGAATTAAGGGCTCTTTTTGGGAAATATGTAGACCTTCTATAAGTGTTTTGTTTTCCAAGTTTCCCAAGTCTGTGGATAAAATTTTCGTACAAATTATAGAGATACAAGAGGAAAGTGTGTCTCTTTTCCTTATTCCTCTTGTTGGTGTGTTATATCCGTGTGGGGTACCGTTAATGTTTACTGAATATGTGACTGTTGTGTCAGAAAGCATTATATAGTCTATGAAGGTTGTTGGGAATCCTAATTTTACGAAGTCCGTCCTAATGAATCCCTAATCTAAACTATCTTAAGCCTTTCTAGATATCTAATTTTAGAGCTATTTTCGGATATTTGGTTAGGTTTGGGGATTCGATGTAGTAGAATAGCTCTCCAGTGGTGACTACATTATCGTGAATTGATCTTTGTAGTACAAAGGCACTTTGATAGGGGCTTATCAGAAATAGGATAAGTGACCAAATTCAGTTGACTAGGATTTTAGCAATGATTTTATAAGTGACATTGCAAAGTCCTATAGGTCATAATTATGATGGTTTTGATGGATGATCAATTTTGGGGATTAGGTAAGGTTTGTGTGATTCATGAGTAGATAAATATTAAGCGAGTTAAAAGATTGCGGACATAATTATTAACTGAGCATGAGTGGTTTCCCAGAAGGTTTTGAAAAACTTACCGGTGTAACCATCCGGGTCGGACGCCCGGTTAGAATCTATAACGGATGTTTAATTTCCGCAGGGGTTACCTCCTCTGCAAGAAGTGCAGATTATCTGTAAGATAATTTGGGAGTGATTGTTGCAAAAAGAATATCATCTATTGTTGTGAAATTTGTTGTATATTGTTCGATGAAATGGTCCAGAATGAGGTGTATAACCTGATCCTTGTTGGTGACCCAATTATTTTGAGGGTCCTGTAAATAGTGAATATTGTTGTAACCTCGGTGAGTAGATGCTTTTGTATGGAAGAAAGTTGTGTTATTGTCGCCTGACTGGAGCCATTAAATTCTCAATCTTTTATGCCAATAGGTTGAATGGCATTGGAGCAGAGTCGCGTGGTAACTTCTAAGTTATTTTTTTTCGTAATAACCAGAAATTCAGCTAATTTCCTTGGCTATTAGTACAATGATGCTGCGCTAGCTTAATCTGAGAGGTTGAGTTTTTGATCATTCTATGGAGGTGACCAAACGTTTCCCTATTCCACTCGGTAAGAGTTTGACTTGTCGTGATGATTTTTAGTTGTAGGTCTAAAGATGGTTCCGTGTCATTTTGATGAGTCCATGCCATGTCCACCACCTGCCTTAATTGTGGATGAGTAGGCGTAAATGTTTAAATTTATAATTTTTTGTTCCCCTCCAGTTGATTTTTTTTGTTTGCAACAAGATTGGGGCATGATCAGAAACTATCATTGGGAGATGTGTGACGAATGCATGTGTGTTAGCTATTCTCCAGTGTTGGGTGACTAAAAATCTATCCATACGCTACATTATATTATCTTTCCCAAGTTGGTTATTTTTCCATGTGAATAGTTCTCCTCGGAATCCCATATCAATAAACATCATTTGGTCGATCATTGAGAGGAAGTGATGATACTGCACGTACATTACTGTTCTTTCTCCTATTTTCCTCTTCGTCAAGTTGATATTTTATGTCATTAAAATCTCCCAGGAGTACCATGGAGTGGTGGGGATGATGTTGGTAAAAATTATTGGAAATTCTTGCCAGAAATCATTCCTCGTAGCAGGATGTGGTGGGCCATAAATTCCCGCGCACATCCATGGGTGTCCAAATGAGGGTGGGGTAATCATAGCATGGATGTATCTTTGGGAGTGTGTTAAGATTTGTACATTTAGGTTGTTGTTCCATAACAAGCACAATCAGCGTCTTCCAATTTGGGAACCGTAAAATGATGATGGAAATGTAGAAATTGTTTGATATAATTCATATGGTTTTCACTGGCTTTTGAGAAAAATAAAATATACGGCTTGTGTGATGAAACCAAACCTCGTAGATGTTGTATGATAATTGGTTGGTTGATTCCTTGACAATTACATGCTAATATGTTCGTTGTTGAGGATCTTGTTGGATGTTCAATAGAATAAATGATAAATAGTTGTGACTTTGATTTGGCCACTACGCTTGGAATTGAAGAAATAAGGTAGCAGCTGAACCTAAGAATGGAGAAAAAAAGAAAAAATTTATATGGTATTGTATGTTCAAATGTTGTTGTGTTGAATAAGAAAAATTGTTTTTCCTGCGCGTCTTAGATAATTTTTGTTGATGTGTTGAGTATGAAAATTGTTGTTTCTGCGCGTCTCAAGTGGCTTCTCTGAATCACAATATAGCAAGTAATAAAGAATTTAAATTAAATTGAGTGAGAACAATATTGTTTTCTTCAAAAATCACTTTGAACACTGTTGTGTGGAGGATGAGAACTATTGTTTCTGCGCGTCTCAAGTGATTTCTAAGAATTACAATATAGTAAGTACACAAAACTTGAACTAAAACGCAAGAGTTACTGCATAATAAGATTATAAAGCTACTATATTTTTTTAAGCTAAGTTAAATACAAGTTTACAAGAAAACCGAATAAAAGATTGCTGAAATAAAATACTATTGAAACTCTAGGACTTAAAGTGTAAGGTAAAACAGAAACTATGAAAATAAAATAAAAAGACTAACAACTGAAATGATACAAATGCCCTAAGAAATCAGAAGTAATTAAAATGGTGGATTATCCACCGGCCCATAAATGACCGCCAAACAACTAAAGTCTATTAAATTTAATTTGTGGTACTTAACTTTAAGTGTTGCAGTTGAAGTTCATTCAAGTGGATCACGATCAGGCGCGGAACCCTGGTCGATTTGTTGTTGCTGTGGTTGTTTTGTTTTCTATTAGATTATTGTCGAGCATGAAATCCCAAGGAGGATCAGGTGGTGGTATGATTTCTGAGGCTGGAGGAACAAAAATATACCTAAGCAATCCTTCTTGACATGGTTTATACAAATGAAGTTGACTGTGATATGGTTCATGTGGATTACTGCATAGATATCAAAATTGAATAGAGATGTTGTTGTTCCATTATCATGAAGATTGGGTGTATAGGTTGTGGGTTGAGGCCAGAAACTGCTTCAAGAAAAAAAAATCTAGTGTGATCTTTCCTAGATAGCATACCATTTTCCTCTTAACCGGTTTAGTAAAGGCCAATACTCAATTTAAGAAGCCAAAGAGTGGCTAAAGGAGTGCTCTTCAGCCATAAACTCTTCTTACCCCTTAACACAGAACATGGACCAAATCGAAATACATATCCAAAAGCAAACTCAAACCCATTTTATAATGAAGAAAACTTAATGAAACCTCCGAAGAAACATCTGTGCACAAAGAGCATAACAAAGGAAATCATCAAAGCTGAATTAATAAAGAACTAAAGAGGAAGCCACCAACAAGATAAAACCATCATAATACTTGAGATATAGGAAAATGGTTTGGTGGTAAAGGAAAGGATTAAATAAACGGTCTTCCACTTACCAGGTTCATGGAGTTTTCATGGGTTTGAGTTATCTACACAACCTCACCAGGTTAAAAACACAAAGGTAAGTTTAAGAAAATGTTTTTAGGTATTGAGGATTAAAATAAAAGCCTTAAATTGAGATTGATTCACAAACATTGGAAGGGGATGAAATTGAGAAGAGTTTACATAAATTTGAGTTAAATAACTATGAATGAAGATTGCAGATGGGTTATAGCAGTAAAATTGATGATTATTTATATATTTTTTTGATTCTGAAATTGGGTAAGAGGGTAATAGTTGTTGCAAACAGGTCAGAATTATGTTAAGGTTTGAATTAAGGTGCAAAAAGAAAAGAAAGGGTGGATCGGTGGTTAAGCAGGGCCATTAGACAAACACAAATAGAGAAGAATCAACCAAGAGGAAGTAATTGCATTACCTTGCAGTATGATAAATTGATAAAAGTTTTGTGCCTCAACGGTGGAATGTAGACAAGCAATAAAATAAATCAGCAGGTACTTGGTGATGAATCCGATCAGTCCATGGAGAAGTTGGAGCAGCAACAATGAAGCCATAACAACAAATCGATAAAATAAATAAGGATCTGTAGATGATAGGTTTCTGACAAGGGCATGAACTGTAAAGTTACCTTGCATGGCTGCCAAAATATAATAAGCGAATTTCTGACCCGACATCAGAATTATGAATACATACTGCTATATTACATTCCGCAAGAGAATTGAGAATGCATATTCAGCTCGTGGCTAAATTAACCCTATAACTATTTTATATATGTATGCGCCTCCAAAATTTCAGGACTTTTTACCAGGCTAAATCCTCGTTATTTCATGTGTGCCCATACAAGCTATCTGTATTATTCAAAACACGCTGATTGTACAAGGTTGCGAACATTCAGAATGAATGCTATGTCATTCCTGAATAAAAACGCTAATTAGATGCTTACCATCTAATTGCAAGTCACATCAAATATTATCTCAAGTTGTAAACTTCCACATCTGCATCTTTTGAATATGTATAGTATGCACTGCACAAAAGTTAAGCATAAATGCTAAAAATTAAATCTCATGCGACTGAGAAATCTCAAATAGGCCAAAGTCATGGCCACGATATTAGAAAATGTCAGTGCTAACGACACATAGTTAATGGTCTTGGCACCAGCACGTGCCAGCCCTAGTAAGCCATTAGCCACGCTCCTCGCACGAATGAGTCAAGCCAATAAGCCAACAAGCACTAGTAGAAGTGCTAACAAAAGTGCTAGCAACGCTAATCTCAGCGCTAGCCTTATTCCTGCGCTACGCTAGCGCCGCTCTATATCCCTGTTGTTGTCGTGCCATTCTCCTCCGCTCACGCTAGTGCCATTCTTTGCTTGCTTGTGCCGTGTCATTCTTCGTTGCTAGCGCCATCACCAAGGCCATGACACTTGTGCTAGCAACGCCTTGATCGAGCCAATAGTACTTATATATGCGCCAATGTTGCTAAGCACAAATTGCATACTACAAACATGCCAAAAATGTGCTATGCTAATCTTACTAATAACATTGTCTTATAAAAAACTCACGATTTTGAGTCCATGACTCTACTAACTCTTACGAGAGATCAAATCATATTACATAGGGGGATTATTCATGGGGTTTTGGTATGGTGTTTACAACAGCATGCGGCGTGGCAACACCCCATGACAAGGAGGTTATAAAGTAGTGGTGAAGGTTGAAGTGGTTGAAGAGGTGATGGAGTAATGATCCAGAAGTTTCCAGAAACTTCCTAAGACAAAGTGTGCGGTTACACCATTCCTCCACAATCTCCATCACTCCATATTCCCACTACCTCCACTACTTTACAAGGAAAATGTGTGTTATTAATCACTATAAATAGGCTACTTATCCCATTTCAAAAAGAAAAGAACAAGTTGATCATTCTCACAGCTTTGTTATTCTCCGTCTTTACACATCATTTAACAAACAAAAATTCCTTCATCTTTCTTTGCTTCCTTCCCCTAAGATCAACCCACCTTCTCTCTTTGTAACCGAAGCAAAATGTGAATGGCCATTTTCTTGGCTTAGGCTCGTTTTGTACGATTTTGATCCTCGAACCTAAAAAGTATTTCAAAAGTACATTGTTTTTCCTAGGAGTAAAAATACAAACATGAGCATGATCAGTACCACAAACTAGCATCTAATAAGACCTAAATCATCTCTAGGGTCGGTGAATGAAAAGCTTAGACTAGGAGAGGAAGAAAAACATGGTGATTTTTGGATTTAGGGTTTGAAAGGGAAAGAAACTCCCTAAATAATTGGTTTCAGGTAGAAAAACGTTTTTTTTGCGTTTGAACTTTTAATAAATTATACGACGTCTGAACATGAGGGAGATGGAAGTGGAGTTCATTTCCTTGAGGATAAATCCATAGTTGAAAAAGTATTGAAGCATTTCCACAATATCCTTCCCAACTAAATTCCATTTGGCTTAGGAGAAATTAGGGAAAACCCATTGGGACCTGGAGCTTTATCTTCTGCCATATTGCATAACACATTATAAAATTTCGTGATATCAAGGCAAGCCAAAATATTTTCATTATCAAAAGCAGAGATAGTACTAAAAATAAAATCAAGAATTCCTAATTCAGGAAAATGGTATCAGCAATAGTCATTTTCTCGGAGTGCTTAGAAAAACATTTTGAAACCTTCTTAATATAAGAGATCCATTTTCTTTTATCATTTTGGATGGACTTAATTATTTATCCTCATTCTAGTCTTGGTAGAATCATGAAAAAAATTTAGTATTTCTATCTCCAAGCTATGGATTGATCTCTACTTTTAGTCTTCTAGAATCTTTCATGAATATTATACCAGTGTCTAACATTACATTTAGCTTTCTTAATAGCATCACCTATTTGGGAATCAATTTTTTTTTGGTTATCCAATCAAGCGGATTCATACTTCTTTAAGATTATACTTGATATTACCATAAACAACTTTGATTTTGACATCTTTAAGCTTCTTAGCAATAACAAAAACAAAAGAGCCAGAAAGATCCTAGTTCCAGGATTCAACTATAATGTCCTTACATTCCTGATGATCTAACCAAGGTCCAATTTTTTTTGAAAAGGATTTGACCAGGATTTCAGTGTGGGTTGGAATCCGGCAAGATTGGGTTATGGTCAGAACCAATAACAGGAAGGTTAGAAATAATATAGTTAGGGAACCATCACTCAGATCAATAAGATTCAGGTCTTAAATTTCCCCATTAAAAATAAAAGTCTCAGCAGCATCAATTGGGAGCATGCCAAATTTTTATGTTTATACAGGATAAGTTCAGGTCTCCCATAATGAGCCAAGGCAAGGTATTATTATCAACAGTGTTATCAAGCATTTTCCAAGAACTTAACTTATCATTTTTAATTCTTTTTATAGGTGGTATACATAAAACCCAAATGAAGAGCTAAACACAGTTAAAAGGGATATTTGGCCATTATCTAAGGCTGGACATGATCGAGAGGAAAGTTGTGCTTATTTGAGTCTTCAGAGTACCAAATTATGAAAAGTGAGTTGAGGTTGGCTAGCGGATGTGGCAAGAGGTAGGTGGCTGCTGATTGACGTGTGTTCGTTAGCATAAAAGAAAAGTTGAGAAGTTTGTACGACACAAAAACCAGAGACTGACTGTAAAGGAAGTGTCAGACTTATTTTGGAGTTTAGGTGGCATACAAGAATAAAGGGACATCACGTGGGAGAAAGTTGTTATGCTGGTCAGAGTGAGTGAAAATATATAAAAGAAGAGAGACGTGTCTGAAAATGAAAGAGGCGTATTTCTTTTAGACTCTGTTTGGTCAGTGGCGTCTAAGGCAGTAGTAGGTTGGAGACGTGGGAAAGGAAAGGATGAAGAACATATAAAAAGAAAAGTCAGAAGGGTTGGGGGTTGGTTGCGCCCCAACTTCTTTTCTCGGAAGTTGGGAAACATCAGATAAGAGAACAAGACCAGGAGAAGAAGACAATTGGTTTTGGACGGAGGAATAGGGGAAAATGTCGTTGCTTGATTTTGGTTTAATCTTCTCCTCTTTATTCTTGTAATTTATTTCTATGGGTTTTGAAAAACCAATTGCTATATCTTGTTAGGCTTTGTGTAACTAGGGTTTTATGCTGAAACCACTTAGAGTATTGGGCCTATTAAATTCAATTATTTGGTAACAAACTATTATGATTTTAATAGATTAATTTTTGAATATTGTTTATTGATTTAATGATGAAATTAGTTATTGCTTCACCGGTTTTATACGACACAATAACCATTGTGCTTATTTGATAGTTTTACAGATATACTTGTCTCATTGTCTGATATTCCATGCTTGGGTTTAATTCCTTTGATGGGGTATGCTTAGAATAGTCAAGTACTATTTGTAAACTATTATTTAGTTTTGTATAATTTTCTCGCTAATGCAATTTGATGGTGCATCCTTGGGTTTAGTCTTTTGATGTGCTATGCTTTTAGTATACTGGTGATATTTGCGACTCTATACATATAATAGGTGATGTCAATAGAACGGACAATAAATAGTTATTTAGGAATTATGTTTCACTTTAGTGATTAAATAGGAAATAACGACGAATATTATAAACCCTGGTTACCGACTCTCTTTTTGCGTTTATTTTATTAATTTAGTTATTTCATTAGCATTCTCATAAATCCAAAAAAATCATTTTTGATTAGTTTGTTAGAGATATTGGTTGCAGTATTGTCCCCGCCCTTATGGGTTCGACCCGTATTTGCCCGTTGTCTACATTGTAAACATCTTGGTATTACGATTATTATAAATAGGTTTTCCAAAATCCTATCATTATTCTCATCAACATCTCTACCATAAGGTTTTTTAGCATCTTGAAAAACTCTAATAGGTTTGAGAATACTTCTTGTATCAGGAATGATATACCTTGGAATTATCTTGACGAACAACCATATTATGACATAATAGAAGTTGGCTTCATCAATAAAGTCAGGGCTAGATGGGGGAAGTTCAGTAAGAATGATAAGTTTTCCAAAAATGCCTCCAGTCCCTCATTGTCTAAAGATTCTGTAGTCGTCCATACTTCATAGCTTGATAGAGTAAAATTTTATTATTTTGTTCCACAGATCAACCCCTGCATCTCTTCTTAGCTCCTAGTTGTAATTTGTGAACCTAGAGATACTTCTAGTATCATAAGAAACCTTGTTGCAAAGTCTTCAGATGAAACACCATTTCCAGTTTTTTTTTTTTTTTTTTTTTTTTTTTTGCAGAACATTATCAGAGTTGACAAAGACTTTGGGAGATAAAACCTCAGGGATATTAAGGGAAGTGTTTATTTAGCTAAAAATGTTTACAATGGTCTTTTCAGGTTGAAGTTAGAGGTAGAATCCACGAGGAAGAACACCTGTAATGTAGCTTGGTTTGAGGTAGCTGGATAGATGAAGAAATTACTTTTGGTGTTTAAGTCATAATAGACTTTAATTTGAATACTTTGTTATGGTTGGGTGGTCAAGAGAAGGTACCTCACGGGGTTTCCAGGGGATGTAACCCAACATGCGGGCATCTGAAGAGAAAAAAAAGATGTTATTTTCCCAACTAGAGAGAGTGAAACCCCATGAACCAATGTCATTCCTTCTTGTACTTTCAAATTGACCCTCCATTATGGGTTTGACCAGAAAATTGGCTTTGATGAGTTTGTTGAGAACTACCAGCAAAATCTTATGGGTTAGTCTACATAGCCATTTAAAAACAAACATTTGCAGGATAACATGTATAAAAGAGCAAACATACCATATGGATTTTCTTAGGATTTTTGATCCGTATATTGACATATGGTCCTATAACATTTTATGGGGCTAAAGTTAAATTGAAGTATTTTCCTAACATGTTGAGCATTAATAGGTCTTTTATGATCAATGATTTCTTTGGTGCCCCCTTGCCTATGGATATGAGGGATACTTACCTGGGAGAAAATTATGATGTCTCCAAACTTGTTTCCTGGAAAAGAGAGAAAACCAAGTGGTCACCAATGGAACCTCATGGTAGGACCAAGGCACATCATAATACGTGCAAGATCCTGAGACGTATGAGGTAGCACGTGCCAACAACTAATTCAACCCTATAAAAATTTATAGTGGGCCACCCCTTATAGATCGAAGAGATTTTTCTTGTTTGGACCACTTGTCACCTCCCATAACCACCTATACCAATTGAACCTAATAGCTTATAAATATTCAAAATGTACATATGAAGCATAATTATCAAAGATATTGCGAAAAGTGGAACGACGGAAGTGAAACAACATCACAAAAAGCAGTTAGAAAGTCGAGAGGGAAGATAATGCATCAGGAAACACTTTGTTTAATGCTCTCTAATAAGTAAGAGATGTTAGATATATGTCTCTTCGGCACCCGATTTATAAAGCAATTAGTGCAATATAATCCTTTCTCATCTTCCCTCAGATATCCAAACCCTCTACAATACATTTTTATTCCAAAAAACTTCCAAAATATGAAAACCTAAACACTACAATAAATATATTTTATGTTGATGGAAATGTTATCCACGAAACTCTATAGGTTTTCGAAGAATGGGGGATCAATTGGCATCCAACCAATCTTGACCTTGATTATTTGCCTTATGAAATAAATTTCCTTGATGGATGGGAAGCGGTGGATTATACACATGCTTTTGAGTGGTACTGGGACATGATGAGGTATAACTAGGGCTGCACAGGAACTGCCCCTAAAAACCATAGCCGTCCGAATCCGATACAACCGCGGGTTTTTAAACCGAACCCGCCCGTAAAGGGTTGGTATACGGTTTTAAAAATCAAAAACCCGGTCATGGCGGTTCGGTTTACGGGTTTAGTATAAGAACCGCCCAAACCCGCCCGTATAAACCGAGTATTTTTAGCCATTGATTGATATTACTAATTTTCATCCTAGCCATCCATCTAAAGAAGAAACTTAACGAAACAAAAAAACCTAATCTTTTTGTTTATTTCTGGTTCTCATGTTCTCCACTTCTGTTCTTCACTTCAAGTTCACGCGGCTGTTGCTCTCACTCTCATCCTCTCCATCACCATCACCATCCTAATCTTTCTATTATCCTAATCTAACTAAGATTTGATTTCGCCATCACCACCACTCATCAGACTCATCACTAACATATTTGATCAAAGTGGAGACTCATCACTGCCTCTATCAGGTTCTGGGTTGATGCTTGGAGAACATACAGGTAAAATTATTGATTCCAAAAGTTAATAGTTCTGCTACTACAACAATATGAGTATGAGTTGTTGTGAGGAAGGACTTATAAAACAAGAATTATTGAAGAATCAAACAAAAAATTCAAATTCTTGTTCATCTTCTTCTGTTTTTCCTGCTGATAAGTTTGATATTGATAAAAAACTCTTAAGTGATCCTAAATTACTTTATTGGAGCTAAGATTGGTGAAGGTGCACATGGAAAAGTCTATGAAGGAAGGTAAAATTTCTGAAAATTCTTACTCACTTTTCAATTGATTTTGTTTTTGATAAGTATGTATGATTTAATGTTAGACTGAGAGTTATTAAATGTGAATACAAGTTTGTTTGTTTGTTATGGCGAAGATATGTGTAGCTTTAGTATTTACTGATATGTGTGTGTGATTGTTTTTTGCTTTGTTATTTATCAACTGTTGTTGTTGTTAATTTTCAGGTATGGTAATCAAATTATTGCAGTTAAAGTTCTTAATTGTGGGAATAATCAAGAAGAACGAGATGTACTGGAAGGACGGTTCGTTCGTGAAGTCAGTATGATGTCTAGAGTTAAACATGCAAACCTTGTTAAGTTAATAGTTGTCTAGTTGATTTATGTTGGTGCTAGTTTTTATTTTGTGTTGCTTAGAGTGTAGGCTTATTGCTCTTGCAGTTTATTGGAGCTTGTAAGGATCCTATTATGGTGATAGCTACGGAGCTTTTACCTGGGATGTCTCTAAGGAAGTACTTACTCAGCATCAGAACGAAACAACTTGATATTCGTGTGGCCATAGGTTATGCACTTGATATTGCTCGTGCCATGGAGTGTTTACATGCCAATGGAGTTATACACCGAGATTTAAAACCTGGTACGTTGCGGGAAAGTTGAGTTGAGAAGTAATTACTTTGTTCATTTTGTGTTAAGAGGTGATGTTCATACTGTGCAGTATTCTGTATGTTAGGACTTTTGGATGTATGTTCTTGGAGGTGCTTAGTGAGGTCATGATAGATAATTGCTAACTGTATAATTTTTATTACTTTTCGTTTGCATCATTCTCTTTTGTCTTTACTGCATTCTCTAGCATAGAAATTCTTAAACATTTAGACTGGTGGAATATAGGTTCTTTAGCATAAAAAATTATGTGACAGTCAATACGGTTTAACCCGTAAAAAACCCGAACCCGCCCGAACCCGATACGGGTCGATTGAAACCGACCCGCCTATAGACGGGTTGGTAGTTGGTTTTGATTTTCAAAAACCGCTTATAGACGGGTTGGTAGTTGGTTTTGTTCAAAACCGAACCGACCGACCGTTGTGCATCCCTAGGTATAACAGATGGATGAAGATTAAAAATGGAGTTGAAAATGTTCCTCCAGAGTTTGAGCCCAAGCATGAAGTTCAAAGGGGGTTTGTGTTTTCTAGTGGTACAAATCAAAGCGATGATTAATCTTTGAATAATTCCGGATTGAGAGGGAATGTAAGTGAGTGCTAGTGATGTTACAAATGGTGTTTATGTTGGTGATGCAACAATGGGTGGGATTGGAAGTCAAAATTGTTTATCAATTTGCTAACAGTGTTTAGAATTTTGGTATTGGAAGTGGAAATAGGAGTGCAAATATTGATATTGGTGATGAAGCTGCAGTTAGTATTGGAAAAGAAAATGTATATACGATGTCCCCTTGGAGGAGATAAATTCTACAGTAGTTCCTGTTGTAGGGGATGATGCTGGTTGGACAATATTATAAATTCATCCATGATTGGGTGGTTATATTGTTACAAAAGATGTTGTAGTGGTTACTGATCGAGTCGTTGTTGTTGGAGGAGTGCATATGAGATTTAATTCAGTGTGACTGTCGTCTGATATTGGATGGTTCTATGTGCTCACGTTATGCCTTGTAGGACTCATGCACCTGGGATTAGGGATGCACATGGTTCGGTTCGGTTTCATACCGGTTCGTAACTGAGGCGATCGGTTTTGGTTAGCCAAAACTATTCAAGATTTCAACAGAAAATAGAAAAAATCAAATTTGTTTGTTAAACTGTTAATCGGAAGCACACACAAAAACACTAAAATGAAACTAAAACATCTCAACTGAAAAGAAAATATACAAACTAATAATAATCATTATTTGTTGCTGGAGAAAAATGAATCTTCTCTTGCTTCCATGTCTTAACACAATTATTACCTCTTTGTCTCCTACTACATAGAGCATCTAAATCTACTGATCACCTGACATGACTTTGAATCCTGACATAGAGCTCATTTGAGGTGTCAAAATCATTATTCCCTGCCCTGCACACAGAATCATAAAATACAAAATTGTAAGCAAATAAAACAAAAAGAAAAAACAGAACTAAACTCAATATTGTTCTCCTCATACGATACAAATCTATAGTAACTTGTAAAAGTTACTAAACTTAAGCATAACCCAGTTCATATTACTGTGTAAATCAACCTAAATGACCCTAATTTTGAAATATCCCCAAATATTTTTAATTTTACAAAACCTTAATATCAAATCTAACTTATAAAGTCAGAATATCAAAATCGGTTTAAATCTAACTTATAAATCACATTAGAAAATAAGATAAAATGATACATGCAATACCTTTATAATCAAGCTCATAATCAGTGACTTCTACTTTAGCTTCTAGGTTCGACTGGTGGTGATGTTTTTTACTTGATCCGACTAGAAGAAGAAGAAGAGAAGAAGATGGTGGCGTTGGCTGTTGAGAGTGGTGGCTGGTGGTGAATCCCAGTCTTCACTGTGTGCAGAAGAGAAAGGAGAAAGTGAAAGATATGTTCGAAAGAAAAGAAACTAACCTAATACACTAAAGCTAAAAGCTACGACTACAACTAACTTATAAATTCGATGGTTATGATTAGTTATTTAGGGTTCGATTTTTTCGGCTATCTCGGTTCGGTTTTGACTAACAACCGACATTAAAACCGAGTATGTCAGTTTTAGAATTGATTTGGTGTAAAATCATCGGTTTCGGTTCACGATTCTGGTTTGGTTTTGTATAGGCCTAACCGAAATGGTTTTTATAATGATGGACTATCTATGCTAAGTATTTTATCACCCATCCTTTCTTGAAGTTATTGTTTTACAGCGCTTATACACTGATGTTGACCCTGTTGTAATAAGTCAAAGAAACATCTCCATCTCACAAGCTTTATAATAACTCAACGTAGTACAATTTTCAAAGGCTACACAAACACGAGCTACGCGTAAGTTGTCAACCACTATATATGTTCTTCACCTACCCATGAACAAACTCCATTGAGTCTGGTATGTGCCAACCACCACAGACTCCATAATTTTCGTTAATATAAAATTTTCTTTGGTTCAATGTCGAACATGTAAGTAATGTTTAATTTGATGGGTAACCTTTCTTTGATTTTGCTGATAGTTTCAAATTGACCAAGTAAGCTTTTATGCTTAAAATATCAACTTACAGTAGTTGGGACTCCACGGTAAAGCCAACAACGATACTCCTCCACCTCCGCTGGCTAATACGTGAGCGCACAGATTTCTCTGGTTTCTCTGGTCACTACCAACACTATTGTTGGTTCTCGTTCAACCCCATAACCCCCTTACCCCTGCAACAAAAATGATCAACCTGCTAGAATGCTAGTCGCTAGTAAAGCTGAATATTCATACACTCCGGTCGTAAACATGCAGTCTTTTATGAAGTTCCGCGACTCTCTATGATACCGCGTTTGTACAGCCTAGCTCAATAACAGTGGGGTTTGCTTGCGACCCCCACCAACTTACAAAGCCTGCTTAATCAAGATAAACATAAAAACTTCAAAGTGGAGAACAATAAAGTAAGAAATCTGATATAGGGGCTCCAACATCAATAGAGCGGCTCCAAGTGGAGGCAAGGTGACCCAATTTTACGATAAGGGATGTCCTAGAGGTTTGGTTAAATATCGATTTTACCCTTATACCAATTAAAACCTAAACACTTTTAACATTATTCATAACTTTCAAAAACTAAACTAAAGAAAAACCCAACCGTAATCCATCGAAATTCATCGCCGATTCGCAAAATTCATCGTCGATTAAACTCAAATTCGAGATGAAGAAGCATACTAAAGGCGTTAAAGGTAGTAGTGATGGCAATCAACCCTGCTCCTTTCAACCTAATCAAGAGATTCAAGAAGAAATCGATAGTGAAAAGCAAAATCAATCACCGAAAAGTCCAACAATGGTGTATCTAAGGTATTGAAGAAAACCTATGTATTCTTAGAACTTGTAATTGATTGATTCGCATGTTTGATTGTGTTTTTGGTTTAAAAATATTGGACACAGTTGATATTACGGTTGGGTCCCTGTGAAAACCCAACCGTAATATATCATGTTCTTGAGTATTACTGTTGGGTTGTTTTCAATACCCAACCGTAAATCAAAGGGAAGAAGATGAATAGTTAAGGATATTATGGTTGAGTTTCAAAACAGAACCCAATCGTAAACAATTTGCGTCAATTTTTAAAAACAATTTACGGTTGGGTTTTGAGCAAAACCCAACCGTAACAATTCGCACATAAATTTTTTATTAGAGTATTACGGTTGGGTTTTAAGAAAAACCAACCGTAACAATAATGTGCACATCAGGCTACATGTAAATTACGGTTGGGTTTTTGTTAAAACCTAACCGTAAAATATGGACAAAATTTTCTACTAAAACTTTACGGTTGGCTTTTGAGCAAAACCCAACCGTAACAATAGCGCACATAAAAATTTTGTTAGAGTATTACGGTTGGGTTTTTGTTAAAACCTAATCGTAAAATATGAGACAAAATTTTCTACTAAAAATTTACGGTTGGCTTTTGAGAAAAACCCAACCGTAAATAATCCTGTGTAGTCAATTTTTTTTTAGTTGAAGTTGAATTGCTTGGAAATTATCTAACTTGTATTGCTTGTGTGTTGTAGGAAGAATAAGAGGGGTAACAATTTAACACCAATTTCTCACACTCCAACCCCTCGCCACGGAAAGCATTTAGGGGTTCAGAAGAGAGGCGTGAGTAAGACCCATAATCCATCTTTTGAGGTAGGTGCTGGTAGTGTTCCTCAAATTGCACAAGAGGAATATAATGTGTTCCAAGGATTGGGTGATCTACCAACACCTAGAGGTTCTCTTGTGATTAGAGAACCACCACAAGAGCAACAATATGAGGAAGAAGAGCGGGACAGAGAACAACATGTCCCTCAAGGCAAAGGTAAAGAAATTCCAAAAGAAAATGCAAAGAAAAGGGTTGCCAAAGAAATTCCCAAAGAAAAGGCCGAACCTCAATTGTGGCCTAAGAGGAGGAATTGAGGACTATAGGGTGAGGCCCAGACAAATCTGTAATATTATTTGGTTATCCCCATTCATGGGCTGCCAAAGTTGCTGCGACCAAGGTATTATTCTAATCACTTCTCTTATTCTGTTAAATTTTTGTTTGTTAACTTTTGTAAGTAAAACAAATTTGTTTTTATTCTTTCTAAGATCATACACAGGCGATCAAGAAATTGGTTCGTCAAAGGGCTCAACATTGGCCCTTAACTGATGAATGTACGGCCGTACAAATTCTCGTAAATGGTACCGGGTTAGCTCCCGGAATTACCAATTCGATGTGGGAGTATGACAGTGTCGTCTGCGCAGCCTTCAGGGAACGTTATTGGCCTGAAACCGATACGTTTCATCTTCCATTCGGCGAGATGACTATAACGCCGGATGATGTCCAATCAATTCTTGGCCTGGAGGTGGATGGTAAATCAGTGTTTGAGGGTTTTAACAGCAACATGTCATGGAGTGATCTTTATGCACTTGTGAAAGATACACTTGGATGGGAGAAGACCGAAGCAGAATCTGAGTTTAAATTGGTCAGTGGAGATAAACCGGGGATGCCAACGAAGAAAGGTCAAGCTATAAGCAAGAAAATTTTGCTGCGTTCACTAAGGGAAAAGTTTGGAGGGACCGCAAAGTTGGAAATGGCTGGGGTCGTCATAGATGACACCAGAGCTATTCGAACAGCCAGAGCTTATCTTCTATATATGCTCGGCACCATCTTCTTTGGTGACAACTCGGACAACAGGGTCAACGTTCACTATCTACAATGGTTTCAGGGTGATCTCGGGATGACGCATCAGTACTCGTGGTGAACTGCCACCCTGGCTTACCTACTTGCTAACCTTCGAAAAGCTTCGAGGGTTAGGGGAACTGAGATTGTCGGTAATACCGGTCTGCTTCAGGTAATTTATTGTTTGAATTTCAATGTTTAATTTTAATTTATTTTTTTCTCATTTTCTTATATTAATATTTATTATATTCATAGGCATGGGTATATGATCACATTCCCAGACTGGCTCCTCAAACGAGCGGTGATGGTACTGGACCTACGGGAAAGAAATTCGTCTTCAGCGGGACCCGGGCAAAATATAAAGAAGTGCTCATAGCAAAGATGAGAACTGAAATTGATGCTTTCACGGTTGAAGATGTTATTCTCGATCCTTATGTGAAGATTAGCATAGAGGGTGATGGACATGTTGAGGATTTACGTGTATTGTCGGACGTGGCAGGCTACAACGGCACTTTGTACCATCTGTTTGGGTACGTGATGTCCAACCCCCGCCGAACTCTCCGCCAATATGGATACGTCCAAACAATGGTGAAACGCGAAATGTTTAAATTGTGTGTGAATGGGTCGATGATCGAAGGCCCAAACATCGTGCTAAACTACGACCCAACGCCTTCGGTCGCGGTAATAACCGCAATGATCCGAAATGCCAAGTCGAAAGAACAGAGTTAACTCCATCTCCGGGCACAAAAGAGGCTGCAGAAGATTACTTGGATTGGTATCGCCATTTTGGTCATCCAACTATCATCAACAATGATCCTGAGACTATGCCAAACAACACAGAAGATGGTTTCTGGAAGAAGGCATATTTCAATTTGGTACGTGCATTATTTTTGTTATTAATGTTTTTAAGATTTGTTACTAAACACTCATCCTACTTTTATTTTCATATGTGAATAGAAAAAGAAAGCCGTTGCATTGGCGGACTCTACTAATCCATGCCTAAGCACAATTGATGTGAGGACGCCTGACCAACTCCAAGCTTTGATTATGGAGCTTCATCATGAAGTTGAGGATGTGCAGCGGACTTTAAAGAGGAGTAGACCCGCTACAAGAGGCGCGACTACAGATGCAAGTACTACTAGAAGAGAGCCGCAAGCATCGGATGAAGAGACACATAATGCGCAACGTGGTGCTGATACTCGAGGCGGTCGTGCTGGAGCTCGTACTCGTGACGGTGCTGCTCATCGTAATGTTATGAGCAAAAAAAGAGTTCGTCAAAGTCATCGACCTACCCCTCCTCCTTCTCCCTAACTCTATGTCTATGGTTTTTTTTGTGTGGGTGAATTACTTGTACCTTTAATGTGAAGTTGGATTTGAAGTTTGAATTTAACTTGCCCGTAAAAATAATTTATTTGAAGTTCGAATTACAAAAATTAAACTTAAAATTTATTTTCCAGTTATTTGAAGTTGGAAACCATGCAATGGGAAAAGCCGGTAAAAATACCCAGAAAAATTAGTGTTACGGTTGGGTTTCCAGGCAAAACCCAACCGTAAAACTGGCAAAATGAAAAATGTTGAAGGTTTACGGTTGGGTTTTGTCCAAAACCCAACCGTAAAACTGTCACATTTTTATACTACAGTTTTACGGTTGGGTTTTCAGCCAAAACCCAACCGTAAATTCTACTGGATAACTTAAAATTGGATTCTCTAATTTGTGTGTTTTTCGTTTTTTCTTTGTTTGAATGACCCAATTTACCTTCAATCTAGTTAAAATGATTGAATAAGTTCAAATTTTTGATTTTGAAACCCAAATTTGACCTTAAAAATCAAAGCTACAAAGGATGGTTTACGGTTGGGTTTCCAACCAAAACCCAACCGTAAATATATGACAAAATGAAAATGTTGAAGGTTTACGGTTGGGTTTTGTCTGAAGACCCAACCGTAAAAAAGTTGCCTGAAAATGTGACAGTTTTACGGTTGGGTCTGTTGTGCAAACCCAACCGTAACACTGTCACATTTTAAAACATTAGTTTTACGGTTGGGTTTTCAGCCAAAACCCAACCGTAAATTCTACTGGATAACTTAAAATTTGATTCTCTAATTTGTGTGTTTTTCGTTTTTTCTTTATTTGAATGACCCAATTTACCTTCTATCTAGTTAAAATGATTGAATAAGTTTAAATTTTTGATTTTGAAACCCAAATTTGACCTTAAAACTCAAAGCTACAAAGGATGGTTTACGGTTGGGTTTCCAGCCAAAACCCAACCGTAAATGTATGACCTCAACACATCAATTCCCAAGGATATTACGGTTGGGTTTTGAGTCAATACCCAACCGTAAAACCCATTTGAGGAAAGTTTTGTGTCGTTTTTGAAGTTTTTTTGGGTTTGCAAATAGAGCCGTTGAAACCTTGTACGACCCATTTTTCAAAATAGAGCCGTTACACTTCTGGTTTATAAGTGAAACGTTGAGTACATATCCAACCCATCCATTTTTTTAAAAAATTAAACCTTTATTTTACAACAATCATCTCCAACAAAACTAGTACTCTAACATAGTGGAATATGGGTCAACCTGGGATTAAAAATCCAGATTTTTCTTTGGATGAAGATTTATGTATTTGCCGCAACTATGTATTATGTTTTCCAATAAGAGGAGAAGAACGAAGGCAAAGTGGTATAACGAGTCCGAGTTATTGGCAAACAATCCATGAAAACTTTTGTTCTGAAACCGGCAACCCTTATAACCGTGATCACGTCAAGTTGATTTGTCGATATAACACTATACCCTTATAACCAAATTTGCCTTTGCGCGTTATTTAGTGTATCGTATTTCTTGTCTAGAGCCTTTCCAACGTGGGTGTCGGCAAACGATGCACCAAAATCTTGCTCGACGATGGATTCATCGAAAGACAATTGTTCCCAAAACAGATCAATATCTTGAATTGGTATCACACCGTCTTCTTCGTACTTGGGAATCATATGCCGGCAGGGAAGTCCCAAACTTGACATGTTAGGACAAACACACTCTTCTTCACCGTGTAAGTTGCCCAATCTATAGTGTTTTACTTCGTACATTATCTTCTCAATAGCACAATGCGACACCTTATAAAAATACTTTGGAGCAATGGTTCGTCTTTATAGCTGACGTGTTTTCTAGAAAGGCTTTTTTCAAAAGATTCCTTAACTTTGTCAAGGTCACGGAGAAAATAATCGTGCATCGCTTCGAAGACCGTAACAAACCCACCATCACAATTATAAAGCTTCTTCTTCATTCTGTTGTGAGATGACTCCACGGTACTTGTAGCTTGGTTGTCAAAGTGCTTATATTGGTTTGTGAACGCCGCTACAAACTTCTCTTTGTGCGGATCAACCAATGGTCCATCAAATACTTCACAACTTTTGGATAATTACTCCAATGCAAGCATAACATACGAACATTTTCTTCATAATCTTCCTTGGTGATAGACCATGTCAAAGCGTCCCATTCAGTTTGGAAACTAGCCCATTTTAGTTCCGCCAACTTGTCGTCCTCCTCGAATTTTTCTTTGGCCGTTTCTTGTTCTGAAACCGGCAAATTTTTAATTCTGTCCATCTCGCTTTTCTTTGTTGGCCGAATAATCATTTTGCACTTGGTTTGAATATTGTTCCACAAGTGGAACGTGCAAAGAAGATGATGAGCATCTGGGAATACCCTTGCAATGACATTCATCAAGCCTTGTTCTTTGTCGGTGATAATTACCTTAGGGGTATATCCTTCAACGTAGAATAATTTAATTTGTTTCAATGCCCACACATAGCTTTCTTCGAGCTCGTTTCTCAAGAAGCAAAAGGCAACACTAAACGGGGACTTGGTAGAAGTTTGGCCTACAACATTCAAAACCGGGAGCTCATACTTGTTAGTTTTGTACGTGCAATCCATCATAATCACTTGATGGGAGCACCGTGCTAACTTTATATACTCGGGATGAGCCAATATAATATGCTTAATTTTCTTTATTCTCATCTTCTTCGTGAAGCATGGTGTAGTTTTTCGTCTCCCCCAAGTACAAAAGTTGTTGGATCGGGTCCCTTTCTTCCCATTTCTCACGCTTCAACTTGGCTTTGGCGTTGTAGATTGTCTCCAACGTAGACATATTATTTGAGTTTATTTTCTTCAAGTGCCCGAGTATATCACTGGGTTTCAAACGCTTATCCGTCATATCGTCTACGATGAGATTTTCTTCCTTGGTAAGCCGGGCCGTAGAAGGATGCGTTAACAAAGGGTGGTTGTGACGACCGCATACAACTGTAGACAAGAACCACTTATTCTCGTTGTCGGTACGAAATTGAAGCTTGAAAGGACATCCCGTCTTCTTAGTGAAAGTTTTTCGCTTGATCTTCGTCTTTGGTACATACTCAGTACACTTCTTCGCATGTCTTGTGTATTGTCCACTACATTCACAAACCATGTGAAAGCGGTTGTGTTTTTGTTGGTTGTGACAAACAACCACACACATGATGAGTTTCCCATGTTCTGTAGCCCACTTCTTTGCATCATCTTTTTTATCCCATGTCTACATGGTCCAAGAACAGAAAGTTAGGAGAAAAAAAATGGCATTAGCTATATTGTCGAAAGGGATTAACAACTTATTTATAACCTACCAGGTCGTTCAAATAGTGAACCGTAGTATCTCTAGTTTCAATATCATTTGGAGGAGGCTGATCATACATTGGTTGAGGTACAACCACGAGCTGAACAAAAAAGATCAAGGCATTACGCAATCAAACACTAAAACCAATAAGTTTACGGTTGGGTTTGAAGCGTCAGACCCAACCGTAGAAGCGACGGACCCAACCGTAATACAACAAAAAAATGCCAAACAATTTTACGGTTGGGTCAAAGAGTCAAACCCAACCGTAACAAGTGCAGTAAATACCCATGCACGTAATTAGTTACGGTTGAGTTTGTGATAAACACCCAACCGTAAAACTGTGAAAGTGTACTTTTCATCCATCAAATGTACAGTTACGGTTGGGTTTCTCAAGACAACCCAACCGTAAACAAGGCGGAGTAACAAAAAAAAATCACTATTATGTACCTCATTTCATTAAATTTCAGCAAAAAATAAAAAAGAGTTTAAGTTAGAGGTATACCTGACTATTCTAGGCAGTTGAATCTTCACTTTGACGACTACTTTCTCTATTTGGTTTAGTTTCAGCATCACAACTTTTACTTAAAACCTCTCTACCATCTAAATAATCATACATAGTTGGGTCTCCCTCAATGGGTATGTAGAATTTAGTTTGGCAATTATACAAGGATTCACCCTCCATAAATTTGCCACTAGAATCACTCATTTTGGGTTTTCAAAATTTTGGGTTAAAACTCTCTTATCTTTCTTCTACTTTTCCCACCAACATAAAACAAATACAAGACTGATTTATGCATAAAAAATGAAAAATATAGGAGATGAAGATGATCATTTACGGTTGGGTTCGATGACTCAACCCAACCGTAACTACATTTCCATAAAAAAAACTTATATTTACGGTTGGGTCCGATTATTAAACCCAACCGTAATATAATTTGCACTAAAATCACATATTTGTTACGGTTATGTTTCATTACAAAACCCAACCGTAAAAGCGTATGCACTAAAACTAACACTAGAATTTACGGTTGGGTTCTAAGCCAAAACCCAACCGTAATATAATTTGCATAAAAACCACATATTTGTTACGGTTGGGTTTCATTACAAAACCCAACCGTAAATAATCCCTGAATAGTGACAAAAAAAATACAATTCCAACGGATTTTTTATTTGAAAATCTAGCCGTTGGGAATTTTTTCCCTATAAAAAGAAACCTTTCCTTGTCACTTTCTCATTATTCTCTATCCCTTTCATTCTCATTATAATTCTAGACTTTCCAACTCATTCTCACCATACCCTTCCAACCACTAAAAATGGTAACTACATACACGAATGATGAAGATGTTGCAATTGTTCGAGTGTGGCATACGATGGTAGAGCATGCTTACGATAGAGCCTTCTATAACAACAATAACAACGTTGTTTCACAAGAAGATTGGCATGAGGATCAAGATACTGATCCTTGGTGGAAGCGTGTGTTTCGAATGTTTGCGGCATTAGAGGGGAATGTAAATCATAGGACGTGGAGAGCCATCAAGAGACGGTTTGAGACGTTGTATCGACAAATGAACAACTTAAAACTGGAAATGCAAATGAGATTCGAAGCAAATCCCGACGAGAACGGTGTGGAAAGAGTAAGTTTGTCGATTAATAAATCGTTAATTTAAAAGAGATTTCAAAAATTCAAACTTATAATTGATTTGTTTTTTTTAGCATGTGTTGGCTATGGAGCAATATAAAGTCAAACATGGGGAGGAATTCAAGCATACAGATTGCTATCGTATTATGGAAACAAGTCGGGTGTTTGATTATCGCCATTATCTTTAAGTGTTTAAGTGTAATCATCCAATGATCTATTGTATTTCGTTTCCTTTGTTTTTTCCTTTAATGTACTACTTTAAATCTATTACAACAGAACGAATAAGCTAAAAAGGTGTGTTTTAAACCCAATTTGGAGTATATTGAAAATCAAAAAAAAGTTAACAGGAGCATTTACGGTTGGGTCCGATTACTAAACCCAACCGTAATATAATTTGTACAAACACCACAACTTGTTTACGATTGGGTTTTAAGGCAAAACCCAACCGTAATTCTGTGTTGAAATTGGAACAAAAATTAACAGAATATGTTACTGTTAGGTTATAAGCCAAAACCCAACCGTAAATTCTACTGGATAACACAAATTTGGATTATCTAATTTGTGTGTTTTTCGTTTTTTTATTTGTTTCAAACACCCAATTTACCTTCAATCTAGTAAAAATGATTGAATTATTTCAAAATTTGATTTTTAAAACTCAAATTTAACCAAAAAAATCAATGCTCAAAAGGATGTGTTACGGTTGGGTTTTGCCTTATAAATGGCGTTCATCATTTTTCTTCTACTTTCGGTGGGTTCTGGTTGAAAACCCAACCGTAACTATTGGAAAAAATGGTGTTCATCATTTTTCTTCTACTTTCGGTGGGTTCTGGTTGAAAACCCAACCGTAACTATGGGGAAAAATGGTGTTCATCATTTTTCTTCTACTTAAGGTTGGGTCTGGTTGAAAACCCAACCGTAACTGTGGGAAAAAGATGGTGTTCATCATTGGTCTTTGATTTACGGTTGGGTTTTGTTTAAAACCCAACCGTAAATCTGTGCAAAAATGGTGTTCTTCGGTGTTCTTAGGGTTACGGTTGGGTTCGACATGAAACCCAACCGTAAGTTTCTCTGAACAACAAAAAATCAATCTTTGAAATCGTGCTTTCATCAAATTTGAGCCATAAAAAGATCAACAGTATAAGTTAGAGGTATGCTCAATGCTACTATGGTTTATTGAATCAAAATCTTGGGTTTAAAAAAAAACGATAAAATTTTCTTAAATTTCATCTAGTTTTTCTTCCCACCAAACACAAATTAAAAAAACAAAAAAATTCAAATCATTTGATTAAGTGAAAGATTATGTTTAATTAATCATGATTAGCTTATTTTTTTAATTATTTAGTGTAAATAAGATTAACTAACCAGGGGTGGTTTAGGTATTATGAAAATATTATGGATAAGGGGTTTCTGAGTTTTACTTCATAATACCCCCATCTCGTCTTATTATTGGAGCCCCTCTATTGATATTGAAGCTCCTATATCAGGCTTCTAAAGTAAATTGAAGTTGATTATTATTTGGTCAATACAAAAAACAAACATATAGGCTAAAGTAATTTTGAATTATTAGCACAGTAAGAAATAGTATGTGGCTCAGTCTTCAAACGCCAAAAGCGTGGTAAGAATACACTGAAACTCTCAATCATTAATTAAATAAGCAGAAAATAAAAGTTGAGTTGAACGGTCAAAAAGAAGACTTCTTTATGGGTTAGCTAGGCTAGATAAAGAAAAAAAAATAAACTATAACCTTCATTCATTATCTATCTTTTCTTTCATGAACTTGAGCATCACCAACTAAATTTTGATACAGGTCTTGTGAAGAACACATAGTTTAAGCTTACACCAATTTTTGTTTGATCATATTAATTAGATAAATCTAACACCGTTGGTTGTAATATCTGAAGGGAGTCATCAGCAAGATGTTATTATTAATTTCTGCAGATCACTGATTAGATTTTGGTATATTTCTCATCTAAACTTCTTTATTCATTCTATTTTTAGAGATTTGTTATCTTGGTTTTAATTATTATATGTTGTTTTTGTTCTGGTTAAGTTCCATGATGGTATGTTGTTACTTAATTTCTTTTATATGAATTTTCCTATTTTTAAGGATCTGATTTTTTTTTGTTCAACAAATCTGAAAAATATGAGCTAACTTAGGTTGACTGTTTTCTTTTCCGAGTGATTTGACTGTTATATGTATGAACTCAGAACGAAGACCAGAAACCGTTTGTTTGAGACCATGACTAATTTATTTTATCATGGTTTATTCTAGTTCTTATACTCATAGAAATTTTCTCATTTAAAAATTTGTGTGAAGAGGTTCATCCTTTGGGTTTACAGATAGTTTCTCGTTATACTTCTGTAAACAGATACAGATGTGTGATATACTATTGTTTTTTTTATGCAGTGTGAAATACTGTTGTGTTTTTTTTCTTCTTATGTAGTTGTTTGTCTAGGATTCAATGTTTGATAGTTCTATAAACATGCTGAGATACTGGTTAGAATGAAACGATTATAAGAGCAAAGGCAGCAAACAGTTGATTGATTTCTTGACATCTTGCATATGAAACCTATCTATAGGTGATAGGTCAAAGTTTGTTTTTGAGATGATGGGTCTTTTTTCTATAGCATATTCTGTTGTTTGGGGGTTTCTTTTTCTTCTGTAGACCCAAGATGATCATTTGATAATCTCTATACCAGATTGCTTACTTACGTATAAATTTGCAAATTTTGTACAGGTATATAGTTTGCTAAGTTAAGTTGAAGACTTAACTGAAGAAGGTCCTTATTTGGGATATACGCTATTTATTATTTTAAAGCAGATGGCTTCCGCAAGTGTTGTGCCATCTTCCGGAATTAGACAAGCCAGTAGAAATACTGGTGCTGTTGACAAATTGCCCGAGGAAATGAATGAAATGAAAATACGAGATGAAAAGGTAGATGTCACATTTTGTGTGTCTGTGTGTGTTTTACCAGTTTCTTTTGATTACATTATTGTTATGTTGATTTTGAATCCATTTTTATTCAGGAAATGGAAGCTACTGTGGTTGACGGAAATGGGACTGAAACAGGGCATATAATTGTGACAACCATTGGTGGTCGAAATGGTCAGCCGAAGCAAGTAAGCTGATTACCTTTTGGGCACTTTTTCAACTTACTGGTCGAAAATTATATTTTCTACTCATACCTTCGTGCTTTTTGGGCTATAAACGGCCTTCTTCAGTTTTAGTTTTGTAAGATACCATAGCATGTAGTTTTGTAAGATACAATAGCATGTAGTTTTGTAAGATACAATGTACTTGCTCCTGCTCGGAAGACATAAAGTCAGTTAATGTGCATGATCGATATCTTCAGGGTTGTGTTTAGTTGTCTTTGCTGGCTTTGTGTAATATTTTTGCTAGTTGCATATGATTGCACATGATGACATTTAACTGTTTCTGTATCAGACAATTAGCTACATGGCCGAGCGAGTTGTTGGACATGGATCTTTTGGAATAGTCTTTCAGGTACAATTAATTGTTGCTAATTTATATGATTATATCTGCTTTTGCTCTTAATAACTAATTTTGTTTTTGCTTCTTCTTCGTGGTCACACAGGCCAAATGCTTAGAAACAGGTGAAGCTGTGGCAATAAAGAAGGTTTTACAAGATAAGAGATACAAAAACCGAGAGCTGCAGACAATGCGTCTTTTGGACCACCCTAATGTCGTGGCCCTGAAGCATTGTTTCTTTTCAACAACAGAAAAGGATGAGCTATATCTAAATTTGGTCCTTGAATATGTACCAGAGACGGTTCACCGTGTGATCAAACACTACAACAAAATGAACCAACGGATGCCACTAATTTATGTCAAACTTTATACTTATCAGGTAGTGCCCAATTTATAGTATCATGGTCATTACATGAAAATTACATCTTGGGATTTGTCAGTGCTAATTTTCTAATTGTGGGTCCTGTATATGACAGATATGCCGAGCATTGGCTTACATTCATGGTAGCATTGGCGTGTGCCATAGAGACATCAAGCCCCAAAATTTATTGGTATACTTAATCACTATTCTTAGTGTAACTATGTGTTTAAAGAAAAAGAGCCAATTTCATAATATTTTAATTGCTCAAACCTGTTAAATCATCTGAAGCTGGAAGATTTTGTAACATGATTGGCATGCGTATGTATCATCACTCAACCATTTCAATATTTTTTTAATCAGGTCAACCCGCATACGCATCAGCTGAAGATATGCGACTTTGGAAGTGCCAAAGTTTTGGTAAGTTATAATCTCCTCCTGTTGTTCCACATCATAATTTTGTTGCTCTCAGGTTTATGATTTCGAGTGATTTTATTTCATGGCATTTTGATAGGTTAAAGGTGAGCCAAACATATCATATATCTGCTCAAGGTACTACAGAGCACCTGAGCTTATATTTGGAGCCACTGAGTACACTACAGCAATTGACATATGGTCTGCCGGTTGTGTTCTGGCTGAACTCCTACTTGGACAGGTAGGGTTGGTTTTGGTCCCATGTTGGTGTTCTCTACTTTCGGTTATAGGCCATCATGTGGATGTCGTCTACTTTTGGTTATAAGCCATCTTAAACTTACATGCAATTTTTGTATTTTACCAGCCAATCTTTCCAGGTGAGAGTGGTGTTGACCAGCTTGTTGAAATTATCAAGGTAATATAGCATCACCTTTTCTGTTTTTCTGGTAAACAATGAAAAATTTCTCATTTACTGTTTTAAGTTAGGTTATTAGGTATGAGTTGGTGCAAGACATTTGGTTTCCTTTGATCTTGCTGTTTCTTTCTAGTGTTTCAAGTGCTGACGATTGTTGTTATACAAACACAGGTTTTGGGTACCCCAACAAGAGAAGAAATTAAATGCATGAACCCTAACTACACTGAGTTCAAATTTCCACAAATCAAAGCTCACCCTTGGCACAAGGTACTGAGATCATATCTGCATTGGTTCCTTGTCTTTTTGTTTGTTTCCTTTAATGACAATGTCTTAATACTTCGATACAATGTTTAGATATTCCACAAACGCATGCCAGCTGAAGCCGTTGATCTTGTCTCAAGACTTCTGCAATACTCACCAAACTTACGGTGCACCGCTGTAAGTTAATCCACCTTAAAATTTCTGTAATTTGTTACACTGAAAATCTTCTTCTTTCTGTCTTCTTATTGTTTCTCTTTCCGATGTTTGTTAATGACATTCATTTGTACGACTGCAGCTGGAAGCACTAATCCATCCTTTCTTTGATGAGCTTCGGGACCCAAATGCGCGGTTGCCAAACGGGCGATTCCTTCCCCCACTTTTCAACTTCAAGCCTCATGGTATGAAACTCTGAAACTATAATCCTCTCTACCAAAGTGTAGTAGGATACCAAAACATATTGCTAATGATGCCCTTGTTTGATGACATTCAGAATTGAAGGGGGTGCCAACTGAAGTTTTGTTGAAGTTAATTCCAGATCATGCAAGAAAGCAATGTACTCTTGTTGGGCTTTAAGTCTTTTTGTCAACCTCAATTGTTGTATATGTATGTGTGAAAGGAGGATGTCATTGTTATAGTAAATCAAATTTTTAGGAATGTTCCAGATGACACGGAGATTTTAAGTAGAGATACAGATATCCTAAGTAAAGATTCCTAACTAAGATGTCATAATTATATTAACCATGATGTCATTATTATTATCCAACTTCAGTTTATTATCTATACTACCGGGCGCATCTCTTGCTCATGGAATCAATGTGATGAGAGGAACGGTGTCTACATAAATCAATTGTAAAATAGGAAACATAAAACGGCTGATTCATTTCTGATGATTGCAAACAGTGGGCGTATTCTAATGCCTATCCTACGTAATATGGAGAACCTAAAATGTCATGAGGGCAGCGACGAAAATGGAGAGGAAGGCAACAACCGATGACCGCGGGTCATTCTAAGAAATTTAGAGGTAAAATTAAGAGGAAGCTAAGCCGGCTGTTGATGCCACTGAAATTAAGAGGAAGC